>JAGKPW010000197.1:0-600000 GCA_019926035.1 Melaleuca alternifolia
TGAAGAGGTTAGGTTAGAGGAGCTAGGGATAACCAACCCCCGACCTTATTCAACTCATGTTTAAAAATGCTTCTGGCGCGTCTTGTTGTAATCACTTGTTGTTGGAGATTATGTTCGATGGTTGCTTGTTATGTTGTTAATGGTCATTTGTGTTGATATGTAAATGACTTTGAGTGATATATGAAGTAGATGATTATGTCACATGTTCCTTGGTTTCCCTATTTAACTACCAAGTAATGTATGGGGATTGCTTTCCCTTGATGATTAAGCCGACAATGGGTCCTAAGATAATATTGTTGCAAGTGATAAATGAATTAATGGCCATGGGGGATTTGTAACATGCCTAATGGACCGGGGCGTGATAAATCCGGCTGTGGCGAGCCCTTGAGCTTAATTAAAATAATTAAGTTCATTTTATCTATTACTTGGTGTTCGGGGCGCCACAACATTGACTGCCGCTAGTTGAACCAGGTGATGATTAAGAATAAGTATTTCCTGCTGAGAATCAATGAATTGTTTGACTAGTTGCAAAGTGCCTCGGTGTTAGTAAGATTGACTTGAGGATTGGCAATCATCAACTAAGGGTTAAGAAGGAGGATATACAGAAAAGCGCGTTTCGCATGCAACACAGCCATTATGAGCTCATAGTGATGCCATTTTGGATTGAAGAATGCCTCAGCTGCATTTATGCACTTGATGAACCAACTATTCAAGAAGTATCTAGACTAGTTCGTTATAGTAGTTATTGACGGCATATTAGTATAGTTGAAGAGTCTACAGGAACATGAGCAACACTTAAAGAAAGTATTGGCGATTTTTCGAGAACACGCATTGTATGTTAAGTTTAGTAAGTGCAAGTTGTGGCTTGGCCATGTGGCATTTCTAAGCCATGTGATCTCAAGAGAAGGGATTTCTACAGACCTTACCCAGATAAAAGCTGCCATGGATTGGCCGAGACCTATGATGATAACTAACATTCGAAGTTTATTGGGTATAGCTGGCTATTATCGTCGCTTCTTGGAAAGGTTCCCCAGTGTAGCAATGCCATGGACGAAGCTACTGAAGGATAGTGTGAAATTTGAGTGCACCAATAAATGCAAAGGAAATTTTCATGTGCTAAAGAAGTGGTTGACTATTGTTCCGGTGTTACCAATTATGTCAGATCCTGATGGATATGATATCCATAGTGATGCAGCATGGTCAAATCGTAGCATATGCATATGGGTAATTGAAACTTCATAAGCAAATGACATGACGCATGACTTGAAGTGGCTATGACACTCTACTTGTGAAGGTTTACAGACACTATTAATGTGGAAAGAAGTTCACAATCTTCACTGAGCTCATATGATGGTGATAGAGTAACTTCTTCTGAAAGGATTAAGAGGTTCTGATTTCGAATTGCAGAGGATGGGACACTCAAGTTTTGACAAAGGCTCGGTATCCCTAATGATGTTGCGCTCAAGGAAGAGGTCCTGTTTGAAGTGAATAGAAACAACTACAGTATCCATTCTAGGGGTACGAAGATGTACCAGAACCTAAGACAATCACTGGTGGAATGGCATGAAGGCCTTGGAATTGCAAGAGGAAGGTCTCATCTTCTTCAATGCACTGTCTACAATTGGGGCATCGCAATTTGAAAAGTTAAGACAAGGTGTCAAGACTGAGGGAGTATGGACTTGTTTCGTTCCCTATGTTGAGCTTGAAGAGATTAAGGTCAACGATAGAGCATCGTGTGTAAAGAAACCGACCACGATTAAAAATTGGAGAGAGCATTCTTGGAGGATTAAGGTCAATTCTTTGGTCAAAGTCGTTTGGTAGCACCATGGAGCCGAAGGTACAACTTGGGAAAGTAAGGAACTTATGAAGAGCTAATACCCTTACTTGTTTAAGTAGATAAGAGGTGCAAATTTCGAGGACGAAATTTCTTTAAGGGAGGAAGAATTGTAAAATCCCATCTTCTCCCTCTTTTCTCTCTCTTCCCTCCTTGCTTTTCCCAATTTGTTGCTGCCCCTTGCTACTTTCTTTAACTGTTTAACCCATATTTCCTCTATCTATCTCTCCCTTCTTTACCCCACGCAATTTCCACCACTCCTTTCTTCTCTCTCTCCATTTTCTTGTGCGCGGATGGAACCTACCATGCAGCCCTGTCCCCTCATGCTTTCTCCTTCTTCTTCTCTCTTTTTTTCTTTCTCACTCTCGCGCGTGAATAACAGCTTCTTCTTCATCGCAAAGTCATTATCTTCATTAAGCTTCTTTGCCATTTTCGGTGGCTCTTTCTACTCCGTTTAGCTTCCATTTTAGCCCTAGCTCTACCATTGCCCTAAGATCCACCACTATTGCCCATGATCGAAGGCCCTACATTGTCTATCTATCTCTAACACTCCACCCAGGTTACCGGCCACCTCGTTACGACCAAGAATCACACCGGAGCCATCATTAGACTGCCATCGAATCTTTCCAAATATGTCCCGAAGATACCTTGGAGCTAGGCCACCCATCCATGGAGTCGGGTCGGAGATTGGCCAGCCACATCAAGCCCAAGTACGATTCGAAGTGCGAGAAGCGCGTTACCGCGGGCCACTATCGCCATTCACCGCTTTGCTTGGAAAATTGGTGAATGGACATCTTATCCCTAAATTAGACTAGTTTATCATTTTAGTAGACTGACTAGGATGATTGGGTGCATAAGTGGATAATTGATAGGTAGGGCCTAATGCACGAAATGCACATAGTGTATGACTTGGACCAATTAGATGGCCAATAGGCTACAATTGGCCAAGTGGGTTGAGTGCGCCTATTAAGGCATCAACTGTAGACTTTCATAACTAGATCGGGGAAACGAGATGATTTCCCAACTAGTTGGCCATCATGCATAATATTAGTTATGTGACAATTGGTGGAAGGATCACCAAGTGATCGCTCGAAAGAAGTGCGAGTACTAGTGGACTATATATAGGGGTTCACACGGGTTGCTAACCGTCTTATTTTATGTCTCATGACTGCACAATGCGACGAGTGGTTTGGCTTTGAGCCAAGTCTCGATCGTCGATTGATTGACTAAGTGACTTAGCTTGATAGGGTATCGAGCTGCTTGCGCATATTACACCATGAGGTCAGCCGCACTGGTTAGCCAACGACTTGGGTTGGCTAGTGACGTTGATGTGTCAGGTCATGGATCGATGGACTGATAGGCATTAGCTCGCTGAAGTAGACGAATGGTGCACATGTACTTGTACCTTAAGGTTAAATATGCTTGTTAACAACGCCAGGTGAAGGGTTGCTTGGGGTCCCACGTAAGAGCCAAATGACGTGAGAGGTTGGCCAGTGGAGATGAGTAGGGCCAAACGTCATGTGAGGCATTCGCTAGGACCCAGTCATAGACCGATCGTCCATGGGGAAAAGGCTAGTAGTTGTATAAGAGTGAGGAGAGGCATAATAGTCGGGCCGAAGAGCCCCGAGTGCTGAGTGGTATGCCAGTCGGGCCAAAGATCCCCGTTGATTGAGGTTTAGGTCAATTAAGTCCAAGAGTTCCGCAGACTGAGCTGTATGCCAGTCAAGCCTGAGATGCCGTGTTGCCGCCAGTATGGCGAAAGTGCGTGATGCCCAAAGTGGTAGCCAATGTATGCACTGGGTCGATGATCTAGTGAGGTATCGATAGTAGACCCTAGTAAGTTGAGTATTGTCTGTGAGAGGTTGAACGACGGACTAAGACCCTAACAGTAGGCCTCCTACTGATTGCTTGAGACTTTCATTCAAACTGATTGGCCCATTTGTTATTGGTGGTGATGCGAGCTTCCATTCTCGTTGTCGATTGACCTTTCACTTTCTCTTGGAGTAGTTCATGCTCCACTAATTGGGCTGGAGCATATAGCTCATTGTAATCTTATATGTTAGGGGCACCGGCTGCCTCTTCACGTCGGCTCTCAAACCTTCTAGGAACCTCATTGTCCTGTCCTTTCCATGCTCAACAAGTCTAAGAGCATACCTGGATAGCTCAGAAAAGTGGCCTTGTACAAGTCTACTATCATTATGTGCTAGCAAAGTTCCATGAACTCCATAGCCTTCGTGTTCCAAGCACAATCTGAGAAATACTTAGTATATAATGTATTCACAAACCTCTCCCAAGTCACTTCGATTCATAGAGGGAAATATGATTCCCTTAGTGGCTCTCCACCAATACTCAATATTTCCCTTGAATTGATACTTGCCCAGGATTAACTTGTCGGCTTCTCCACAAATTGGTAAACGAAAAAATCTTCCCCATCCCATTAACCTATCATTCAGCTTCTTTTGAACCTCCCATTCTAATGAACCAAGGCAGTCACAATTTCAGGAATTGTTCAATCAACCCCGAGCCTAACATTCGACATCATTGGGTGTCAATTGCTATTGTTGGGTTTGCTACCCCCATTATTGCTCCTACTTGAGCAAGAGCCTCTAATATTCAGTTACGAGGCGTTGGAAAATTCGGCATGCGTCGTGCCAGACTGCGTTGTCACTCTTGTCCATCTTATCTTCAACTTGTTTTGCCTAACTAAACATGTGCATTAGGATTAAGAATACATCCAAGTACACATGGCATATATATATTTTATATATCCTTACAAGAGAGTCGAGTCTACTCATTTAAGACATATCATGTTTAGTCATGTGTAACTAAGACCCTAAAATTTTTAAGTTTTCCATCTTATCACTCCAATGAACCTATGCTCTAATATAAAAAACCTTTGTGAACGTCCCGAACTTAAGCATTTCTAGTTCTATTGTCAAAATCCACTATGAGATAATCCGATGTCACTACGAGCTCTAGCAACTAACTTCCTCGATGAACCCCTTAATGGGAGTTAATAAATTAAGGCATTGCGGAAGCAACTTCTTAAACTTTCCCCTACCTACAAACATTTGGGGCCGTCACAAAACATGAAGAGAACATGAGCTGGCTTCATCAACTATCGCGGAAATCACACTTACAAGGAGTAATCGATAATAGAAAAAGGAGATGAACACCTAATGGTTGATACAAAATTTCATCATTAACTCCTAAGAAAAACATCCCAACACCCGCATAGACCATCCTAAATATAAGCCTACTCTGATCTGCTCTAACTGTACAGGGATTTACATTTGTAACGCCTCAAATGCCAATTCATAAATAAAACGAACTTAATTATTTTAATTAAAGCTCAAGGGCTCGCCATAGCCAGATTCACCACGCCCCCGTCCATTGGACACGTGACAAATCCCCACATGGTCGTTAATTTATTATCCCAAGATCCAATTGTTGACTTAACTGTTTTAATCTTATGTGGAAGCTATCCCGTACATGAACAAGGTAGTTAATTAAACAAGTTAAATAGTAGGCATCATCACAAATACACGTCACCAAACAACATTTCACACAAACTTATATCTTACATAACCTCTAGAATATTTACATAACACAGGAGGAGATACCCATTCATCACAACAATTACTATAACCATTAAGACACACGTACATCCATCACAACACCAACAAAAACGTGATTTTATTCACAAGACGTGCCAGAAGCACTTTTTATCATGAGTGGAATAAGATCGTGGGTTGGCGATGAGACATTCACCATCAATTGCTCCTACTTTGGTAATCATCTCAATGGGCACACCAAAATGAATCACGGGCTAAACATGGTATGATCCTGAAAATGTTAATAGCAATGGGATGAGGTAACTTAGTAAGTAGAAATTCTAAACCATGCCTAGGAGGCAGCCTCTCAATCAACAAGCAAAGGTTTGAAAACCACAAATAAGAATATCATCAAATCATTTCAAAACCTTGCCCCTTTTGAAAAGATTACATTTTCAAGGATCTCCAAAAATTCCCATGAATCCAAAATTAACATCAATAAGGATTTCACACACATCACACGCATTTACAGTTTTCTCCTCTCTTGGCCATCACATAAGTTCCAGCCCTTGGACTGTGGCCCAAGCTACATATTAGCCCCATATAGTATGGCTCATCCCACTCAAAAGCCGGGTATACCCCGCAGGGTCTACTCCCCCGAAGTCCATCCGATGAGGAGGCTATTCAACCGGAACTCTTCTGGGCTCATCACGCCTAGCCCTGTCTAGCGAGTCTACCGACTCGAAAGCCAGGCACACCCTATAGGGTCTACTCTCCCGAAGTCCATCCGACGAGGAGGCGAATGCGTTACAGACGATCAAAAACTTTTTCAAAAATCATTTCTTTCACCTTGCACTTGAAATCAAAGACATCATTTTCATTGCAAAAAAGAGGTATTTGTCTTAAAAAGAATAACATATACTTTAAGAGCAATCAGCAACATTTTTCAGCAAGACAGGTAAGACCAAAGTGCAAAGATAATTCAAAGAAATCACTTCACAAGTTAACTACGTAAGGTCACACCCTACCTGAGGGTTAGAAAGTCCACTTACAGATAAGTTTTACCCAAAAACACTAAGAGAAGTCGAAGAAATAGAAGCATAAGTAATTCGGTGCAGGGGGACAGTAGCTTCGGTGTCTGGAACGATTGGCGACCCGGCAGCTTGCAACGGATCTATGGCAGTGATGGCTGACTGTTTCAGGGCATGGTTTCACTCAATTCTGAGGTCGTTTGGTTGGTCAACCAAGGCCAAACAGAAAATTCGACGGTGCAGTATTTCGGTCCAGGAGTTTGGAACTTTTAGAATTAATTTGGGAGTAACCAAAGCTCTTTTAGGGCTAAATTTTTGTAGGAGGGACGGTTTGAAGGTGTATAAGAGGATGGTGGAGATTTTTGGGGAAGAAAATGGTTGCTGGTGGGTGCTTGAAGGCAGAAGAGGATTCGAGAGTTCTTGCTTAAGATGTGTGATTCAAATGGAGTGGTCTTCCCTCTATTTATAGACAAGGAAGATTGGGGCCCAAGTCTAGAAATATCTCTTGCATTAATGGCCTAAGGGCTAATATAATAAAGAAACTGTAGGACCACTATTCAACATTAAATGCCCTTGTCCTTTATTTATTATTTCTCTTCTTTGTTCCTTCTTCCTCCCTCTCTTGACCGAACCACCCCCTCCCCATTTCTTATTATTTGCCTAACCTTTAGTTATTTAATTAGACTATCTTATCTCCTAGGTACTAAGCCTAGTCGTAATATTTAAATGATAGCCCATGTGCCTAACTTTATATCTTATGATGAGACTAAATTAACTTCTTAATTGCCTATCCTTCTACTAACTTTCTAGGATGACATCAACCTATAAATAGACTCCTTGTATCATCAAGCTTACATCATCCTATGCTTATTAGGTCACATGGGTAATTCTAATCCTAGAATAGTCTCATGATTATCTAGATTTTATTTTGTTTTCTCCAATTTCCCCCCTTGAATACGCAAACCACGTAGAGATAATAGGTACTTCATTCTCTAGGCTTAGGTCTCCTTGAATTCAAGAAATCACCCTATCCTAGTACCTCTTAAATTATTTAATCCCTTAGGTCAAAACTACTCTTGAATTTTTTTTTTGGGTAAGTACCACTCTTGAATTCTTGTCTCCTTTGACCCTAACAATAGTTAAGATACAAACCAAATCTTTTTTTCTCTCTCTTTCTCTTTTCCTTTTCTTTCTTTCTTTCTTTTTCTTTCTTTTCCCACTCTCTCATTCGACCTAGCCTTGACCGAATGGTCTTGGCCCATTTTGGGCCAATCTTCTTGGTCTTCCTCTTCTTGGATCAAGCCTAGTCTTCTTGGGTTGGTCCTTCTCTAAATTCTTAATTGGGTTGTAGCCTAATCCTCCATAAATTAAGTGCCCATAATTAATCTAATAATTAGTGTCACCTTTCGGTGACCTCAAATAGCCCTTTTTAGATGATGATCAATAGGGTGTCGCCTCACAAGTTCCGCAGTTATTCTGCATTGAGCCTCGCTAATCCTTAAGGAATTTCTCAATGGTCATGTAATTGGCAAGTATATCAATAATTTCAAAGCTAATTCAAGATTAATTATTGCCACTCACGAATTGACGATAATTATCCACTAAGATCTTCTTTAAGTCATCACATAACAATCTGTGTTAGTACAAGACCTTCTTACTCGATCCTTATGGTCGAGTAATTTCTCAAGGTTCGAGTACTCTTAGATGATCATACTTGTCGATGCCTGATTGTTGCCAAGGCATCCATTAACTCCAAGGAGGAATCTCTACATAGTCTGATGTCTAACATCGGAAGTTAACCCACTTGACGCAACTTATGGTATCGGGAAGCTATCTAACCTATGATGAGAGAGCTACCGAAGATTTTGTCCGAGCATCTTCACTTGGAAGGCATCGTGTCTTACTTTGCACGGCATTTTGTTCAACTAGCATTGGAGACCGCATCTGGTTCTAACCCACCATCATTTGAAGAATCCCAACTTTAGGGGCGCCCATTCACAAGAATAGCAATCACAATACTAACGGGACCAAATATGCCCCTACTACGCACGTCTCATACCATGCCAACCCAGCTAAACATAAGATCATGTAATGCTATATACTTTAAACTCTAGTGCACAATCATGTCTAAGATGTACTCGTCCCATTTTGTGTATGGTCAAGGCACGCAAGCAAATGTATGCAATCCCTATAACATTTTCAAAAGATCTATATGTTCCTATGATTAGTGGAATCTCATCATAGAAAATGCATGTCACTCTAAGCAAAAATCGGTTCCGTCGATCTCATTCCTAACCCTAAACAAGTCATAACGAGGCAAAGACTCTTAGGACATTAACTAGGGGTTACTTGCCTACACAAAAAAGGAAGCTGAGTTAAAAAAGGGTGGTTCTCTCTGTGGTGATTCTACTTAGGGGTTACTCCAAGTTGAATATTTCATAATTCCTTTAAATCCCTTGTTCCTCGACCTTAGTTTGTTTACGTGCGTCATAGGAGGTATTCAAATTTTGAGGATGTCACATAATCAGAATTTCAAAATACACTTAGAGAAAACATAGCAAGGCACAAGTGATAGGAAAGCGAGCATTATATCCCCCTTAGCCAACTATCGCTACTGAGACCGCACATCGCTTCACGTCATTGTTGCCAAGTCTCGACGCAACGTTGCTCGCTCAACTGATCCACTTGAGACGCTTGCTTGTTTGCCACTCCTACTTGTAATTACCACCATCTTCATGTTGCCATAGTACAGCCCTAAAGCATCAACTACCGTCTGAGCTAACTCCTATGATGCCAATTGTTGCCCCGTTGCTTATTTGCCTACTACGCATGCCTTACTCGCTACTAATCACGGGCGGACTGGTGGTAGTGATCTATCATCTAACCACTGTTGTTGTGCCCCATTCCAGCATTACCTCAATAGCCATTGGTCCTCACAGCTTTGCATTGCCTACATTCGACGTCCAAGGCTCTTGCGTTGGTGATCCACAAGTCATTTGTTCGATCAACTACAAGGGGTGTCTGTTTTCTCAAAGATAGACCTAAGGACAGGCATCATTTTAGGATTCAAAAAGAAGACATACCAAAGACGGCATTCAGAATGAGATATGGGCATTACAAGTTCACCATTATGCCATTTGGATTGACTAACACTCCAGCTGCTTTTATGGATTTGATGCACCGAGTATTCAAGAAATATTTGGATCAATTTGTTATCATTTTCATAGATGATATCTTGATATACTTGAGGACCAGGAGGAACATGAACAACATTTAAGGATTATTTTGCGAACCTTAATGGAACACTCGCTTTACGCTAAGCTTAGCAAGTGTGAGTTTTGGCTTATTAAAGTGGCATTTCTTGGACATGTGGTTTCTGGAAATGGGGTTTCAGTAGATCCGATGAAAATTGAAGCCATAATGAGTTGGTCAAGACTGACATCAATCATAGAGGTTCAAATTTTTCTTTGAATAGCGGGTTATTATAGGAGGTTTATGGAAAAGTTCTCTTCTATAGCTACTCCATTAACACGGCTGACTAAGAAGGAAACACGATTTGAATGGGATGATAAGTGCGAAAAGAGCTTCGAGGAGCTTCAACGTAGATTAACGACTGAGCCGATTTTGACGATTCCTTATGGTCCTAGAGGTTATGAGATCTATAGCGACGTGTCGTTAAAAGGATTAGGATGCATGTTAATGTAGTATGGAAGAATTGTTGCTTATGCATCACAACAATTAAGGCCTCATGAGATGAATTACCCAACGCATGACTTAGAGCTTGCAGCGATTATCTTTGCTTTAAAAATTTGGTGGCATTACTTGTATGGAGAAAGGTTTCAGATTTACACTGATCATCAGAGTTTGAAGTATCTATTTTCTCAGAAAGAGTTGAACTTGAGATAACGACGTTTGATGGAATTGCTTAAAGACTACGATTGTGATATCTTATATCATCCAGGGAAGGCGAATAAAGTGCCAAATGCTCTTAGTCGAAAATCGAGCATGGCACATATGATGGTTAAGGAATGGATTTTGCTTGAAGGAATACGAAATTCAAAATTTACGTTCAAGGTAGGACACCTCTTAAGCTTGTTGGCAACTTTAAGGAACGAACTAGAAATTCAGGCAAGGATTAAGGCATTACAATCTACGGACCTTGACCTTCAAAAGATCCTGAGTATGGATGCTACGAAAGAAAGCCCAACTTCCAAGCATCTGAGGATGGGATCTTGAAGTTTCGCGGACGATTATGTGTACCCGACGAAGAAGAGCTTAAAGAAAGGATCTTGTCTGAAGCTCATCGGAGTAATTACAGTATTCATCCGGGTAGCACGAAGATGTGTCAGAATTTGCGTTAGCACTACTAATGGAATGGAAGGTGTTAGAGGAAGATCTATCGATGATTTTGAAGATGACAAAACTCTATAAAAACTCTGTGAATTGACTTCGAGTTAATTGTTTAGTCACGGCCAGATCTTTATCATCTGGAGAGTGGCCATATCTTTATCATCTAGAAGTCGCCAGATCTTTATCATCTGGAGAGATGTCAGACTTGGATAGTCTGAAGGTTCTCAGATCTTTAACATTTGAAAGTAGTCAGATCTTTAAGGTCTGAAAGTATCAGACACGTACTGTCTAGAAGTCAGATTTGGTAAAATCCAGGAAGTCAAAATTATGACGACTGTTTGAGTAAGAGGATATTCTTACGACTCTGATGCTCGTGGATTTCAGACAGCATATTTGTGGATCAACAAGATTGATTACTTCCAATAATATGAAGTTTATTATTGGCATATTGGATTCTCTGAAGATCGGTTAAATGTGGTAAGTATTCACTTATAGAAACCAAGAGCCTGATTGTATCGGCGACCAGGATTGACGGACTCTTAACACTATTTGAAGATTGCTTGATATACTCCTGATTTTATCCAACGGATTGATTGGAAGAATTCCTTTGGAAAGTGCCAACAATCGTATTGGCATGAAAGAGTATTTAAGAGAGATATTTCAAGTTGTTCAATATACGAGAAGCTGACGAGAGTTTAATTCCAAAGTTTAGAGCTACCCATTTACTATGCACTTACATTGTAAACAAAAGAGTGTTACATATACTTGCTGTGAGAACAGAAGATTTCGTGAAGTCTTAGAACTGTTTTGTAATCTCTTTTGATTCATAGTGAAATCCAGCCGATAGGCTGTTAGCTCGAGAGAGTGGACGTAGGCTTAAGCTAAGCCGAACCACTATAAATCTTGTGTCATGATCTTCTTTGTTAACTCTCTGTTTGTGGTTATAGTTCTTCGTATATCACTCATATATCACGCTTCACAAGCTGTGTATTTCATACTTCCGTAAAAGTTTTTAAAATCACCTATTCACCCCCTCTAGGTGATTGCACTAGATCCTTCAATTTGTATCAGAGCTTCGTGCTTGTTTCTGAAGTGTTTTACTTCTAAGCTAAAGATCTATGTCTAGTGTGTTTGTTCCAAGAGTGATGGAAGCATAGAACTTTGCCAGAGTACCTTACTTTGATAGAAAGGACTACAACATCTGGAAAAACAAAATGAGAGCATTCCTGAGATCAAAAGATCCACTGGAATGGGATGTTGTTGAAAGAGGAGTAAATCTCAAATCTACAACAAATTCAGAGAGAAATGTTGTAGAAGCTGGAGAGATGAATCAAGTTGAACTCATCAGAAGACAACACATTGATGCTAAAGCTATTTATTCATTATACTGTGCATTGTCTCTTACAGAATATATATCGTATCTCTTCTTGTGCAACAGTTAAAGAAATATGGGAAAGGTTGAACATAACTTTTGAAGGAACGGACGGAGTCAAGGAGACAAGAATCAACATTCTACTTGGTCAATACGAAGCCTTCAAAATGAAGTCTGGTGAAAGCATCTCTGATATGTTCAGTCGTTTCACAGAGATTGTCAATGGTCTCGCATATCAAGATCAATTTATTTATGGGCCGATGAAAGTCAACAAGTTACTATGTGGACTTTCAAGTGAATGGGACCAAGTGAAAATCACTATCAGAGAGACATAGAGGATTCAACCTCTATTTGTTGATGAGCTAATTGGAACTCTCTAGTCTTACGAAGTTGAAATAGCTGATGAAAGACTTGAAAGGTAAGAAATCCATATCTTTAAAATCTAATGAATAATTTCATGTTGCAGGATCAAATGAGACTTTGGATGATGAAGAGATAGCTCTTCTAATGAAGAAGTTCAAGAAATTGAACAACAGAGGAAAAAGATTCAACTCATGAAATTCTAGCTCTCAAACTTTCCAGAGAAGACAACCTGAGCAAAACTTCCAGAGAAGACAGCCTAGACAAAACTTTCAAAATAGACAGTCTTGGAACAAAGAATCCAACAATGAAGTAACGTGTTACAACTGTAGGCAGAAAGGACATATTAAACCCAAGTTTTCTTTACTTAAACGAAGCAATGGAAGAAATGAAAAACACAAGAAAGCACTCAAAGCAAAATCCTGGAGTGATGTTGACATTGATGATGAATTTGTGAACATCTGCTTGATGGCACAATCAAATTCGGATTCAGAAGCAAATTCTGATTCAGACTCAGATCAAGATGACAAGGTCAGTAACTTCCAAATTCCTGTTAAAGTATCTAAGTACATTGATGAGTTATGCTCAAGTCCGGAATTTTCTATGAAAAGAATTTCTGAGCTAAAGAAGGAGAACTTGAGACTTCAAAAGCAGGAAAATGTTTGGTCTGAAAAATTTGAAAGTTTAAGTGAAAAACTAGCGGCTACGAAGGAGAAATCCAATTCTCTTGAGAAGCAAGTTGTTTGTCTCAAAGCAGACATTTCAAATCTTTCAAAGAAGTTTTCCAATGGTTCTAAAAAGCTTGATAAACTTCTTTAAATTCAAAGACCTTATTTTAATAAAGCCGGTTTGGGGATGACCTCTGAAACTAATCATTTGATTGATTTTCCAAAGATAAACGAAAGGCTTGAACTTAAACCTTCAATGGCTGTTTACAAAAATCATTTTCAAAGAGTTTTTGTAAAACCTATTGGAAGAAGTTCTTTGAAGTGCTCTAAATGCAATAGCTTAGAACATCTTGAAAGAGATTGTTCTGTGTTAAAAAGATCACTGAAAAAAAAATTGGTCAAACTTTGCTTATACTAACTATACAGGACCCAAGAAAGTTTGGGTACTAAAGAAAAAGTGAGTATTCTTCTTGTTAACAGGTTACCACCAATAGCAAAACAAAGTATTACCTGGACAATGGATGTTCAAGGAACATGACAGGTGATTCGAGCTACTTTGTTAAGTTAGTCAAAACAAAAGGAGGGAAAATGTCTTTTGGAGGTAAAAGCAAAGGAAAAATAGTTGGATGTGGAACTATGCAAACTGGGAATCTGATTATCAAGGATGTTTCTTTGGTGAAAGGTTTGAACTATAATCTTATCAGTATTAGTCAACTGTGTGATATCGATTACAAAATTCAGTTTCAAGAAGGTATTGCTGTGGTTCTAGCAAGGAAACTTCACAATCCTTCTCGGGTAAGCATCATGGAAATATCTATCTATTTGATATAAATACAGATAGCTCGTAGTGTCTATTATCTGTTCAGGATGAGATAAATCTGTGGCATAGAAGACTTGGACATGCTAACATGAAACAGATTGCCAAGATTTCTTCCAATAAGATTGTTCATGGCCTTCCCAATTTAGCATTTCAAAAGAGCAATTCCTGGACATCTTGTGTGTTGGGAAAATAGGTCAGAAGCTCTTATAAGTTGATAAATCAAGTAGCAATTGACCATGTTTTACAGCTGCTTCACATAGACTTGTTTGGACCTACTCCAACTCAGATTATTGGAGGGAAGACTTATTTTCTGGTAATAGTTGACGATTATTCTCGGTTCACTTGGGTTTATTTCTTGGCAAGTAAGTCTGATGCTATCTCTTACTTCTCCAAGTTTGCCAAGAATGTTCAAAATGAAAAAGGTTATACCATTTCACGGATTCATACTAATCATGGAAGATAATTTGAGAATCAAGATTTTGCAAGTTTTGTGATGATACAGGGATCCAACATGTGTTCTCATCTCCATATATGCCTAAACAAAATGAAGTTGTGGAAAGGAAGAACAAGAAAGTATTAGAATGGCACCGTTCAAGGCATTGTATGGAAGAGCCTGTACGACTTCGATATGTTAGGACGAAGAGGGAGAAAGGAGTATAATGAGACCAGAATTGCTTGAACAATCAGTGGAAGCTGTGAAAGTGATTCGTGAGAGGCTTAAGATTGCGCAGAGTCGCCAGAAAAGTTATGCGAACAAACGACATAGACCTCTAGAATTTCACGTTAGAGATCATGTGTTTCTTAAGGTGTCGCCAATGCGAGGATTGTCCATATTTGGGAAAAAAAGGAAGCTAAGTCCAAGATTCGTTGGTCCTTTTGAGATACTAGAGCAAATTGGAACCTTAGCCTATCATTTGGCGTTGTTGCCAAATTTATCGAAGTGCACAACATCTTTCATGTTTCAATATTGAGGATGTACGAACCAGACCCGACTCATGTACTGAATCATGAAGTCATTGAAATGGACGACAAGGTATCATACATGGAAAAGCTGGTTCGAATAGATGATAGAAAGGAGCAGATTCTGAGAAGCAAAATGATTCCACTAGTTAAAGTCATTTGGGAGCATCATGGAACAGAGGGAGCCACATAGGAAAGTGAGTAAGTAATGAGACGCCAGTACCCTTATCCATTTGAGTAATTGGTTGTATGTGTAAAATTTTGAGGACGAAATTTTTGTAAGGAGGGAAGAATTGTGACATTCTGAAATTCGACCATGTTTCGGGATAAATAAAAGGATATAATTTCATCGATTGTGTTTCAGTTAAATTTCACTCTGAATTGATCACTCTTGAGAATACTAACCAAGAGGGAAAGGCTAACTAGGAGTTGTTTACTTGGACCTAAGGACTTGAACATGGATGGACGCTTGGACCATAAGGATTGTTCAGGGAATATCTTGAGCTGACATAGCCCGATCTAAGATTAGTTTTTGAATGATTTGCTAGTGTTAAACAATTGGTTCACGGGTGACTCCATTTGACCATAGATTAATTTGCAAATTAATCTAGCCCAGATTTCCAATTGGTTCACGACCTTCGAACCTAGTGATTGGACCTTACGATTACATGGAAACCAAGGTCACAATGACTAGAGCAAAACAAAAATGACATGATTTTTGAATCATTTGCGAGTCAATACACATAACACCTAAAAAGCCGCCCATTAGTTTGAAATACGCTAAAATCGCAATTGATCGATTTTGATCACGAATTGACCTCTGAGCTTGGGTATCGAACTTCTAACGTTTTCAATGAGTATCTTTTGGACGACACCTCGTTTTGTTCGTGATTTTGATAGTAAAGTTTGAAAAGTCGAAAGAAATCGCGCGACCTGCCTGAAAGTCGAAAATTACCATTTTTCTCTTAGTTCGGTTATCATTTATTTCTTTATTAGTTTTATTTCTCAAGGTTAAATCTTAGCTATTGAATCTTCTTTTGTACAAGATTGATCCTTAACCTTTGGATTAACTTTATCATCTCTTTAAAGAGAATTTTCAGCTTATTCTCTCTCTCTTCACCATTTCATACAACCACATCTTCATCAACTCAAGTTCTCTAAAAAAAATCTCTCCATTTTCCTTGTTTCTTGCTTGGTTTTCACCTTCGTCGCAACCACGATTTTGGAGTAGCAGTTTGGAGCCACTTCCGTCTTTGTTTATGCACGTTTTTAGCTCACTTTTGAAGTAAGTCTCTTCCTAAACTTTGATTAGGCTAAAGGGTAATTTTTGGATGCCAAAACTTGGATTTCTTGTATGTTCTTGATGTGCCATCATGTAGTTGTTCTTATGGCATGAATTAGATATGGTTATATAAAGATTTGAGTGAGAAAAAAGTGAGTTTTGTGGGCTGCCAAGGTGAGTTCTAAATTTGAGTTTGGGGATGTCATGGTCAAGCTTGATGATGTCACTTGTGCATTTATGAGCATTTATGAGCTTGTGGTCATATATGATGCAAGGAGAAGATATCTTGGATGATACAAGGAGGAGATATTTTAGGATTTATGATGTTATATATGATTAAACATTAGTTAATCATGTAATGCATTAATTATTCATGTGGCCATAAATTAATCATGTGATACATTAATTAATTGTGTGGTCCGATTAGTAAGTGTGTGGCCGTGAATGATAATCATGTGGTACGTTAATTAATCGTATGGTCTGGTTATTAATCACGTGGTCGTGAGCGAGAATCGTGTGGTGCATGTGCTAATCGTGTGGTCCGATTATTAATTGCGTGACCCGGAATGATGATCGTGTGGTGTTTTTGTATATCGAGTGGTTCGATTAATAATCTAATGGCTTAAATTGTTGATCGTATGGTCTTTAGGGCCGAGCATGCTATTTTGATGGAATTGATTGGTTGCATTACCCTGATGCGTATTTACGCTGGGTTGAGATTTAAGCTTGAGGCGTTCTTACGCGGGCTACCCTGAGGAGTGTTTACGCAGGGTTTAGTTCAGCCTGATGAGGTCAACTGTCACACACCTAAGGCATGAACTTTACGCGGGTTGTGGAGAGTTGCACACCTGAGGTGTTTACGCGGATTGCTGGCGAGGACCTGAGGCATGTTTATGCAGGTCGAAAAATATTGGAAATTCAGATTGAATCATGCATCAAATTGTACTTAGTGTGGTGGTGCGCTTTAGAGCATATTGTCTCTGAGTTGAAATGTGGCTCATGCAATGTTATGTGATTAATTGAAAATTTTGGTGCTATGGTTTTATCTTTGTCATTATTGAATGGTTGTCTTTTACTATGAGTAGAATAGCATGTTAAGGTATTTCGAAAGTATGTTTTACCCTAGTCGGGATTAGGGAGTAGACTTATTGAGATAAGTGTATCTCATTCGTTGCTTACAAACTATTTCAGACCCGAACCCTTGAAATGAATGCTCCACAGGAACGTTTTGGGGTGCCTATGGACATAGAATCTTCCCAATAGGTGAGGACAATGAGTATATGAGTAAAAATAGCACCATGTGGGTTGATGAAGGTGAAGCACACTGGAAGCCTCATACCTTTCTAGCATGGTTTTACCGAGATGGGGATATGACGTTTAGTCCCCTCCGTGGGTTTGATGTTCCCGATGATGGAGGAGGTCATTGGGGCCTGATTCAGATTTTGCCACTAGATGGAGTTTTGACAAGCCCGGATACCGGACCAGATGATTCGGAATCAATGGAGCTCGACCCCGAGGATATGGAGTCTGATGTTCAAATCATTACTCCGAGTTCTGACTCATAGTCCATGGAGACCGACTTGTCATAGGACGATAGTAGTGTTTGAAGATCTAGGAAGCCCGTGATCTTTTCCTTTGTGATGCTGGCCTAAAGTAGGGTTGTTAGACCTCCTACACCGTTGACCCCTTTTCATGTATATGGTGCTGTAGTCCTTGGCCTCTAGTAAGGCCTTTTTTTTAGTGATGATGTAATTAACATTTGCGTATATGTATATATGCCGCCTTGTTGTTATTCGAGACTCTTTCTTCCTATCCACCATTCCATAGTATATTTATAGTACAGAGATTGTATTTGCTTCCACATGTGCATCTTGTTATTATTTCATGTGGGTCGGCAACAAGCCTGGGTTGTTGCATTTCATATCGACCAGAGTGGGATGTTATCGTACTCGTAAGGTTCGGGGCGTGACATAAATACTTTTGTGTGGATAATTTTTTATATTGTTTACATATGTCTGTTACCATCTTTATTTGATTTCTTTCCTAAAAAGAGAAAAATCCAAAAAATATTTTTCTTAAAAAGATTAGATAATTATCTAATAAAATGCATGTTGAGGATACTATAGATTTTTCTTAATAAATTTAGATTACGGAGGTTCCAAATTTCATCTAGATTGCATGTTTAGATTATGATACAATTTTTCTAAATTCCCTAAATATGGTCCTAAAAAAATATCATTATAGGATTAGATGTGTGTCTTTATCCATTTAGATTTAGGATAGGATATTTAATAATTCTGAATTTCATGAAAAAATCCAAGAAGATGTCTTAAAATAGGTAAGATTGCATTTTGAATTTAGAATGCAAGTGTAGGATATCTCATTTATTAATTCTAAATTTTCCAAGAATAACAAAAAATATATTATGCATGTTTCATTTAATGTAGTCAAATTCTCTTCTATGTCACTATGTCATAGTATGCATAGCATTATAAATAAATGTCTACGTTGTCTAATTTATTATGCATCTCATATAGATTAAGTTCTTGATTAAATCATTATGATTGTGTGTCATATCTCATGTCATATTGCATGCCATATAATTAACAATGTCTATCATGTAGCTAAATATTTAATTTAATCATATTTGCTCTACCACATAGTTTGCAAGTTAGGTTTTATAATTTGGGCTTGCATTTTAGTTAGTTAAGCTTAGTCCAATACATATAATTTCATGCAAGGTTCATTCAATTTATAATTATATCACGCAACATAATTTGTATGTTAGTTTTAATAAATTCACATGTCATCTAAGAACTGCATATTAAAAATTGCATAACATTTAATAATTGTGTGCTTGCTCACATTGCATGTTATTAGAGTTAGGTCATTTAGATAAATGCCTTTCATGTTAAATTGGCATGAATAATGTGCACGTCATTGTTAGCATAATTAATTTAGCGTAATTGCATTATGCATGTATTACATCATTTCATTAAATAAAGTAAAAACCTAAAAGAAAGCATTGCTTGCTATTGTGTGTTAGTAGAAACAATGTTAGGAATGTTACTTGATTTTACTAATGAGATAGTAGATGATTACGCTGCTATTGAGGTAAATCCACACTTTCTTATCTCCATTATTTATTAAATGGTTTTTTATTTGAGTGTTAAATAATGTTTGCATACCCGCATGATCACCTCACATGTTAGGTGTTAGTATTATAGTCAATCTAAACTGCCTACCAAAGCATTTCAATGAGATAAATGGTAGTAAAAGGGTGTTAAATTAATCTAGTGTAATCCACTCTCCAATCCCAAATTCTCTAGCTCATAGAGATAAAGCATTTCTCCCAATAGTTTACATAAGTTTGTAATCAACTTACCATAAATAAATTAGCGATGACTCCTAATAAAAGCCATCTGCATACCAAGAAATTGATCTTTTAAGTTGTGAATTGATAGGAGCTTAGGAGGGCTCGAATTAGGTTTAGTCCTAATAATCTATTAGCTAACCCCTATATGGTGCATTGTTCAAGGAGTTCGTGAGGAATTAGTAGAAAATTATTTCCTGTTTTTGCAGATTATGCAAATCATGACTGTCTTGTGCGCTGCTTAGATACAAATGAACAAAAAAATTCACCTTTAAGTTATCATTAAGTATACCATGATGCTCACGTGTAGTACGCAAAAGTTGACTAGCAGATGAATGCGGCCATGTAAATAGATCTCTACGAATTTAACTAAAGATAAGAGATAGATGCAGTCGTTCAAACTGATAAAAAAGATAAACAGAAAAAGAGCAATGACCATGTGTTGACACAATTCAAGTTATACACGAGCAGATTCGAAAATGTCTAATGCAATATAAGACGCTCGATCGTTGCACTTAGTTCTTCCAAACCATCATATTGGCAACGGATTGACGAGCAGAGAAACCACAAATTCTTTGAACCTGGTTCCAGCATGAGAGAAGTGATCTTTTTCATCCTTATATATCACATGGAAGGATCGTGCAAAATTGAGAATTCGCACTTGGAGTAGCGTAGGGACTTCGGTCGGATGGAGCAGCTCTTCGTTCAAGTCCTTCCACGCATCAATCACTTTTTTACAGAGCTCCTCTTTGGCCTCTTCCTCAGTAACTCCGTATTGTTTCATGAAACACTTCAGAGAAGTTGCCTCATGTCCTTTCTCTTGCTCACGCTGTACACAAATTTATCGTGGAAATTAATTTTATTTACTCCTACTCAAAATATGTATCAGACAAAATTTAGATAAATTAATGTCGTTTACTGGTATGGCTTTTATATACCTTATGTCCTGCAATGTCATTCATTAGCCGAGAGACTACATTTGAAGCCTTCACCATCTTGGGGTTACTGAATAATAACCAGTCAAAATCATTCTTTGTTACGACATCTCCCATTCCCAGTAACGACGTAGCCATTACTACTTCACAACCAATGGTAACTGATGCAACGGGCATATACTCCTCCATTGTTGGGACGTGGTTTTGGTGGAACCATTTGGCGTCGATGAAGTATGCTCTCACCATGTTCTTCATCTGAAATTTTGTAAGCTACGTCAATATTCTATATATCATGCTCTTGGTGGACTTAAAATAAGACATTTTCTCATCCTTATGCAAAATGCCGATGTTTTATTGCAAGTGGACAGAGTAAAAATTGCATTTGATCGATGAAACATCGTAATGACTTACCGCTTCTTTCGCATAGAAGAGGCAGTATGATAATCCCTTTCTAGTCATCTCGTAGCCAATTTCATCATAAAAATCAAGAACTATCTGGTAGAACACTTGCATGTACTCTGGCAATCCATCTTTGGCATTGACATCCCACCTGAGTTCAAGTTCAGATAGTGTCACACTTGGCCATAATTAGCAGTTGATCAAATTCGAATAAGTTTAAAGTTGCTGAATTGAGAAAAGCATCCAAGTGCCAATTGTACCTTTCGATTGCTTCCGTGAAGAGTTCCAGTTCTTCCAATGTGCCACAACCATCGTACAAGTCATCCGTAACGGTAAGAATCAGAATCAATTTGGTTAGTTTTTCTCTGGTGGTTTCGTGCTCCGGCTCAAAATAAATTGCTG
This sequence comes from Melaleuca alternifolia, assembly GCA_019926035.1. Taxonomy (NCBI): domain Eukaryota; kingdom Viridiplantae; phylum Streptophyta; class Magnoliopsida; order Myrtales; family Myrtaceae; genus Melaleuca; species Melaleuca alternifolia. The sequence goes on from JAGKPW010000197.1 coordinate 21,341, forward strand.
ACATCCACCAATACACCTCCACAGGCCTATATCTAGCAAATGGGAACTTCCTCTCTACATTTAAATCCTTCCCCCACCTACAGTTTTCCAACAAATACTATTTAAGGCAAACATATCATTGATAAAATTTTGAGTTTGAATGGAGATAAAACTTCAAAGCGATGATCTGAAGAGTTTAACATTCATTGTCAAGTACAAATTATTTTTAGCTCAAGATAAATTGAAATTGGATGAATCAATCTATGGCAATTTGGTGTTCTTAGAACATCCAGCTACTTCAGACATGGTATCATGAGGTTAACCTCGTAATGTTGCCGAGCTCCTTCTGGTGTTGCTCTTGCAACAAATTGAAATCGAGCTTAGCCAAGGAGAGCAAGACTTCATTATGCGAAGGTTCCTCTTGGTATAGTTGAATGTAATGCCTCGCCTCTAGCCTTGGCAGTCCCTTGTGGATTGGCTGGTTTAGGGCATGACTCACTCGCTTTTCGAGATTGTGGCTTACTTTTCCTTTGTCGATTGATTCAAGGTGAATTATAGTAAAAGCAAGGGCATCGTTCAATATATCATCGCCATGAGACCCTAGATGGCAAGCTTCAAACAGACTTAACAATCCTGGCACATCAGCGATGAGCGATTTGCTGAAATTCCCTTCTTTGTCCTTGAACTTGTCAAAGATTTCTGTATAGCCAAACAGAACGTGGGAAGTGACGCTATCAAGAGATTCCATGAAAAACGACATGCACAATATCTAGATCAGTTGGAGAACATTGAAAAATGACGTATTAAAACAAGGATATAGAAGAAAGAACAACCCACCACTCAAAGTAAGAAAATTTAAAGAGCTCAGAATTTGAGAATTGTACAGAGAAGAAAGTCAACGATTTAACAAATTAAAAAGGAGTATACATCTCAGTGATATTGTCTGTTCACTCTAATCAATCAAATGGGCTATCGAACTAGTGTTTGCAATAGTATTTTTTCTAATTGATGAATCAATGAGCATTTGAAATGACTTACCACATGAAATATTGTAACCTTGTTGTCGCAACAATCGAAAGAGAAGAGCGGTCGTGCGTAAATCGTCATCGCTATTGCTGTGGTAAAATTCAACATAGCATTTTTGGAATTGTTCCAGTTGCTCAACTATCTCAATTTCAAAATGATAGGCAAGTCCTAAGCGTTGGATTTGATCAATCAAGTCCAACTTCTGCAAAGGCTTATCCACAGCACCTGCCAATATCTTTCTCACTTCTCCTTTCAATCTCTCAATTCGTTGCTTCGCTATGCCTTGAGAACTCTACAATTATATGAAAATGAAAGTTAGAGGAAAATAACATAAGTTTAGTAAGGATGCACAAAATATATTGCTTAAGACTCGATTGACCCCAATATATAGGAATTTAATTACTTAAAGGTTATTGCATTGAGACAAGTTTTACTGATAGAAGCAAAATTATTTCTAGAATTGTTAAGCCATTTGTACACGCCACAAGGTTCACATAGAAATTTTGAATGCGTAAGGACCAACACAAAGAAGATGCTCCCAATCAACTGGAATTTCTTTTCTTTTTCTTCATCAAAATCTGTGGGATGTTGCACAATAATCCAAGATGATTATTTTTATCCTCTCAGTTTTCAGAAAAATATAACCACAGAAGATTTTTCAGAAGATAACCCAAAAACAAAAAAAGATTTAACTTAAATGCTACCAGTGAGTTACGGTCCGAAGCATATTTGAGAAAGTAATCCCCCCATATGCACGGACCAGAATTTCCCGACCGGCCTTCAGCGACGTGGCTTCGTTCTTGAGCTGGAGAAGCAGATGGGATTGCTGAAATCTGAAGAGACATCTTTGTTGCTAGTTCTCTTGATTTAGGTATCTAACCAAATACAGACAAAGAAAACGAGAGCGCAGAGCCTTTCTCTGCAAGTGTTCATACCTTGCCGAGGGGTATTTATAGGCTATATCATCCTATGTCCTAAAGGTTGAGAGAGAAGGAACAGAAAAGTTCATATACCACGTTATTCACGTGTAGTACACAAAAGTTGGTTAGCTGATGAGCCATGGCAATTGGACATCTATCTAATAACCTAGCTATGATGATTGATGCGGACAGTTGTGGGTGCAAGGTTGCGTTAGCGGCTCCATTCATATGCGATTCCTGATTTGGAATCAATGGCTGACGCATTGTTGCGATTGCTTCTCCACTGCTCATTTTGCAAGAAGAGGCTCTGCCATGTTATTCCACTCTGTCCAACGTAATACATGATAGTTGTCTACATGATAGAAAAAAAAAAGTAAGTGCAAGTTTGCGTTAGTGGTTCCATCCATATACAATTCCTTACTTGGAATAAAGGGTAAAGATGATAATGGTGAATGCGAATTATTTCAGGACTGGTAGTTCTAACATGTTTCTCGCATTTATTGCGTGCACAAATTGATGTCATTTCCTCTAGAAGAATGGCACACATTTCAGCTACTGCATCTTGAAGAAGAAAAGAAATAACAAAAATAAAAACAGATAGTGACGGGAGACAGATCTGGACTTTCTTAATGCCTTCTTTCTTATGTTGAACTATCTATCTTCTTATGTTAGGTTGGCAGCGTCCCGGAACAAAAGAAATTTATTTTCATTTTAATTTTCCAGGATTCGATCCTTAATTTTTCTCATAAGACCAGTGAAAAGATCTTTGAACAAAAATGTAGATGTCACAAACAGAACATATTAAGAGTCTAATGATAGTATTGAAAATGGAGCCAAAATTTAAGGACTATTAGTTTCAATTTTCCTAAGTGAACTATAGTAACAATTAAAAAGATCAAAGTGGCAACAAGGTCATAAAAAATACAACATACTTTTTTGTTAATTTAGAATGTGGAATGAACTGAAAACTAAAATATATTACACAATCTGCGCAATTGTGTAAATATCAAAATTAGTGAAATAGTATCAAATGACTAACTTGACTTTATTATTACTTATGGGCCAGATTAAAAGTTTACAAATGGATTAATAACTACATAGAATAAATTAAAATTTTAATAATGATCCTGTAAATTGGGACTAAGTTTAAGGATCCTTAGTACCATTTATCCTAAATGGAACTACTGTGACATTTATAAAGACCAAAAGGATAAAAATGTTTTAAAATATATATCATACATTTGATTTCTCATGACCCTCCCAAAATAGTTTGTGGTTGAGATTGGGTTTAGAAATATTGCCAAAAATTGAGCGAATGACCCATTGATTAGTAGGTAGCTCTCCAAAGCTCATACCTCATGTGACGTTAAATTTCGTTTTAAGTTTCTTTTTTTTTAACCTAATTGATTATATATGAGTTGCTACTAGCCATTTGGGGTTGGCTAGAAACCGAATAAGATGCCAGAAGTTCATCTCATTTTAATGCAACCAAAAATTCTAGTTTCGGGGACTTGGTCATGCTTATTGTTTATTAGCCTCCTTTGGGTACCATTAACATGGAGGTTTGTTATCTAAGTAATCATGCAATTTTGATTACCAATTATGATCGTAAAGGTATTAAAGCCACCAAGTGATTATGATATCTTCTTTAGGTGTTTACAATTATTCTAAGCTAGCCCTAACCATTTTAGAAAGGAAAATAACAACAATCTATTGAACTAGCTATTGTCCTATGGAGGAGGAGTCTATTTGCTCATGCCCCTCCGTTTTCCAGTGATATTGCAAGAATAACAATATAAATCTTCATGGAGCCCTATCCACGGCTACGATTCCTCCAAGAGCCCCGCCAGTCAGCTCCCCGCGCCGGTCGCATTTCTTCTCTCTAGTTAAGCGTAGCATTCAGGTGATTCATGGAATTCAGAGAAAATGCGAGATTTCCAGTTTTTGTTTTTCATTTTTTAATTTTTCTATCGAGCAACAGAACATTTGGTGAGTGTAGCTAAGTGAAAGATGAGCTCTTTGCGCCGTAGATGTTGTGAGCTAGTGATGAGGTTGCTCACTGTTTAGTTTCTTGTGACAGCATATGGCAAGTGCCAATCTTTTTTTCTCTCATCGAGTTGTATCTAGTCACTTTTTTAAGATAACTGGAGTGGGAAAGCGATCCGAAGGAAGACCAGGAAACTGGTGGATGAGGTATCTCTGCAATGTCCCTCGCTTGTTACTTACGTGTTGTAATGATGAAGCTGCAGACACAAGCTCTTCGCTGGGGTAGGAATCCTACAATTGATGTGTTGGTAGAAGCCATAGCAATCGATTGATTTTTCCTTGGGAAGAAACAACGAATGTCGAGCCCCATGTACTAACAAAGATGTAGATGGGGGATGTGTAGTTGGAGAGATAATGTCCATATTACCGTGTATTGTCAATGAAGCCTTATCAATGTTTTACTATGTAAGTTTTCTGTGCCTTTGGCTACTTTTTTTAGCTTAGCATTTTTCAGAAGTTCAGCTGCTTCATTTAGGAGGAGGATTGAAGCTTGATTGTATATCTTGTTAGCCTGAAGCTTTAGGTTGTAGAGCAATTTGAAACCTGAATGATAGTTTAACTTGGTGTGCTGATTGACTGCTCCGTCATGGCAATGCTGTGACTATAAGCTCATTGTGACGAAGGAGGCCAAAAATGGCCTGAATTTGCAATGAAATGTTCCTGCCAATGCAGCTTCAATCTTATAACTTTGCCACATTGATCCGTGTCACATTCACGATTTAACAGCGGTGGAGCTTTAATGTTGGTAGATCGTTTGGCTTTCTGTTTTCACGTCTCCTAGCAGTTATGATTCAGGCGATGCCCAAAATGCACTCATTCAATGCAAAAGATTAGTATGCTCATAAATCGATAATTGATGGCGCGAGTTGGGAATTTGATTTAGTCCATGCAATTCGATTAGCCTAACTACCCCCGATCAAATTAGGGATTCATTAATTAAGATTAGTGGTTATTAACCCCCACTTGTTTTCACAAAGCATTTGGCTAACATCATTAATGCCTAATTATTTTCTAATCACCTGTTAAGCTAACCCTAAAATGACATGCATTGAAGGTCTAATATACATTTAATCATCCACATGTAAGCTCAATTTCATATGTAATTAGGCAAACAAACCTTGAGAATCAAAAAAACAATTAGTGACCCAAAAGAGGCATTTCTCGTTTTTCCGTAATTATACCCAATTATGTTTTATTTGATTTACTAAGTTAATGATGTCGAAATTGAATGAAACGAGCAAAAACTGCAAGCTTACATAATGTAGTTGCGACAATGAAATTTTGGCTAAACATTTGAATTTAATTACATAAAAATTTAGGGATTAACTATTAGATCTTAAACAAAAATAATATAATTAATTGCATATCATGTAGCTTTTAAGAGCATTCACCATATAGTGTAATTCATTGCATTTGCATTAGACCGGCAATGATGAACAGACCCACATTAATCATGAGGACTTGGCCCGCGTAACAACTGATACTTGGCCAGCACTAAGGAAGACGGGTCGAGATTTTTAAACCCGGAACTAGAGAAATTGCGCTTTGATTGAGATGTCTTTAGCCGATGGAAATTAACAAGCTTTGAGTTTAATTAGAATAAATCATAGATGGATCAAAGCTTGTTACTATTTTAGCCTATAAAAAGGCAAATTACGGCTAGCCAATGAACAGGGCCCTAGCCAATTCACATAGGGAAATGGGCTAATTTAAGCTTCAGTAACTCAATTCAACTTATGAATTTAGTAAGGCTGAAAATTAAGCCCCTTCGATTAAACCTAGGGTTAAATCTATATATATCCTGTTATGCTTCAATATTCGAAGTTAGTAATTCACTATTCTCTAAATGCAATTGAGAGACACATGAGTGAGAACAAACCGAGGAGAGGAGAGAGAGGTAGTCGGTCGAGTCCTACTAGCCGAAAGCCCTTGACGCGAGCGTTTTCTTCCCAACAATATTCACCGTTGCTGACCTTAGCATCGAGCATCCTACATAAACCCTATGATAACTTGCCTCAGTGCCTGCCCCTGCCCTATCCGAGCCAAGCCCTACATTGAGACTCTAGCCAAGCCATTGATGTTCACTTTATCACCACGACGAGCTACTTCCTTGATCTAACATGCTTGTATTTGCATCGATGAGGCCTTGCAGCTACTCTAACCTCCATGTTGATGCTCGCTTCTCCCCTAATTGTGCTTTAGCTGCAATATCTACCATCTCCATTTGCCTGAGAAACCTAGCCGTGAGATGACACTGAACTGACCCTGCACTTCTGTGGACCACCAGCTCGGCCATGCTAGTATTGAATCACGACAAGCTTCTCCACTATAGTCGACCACTACGTCATTGTAGTATGATGTTGCTATATTCTTGCACTACGACAAGTGACTTTTTTTTGTAAGTTTATCATCATCATATTACTAGTGCAACTCATTTGCAATAATTTATTTGTGAGCCGCATCATGATTTTATATTTAAATTAATTCTAGAAAATATTTTAAAATCAAATAGGATAAAATTTAAAATCTTTCCTAGGTAGATTGCATGCTAGGATAGGTTTTATCTAGACAAGATAATATTCCAATTTAAAATAGGATTTTACCTATGTTCAATTCCCGAACTGAATTGAATAATATCTAGTTCTAGATTATTTAAATTCATTTGTTAATGTTGTATAAGCCATTGCATTTAGAGTAAGCTTGCATTACATGCATTGCACATTGCTTAGTTTTCATTAAATAAGATAAAACCCAAAAAAGAATTGATTGGGATTGCATGATGATTAGAAATAATATTTAGGTCGAATACGTGTCTCTAATTAGTATTTCCTACAGATGCTTGCATTGCTTCGATGTACACTCCTTTCTATCCTAGTAATTTATTTATTGCTTTAACCATAGAGTATTTCATTCAAAGATTGCACGATTGCCTCACATGCTAGTGGATAAAGTTAATATTTGCCCAACATTTTTGAAATAAAAGAGAAATAGTACGAAAAGGGTATAAGAGTAATCTAGTATGATCAAATTTCCGAAATCCACTATTTATGATTTGTAAGAGTAAATATATCTCATGATAAACTTAAGTTTCTAATTGACTTCTAAAAATAAATGGGTGACGACTCGGAAATAAAAAAATCATTTGTACGTTAAATAACTTGAACCTAAGTTGGAATTTGATGTGAGGCTTGGAGAGCCGAGTTAGGTCTGAGCTTAGTAATCCATTGGCTAACCTTTAGGTGGTCTACCCTCTCTGGGGAGGTCATGACAGTAGTTTAATGTTTATGAAGATCATTTTCTCCAATCATTAACTATATTACCTAAAATCTTCAATTTTACTTGCCACTCAAGAATTTATACAGCTATCAAAAAATGATGGAAAATAATAAATTAAGTTCATATGCCATGAAATTCAATAAGGAGCCTCCTTATCACGTGCTCTTCATTTTAATTTTATGAGTTTTTTCAAAAAGGGCCATAAGTACTAGAAATTTTTTAGTAAACACCCTAGACTAGTGATTGTTAATTTCAAGACTTAGTTACACTATATTAATACAACATCCATTTTATTGAAGACCAAAAAAACGATTTACCAGGCAACTTCGATTAATCCAATTCTAGTTCTCTAACATGTAAAATGGTTATGTGGGTGTGCAATCATTAATATAATACTTAATAAATCAAAACAATAGATAAATTGCAAGAATAAGGTGGTTATTTACGTATCTTAACTAAGCATATCAATATCCATCAGCAAAGTATTTATCACATAAAAATGTATGCAATGCCTAACCTGGCATGATTCTTTTTAGTATTTTCATTCAAGAAAGTATTAAATTAAATACAATGCATGAAATGAAGTTTAATTCTAAAGTAAGACCATATCATTTAAATTTAACACAACATGCAAACTATATGACATAAGAAATAATTAAACTAATATGCAATCTTATGTTAACTTAATTAAATGACTTAACATGGCATTACAATATAACGTGAATATATGACATGCATTAATCTATATGAATGGCGCATATATATATATATACATATATATATGTACTTGTAAATCTTCATTCCTAAAACTTTCTCTTCGGGAAGGTCCTGACAATAAGATCACGATCTTCCTTTGCTTATTTTGGATAGGAAAGTAAATAGCTTGTGTTGTCACCTAAATTTTACTATTTAGTCATTTATTTTTGCATGGAAGATTAGGGATCAACCTTGCCCCTAGCAAAAATAATTAAATTATTTATAAATTAGGAGCATTTTGTATTTTAGGTAAGTCCATGTAGTTGCATTTAACTTGGGCCGGCAATAGATATGTTTTAATAAAAAAGTTCCGAGTTTAGCCAGAATAATTGGAACAAGCCCATAAATTGGTAGTTTAACGAAAATTCATGACTGAAAATTGGTCCATGAAAAATTGGGAAATAAACTCGAGTTGAAATTCACTAGACATGTCCACGGCAAAGGAAGGTTTTAGATGGGTGCGTATAATTGGGCAAGAAGTATTTAATAAAAGGTAATATCACATGTGGGGGCATATTCGGTCTTATGCTTAGAGCAATATATCTTTGTTTTAAAAAAAGAAATAAGGCAAAAAGGATGGATATCTTTACCAAATATCGAGTCAATATGAGAGCAAGCAATTGACTATTCTTTAAGCCATTCGTGAAGGAAGAATTGAGGTATGTGTGCGTGATTGTCGGTGAATATCAACAAAACAAGAAGGCAAGATTTTTTTTATTATTCCATTTCTTGTTTTGGTGCCCACTTTTATTGAGTGCATAAATTACACAGGAAAGAAAGAGGAGGTGATCTTTTCTTACCATTCCGATGTATTATGTCCTTTTTGGTACAAGAGGAGCACTGTCATAAGCCCAAGAAAAACAATAAGGGGGGAGGGCTGGTGTTTCTCTCTAGCTTTTTCCCTCACTCAAACATGAAAACAAACAAGAAAAGAAAAGAGGGACGGACACATAAAAGTGCTTAAAAGGGGGCACGTCTTTGACTTTTCTGCTTTCAAACCTCGAGCACCTTCTCCCTTGTGATAGCTCTAGAGCCGTGAACCTTCTCACTCTTCGACGCTTCATTTGCATGAGCAGCGTACCAGATGTCTTTTTCTTTTTTTCATGTACTTCGCCGAAGCCACCCCTCGTTTGCACTGCTGCTCCACTTGCTAGCTTCCGTAACTTCCTTTGCCCTGCCCTGCCCTGCTGTCTTTGCACCACCATCCGCAATAAACGACCACCAGAGGCTTATGCGTCACTCTCAACCATTGTCCAATGTAGCAGTCTTTGTCGGCAAGCCTACACTGATGCATCTATTGATCGTCTAGTTGTGATCTATAACCAAAAATTAGAAGCTTGCTTGCAAACTCGTGGGAATTGATTTTTCTATTTATAGGTCTTCAAATATTTGCCCACAGCCACGATTAGCTTCAGCGATATGAAGCATCACCACCACTGACCGAACACCACTTTTGCGAGTCCCATCCGTTGGTCCGGTTAAGGAGATTGAATATTCAAATTGGGTAATTATCCAATCCAATATTGAATTTGATATTATATTTCCTAATACTAATTAATTTGATCTTGAGTGTTTTAAGCATTAATTGATTTAATTTTGTTGGCTAAAATCAAATATAATGATTAACTTGATTGGTGACATGATGGACCATTATTTTGCTTATATTTAATTTTATCTTCAACCGAGGTAAGTATTCTATCAAGATTGTAACATCTGTCAATCGAAGACTCGAGATGAATGAATATTTTTTTTGGATATTGTAATCTTATATTTGAATCATGATAGGTATCTTGTGTGATTTTCTATATTTGAAATTTTGATTAGATAGGATTCTCAATTTTGAAAATGCAAAAAAGAAGAAGAAGGATTAGATAGTTTCATTGTTGAATTAGGATAGCGTCTAAAATTGTGTGTTAAGATGGGTTTCCAAGTTAAGATCAGATTTGATTCAAACTATATCTTAATGCAAATTGGATTATATCTCACTTTAGATTATTTTTATTTTCATTAATATTTAATTATGAATTTTAATGAAAAACACAAAACTAGGGAGTTTCCTTAAGAATGGTCAGAGTTGCATGTTTAATTTAGGATCTCTATTAATTTTGAATTTTGATTGATAAAGTAGCAAAAATACCAAAAACACCTGTCGCATGTTATTTAGTTGAATACAAGGCCTAGATTAGTTCAATTAGGTTGCACGCTATTATAGAGTAGGTTATATAAAATATAGTCTAGAATTAGATTCACATAACAAGACGTAGATTAATTTTATAAGGTCACATTTTATTATATAGTAGGTTATATAGACTTAGGTTTACATAACAAATATTACATATTTTTAACAAAAACTAAGAAAAACAAAATAAAAGTTCTTTTTTCAGAAACCATGATTAAGGTAAGTATAGTTTCCATTTTCTTGATTTTTGCCTTATGTTTAATTCATTATTTTACAAAATTTATATTAAAAATTTAATTTATTTTAGGGCTTATTTTCGTGATTATGAACACACATGAACCCATCGACACGAACACCTCGAATGTTATGTATTAGAATAAAATTAAGTCAAGTTGCTTGTCAAATCATCTTTGAATTAAAAGAGATAAATATCAAAAGGGTGTTTGAATAATCTAGTGTAACTAAGTCTCTAAACTCTTAATTTCTGGTTTGTAAGGGTAAAGTACAACTCTCAATATTTACATGGGTTTCTAGTTGACCAATTATAAATAGATTACTAACAACTCCAAATGAAATCAATCTTGTGTGTTAAGAACCGTAATCTAAGTTAAGTTTGTATGAGTTTGGGAGAACTTGAGCTAAATCAAACTTAATGATCTATTATTGTCATGCCATGATTTTCGGACTCATGACTATCTCCGATCTTTACTTCCGGGATTCAGTTTTAAATGAAACTCCAGACATAACATTTCCAACTCCCCATCAATTGTCATGCCGAAATACATCAACTACAAGGCGAGGGACTAAATTAAGATCATAAAACACCTGCATCAATATTAACTTCAAACCACGTCCACAACATCCCTAGTTACAAAAATCCAACCTGGAGGAAAACCAAAAGCCTAAGGTTTCGCTTCCTGCGAGCTATACAAACAAAAGTAGCAAGGAGGACAGGAGGATATACTACCCTATGGTGTAAGGAGCTAATCTAGGTATTCACGTAGGTTAAAACGGGGTATCGGATTAAGGACTGTCCCGTCCCCCGAGTTGTCTGCTCCGTCGGGGTCCTCATATCCAGACTCGTAACCTCCCCAAGGCACTCCACATTGCTCTGAGTTATAGTTCATCTCGCCTCCTGGGGTACTGGTGTACTCCACTATGTGCTGATGAGGAATCCAAGTTTGCTTCGGGATGCTCCATATCCACTCCATCTGCTCTTGGGTCTCCACGATCAGTCCGCTCTTCCAAATCTCCCTATCTATCACGCACCCTCTATCAACGGGATGCTCAGGGATCATCCCTACATCCTCCAGGTCTTCCACTTCCTTGTCTAAGCTAAAAGGAGCCTTCGGCTCTGAGTCCTCCTCCAGCTGCTCCAAATACTCCTCCTCTAGAGGTTCCAGCTCCAGCTGATCTTAGTCCTCCTCCTCGTGAGGTTCCTCCTCCAATAGCTCCTCCTCCTAGGGTCCTCCTCCTCTAAGGGGTCCTCCAAGTCTGAGTGTTCCTCCTCTGGGTCCATAGTTAGGTCCTGGGAAATCCATTGTGATATGTTCTCATTTCCACTTCGGAATCTCGAGAGGTTGCAACAATCCTCCTGGTTTACAATGTTGGGCTTTCACTTGTTGGCACGTTGGACACTTGGAAACATGCTTGGCGATATCTGCCTTCATATCAGTCCACAATAGTGTTGACGCATACTCTGATACATTTTTGTACTACTTGGATGAATGCTATAACTGCTACGGTGAGCTTCTAACAAAATCTCTTCCTTAAGCTCTACATCATCAAGTACACATAATCGTCCACGAAATTTCAACATTCCGACCTCAGATATATGAAAGTCAACCTTTCTCTTTTCTGCAATGTCTGTACTCCCGGTTCAATTGTAATGTCTTGATCTTTATCTGTACTCCCGGTTCAATTCTGAGGGTGGCCATAAGACTTGAAAGATGTCCTATCTCAAATTTGAAAATCGAATCTTGAGCTCCTTCTAGTAAGATCCATTCCTAAATCACCATATGTGCAATTGATGACTTTCGACTCAACGCATCTGCGACTTTGTTAGCTATCCCGGGGTGATACAGATGTCACAGTCATAGTCCTTGAGAAGTTTCATCCAACGACGTTGCCTCATATTCAACTTAGAATGCTGTGAGTTCTAAGTCATGCGTCGGGTAGTTCAACTCATGAGGTCTTAACTGACGGGACGCATATGCAACAACTCTGCCATATTGCATTAACACCCAACCCAGTCTCTTGAATGACGCGTCACTACAAATCTCATATCCTCTAGGTCCAGACGAAATTGTCAGCACTGGTGCGGTAGTCAGCTTCTGTTTAAGCTATTAGAAACTATGCTCGCAGTTATCCATCCATATAAACTTCCCTTCCTTCTTTAGTAACAAAGTCAGTAGCATGGCTATCACTGTAAATCCTTCCACAAATTGACTGTAATAACCTACCAATCCCAAAAAGCTTCTGATCTCTGTCATGGTCGACGGTCTTGGCCAATTGATAACGGCTTCAATCTTAGTCAAGTCCACGGAAATCCCTTCAATTGAAAATCATGTGGCCCAAGAAAGTTGCACAAGTTAACCAAAACTCGCACTTACTGAACTTGGTGTATAATCCATGTTCTCATAGAGTCTGAAGCACTATCCTCAATTGTCTTTCGTGCTCCTCTAGACTTCTCAAGTACACCAAGATATTGTCGATGAACATGATGACAAATTGATCCAAATACTCTTTGAATATACGATTTATCAGATCCATGAAAGCAGCTGTGGCGTTGGTCAAATCAAATGGCATTACAGTAAATTATAATGACCGTAATGCGTACGAAATGCCGTCTTCAGTATGTCTTCCTTTCTAATCCTCAACTGATAATACCCTGCCCTCAGGTTGATCTTTGAAAGCATCGACGCTCCTTGCAACTGGTCAAACAAGTCATCAATCCTCGGTAATGGGTAATTATTCTTGATCTTTACCTGATTGAGTTGCCGATAATCGATGCAAAGGCGTAATGAACCATCTTTCTTCTTGACAAATAGAACTAGTGCTCCCCAAGGTAATGCACTGTGACGTATAAATCCCTTATCCAACAACTCTTGCATCTGCACCTTCAGTTCCTTCAGCTTTGACAATGCCATACGGTAAGGAGCTTTTAGGGGCCAACTCAATCATGAGCTCGATCTCCCTTTCTAGGGGACCAAGTAATTCCTTTAGAAAAATATCAGCAAACTCTTGTACCACTGTAACGTTTTCCATCTTCGGCTCCTCGACTATCGTATCCATGATAGTTGCCAAGTAACCTTGGCAACTCCCGTCTAACAAACGAGTTGCCTCAAGCGATGAGATCAAGGTAATCGAGGGTCCTCCTCGACTTCCAATAAACTCAAAACTTTCACCCGATAACGGGTTGAATTGAATCCCTTTACGATAGCAGTCCATGGAAGCTCGTTGCTTGGTGAGCCAGTGCATGCTAATTATCACATCAAAATCATACATGGCTAAGACTATCAAATCTATCTTTCCCTATCGCTCACCAATAACTAACTTGCAACCAGGACAGCCTACTGCAGACAACACCATATCCCCATATACTAATTATTGACCCCAACAGTTTAGGATTCTACCCTGCTAACGTAACGTACTGCTTAGTAAAAAATGAATGACTAGCTCCAAGGTCAAATAAAGCATAAGCATCATGGTGGTTCAGCGAGACCGTACCTTTCACCACGTCTAGTAAGTCCTTTGCCTCTAATTGGGTGACAACATACACTCTTCCCTATGCTGGAGGCTGATTCGAACCACCTTGCGGTGTATATCTTCTGTTCTGACCCATCGGCAGCGGTGATGGCAACTGTGGTCCCATCTACCAATGTGGACAATTCTTGATCTGGTGACCGTGTTGGTCACATTTAAAACAAGCTCTCATTCTGATATGACATGGAGCTAAGCCATGTCTTCTCCCACAAAAACGATACACACTGTTCGAGTTGGGCGTTGACTTTCCAATCCCATCCTTCTTGTTTGGCGGAATGGGATACTTTCCTCCAGTCATCGGCTTCTTCCCAAATTGATTTCCATTCTTATTTGACCCAAACCGCAATCCAAATGTGATAGCTCGTTCATTCAGGTTCCTCTCTATCAATTGTGCTTGTTCATATAAGTCATTATAGTCCTTCAAATTGAACGGCACCAATGGGTCTTTTAGTGTCGGTTTGAGTCCATCTGGGAATCTCCTTGCTTAGTCTACCGGATCTTCGATTAGTCTTGGTGCATATTAGGATAGCTCTGCAAACTTTGCCTCGTACTGGTCTACAGACATTAGACCCTGACGAAGGCTTTGGAATTCTACCATCTTCTATTCCCTAGCGGAGTTAGAAAAATACTTACCATTAAACACCTCTACAAAGGCGTTCCACTCCGAAACCACACCTTCAGGGAATACCCTTCCTTTGGTAGCCTCCATCAAGTGCTTGCATTACCCTGCAACTGATAGACTACAAGGGCCACTTTTTCTTCCTCTGAGCACCTCAGCAGTGCAAAGGATTTCTCCCATTCGTGGATCCAAAGGGTTGTAGACTCGGGATCCCTTGCTCCTGTGAACCTTGGCAATTTCAATTTCAGGAACTGCTCAACGAGCTTGTGCATCGGTCGTTCAGCCATCACGTTACTAGGTGGAACCTTAGCAGGTACGGCAGCAGTGGTGGCAGCTTGATTATGAACTTGCTGCCCCATCAAATTTCCCAACTTCTGAAGCACTTGTAAGATCCCACAGATTCTAGGATCATTAGGTGCTGCTACACCAGTGACGTTCGGCAGCGATACTACC
Source organism: Melaleuca alternifolia (assembly GCA_019926035.1). NCBI lineage: Eukaryota > Viridiplantae > Streptophyta > Magnoliopsida > Myrtales > Myrtaceae > Melaleuca > Melaleuca alternifolia. The sequence goes on from JAGKPW010000197.1 coordinate 36,360, forward strand.
CTACTAGCGCTGGCCTGAGCTAACGCTCTTCCTTGCGTATCGAATGTTGTCGGTGTCCTACCCCAAGTGACAGATGCTACAGACCTTTTCCTAGGAGTCCTCTGCTCTGAATCACTCATGCTGCAAAATCTTTATATAAACTTGTTTTCCAATTCCAATACTGGATAAGAAGATTGAGTGATCCACACAAAACAATCTACCAATTAGCTATCAATCACATGCATCAGCATAAGAAAAAGGCTTTTCCTACTAACTATCCTAAGACTCATTGCACCGTATCACTCCACACACTAACCTTTCTCTGATACCACTTCGGATAGGGATGCACGTCCCAAACCTCGAGAACAGCACATCCCTTGACCTAATCGATTTTGCATATGCGGAAGCGAATTAAACAATCCCCATAGAACAGTCAAACATGGGATAGGAAAGCAGGACAACCAAATTTACACAAAACATATCCTATAAATAACCCCATATTTAGATACACAGCAGACTAAAACAAAAAGGAACTACTCAGCTATCTAGGCTTTGAGATCTACAGCCAAGGGCTCCGGATCTAGCCAAAAAGGTGTGTTAAAAAATACATCACCTGCGGGAACCCATAACAGTTCATGTTGCACCTCCACCTAGGGACTTGTAAAATTGTAAACCACAACGGGTTGAGACAATGTCTCAGCAAGTCTACCCCCTAAGTCCTAATTAGGAAGAAATTCACCTAGAGGCAGCCTAACACACATCAAACAATCCTTACCTCTCCTTAGCACCTCCTTGCACACGAGTACAACTCATACACATATATGTAAAGCAAACATCTCTGCCAACTAGCACATTGCACATCAATTGTCAAATACTCACAAACGTCCCGATTATAAGGCCAAATCGTTGTGACACGTCCCATACCATGTCGCACAATTTCGTCTCATAATAAGGTTGAACATATCAATGATTCGATAAAACATTCAGATGTTTCTCGACTCGCTAAAAGTTCTCTCCTCAAGTCCTCGCCAAAACACGTAATGTAGGGGCATAAGCGTTACGTATCGCTGTCTCTCTCCCAAGTCAATATGTAAAGCGGAGGCAGAGGCGTTACGTATTGCCGTCCCTCTTTCGAGCCCATATGTTATCCTCGCCACAACTCGGGAAGGTTCTAAGCATATCACAAATCAACCATATTACCAAATATGCACTATCTAGCAAGCACTATATGAAGAACAATCACCAAAACAGAATCAGCCCTAATAAGCAGAAACAGGGCCACTCGCGCGTCTCCAAGTTTATATCCAGAAACATAATAAAAAAAAGTTCAGAAAATTATAAAATTTTAATATGTTATAAAGGACACTTAAAGGAACATTGTTCATGAAGTCATATTGACCCAAATACTTCTGTATTGAGAGCAGTAAATCGCCCAAACATCTACAAAAATTTGTGTCCGTTTTCAGGGGTCACGTTTTAAAAAACCAGCTTGGTTCGAGAAGAAAACCTTGTTCGTTTGATCTGAAATTTGAATATGTTAAACTAAAAGATATAAGAAATAACTTTTGTGAAGGAACTCTTTCCAAATTGGGCCCCTAAGAGTTGATAAAAATCTATTGAACAACAAAAGGTCACAAATTCCAGCAAAAACAGGGGTTCTGTTTTGCTTAAAATGAAGCTGGAATAATATTATTTTAAAACCATTAAATCTTGAGTAAAATATATGTTATAGCTGAATATGTATACGACATTCCTCAAAGGAATTGACCTCAAAATATCATCCACTTTTGATCCACAAAATTGGCAAACAGCAAGGGTCCGGTAGACAGATTCAAGATAAATCCACTAAACTAATCTAAATCATCCTCAATGGTGTCAATCCAAAATAACACTAATCTAATCAAGCTAATCAACACCAATCTAACCCTTAAGTGTAATCACAATCTAAGAAAGGATTAGAGAGTTCACTCACCTGATTAGAGAATAAATCGGTTCACGGCGACGGCGGCGCGAAGACGAGCAAAACCGAAGCCTACGGCAACTCCAAAGGAGGCTCAGAGAAGGCCGAGCTGGAGAAATGAAGGTTTAAGGAAGTGAATAATGAAGAAGGAGCTGAAGAAGAAGGAGTTGGCTTTCTTGAGGGGGAGGCAATGCATGGGAGGAGATGAAGAAGAGACAAAGAGCCTTGGAAGTCCTTCTTGTGGCCAATGGTGGTCTTCTACAAATATCTCAGGCACTCAAGTAATATGCCTCAAAGTCTTCTACCCCTAAAGTCCAAGGGTCCTCCAATGGTTGATTTCTTCTCATTTCATCACCAAATAAAGTCTTTTTGGAGCCCAATTAAATCCCTTGATCAGCCCTACGAATTGCGACTATTTATTAACCCAATAACTTAATTTGGTAGCCCAAAAATTCAATTAAAGAGGCCCCTCCGAATTGCCAAAAATTCTTTTTGTCCAATTTGAATTTTTCCGCAAAATTCCTGGCTCGACGGAATTTTCCCAAAAGATGAGATGAGGTTCTAAAAATAAATTGTGACACACTCATACGTTCAATTCCCGAATCTGAATTAAACTTTGTGGTTAAAACAACCAAACGCAATTATAGTACAATCCAACTTACCAGGTAGCTTTTAGGGATTTTATCGCGATTATATCCCTTAACGGCTTAACCTGTAGGTTAGTTAACTTGCAAGTTATCAGCTATGAGAAAAAGGACCATAGGCGCGTCGGTGAAAAGCCCATTTTATTTTATCGAGACGGGGTCAAAAATTCAGGATGTCACACCGTCACCATGGATATCACGTGCTATCTCTTTTTTATTTTCATTTAACTAGGTATTAGAGCCACTTTCTTGAGAAGTTTCTTTTTTTATAGGAAGATTCTGCCGCCAGCCGAATAGGCCACGTTCGTTCCGCGCGGTTATCACTATGCCAATCATATATGACTTGTTTCAACTTCATCACCTATTCCTCCCGAGCGTTTCCAGGATCTTTTCTTCAAACTCAAGGCACATGCACATCCAAGCGTTTCCAAGATCTTTTCTTCAAACTTTAGTTGACTCCTTCAACGTCACCTTGAATTTGAATGGGGATGTTAGATATAATTTATAATATTCTGAATATCTTGATGATATTCTTGATTATCTATATGATTTATTATTATAAATAGTCAACATGCAAAACCTATAAATAGGCTCGCGTGTTCCTTACTTTTACTTATGTACATATCTATAATAGATCGAATATATAGATTTCCTCTCTTTTTGCTTTTTATTTAACTTTGCCATTCATAAAAACCGTGAGCATGAGGGACTTCAATCCTAGAGTTGAGTTGTTTGTCCATCCATTCCTCATCTCCTTTCAAAGTTCGACAGGTAAGGCTCTAATTCTTACTTCATGGTCCAATCTCTAGCCCATTGATCTCATTTAAGCGCACCACCGAAGTCTAAAGCCAAGCACACTAGCTTGCCTCTCTCCAACGAGTGACTCGATATATCTACTACGGTCTATCAACTCATCCGGTTCAGGTTTGATGAATGTTTTTGTTTCATTCAGTTTCTTAGATAAGAATTTGTTCTTGTTTGCCCAAAACCGGTTAGTTTAAAAAGTGAGGTCCGGGTTGTAGCCGTGACCAGTGAGCCCTCTTTTCGCTGTTTATTTTCATTTTTGGTGCCTACTAATGTCAGGTATAACTTTGGTTATTCCTTTGCATTAGATGATCTGTCCATCCACACTATGGAAACAGCCTTGCTCGTCATGTTCGTTTCAGTTCAAGGTGGTTCTAGCCATGACTGGCGGTCTTTCCACTTCATTTATGTGCTCACATTGATCATACTTGCCTATATATTAGTCCAGTTACTGCTGTAATCAACCTACGTCGGTCTACCGTTGTATTAGCGTGTTTTGAAGGTTTTATAATGTGAAGTGAATGTTGTAAGCCAGGTGTGAATGCCTAGCCCACTTATACAGGTCCTCATGGCTCGAGGATGCTTTGGGACGAGATATAAATGTTTTAAAGTCCTTTTCAAATGCAGAAAAAGCTCGATGCCCGCTGTTCACACTTGTAGGAATGCTGGACAGAGAGTGATTCGCGTGTCTTTGATTTCATTTTGCATCTCCGACGGGTCTCGGGTAGGTCATGGATGGACCTAATGGCCTGTAAACCTAACGGGGCGCTTTAATGTTGTTTTAGTGATGTCCAAAGCAAGAAAAATCTCCCATGACCTCGCTGGACAAGGTTTATGAGCGAGGGTTAGGCTGTGTCTTGCATCTCCGGAGTTTCTCTCGTCTGGCCTGTGGACGCAACGGGATCGCCCGGGGCCGTTTTAGATCCAGTTTTGCACTCGAGAGAGAGCACCAAACCCTTGTCCAGACCGTGTAAGGGCTGGAAAGCGTGTCTTCTGCTCTTGTTTCAGCTTTGAAAAGCATCTCAAGGGGTTCCTAGGCCGCCCTTGTACTAGTTAGTATCATTTCGCATGCTCATAGCCTATTTTGATCCAAGTTTTTGCCTCAGTTTTAGTCTGTTGATTATCGGCAATCATTCAGTCACTTTAGGTCCCGCGACATTTTTAATATGAATAAGAAATGCAAACAACAGCAATATTGAAAATGAAAAAACTTGCATTTAGATTGTATCTCATGACATTCTACTTGATTTAGTGTCATCCATCATCCTTTTGCTTAGGAGTTTGCATTTCTAAGTCTTGATTAATTACACATTTAATATTATTCAGAGCTCACAGGGTCCTATTCCTGGCTTAATAATAAGGCGAGGTCTAGTTTTAGTCATGGCTCAATTTCTTTACCTCACATGATTTACTAACGTTAATGTCTGTGCATCTTGTTTGATTATTCACATGCTTAAATTTTGTTGTTCACTCACCCTTCCATGATAATCTAGCTTCAAATGTTTTAGGAAAATATTGAAAAATGACAAAAAGATAACATGAAACAAACCATTCGCGCTTGCTAAACAATCTGACAAACCCTCTCGAAAATTATCCGTCGTGATAGCCCCTTTACTTATTAAAATGTTCTATGTTGCTCCTTTCATTATTTTTTTTCCTTATCGGGTCAATTTTGCTGATATTGAAAGCTGGGTTGCTGAGTTTGATGTCAAAGCATAATATCGTGTTATGATTCATTGAAAATCATTAGTTGACGCCAATATTTTTTAACAACATTAAGTCCTCGTCAACAAGTTCGATCACTAAAACGACTCAATGTCTATCGGTGGCATTTTATTTAAAGGGAAAAAAAAACAGAGGGACTCTTTCAATAAAGAAACAAAAGTATGAGGACGCTTTTAATTTTCAGCAAAAATACAGGAACTGTTGATGACACAAGTGCCCGTAAAAACAGACCAGAATTTTCATATCATATACATGTATGTACGAAAATTATTTATGGTTTTCCCCTTTCATTAGAAAATTTTCGCATTTAAATGTATGAAATGTTAAGAGGAAGCATATTTATTTTTGTACTTTTTTTTGGGTTCCATTATGTCCTACACATTATTGCGAAAAATAAACTGTTATTTTGTTATTTGGGGTTAATACCACAGACAATAAATCTCAAATTATGTATATTATGATATATATCTTAATTTTTTGTATCATCAAAAATCTTAATTTTCCGGTTGTGAGAGAAATACCCAATCTTTTCCCTTGCACTATAAAAAGTTCAAATATATATTAGCGTGATAAATTACCTTGAATGCACTTAGTCCTTGTCCGTACATGTATGTGGTACAAGGTTTTAGTGGTAGCTCATATAATCTTTGGTATAAGGTTCTAGAGGTGGCCCCCACGAATTATATGTTATCGTGTGGCAGTTAGTCCTTACCCAAAAAACAACTTGCCAAAATCTCGTTAGGCTCAACTAAACCCCACATAAAAACGCATCATGGTAGCTCACATAACAACGCCAATCATCACATAATCACATATTCACATATTGTCACATATAGATTTCAAGCATATCACCAAATACACAAAATCCAACCAAAACTAAGGAGGTTGAATATACGGACTGATTGCACCCGTCTTATACCATGGCGACACAGATAAACGAAAAACCACCCTAACCGGCAAAAACCAAGTCATTCGCGCGTCTCCAAGTTTAAAACCAGAAACATAATCAAATGAGTTCGTAAAATTCTCAAATTTGATTATGTCATAAAGTACACATAAACAAACATTTTTTTGTGCAGACACCTTGACCCAAATCCTTCTATAATGAGATTAATAAATCGCTCATACTATTACAAAAACTACATCCGTTTACAGAAATCACGCTCTCCAAAACTTATCTGTTTGATTTGAAAATTGACCGTGTAAAACTAAAAGATGTGATAAACCACTTTTGTGAAGAAACTCTTTCGAAATTCGAACTCCAAGAGTTGATAAAATTCATTGAACACTAAAAGGTCACAAGTTCTAGCAAAAACAAAGGTTTTGTTTTATTCAAAACAAGGTTGACATATTACCCTTTTAAATCCATAAAATATTGGGTAAAATTATGTCATGCTAAAGATGTATAAGATATTTTCCATGAAGGAATCGACTTCATAATCTCATCATATCTCGATCCGCAAAATAAGCAAACGACGAGGGTCTAGTAAACAGATTCAAGAGAAATCCATTAAACTGAACTAAACCGCATTCACTAGTGTTAATCCAACCTAACACTAATCCAATCACACTGATTAACCTCCTAAGTGTAATCACTTCCTAAGAAAGGATTGGGGAGTTAACTAACTTGATTAACAAGTCGATAAGTCCACGACGACGGTGATGTAATGGCGACTAAAACTCGAGTTTACAACAATTCCAAAAGAAGAAAAAGCCTTGCGAGTCCACTATTTGAGTTGCTGCTTGAAAGCTCTGTATCTTGTCGCGACCTCCCCGAAGGTGCACCACCTAGGGTTAGGCTAATGGATTGCTAAGTATTACTTAACTCGAGCTCTCTCAAGCTCATACCAATTCGCGACTTAGGTTTCACTTTTTAAACATGCAAAGCCAATTTCAAAAGGGAGTCGCCACTAATCTATTTACGGTTGGTCGATTAGAAACTCATGTAAAATACTGGGAGTCGTATTTTACCCTTACGAACCAGAGATCGTGAATTCAGGGACTTGAGAACTATTTTCTTCTATTTCTCAAAAATGATTTGCAAGCAGTTTGAATTAATTTTAAGCTAATTCCCTAACATGCACGGTGATCATGCGAATGCACATACATTAATGAAAATGCTTAATGAAATAATCACAATGAACAATGATGACCTAATGATGCAAATTAACAAGAAAACTATTTTTTTTTTTTGGTTTTTTAATGTGCATGCAATGCATGTAATGAAAAATTAATCCTATGTGCAATTATCCTAATGCAATTCTAAATGCAAAAACTGTGAATTTCAAAATTATTTAAAAATGAAACTAATTATCCTATAGCTAAATAATATCTAATTTAGACTAGGAAATAAATTAATCCCTAATTTAAACTAAAACATTATTTTAACTACAGATAATCTCTTAAAACATGAAAACTAAACTAATATGCAAATACATGAAAATCTAATCCTAATGACATGACCTAACCTAGACTACATGGCTTATAACATGCGAATCCTAAATTAAATTGAACTAAATGACATACTATTTAACTAAATGAATTAAATGACATGCAAAAATGTATTTTTCTAAGCATTTTCTTTATTTATCTAAATGAAATTCGAAATTAATTAACTAATTTAAAAAAAAAAACCTAATCTAACATGATTCTAAAAAAAACATTTAAATGAATTATTCTATCATGGACATGCAATGACATTTAACTAAATTAATTAACTACATATAACTATCTAAATGATGCATGAATGATTTTTCATTTTGAGTTTTATCAATGGAAATTCAAGTTTAAGTAAATGCACAAATTAAATATATTACTAATCTAATATGAAAACATTAAAAAAATAAACTTGTACTAACATGAACCTAAGTCTAATATGACATGCATCAAATGGCTTAAATTATAATGCAAATTTGACCTAATGATATAAAATGGCTAAAAATGCAATTTCTAATTAACATTGCATGAACAAATATGCATGCCTAATCTAAATGTTATGAAATGATTAATAATGCAACCTATAAAGAAAGATTCATGTTTATGCATATGAGTTCTTTTTATTTTTATTGACTTTTGAAATAAACATGAAAACCTAATTTTAGCATGCTAATTATATTTAAAATGAAACCTAATATACTCTAATTGCAATTTAATCTAAATATAAAAATGCAATCCTATCTAAAATGCAATTCTATCTAATATGCAATCTAACATGAAATGCAATCTTTTTGGTATTTTATGAATTAATTAAAAAAATGCAAATAAATCAACGGATCGTATCTCGGGCATGAGATCGGATCGGTCAATTTAACGTGCGGTCATGAGTCGTATCTCGGGCAGGAGATCGGACTATCGACCAATGCACATGAAATCATAACTAATAATGCCTATCATAAAAAAACAAGCAAATAATAAAACATGCAAATAAAACAAGCAAATACTAAATAATAAAATGCATAAGTAAATAAATCAGCATAAAGGAAAGATTTTTATTGCAGAAAATGTTTTTTTAATATTATTATAAACGAAATAAAAAAAAACAGAAATAAGGAAATCAGGTTAAGCGCTGAGCCGGGTCGGGCTTAGGCCGGACCCGCGCACGAGCGGACCCGCGAGCATCAAAGGACTGGATTGGGCTCGCGTGGGCCTGTTCTTCACGCTGCAGTCCACCCACAGCCTTACACAGCACACGGTCTAGCTCTCCATGGCCCAATCTTCTGTAAGTTGCCTTCAACCTGCAGCTACCTCACGAACAACTTGTGAACAGGCTGCTCCGCGCGACTGAGCTCTACGATGGGGATGTGGCTGGTTGCATCGGAAGAAAATTCAAGCGTGGCCACTTGCCAACGACTCTCCGGCGGTTGTCAAGCCAGAACAAAAAAAAAACGCAGAGACAAAACGAAGCAAAAGCAGATTCAAGCAACCAACTTATCAAGAGGCATGAGGAGCAGTGAAGTTTTTCGGCTGTGGAATCCAAAGGAGAATGAAATCTATCTCTACCATGCAAAAAAAAAAAACTTTAGAACAAACACATGGGCAAAAATAAACACCACAGCACTTCAGAAATCAACCGAACCCACTAAAACTTTCTTTTGGCTTAAAAAAAACGAAGTAAACACGAACACAAAAACATCTTCCCTACGTGGCTCGGGAACATCGAGGAGCGCATGCACTCGAACAAGCGCGAGGTGAGGTGTTGCTCAACTGTGGGTTCGTCCCGGCCACGATCCTTGGGAAAATCCGCTCAGAAGAAAGAAAAAACTATGACCGGGACTCACCAACAGGGAAGAACACGGGCAAATCGTCAACGAAGGAAAAAGGTGTCGTGGCTCAAATGAATCCTTCCTTTCTTGCTTTGCTTGCCGACTTCACAGAAGAAGTCTCTTGGTCTCTCGATCTCTCTACGTTCTTTTTGCTGAATGAAACCCCACTGCGTGTGTGTGCGCGGTGCTTTTTTTTTCGAGAGAATCCCCACCCAAGAAAGAAGTCCCCCTCGTGTGTTCTCTCCTTTTTCACCAAATAAAGACCTCCCCTTTCAGCCGAAGACTTCACCTTTTATAGACCTTGGACACTCGCAGGAGGAGATAAAGCTAAATCTTAGTCAAATCTTCCAAAAATTTGACTGAAATTTATCTAGTTTTGATGTTTATCTACCCCCCACTTTGCTTATTGCTCACGATCACCATTCAACTTTGGGATAAAAAGGATTTCGGCTAACTCCTACTGAAAAGATTTGGTTAAAAATTATCCATCTTTATTTTATTCAAATCTTCTTATCTACTAAATCCAAATCGCCGTCGATGATTTTAAAACCTAAAATTTAGGTGTCAACATATCTCAACTAGAGGAATGGAGGTAGAAGGAAGTGAAAATATCAAGAAGAAGCTGAAGGAGAAGAAGCTGTAATCTCCAACGTTTTGCTAGGAAAGAGGGACAATAAGCCTTCAAAGTCAACCCAAAATATCCAAAACACTTGAGTGCATGCCCCATAACTCTTCAACTATTATCTAGCAGCCATTTTCCTTCCCAAACTTCTCTAGCAAGCCAAGGATAAAGGCTAAAATGTAGTAACCCCTCTTACCTCTGAATTTGCACCAATTCCCCTCAAGCTACATTCAAATCCTCACCAATTCAAGTCTGAAAAATCTAGTGCGATCACCTTGAGGGGGATGAATAGGTGATTTTAAAATCTTTTGCGGAAGTATGTAAAACACAGCAAGTAAAGCATGGTATGTGAGTGATATATAAAAAACAGTAAGCACACACGAAGAGTTAGGAGAGAAGATCAAGACACAAGGTTTATAGTGGTTCGGCTTAGCTTAAGCCTACGTCCACTCTCTTGGGCTGACAGCCTATTGGCTAGATTCCACTATGAATCAAAAGAGTTATAGATCAGTTAGAAGACTTCACAAAGTCTTCTGCTCTCACAGCAAGTATATGTAACACTCTTTTGTTTACAATTGGTGCACAGTAAATGGACAATTCTAAACATATGAATTAAACTCTTGTCAGCTTCTCGTCTCTCCTTTTGAACAGCTTGAAATATCTCCCTTAAATACTCCTTCATGCCAATACAGCCGTTAGCACCTTCCAAAGAAATTCTTCCAATCAACCCCTTGGACAGAATCAGAAGTATATCAAGCAATCTTCAGATAGTGTCAACAGTCCGTCAATCCCGATCGCCCATACAACCAGGATCTTTGTTTCCATAAGTGAACACTTGCCACAATTACCAGATCTTCAGAAAATCCAATATGCTAACAATAAACTTCATATTCTTGGAAGTAATCAATCTTGTTAATCCACACATATGCTGTCTGAAATCCACGAGCAGCAGAGTCGTAAGAATATCCTCTTACTCAAACAGTTGTCATAATTCCAACTTCCCAGATTTTACCAAATTTGCTTTCCAAGACGATACATGACCGATACCATCAGATCTTAAAGATCTGACTTCCTTCAGATGTTAACGATATGAGAACCTTCAGATGATAAAGATCTGAGAACCTCCAGACTATACAAGTCTGACATCTCTCCAGATGATAAAGATCTGGCAACTTCCAGACAGAAAGATTTGGTCACGACAAACCATTTGTCTTAAAGTCAAATCACATAATTTAGTTCTTTGTTGTAGAGTTTTGTCATCTTCAAAATCATCGATAGATCTTCCTCTAACATTCTCCCCTTTTTGATGATGACAAAACGATCCTGCAGATTTTGGAAATATATTATGCAACACAAAGTGTTAGATAAAAATAATATCTCATAAGCAGATATAAAACATAATCCTCTCAGTATAATCTGCATCCATAAGACAAAGTTAGTCTTGACAATTTATAAATAAACAATATCCTTATATGTCACTGTCATTCAAACATAAGATAAAAAAATATCACAAACAGTGCAATTAATCAGCATCATGAATCATCCATCCACATCAAAATATCCACACAAAGTAAAGTTAAAGACAAAATCTGCATTGTTCTCCCCCTTTTCGTCATAATCAAAAAGTTTAAGAGGGGGTTGAACACTGACAAAATGAAGATTATCCAACAACTGCACGGTTTGCTCCAGCTTCTTGATCGACTGCTTGATTTCATCAAGACTATCTAATACAGTGATCTGACCAAGTTGCTGAAAGAGCTACTGAAGCACTCCTCCTTGCTGTGTTTACATAAGTTGTAATTGATCAACTTTGGTGGTTAGAGTAGACAACATATCCACAAGTGGTTGCAGCTGAGTGATTGGAATGCTGGGAATACTAGGTCCAGCAGGAGCAGTAGTCATTGGAGTAACAGGAGTGGGAGGAAATTATGAAGAACCACCGTCTTTTCTAGCTCCCCCTGTCTTAATTGCGGTAGGCATCCCTTCAGAATGGATAACCTTTGTTGCTGCTCCCCCTATCTTAACGGTTATTGGGGAAGAGGCATGCATCGACAGCATAGAGGAGCTATCACCCTCTTCATCCTCATCCTCATCCTCATCCTCATCCTCATCCTCATCCTCCTTTTCTTTCTCTTGTTCTTTCTCTTTCTCTGTTTCCTTCTCTTTCTCTATTTCTGCAGCCTCTCTCTCCTCTTCTTCCTCTGTTCCTCTCTTCTCTGCCTCCACGGTAGAGATTTGTTCAACAAGTTCCTCATTCCAGGAACTATCAGATGTACTAAATGACAAACCATGGGAGGTTATCGCCAATCCTTGCTCTGTGGGCTCAAATTCTTTCTCAAACTCTTCATTAAGGGAAAGCTTCCTGCGTTGGGATGGAGGTGCCTCAACCATTGGCTCCTTACCTTTCCTCTTGCCAACAGAAGATTCAGCCTTAACTTGCCTCAGTGGAGTGGACTTGTAACTGGATCCAAGAGGCATATTAGGCAATTTCATCTTTGCCACCATTGTATGTCCCATTGAGATCGGGGCAAGTCTATTAGCGCAAAGATATGTTGGTAATGGAATGTGAAGGTGTTCGAAAATCCAAGTCACCAAGGAAGCATAAGGTAACCTTCCCTTGTCCTTCTAAGACACACGAGAAATCTGGTATAAGATCATGAAGGCAGAGGAAAACTTGTGGATATTCATAATGGCAAACATCAGTCGGGCTTCCGACTTAGAAACATCTATCCGTGAAGTTGCCTTTGGCCGTAGGCAGTTGATAATGATCTTATGAAGTAGGACATGAACAGCCGTCAGTTTTGAATAGGCAATCGACCAGGATGAAGACTTATATGTGCTTAGAAACTAGAAGACTTCCTGGTCAGATTCGTCAACAGGAATAAAACTGCTCTTGACGGTACCTAGTATATCCGTCAGATCATCGACATCCACTATCACAGTCCTATCTGCCACTGTAAACTGAAGACTGTATTGATTGGGAAAAGATGGGTTGGAGTAAAAATAGGCAGTCAACTCAAGATACGCAGGGGTGGAGTCCTCAGAAAGTTGGTCTAAGCGATTGTACTGAAGAAATCATCTTAGAGGAACTTGAACTGAGTCGAAAAAATTAAAATCAACAGTACGAGGGCTCATCACCCCTCGTTCTACCATCCTATTGTAAGCCAGTTTATGGTCCTTTGACCGAAAGAGCTTGTCTGCCTTGCCAGGCACATCAGCTGTTATCCCTTTCCTTGGTTGAAAATTGACAAACATTTTCTCATCTTCATCCCTAGGCTCAAAATCGGACGAAGTATGAAATCTAGGATCAACGGGAACGTTTTTGCATATGTGATCAGCCGTACCTGGTGGTGCAACACCAGCATCCTCCATTTGCCTCAGAAAATTTTGCTCGTTTGTAAAGCCATTGGATAACAGAAAATCTTGAATGACACTAATAGAGGTTCTATTCTCTATCATCCTCTTGTAGAAAGAAAAAAGAAGTTTCGAATTCTTCTTCTTCAGGGGAATGGTGTCATGAACCCGTGTTTCCGAAGATGGTGTACCCATTGCTTGTTGATGGCCTTCAGCAGACGGAGACTCCTCAGTGAGGTCAAAGTGAGTCGGTCCAGCACTTCCTTTCTCAAATTTCTTGGTGGCAAGTCGAGAGGATCTCCTAGGAGTAGACATTGTTGCAGTCGAAGAGATGTTCTTCGTTTGAATCAAGTGAAAAGTTGAAAGCTTTTTTGGAAGAGAGAAAACAAGAGAAAACAATTGCTAGGGTTTTAGAAAAGCTAAGAGATTTTGAGCGAAGAGGCAGAATCCCAATCGGTTTAAGGAGTAAAAGAGTGCCTTTCAAAAGATAACTGTATTTTCGGAAATTTTTTTTCCAAAACAACGATTCAGCAATCAAGGGATGCATATATCACACAAAGATTCAAAGAGGCAAGTAAGTATTCTTTAAGTAATGATCATACCTTAGCATACTAAAAAAATAAAGATATGTTTTACCTCACGAGCTTGTGGCGGGAAATTTCATATCATAAAGTCCTGAGTCATAATATATCATAGATGAAGGTATGTCAAGACCTGGACCGTCTAAGACGTTTGTAAGATTTGAATGTTGTAAAATCTGAACATCGTAAGATCTTATACTTGTAAGATCTGAAGCTCGTAAGATTTGAAGTTTGTAAGATCTGAAGCTTGTAGAATGATTTGAACTTAATCATCAGGAGATAACATATTCAGCTTGCTCCGAATGAATTCAAAAGAATTCTTATCCAATGCCTTTGTAAAGATATTTGCAAGCTGATTCTTAGAATCAATGAAGGTGACTTTGACATCCTTTTTCTCCACATGATCCCGTATAAAGTGATGTCGAATTTCAATATGTTTTGCTCTAGAGTGTAAGATAGGATTCTTAGTTAAATCCATCGCACTGGTGCTATCACACCTGATTTCAATACATGACCTCGGAATTTTGAAGTCATGCAGTTGTTGCTTTATCCATAAAATCTGTGAACAACAACTACTAAGAGCAATGTATTCTGACTCTACTGTTGAAAAAGCAATAGTGTGTTGCTTTATTGATAACCATGAGATAAGTCGTTCCCTAAGCAGCTGACAAGTACTTGAAGTACTCTTTCTATTTAGCTTATAGCATGCTAAATTGGCATCGGAATATCCAAGTAAAGTGAAGTCCCCATCTTTTGGATACCGTAATCCAAACTTTGAAGTAGTTGCCACATACTTTATAATTCTCTTCATAGCACTGAGATATGACTCCTTGGGATTGGATTGATATCTAGCACACATACATACACTAAAAGATGTCAGGTCTAGATGCTGTTAGATATAACAAAGATCCAATCATGTTCCTGTAAAGTCTCTGATCAACTTGTTTCCCATTGATGCCTTTATCAAGTTTCAAAGTACTTGACATGGGCGTCTCTGTCTTCTTGGAATTTTCCAAGCTAAATTTTGACACAATCTCCTTGGCATACTTTTCTTGGTGAATGAAAATTCCTTTCTTTGATTGTTTGACTTGCAAGCCCAGGAAAAATGTCAATTCTCTCATCATACTCATTTCGAACTCATCCTGCACAACTTTGGAAAAATTCTTGCAAAGTGTTTCATTTGAGGAATCAAAGATGATATCATCAACATATATTTGAACTAAAAGAAAATCTTTGCCTTCAGTCTTGAAAAACAAAGTTATATCTACTTTGCCCTTCTCAAAGCCATTGTCAAGTAAGAATTTACTTAACATTTCATATCAGGCTCTAGGAGCTTGTTTCAGACCATAGAGTGCATTGTTTAGTTTGTACACATGATCTGTCTTCTTCGGATCTTCAAAACTAGGAGGTTGCTTTACATACACTTCCTCTTGTATGAATCCATTTAGAAATGCACTTTTGAGATTCATTTGGAACAACTTGAAATTTTTGTAATAGGCAAAGGCAAGCAATAGTCGAATAGCTTCTAACCTTGCTACTGGTGCATAAGTTTCATCATAGTCAATTCCTTATTGCTAAGAGTATCCTTTTGTAACCAGTCTGGCTTTGTTTCTAACAACTTTGCTTTCTTCATCAATTTATTTCTGAACACCCATTTGGCTCCAATGATGGATTTTCCTTTTGGTTTTGGGACTAGCTCCCAAACATCATTGATTGCAAACTGTCTGAGCTCATCCTGCATTGCCTCAATCCAAATTTCATCAAGTAAGGCATAATCTATACCTTTTGGTTCAACTTGAGACACGAGTGCTACTGCACTGGATTCTTCGTGTCTCTGTGATCTTGTTCGAACTCCTTCATTAAGATCACTAATGATAAGTTCAGTTGAATGACTGGATTTATGTCTCCAATTTGAACGAATAAATCTTCTGGTCTCAGCTGATAGAGTTTCGTCTTCTAGTTGTTGAGCTTCCTCATGAGAATTCATGGTTGAGAAGTCTTGAGAGTGATTTGGAATATCAAGCTGTGGTTGAAGTGAGTGTAGTTGAGTATCTTCATGAAACTTGACATTCTCACAGTTTGAGTCCTTTTGTTAAAGACTTTGTAGGCTTTGCTTGTCTAGAGTATCCAAGGAAGATTCCTTCATCTCACTTCATATCAAACTTACCAACATTATCGTTAGGATTCTTTAATATAAAACAATTGCAACCAAAAATACGAAAGTAGGAAACAACAGGTTTCTTATCCTTGTAGATCTCATAAGGCATCTTTTCAAGGATAGGCCTGAGGTAAACTCTATTGATGATGTAACACGCTGTAGATACAGCTTCAGCCCAGAATTGAGAAGGCATGTAACTTTCTATAAGAAGAGTTCTGGCCATCTCTTGTAATGACCTGTTCTTCCTTTCCACAACTCCATTTTGTTCAGGCGTATATGAAGATAAGAACACATATTGAATCCATGTATCATCACAAAGCTTGGCAAAATCTTGGTTCTCAAATTCCCTTCCATGATTGATATGAATCCGTGAAATAGTATAACCCTTCTCATTTTGAACTTTCTTGGCAAACTTAGAAATAGCATCTGACTTACTTGCCAAGAAATAAACCCATGTGAACCGAGAGTAATCATTAACAATTACCAGACAATAAGTCTTCCCTCCAATACTCTGAGTTTGAGTAGGTACAAACAAGTCCATGTGAAGCAACTGTAAAACATGGTCAGTTGATACTTGATTTATCAACTTGTAAGAACTTCTAACCTGTTTTTCCAACACACAGGATGTGCAAGTGTTGTTCTTTTGAAAAGCCAATCTTGGAAGGCCACGAACAATCTTTTTGGAAGAGATCTTGGCAATTTGTTTCATGTTAGCATGTCCAAGTCTTCTATGCCATAGATTTATCTCATCCTGAATAGATAACAAACACTGCGAACTATCTGGGTTTATGTCAAGTAGATAGATATTTCCATGACGCTTACCCGAGAAGGATTGTGATGTTTCCTTGCAAGAACGACAGCATTTACCTTCTTGAAATTGAATTTTGTAACCAGCATCGCACAATTGACTAATACTGATAAGATTGTACTTCAAACCTTTCACCAAGAAAACATCCTTGATAATCAGATTTCCAATTTGCACAATTCCACAACCAACTATCTTTCCTTTGTTTTTACCTCCAAAAGACACTTTCCCTCCTTTTGTTTTGATTAGCTTAACAAAGCAGCTTGAATCACTTGTCATGTGCCTTGAACATCCACTGTCAAGGTACCATTTTGATTTGCTCTTCATGGTAACCTATTAACAAGAAGAATACTCACTTTTTCTTTGGTACCTAGATTTTCTTGGGTCCATTATAGTTAGTGTAAGCAAAGTTTGACCATTTTTTGTTTACTGATCTTCTCAACAAAGGACAATCTCTTTCAAGATGTTCTGAGCTATTGCAATTGGAGCACTTCAAAGAATGTCTTCCAACAGGCTTTACAAAAACTTTTTGAAAATGATTTTTGTAAACAGTCTTTGAAGGTTTTCGCTCAAGCCTTTCTTTCACCTTTGGAAAATCAATCAAATAAATAGTTTTAGGGGTCATACCCAAACCGGCTTTATTAAAATAAGGTCTTTGAATTAAAAGAAGAAGTTTATCAAGCTTTTTAGAACCATTTGAAAACTTCTTTGAAAGATTTGAAAAGTCTGCTTTGGGACAAACAATCTGCTTCTCAAGAGAATTGGACTTCTCCTTCGTAGCAGCTAGTTTTTCACTTAAGCTTGTAAAATTTTCATACCAAACATTTCCTGCTTTTGAAGTCTCCAATTCTCCTTCTTTAGCTCAGAAATCCTTTTTAGAGAAGATTCCAGACTTGAGCATAACTCATCAATGTACTTAGATACTTTTATTGGAATTTGGAAGTTACTGACCTCATCATCTTGATCTGAGTCTGAATTAGAACTTGCTTCTAAATCCAAATTTGATCGTGCCATCAAGTAGATGTTCCCAAATTCATCATCACTGTCAGCATCACTCCAGGATTCTACATTGAGTGCTTTCTTGTGTTTTTAATTCCTCCCATTGCTTCGCTTTAGTAAAGGACAATTGGGTTTAATATGTCCTTTCTACCTGAAGTTGTAACACATTACTTCATTGTTGGATTCTTTGTTCCAAGACTGCCTATTCTGAAAGTTTTGTGTGGGCTGTCTTCTTTGAAAATTTTGCTCAGGTTGTCTTTTATGGAAATTTTGAGAGCTCGAATTTCTTGAGTTGAATTTTCTTCCTCTATTGTTCAATTTCAGAAGAGCCATTTCTTCATCATCCAAAGTTTCATTTGATCCCGCATCATGAAATTCTTCATTAGATTTTAAGGCTATAGATTTCTTACATTTCAAGTCTGATTGTTCATCAGATCTTTCCACTTCGTAAGATTGGAGAGTTCCAATTAACTCATCAACAGATAGAGATTGAATCCTCTATGCCTCTCTGATAGTGATTTTCACTTGGTCCCATTCACTTGAGAGTCCACGAAGTAACTTGTTCACTTTCATTGGTCCAGAAATAATTTGATCTTGATATGCAAGACCGTTGACAATTTCTGTGATGCGACTGAACATATCGGAAATGCTTTCTCCAGGTTTCATTTTGAAGGCTTTGTATTGACCAAGTAGAATGTTGATTCTTGTCTCCTTGACTCTGTCAGTTCCTTCAAAAGTGATGTTCAACCTTTCTCAAATTTCTTTAACTGTTGCACAAGAAGAGATACGATTATATTCTGTAGGAGACAAAAGCATAGTATAAAGAATAAATAGCTTTAGCATCAATATGTTGTCTTTTGATGAATTCAGCTTGATTCATCTTCTAGCTTCTACAGCATTTTTCTCTGAATTTGATGTTGATTTGGGATTTACTCCTCTTTCAACAACATCCCATTCCAGTGGATCTTTTGATCTAAAAAATGCTCTCATTTTGTTTTTCCAGATGTTGTAGTCCTTTCCATCAAAGTAAGGTGCTCTGACAACATTCTGTCCTTCCATCACTCCTGGTACAAACACACTAGACATAAATCTTTAGCTTAGAAGTAAAACACTTCAAAAACAAGCACAAGGCTCTGATACCAATTGAAAGATCTAGTGCGATCACCTAGAGGGGGGTGAATAGGTGATTTTAAAATCTTTTGCGAAAGTATGTAAAACACAACGTGTAAAGCGTGGTATGTGAGTGATATATGAAGAACATTAAGCACACACAGAGAGTTAAGAGAGAAGATCAAGACACAAGGTTTATAGTGGTTCGGCTTAGCTCAAGCCTATGTCCTCTATCTCGGGCTGACAACCTATCGACTGAATTCCACTATGAATCAAAAAAATTACAGATCAGTTCGAAGACTTCACAAAGTCTTCTACTCTCACAGCAAGTATATGTAACACTCTTTTGTCTACAATTGGCGCACATTAAATGGACAATTCTGAACTTATGAATTAAACTCTTGTTAGCTTGTCATCTTTCCTTTTAAACAGCTTGAAATATCTCCCTTAAATACTCCTTCATGCCAATACGACCGTTGACACCTTCCAAAGGAATTCTTCCAATTAACCCGTTGGACAGAATAAGAAGTATATCAAGCAATCTTCAGATAGTGTCAAGAGTCCGTCAATCCTGGTTGCCCATACAATCAGGATCTTTGTTTCCATAAGTGAATACTTGCCACAATTACCCGATCTTCAGAGAATCCAATATGCTAATAATATACTTAATATTCTTGGAAGTAATCAATCTTGTTGATCCACAAATATGCTGTCTGAAATCCACGAGCATTAGGGTCGTAAGAATATCCTCTTACTCAAACAGTCGTCATAATTCCGACTTCCCAGATTTTACCAAATCTGCTTTCCAGACGATACATGTCTGATACCGTCAGATCTTAAAGATCTGACTTCCTTAAGATGTTAAAGATCTAAGAACCTTCAGATGATAAAGATCTGAGAAGCTCCAGACTATACGAGTCTGACATCTGGTCACGACAAACCATTTTTCTTCAAGTCAAATCACAGAATTTAGTCCTTTGTCGTAGAGTTTTGTCATCTTCAAAATCATCGATAGTCTGGTTTCCAACTTGAATCTTTTTTGCAAAATTCCATGTCGTTGTAATTATCCCAAAAGATAAGTTAACATCTTAAAAATAAATCGTCACATGCTCGAACATTCATTTCCCGAATTTGAGTTCAATTTCGTGGTAAAAATCAACCAAACATGATTCTGGTCCAATCCAACTTACCAAGTAGCTTTTAGGGATTTCACCCATTAATGGCTTCACCTGATAGATTGTTAACTCGTGAGTGATCAGCTTCGAGGGAAAGGACCATAGGCGTGTCGGTGACAAACCCATTTCATTTTACTTTGAGTGGGGTCAAAAATCAGGAGGTCATAAGGTTGAAGTGGGCTCATTGTTAGCTGAAGTTAAAACACAAAAGGCCAAGCATAAACATTGAAAGGAGGAGCTTAAACGAGTGAAGAAAGAAAATATGCTATATGAAATAGCATTTACGTTATGCATGTGATATGTTGTTGTATCGATTATGTGTAACATGAGACTTTGTGGAAAGTTTCTAAGACTTCCATAGTAATTGTGTTTCTAAGTTTGTAAGCCCGGTTGTGGATTAATGAGATTAATGTGCTATATAGTACTTTGTTTTTAAGAATAGTAGGCATATGCGGACAAAGAGGCTAAATACTTCAGTGTTGCTCTAATTAATAGTAAATATAAGTGTACACTTGGTACTTGAAAGTTTCTTCAATGTAACCATGGTGGAAAGTTGACAAGAAAAAACTTAACAAGGACATATCAACTAATATATGGTTATATACACAGTGATGTATTAGGCACACAACAAAAATGATAAACCATGGTGGAAAGTTGATAAGAACACATTCCTCACAAGATGATTTTACCATTGACCAGAATCATCTAGAGTAATAATATAAAAAATAAATAATGAGGAACCAAAAACTAATGACTTCGAGGGAATCTGTGGAAACAAAAAACTACACCAAGAACAACATTTCTCCATAAAAAAAAAAACACCAAACATACATCAAATCCACATCTATGAACTCTGGTGATCATGTAGGATTGGCCTTCACTTGATTTTGAATTCTAGAGCTTTTCCTTCTATATACTGGATTCGTTTCTGCAGTAATACTTTTTTTAGAATTGCCATGAGGTTGTGATGGCACCTTTACCTTTGGATGGAAGATTGTCTAAGATTGGAATGCCGCCTTTACCTCAACAGCCATAGGTTTTCGAGCAAGTGGGAAGCTTGTCTACGGCTTTTTTTGCCTATATAGCAACATGCTTTTGCGGGGAAGTCCTTACTGATTCTGGTTGAGGCTGTGATGGCTGTGATGACACATTTACCTTTCCAGGACATGAACTAATTCCGGTTGATGTTGTGATGGCTGTGATGGTTGTGATGACACATTTACCTTTACAACAACATGACTTTGAGTGGAAGTCCTAGTTGATTGAGGTTAAGAGCTTTCCTAAGGTTTTGATAGCACATTTGCCTTTATAACAAAATGCTTTTGCACGGAAATCCTTACTGGTTCTGGTTGAGGTTGTGATGATTGTGATGGAACCATTACCTTTCTAGCAATACGACTTCGAGGAGAAGTCCTTATTGATTGAGATTGAGATTTTGCTTGAGGTTTTGATGGCGCCTTTGCTTTTATAGTAGCGTGTTTTTGAACAGAAGTCCTTAGTGAATGAGATTGAGAACTAGCTTGACGTTGTGATGGTTGTAATGGTGCATTTGTATTGGAAACTCTTGCAAGTACTTCTTCCTCTATTATGTTCAGTAATCTTGCACCAGCTGTTTCAGACTACATTAAAACTAACACACTTTAGCTTGATGAGAGAACAACTTGTTATCACAAAATGTTAAAACATCAAATGACAACGCATTTTAAGGTTTGTCAAAGGGTTTGTACAAACCATTTTCGTTTTCTTCAGTCATGCTTGCCCTTGCATCTTTTCCTTTTCACTTGCACATCTCTTATATTGGAAAAAAAACATTAGACATAAGAATCAAATAACAACGCATAAATGCATGGGGATTAGGTGATTAGATATTACTCACATGGATTTTCTTAGCTTTATCTTGAGATATTACACTGGCCTGAGTAAAAATTCTTTGTCCTTGATCAATAGTGATGTCGTCTAAAGCATTGGCCATACTAAAAAACATATCAAAAGCATTGGCCTACTCAGCACATTGTGCACTTGACTCAGCAGAAGTAATAGTCTAGCCTTCATATCATCCTTTAGTTGTAATTGGTGCTTTGGCATTGGTACTTAATGTACATGCATTTGCTTCAACATTGGCCTAGGAGCACAAATTAAGTAGAACAAGTCACTTGTCTTGACAACATGTTAACATATAAAACATATTATCAACATGAAGAAATACATTTTTCAATTGACATCCTTTGCAATTATGTCCAACTACACCACAAGTAGAACAAGTCATTTTTCTACCTTCTTTGGTCATTCTATCACCTCTTACCAGTTCAATTGGTTTCTTTCTTCTGTTTCTTTTTGGCCTTCCAGGCATCTTTTTTACTAGTTGGGGTTGAACACCATCTTTGTTGGTTTTTTCCGAAAACTTTTCTCCTCTCATAGTAGGCATCATGAACTAATAAGCACTCAAAATCTTATATTTGTTATAACACTCATCTAAGTAGTCACCCGAATCATTTTGCTTGTAGTGTATTAATGGCAACATGGAATTTTACTAACATCCCAATATCTATAAAAAAACGTTTTCAAATTTATGTCTACCACATATTTGTTAGCACCTTTTATAATGTCATATCCACGATATCCATTCCATATCAAATGACAATACCTACTAGCAAATGTATTCTGATGTAACTTATGTAAAATCCTTGGACCATGATTTCTTGTCCACTTAGCACATGCATCCCTTTGATTGTGCATTCTATTCATAACCAGGATCCTAATATATTCTAGCATACTCACAATGGCTTTACACTTGGCTTCAACACACCTATTGTTAAAAGTTTCACTCAGATTATTATCAACAACATCACATTTTATATTGGTGTCAAAGAAGGTTTTACACCCATGTTTTGGCTCAGTTTGGAATAGATCATCATGACCATGTGGAGTCATTTCCTTCAACCTCTGCCCATGCAACTCAAAATCTGCCATATTAGTACTCTTGGCACATTTCCAAAATTGTCTCATGAGTTGTTGTTGTCTATACTTTTTTACCTCAATCGGAATATACATGCCTTGCACACATCCGGTGTTATGCACTTGGCAAAAGTTCACTAACTGAAGGATTAAGATCCTAACAAATACATACAACAAAACGAAGAACATTAGAATTGATAAACATTACATAAATTGTCACAAATAATTTCAAGATGAGCAATAATCAAGTAATGCATACCTTTTGTTGGTCACTAATCAATGCCTAACCATTGCCATCATCCATATCAAGGTCTGACCTCAACAACTCAATAAACTAGGTCCATGTATCCTTCATTCAATTCTCGATACTGCCCATGCCACTGGATACATTTGATTATTGACATATCTTCCTATATCACACAACAATTCACCATTAATTAAGCCTTTCAAGTAACATCCATCTAGTCCGATGATCTTTCTACATCCTGCCAAAAATCCTTTCCTACAAGAATCGAACCAACAGTAGAACCTATCAAATAATGGAATGGAATTTCATAGTTGCCGTTCAACTTTCATTTTGAAAATGCTTGTGGGACTTGTACTATGAAGCCCTTCCACATAATCCCTCATATGTCCATACTCCTTAAAATTACCTTGTAGTGCCTTTGTCACATTTAACTTTGTTCTTTTACATTGACTTACAATAACATTCAACCCCAGCTGTTCCCTTACTAGATTTTTCAACTCCGGTGCCTTAATTTTAGGCATTGCAAAAATTAAAGTCATGTAATGTTTGGCTAAATAAGCACTGGATACTATCTTGTTAGCAAAAGTGATGCTGCACACATGCTCATCAACGTACTTTTTCAAATGAAATGATCTAGTCTTACTGTCAAGAGCATCATAAATCATCCACTTTGTACACACCTTGCTCTTACAAATTTAGTAGTATTCTTGGTATATTTGATTGCTCTTTGCTCAGCCGCTAAATACCTCAAAATTGCCTCTTTAGATTCAGCTGCATTCTCAAATGTCATGCCAATAATAAATTCTAGATTTCTATCATTTTCATTATACGATGGGAACCTCCTTTCCCTTTTGGAAACCATGTCTTCCTCCTCTTCATGCCTCATCATTTAAACTCGAATGAAGACTTTCTTCCTCCTATAAATGATGCCCAGAATCATCCGCATACTGAGGATAAATTGCTGACTTTGTTGGGAAGTACTAGCTGTGTCGATGTTAACCCTAGTTATGGGCCTATGCATTACTGATAATTCTTTCAACTTGCTCCTTGGTTCAATTAGTTCAAGATGATCATCACCACTTAAGTGCTCCGCATATATTAAATTACATACATCATAATCATCCTCATCCATATCTTGATTACCTTCTTCACCTAATTTTTGTCACTAGCACCCTCCTCTTCCTCAACCTGATTCCTTTCACCGGTACCCTCATCAACCTAATTCTCATTACCAGCACCCTCCTTAACCTGATTTCCATCACCAGCACCCTCTTTCTCAGTAATAATCTCTTTATCATCAACATACTCTACATATAGTTCGATAAGATCATAATGCATATGCCAATAGAAGAGATCTACCACAGTAGAGTTATCCCACAATTTTCTAAGACAGCTATCAACATTACAGCTTCTGGGAACTCTATAATAGAGCTTCTCTATCTTGCGCCTACCCAAAACCTCAATAATTCCAATTATATTATACAATGAATTGTTACTCAAGTCTATTTCAAATACATTGATCCTTCCACCGATGTATTCAAAGGGTGGTTTAATATGAAGTTTACCACCGAAGAAACAATTAATAGGAACTCTGTTGTTGGCCATTGAACTTGCAACGGATGAAACAACCTTCGATCCAGCAAAAGTGAGAGAGATTGAATGCCAACCTTTGATTTAGCACAACTACACAATGGATGAGAACTCACATTCAATTCACTACAATCAACAAAGGAACGGCGAGGTTCCAATTTGGGGCTTCGTCGATTTAGGGTTCGTGGGTCGCAACAGGAATTGGACGAATGAGAAGAAGAAAGCAAACGTCATTGTGTTGATTTGGGGCTTCTACAATTTAGGGCTGGTGTGTCTCTAAAACGACGTCGTGTTGAAGACGTGGATTTTGCAATGTCAAATTAGTTTCCATGAGGAGAGATAAGATAATAAAATAAGCCATATCGGTGTTTTCCATGAGACTAATTGGACAGAGCAAATTGAGGGACTTATTTGAACCAAAATGAGAAGTTTAGGACTCGATTGCACTATTTGCAAGTTTTAGGACTTACTTGCACTTTTGTTACAAGTTTTAAGACTTCTAGTGAACTTATCCCAATCAAGATCAAGCGAAAAATGATGTTTTGACAATTTTGGAAATTTTGCAAAAATCAACAACCAACAATTGAGAATCAGGAGAATCAAGTAAAATCAATGCTATTAGTGCTATAAAGATGATAATGACAAGTAAGGAGATCATAAGAAGCAAATTATAGTGGTTCAATAGCATTTATCAAGATAAACTATTATCAACAAGTATGCATCCTATTAGATTTAACATAATCAGGACTCGAGTATTATTTTCTCACTTCTACACTTAACTTTATCGCGATATACTAGGCAACAAGAATACCACAGTGGAGATATTCAATGAACAAGTCACAATGTTTATTAGAACGAGAGTACAACAAGAAACATTGCTTATGTTTAGGTTTGAGCACAATGGACTGCCAAACTAGGGAATCGCTTGGAACAGATCGGACTGGCCAGGTTGGTTCGGTTCTCAATTCCTAGGCAGTCCAATTCACGGTTCTTTGTAGGGTGAGATTGGACCGGACCACTTGGACTGACCTTTTCTTTTAGTTGTTTAGTTGTTTAGGACCGAGAGAGAGAAAAGAAAAGTTACGTGCCCCATTCAATTTGAGTCCAATCTTGATTGGCCCAATGAGTATTTCTTTGAATGTCTCACACTCAAGGTCCCAAGCTCTCCGCTCTTGTTCTTGTTCATGCAAAGCGAACAACTCAAAGGGTCAAAGTCGAGCTCTCTCGTGAGTTTCTCTTTCTCGATCTGGTCAGAGAGCTAAGAGACGACAGAGTGCTTTTGAGTTTTTTTGAGTGATTTTTACTTCCCTAACTTAGGAGGATATCGCATTGCATGTGCCATGTTGGAATGAAATGCTTATTTTTCTTTGAAGTTTTTCCAGTCTCATTGGACTGCCTAAGAATCGGACCGGACTAGTTCGGCCAAGTCCTAGGATTAGTTGGTTTAGTTCCCAATCCTAAATCGCCCTGGACCATGCACACCCTTACTTGCATTTTCCATTTCCATCCAACCCCTTGAGCTTCAATGATCCTTTCTTATATAATCATCTTCAATCTTCCGATTGGAGATGATCTTAAGGAGCAAAGAGCTGGTGAGAGCAGTTAGAAGCTAATGCTTTGAGGTAAGATTACCTATACAACAATTTTCCTCGAACATTAGCAAGGTTCCCCATTATGTATTTTTTTGATCGCCTCACGTCGTGAGATATTTTGAAGGTCTGTCCAATTATCTAATACTTTCTGGTTCTTCTGTTGAGCTTTTTTTAGCTATCAAAATCTATTTGCTTTGTCTCTAATGATAATCTCAAGATGAGTATATCAACGGAAGCATCAATGACTTGCCATTTGCAGGAAAGTATTATGGGCACATTTTTACTAGTTAGTTGTGCTACTAACGAACAAACCATACAAAATGATTTGAGATTTGACTTCCAATGAAATTATTAGATAAATTAGCTACCAGAGAACTCATTATGATAATATATCAGCCATAGTTCAGTTGGAAATATGGAATTAAAAGTGATGGGTGAATGAGAAATTTTTTCTTAAAGAACACCCTAGAGTTGGAAGTAGGAAGTGGAGAAACACTAGTCCCACATTGGAAAGGAAGAAGACTTTAAAGTGCTTTATATATGAGTACACTCTTATGGAATGGTAATGTTAAAAGCACAATCACTATGCCTCGCGCAATTCGGGTCCGACGAACTTGAACTTGGGTGCGAGCGTATGACCTGCTTACACGAATGCAACCCCGAAAAGTAGGCTTAGTGACAAGCCACTTTTTGTCTTATTGTTTAATGTTTTCCAACTCAAAGTTGTGGGTTAATTGTCTTGAGAACGACCAGACTTTATATCATCTAAGACCAAGCGGCATTTGAGATAGAACTGCGTCTGAGACAGAGCTGTGTTTGAGATAAAGTGGTGTCTGGTATCGTTAGACCTTTCTGTGTCTAGAAAACATCAGTTTTAATGACGAGTTTAATCTACCTTTTCATAATTGCTGGTTACAGAGTTATATTGTAACGGCTGATTTAATCAACATTTTAAGGTTGTAATGGCGGATTTAGATTGACAATTAAACTCGAAACGCTTGTAATGGTAGTTTTCATATCGCAACCTCCGATTTAATTCGGTAATGGTAATGTTAATTTCAAAACATTTCCGCTTTTCTTTATAATCTCTTTCATTCATTTTTACCCAAGCAGATTCTGATTTCGAAATTCAGATGATACATTATTTCCAAAAGCATTGCATTGTTTTAGAGAATGTTCAGCAAAGAAATTGTTCACATTCGCCGAAAGCTCCGAAGTGTTATTCTTCGTTCCTGCCAACCATTTTATCTTAGGAGACATAAGTCTAACAACCTCATGTGTACTGGAAGATACAAAGCTTCATTATGTACTAGAGGAGACGAATATATTTTTAAGGAAACTGTGTTGAACACAGGCCTCGGTTTCCTTAATCTTTCTTCTAATTCAGTTGTTGTATCGTCTTGTGATACTTTATTGAAGTCTATTGATGCCATTTTAAATTGTATACACACAGTAATCTCAAAGCAGATTCAAAAGGAGATTTGAGCATATCCTCCAACAATCTTAAAACATATTCGGCAATTCAAATGGCTACTGAAAAGATCATGGTTGATGTTGCTACTGCCTCCATCAGCAAAGACGCTACCTCTACTGTAGTCCAATTGTCTAGATCATTTGAGGCCCCTATTGCGGTTTTTGTCCACCATGGTGAGAAGCCTGAAGAGTTCAATGGATCGAACTTCAAGAGGTGGCAACAAAAGATATTGTTTTACTTAACAGCATTCAATCTCGCGAGATTCTTGACTGAGGAGGCTCTTGAAGCTCCTGTGCTATCTGATGGCGAAACAGATCAGCAAGTTTTCAACACAATTGAAAGCATTATGAATTCGTTTGTAGGAATTATGTCATGAATGGCTTGCACGATTCGTTGTACAAAGTGTATTGTGCAAAACAAATAGCTAAAGAACTGTGGGAATCTCTTGACTGAAAATATAAATCAGAGTGTGTCGAAGCAAAGAAATTTGTTGTCGGACGGTTTCTCAATTATCAAATGGTCGATTTCAAGACTGTGATCAGTCAGGTGCAAGAAGTCCAAGTGATTTTGCACGAGATTCAAGCTAAAGGAATGATTTTGAGTGAAACCTTCCAAGTGGCTGCTATTATTGAGAAGCTACCTCATACGTGGAAGGACTTCAAGAACTACCTTAAGCACAAACGAAAGGAAATGGACATTCAAGAGCTAATTTTTAGACTTCGAATTGAAGAAGACAATAAAAGCTCTGAATGCAGTTGGTTCAATCCTACTGCAACAAAGGCAAATGTTGTGGAGCATAAGAAAGGCCATAAGAACAAGAAGGTTGCCAAGCCAAAGCTAGGATCGAAGGGAGGTGTTTCCAAGAACAAGTTTCAAGGAAAATGCTTCAATTGTGGCAAGGTGAGTCATAGATCAATTGAATGCAAACTTTCCAAGAAAAGAAATCATGAAACGAATATGGTGAATGATGTTGCCAAAGATGTGTCAACCATAAATCATTCAGCCATGATTTCTAAAGTGAACTTTGTTGGGTCTAATCCGAGAGAATGGTGGATTGACACTGGTGCCACTAGGCACATATGCTCCAACATGGATATGTTCACTAAATTTGAACCACTTCATGGAAAAAAGGTTTTCATGGGAAATTCTGCTACGCCTATGGTTGAAGGCCAAGGAACGGTGTTGCTGAAGATGACTTTAGGGAATGAGTTGACTCTAAATAATGTGTTGTATGTGCCATAAATTTGAAAGAACCTAGTTTTTGGGTCTTCATTGAATAAGCATGGATTTCGAATGGTATTTGAGTTAGACAAAGTTATTTTGTCAAAATTTGGAATGTATGTGGCGAAGGGATATGTATCCGATAGGCTTTTTAAGCTCAATGTAATGGAAATTATGAATAAAGACAAGAAGTCTTTTGGTTATTTGCTTGAGTCTTCCCATTTATGGTATGGTAGACTTAATCACGCTAATTTTGATGCATTGCATAAACTAATTGACTTGGAACATATACCCATGTTCCAAATTGATTCAAAACACAAGTGTGAAATTTGTGTTGAGGCAAAATTAACGAGATCATCGTTTCTAACGGTTGAAAGAAATACCGAATCTCTTGAATTAATTCATAGTGACGTTTGCAATTTGAAATTCGTACAAATGAGAGGTGGTAATAAATATTTTATTACTTTTATGGATGATAGCACGAAATACTGCTATGTGTATTTGCTTAAAAGCAAAAGTAAAGCCTTAGAGAAATTTGTTCTCTTTAAGAATGAAGTCGAAAATCAACTCAATCGGAAAATTAAGAGATTGAGAAGTGATAGAGGTGGTGAGTATGAAGCACCATTTGGTAAATTCTGTGAATGACACAGAATTGTGCATGAAGTAACGTCACCTTACTCTCCTCAATGAAATGGTGTTGCAAAATGTAAAAATTGCACATTGAAAGAGATGATGAATGTGATGTTACTAAGTTCGGGTTTAGTCCAAAACATGTGGGGAGAATATATTTTGTCAAGTATTACCTTTTAAATAAGGTACCTCGAAAGAAAGAGGTTAAACGTGAAGGATCTAGTTCAATCACCTAGAGGGGGTGAATATGTGATTTTAAAAACTTTTACGAAAGTATAAAATACACAGCGTGTGAAGCGTGATATACAAGTGAAAAACAAGAGCTACAAGCACAATCAGAGAGTTAAGAGAGAAGAGATCAAGAGACAGAGCTTATAGTGGTTCGGCTTAGCTCAAGCCTACGTCCACTTTCTCGGGCTAACAGCCTATCAGCTGGTTCCACTATGAATCAAAAGAATTACAATTTAGTTTCAAGACTTCACAAAGTCTTGTGCTCTCACAAAGCAAGTATGTATCGCACTCTTTTGTTTACATTGTAAGCTCATAGTAAATGGATAGTTCTAAACTTTGGAATTATACTCTCATGCGCATCTTATGAAATACTTGAAATATCTCCTTAAATACTCCTTTATGCCAATTTGACCGTTGGCACATTCCAAAGGAATTTTTCCAATCAACCCGTTGGACAGAATCAATCGGGTAGATCTCAAGCAATCTTCAGATCATGATAAGAGACCGTTAAACTTGGTCGCCCATACAATCAAGATCTTGGTTTTCATAAGTGAATACTTGCCACATTTACCCGATCTTCAGAGAATCCAGAGTATCAATAATAATCTTCATAATCTTGATGAGAATAATCAATCTTGTTAATCCACCAATATGCTGTCTAAAATCTGCGAGTATCAAAGTCGTAAGAATACCATCTTACTCAAACAGTCGTCACAATTCAACTTCCTAGATTTTACTAAATCTAACTTCCCAGACTTTATGGTGTTTGATACCTCTAGATGTTACTTTGTTTGACATCTCCAGATGTTACTTTGTCTGGCAGATGTTACTCTATCTGGCATCTCCAGACAATACAATATTTGGCATCTCCAGAAAATACTAAATTAGCATATCGAATAGGAAAGTATAGGCAATTTGACAGTCATATGACATGTGAATTAGGATAGGTGCCTTCGCCAATATACTAGCCTCACGAAAGCATCTCGCCTAGTGATCAATGAGGAATATATTGGCATGCTCACTTACATTCATTATCTCAACGATGAAGTTTGATGATTTTTCTACATGTTCATTATGCAAATGTGAGTCGATAGTGGGTCGCATCCAACAGGAGTACCAGAAGCTGCGTCCGTACTTGGACGACTTCATGGAGGTACTAAGACTCGAATCCTTAATCTCTTTTCTTTTGCTAGTAAGAGTTTTACTTTTATTCGTCAACTTATACTCGAATAGGATTGACAATTCTGAGATCGTGGGGTGCAGCAGAGAAATAAAAAGATCATGTTTGACTTAATCTAAGTCATTTGGGCATAGACTTTGCCAAATAAATCTTATGCTTGTAGAACTCTCGAATACAGCTTGAGCGCCAGATCATCTGCCAATCATTTATATCATGAAGTAAACTCCGTTATTAACTGTTTGAGTCTAGATAAATATAGGCAAAGTCT
Organism: Melaleuca alternifolia; assembly: GCA_019926035.1. Classification (NCBI taxonomy): domain Eukaryota; kingdom Viridiplantae; phylum Streptophyta; class Magnoliopsida; order Myrtales; family Myrtaceae; genus Melaleuca; species Melaleuca alternifolia. The sequence continues at coordinate 67,926 of JAGKPW010000197.1, forward strand.
TATGTCGTGTTTGAATTTATGAACTTGTCTAAATATTATTTGTGTCTTTTCATGTCTTGAGAGTCTAAACTGGTCTTTTGGTGCTATCGCTTGCATGTAATGCGGCCCTCATCCACATAAATAAAACCTAATGGTTCGACATGTTGATGTTTAATTTCTTCTATTATTATGTTGCACTTGATATATTATCCAGATGTAGTAGCTAGATTATATATTTCAAAGTGTTGCAGCCAACGCTTTGTTTGCTCAGGACAAGCTTTCTAGTTGTCATTTTCTGCTAAGAATTTCCAAAAAAAAAAACCACTATTTTCATTTGTGGAATTGCTTGACAAATCGAGCTTTGCTTTATGAAGTTCCAAATTCCCAATAAAATTTTTGTCTCGACGATTTTTGGCATGTTTCAGACGGTCAAACATTCTTCAAAATTGGGGAAATCCATTTCTGAATTATCCGTAGATGATTAGCGAAGATCTTTCTCAAGTAGCTTCTCTTATCTCACTAAAAATGAAAAAGAGAAATTCGCTTTCAAGAACAAATTAAGTCACTTACTATGCCCCCTCTCCTTTATTGTAAATGAACAATTACATTTAATAATATCAAATTATAATTACAAATCTTAACTTTGACTTTTGTTAATATTACTTTCAAACATCAACTCATTAATCATAAAAATCAAATGCCCATACAATTGATTTGCACGATTAAAAAACCGACAAACTCAACGTGATATTTGAGGGTTGAGATATGCAGCATGCTCGTGTGCAGACTTCCCCCATCAATTTAATTTCCATAGTCAAATTAGAAGATCTCTTATTCTAGTAAATATAATTTCAATAAGCATTCTGATAACAAACCTCTAATCAATGTACAATAGATAATAGAGCTAGACATATTTTGGTAATAACTAAAATCCCGGCAAACTTCTTATTCTTATGTGTATTCTAATAATAAACTTCCAAGCTATGCATAAGAAATAAAAGGGAAATGCACATTTTTCTAATAAATAAAATAATTGTACATTATAAATTTTACTTAGACGAATTATCAAAAGTCTGTGCCACATTGTTGACACCTAATTTTTGCCGATCCGGTGCGTTTTAACCTGATTTTGGTTTGGTCAAAGAGATTAGAAAATTTATGTGAAAAGAGATGGAATGAAAAGATTCAAAAATGTCCAGACGCTCACCACATGTGAAATTTTATTTTGAAAGAGTAAATAGATTAAATTTTTCATTGTTTTAGATGATAAAAGAAAAGTAAAAAGAAAGGATGAAGCAAAACAAACGGAGGAAGCATTAGACCGGGCCCGAACGGCCCGGTCTGCGCGACTTCCTTTTCCTCTCCTTGGGCCGAGCCCGCGAGCCCACAGGCCCACTTCCTCCCTCCTTTTCCTCTGGCGCGTTGTTCTCCCAACGAAGGAGATCTTCATGAATCTTTCCAAAGCGATTGATGGGAGAGGATAGATAGAAGACTGACACAAGCAACGGCAGAAAGGGGGTGCCACACGCCATTAACAAAAAGAGGAAGGGCAAAGGAAATAAAAAAAAAAAAGGAGGAAAAGGAGGAGGGAGGTTCTTCGCGTTGGTTCAGAGGGAGAATAGGTGAGTAAAAAAGAAAGTCAACAAAAAGAGTAAAAGAGAGAGAAAAGTCGTCTTGGGGTCTTGGGACATGAACCAGAGGGGGAAGTTTTGGAGGAGAGGGGGGAGGGGCAGAGGGGGTTTCTCTCTCTCGATAGCCGCTCTCTCCCGGAGCTCACTCTCTCTCCCAGGCGCGGCCACCCCTCCAGTTTGCGGCCATCCCCCAGCTCGCTCTCTTCTGTCTGAAGCTTCGTCATTGCCACCAGCATACTGCCCGCCGTACACAGACCCTCCCGCCGCTCATTCTCTCTCTCAGTCTGTGGATTCCTTCAGCTCGTGGACTCCTCCGAGCTCGCGGCCAGACCCTCTGAGCTCACGGCCATCCCTCCAGCTCGTACTCTCTCCGCCTCTCACGATTTTTCGCTCAGCTCGACGGACGCCCCTGCAGTTCGCGCGTCTTCCTCCCAGCTCCACCCGTGATTTCATCTCACAGGTAAGCATTCTCGATCATTTTCACTTCAGTTCATTGTTTGTCCATGAGTTTGCTGCTTTGCATCTGGACATGTGTTATGTGATTTTGTGGACTCCATGTTAGACGATGTTTAGTTTGATTTGCTGAGCTTGGGTGATTATTTGTTTAGTGTGGTATAGATTGGAGTTGTTCCGTAGATGGTTTGTGGTTGAGATTGAGTTGGTTTAGGGATTAAAGTTCACCAATTCTTATCAAATTTTACATGTTCGATAAAATAATCGAGACGATTTTATTTTGTCTAGTCCAATATGTTTGAACGTTTGAGGAAGTTTTTAAAGTTGTGCGATGATGTTATAGAATCGTTTTTTTTTTTGTGATAGATTTTTAGTCTTGCTACATATCGAGCATGGACTGGGGAAATGAAGAAGATGAAAGTAGGTTTAGTTTTGTTAATCTGTCAAAGAAGAGGTTGAATCGAAATAAAAAAAATAAAACAAAATAAAAAGGGAAGAAAATGGGGCGCCGTAATATAAAAAATGAGAAGAAAATGATTTTCGAAATGTGAAAGGGCCAAATTAGAAATAGAGGGGAAAGGGGCATGCGAAATATTAAAAAATGGGCTGAATTAAACAAAGATAAATGGGCTGAATTAAACAAATAGAAGAAATGGGCTGGAGGTATAATGGGCTGCGAAATTAAAGGATAAGTGGGCCGAAATAAAAAAGGAGGAAAAAGGTAGTGGGCCGGCTTTTTGATAAGAAATTCTTTAAAAAAAAGAGAAAAGAATGGGCTGGGCCCTACGCCCGGCCCATTCACTTTTGGCCCGGACCATTAAGGTCCGGTCGTTTCGGGCCAGGTTGTTATAACCCGGTCCAAAATCCTTTTATATAGAAAAAAAAGAAAAAAGAAAAAAGAAATAATAAACAAATCAGAAAATAAAAAAATAGAAAATAGAAAACAAAAAATAGATAATTCAGGAAGTAATAAAAAAATAAAAATCGATAATAGAATGTAATAAAATAATAAAAATCGAAAAAAGCATTATAAAATTAAAAAAAAAATCAGAAAATTATAGTAAGTCAGAAAATCATTAAAAAATTAGAAAATCATTAGGAAAAAATCATAAAAAATTATAAAAATCATTAGGAAACCATAGAAAATTAGAAAACCCTTAGGAAATAATAACAAATTTGGGAAGTCATTAAACATCATAAAAAATCAGAAAATGGTAAAAAAGCCAATATGAAATATATAAACAATAAAAAATAATAAAAAATAGAAAATTTTCTAAAATGAATCAAATTGAGTAAGCTCTTAGAGCTTGGTGTCACAGCACTAGTGACTTAGTCCTTTAGGTAATGTAAGCCTCCATGAAAACATTTGTGTTAATCAAATAATCAATTTTAGGTACCGAAAGGGCATTAGCTAATTAGTTAATGTAATCAAGTCCCCGTACTCTAGGAATCTCTGGTTACGTAAGAATCAAGATGATACTCCCGCGTCTTGATTGGTTTCTAGTCGACCTTAATAGGCTAGTGGCGACTCCTTTGAAAACAAAAATGATTTTTTAGACTACTAAAGGGATTTACCATTGAAAACGCCTAAATGTCACGCGAGGTATGGATTTGGAAGAATCCAAGCTCGAGATTGAGGAATCGAGAGCAAGTACCTCTAGACCTATCTTTCTCCCTCTAAAGGGCGGAATCTAGGTCGCGACACACATAAATGTTTTATTTTGTTCTCAAATCTATTTCTTGGATATGCCACCGGTTTCACTGGGCAGTTGAATTATCCATTTTTAGGAGGATTTGAGAATAAGACTTAAAAGGGAAGATGAATTATCCATACCCTATATGATGGTTGACTCAATTTCAAGGACCAACTCATCTCATATTTTTGTGGTCCATTGCTGGGAAATGCTCATATTTAACAAGAATTTCATCATCAAAATTAAGTGCAAAAACTATCATTCAAATAAGAAATATCTATCTTTCAAAAACTTAATCCTTGATTTATGATAAACAAAGTCTAAATTCGTTTGATTTCCCAAGTTAATAGAAACATAGTTCATCTTTTACTCCAAAAAAAATGGGGAAGAAGAAGTACAGAGAAATAATATTACTTTGTAAGTAAACTTTTGGTAATTTCCTAAATCTTTTTCTTTGTTGAAATACTCATTATTTTAGGCAAGTCCTTGAATGGTAATTTAGCAATGAATAGACAAAATGAGTAACATGGACAATAAAAAAAAGGAAAGAGAGGATATAGCCTACCAAAGAAGGCACTCTCCAATGAAAAACTCTTCCATGCCCTTAGTGCAGAGTGGCTAAATGATTTGGGCACTCAAGGGTAAAATGAGTCAACTCGGTCATTAGATTTGTGAGCCTGATTACGTCGAACCCATTATTTTTGATGGTCTAAATCATTTGGTGTACTAGGAATTAAGATTAACGAGATAATAAACCCAGGTATTCTCAACTTCAATCCTAAGTGTAGGTACGACAAATGGAAAAAAAAGGGAAACTAAACCCATCCAGCAGGTTTTCCTCTCATTGCCAACTTAAAAACATAGAAGAGATAGCTATTACCTTCAGTCCAACGCACTCCCTGAAAGCATGGCATGGTCGATTTCTCTTTTTTTGTCCCTTTTTCCTTTTTCGGCTTCATGAAATCTCATTTTATACCCACCCTAGTGCAACTGTCCATAGAGACGCTTCTTGGGTTCTCTCTTACAAGTGCTCTCTCTGTGACATTTGTCTCCTTAATTGTGTGTTTCTCCGGTTCTCTCTATCGGAGTAATGGCTTCAGATCCCTTCCAAACGCTTAGCACAGCATTAGAAAAGCTGGAGAAAGAAGTATACCTTTCTCCACATTTCTTTGAAGTTTTAGACCTGAAAATTTATATGACTTGTTTGTTTATTAGCAGAAGATTGAATGGGAGCACTATTTCCTTGATTTGCATAAATCTGTACAGAAAAGGCGTAACTATTTTTTTTTGCTGGGTTTGATATTATTTTATTAGCTTCAATTTAAGACTATGGTGGCCTTAATTGAAACAAGCTTTTGGTTTTTTATAACTAAAACAGGACGGATTAACTTATTTGGCTAGGAATTTTCCAATTTTCCTTGTGAATAGTGTGGTAAAATGTCGTTATTTTTCAGCAAAAATTGTTAGATACCGGGTTCATTGAAATCTAGTAAGTCAGTCTTGTTTTATTGTTTGCTAGGGTGTGTTGAACAACACTTTGAGGACCGCTCATGGAAGGAAACCTAATAAAGACTCCATGGATTTTTTTAACTTGCTCGATAGGTTCTGCAAAGTCATGGAAACTGAGATGTGGAATATCGACTTTAATTTGTATGTCTTTGCTACATTACTCATGCGGTATGATTCTATCTCACTTGCTCTGATGTGCTTATGTAAGACTCATCCTGTTTATTTGTCGATTTATAAAAGGGGACTCCCAATTATGAACGAAAGCCAAATGTTGCACCACTCTCAACAAATGAAAGACGCTGCAGAAAGGTAAGACAGTGTTCCGGCTCATGTGGCTATGCATCAATCGTACAATGATCTTTCAGATATCATGAGACATAACGGGGGCGATTGATGTCTTTTACATGTAAGATCCTTGTGGCTGTAATGTAGATAAGCTACATGTGGTGTTCTTGAAAAATAAATGAAAACGAATGAGCTTGATTACTTGTATTAGGTCCACAGGAAAGGGTATGATGATTGAGGGCTTTTAAATATGAGGTCTTTTGCTGCGCAATACACAGTGTTTTCGTCAGTGTTAGTGTCTGATTTCTTCTACTGTCTTCTTAATACTTTTGTTTTCCAAAATTTTACCTTTTTAAGATGTCGGAAGAATGTTATATTGGCGCTTTTAAACATCTAACAAACTCTTAGATCAAGATATGTATATCTTATATTTATTTGCAAATTAAATTAGAGTGTATATTACGTTACCTTTTCAAATCATGCTACTCGTTGCCATTAAACAAAACGTGACATCTCTATGGGAAAATCGGTACTTGTTTCGCACGAGCAGATTCATCTTTTGGTATTATGTATTTATTCGTGTGACATAGGAAGATTCTTTGTCAGTATGTTCAATGCAACGTTATGTACTTAAACATACTTATAGGAATTACTAAAATTCAAGATATATGATGAAATTGCCCTTGCAAACCCAATAAAAGATTGTCTTCACAATGCAAGTACATTAGGTCATATGTATTGCGGTGATGATTCAATGTTTTAATGATTCTGACTACCACCTCAAAAGTCAGAACCTAGAACTTATTTGTCGGCATTAACATGAATATCTCAAATGTTAGCATCAAGAGATCAAAGGAATCGATTCCTCTGATGTATGAACTTGTCATTAGTTTACTTTTGTCAATTGTGTTTTTTCCACGGGAGTTGCCCGAACAATCTAATTAGTGTCATGGCATATCAGTTGATCTTCGCGTATTATGCTTGTTGACAATATCATAGTGGTTCCTTCTTACATCAATAACATTGATATCTTAGGTCAGCTAACATTTCTTAAATGGTTGTTTTAGTATTGGTGCTGTTATATTGGGTTTCGCGATTAGAGATTTAGGCAGTGCCATCAGTAGTGCCTCTATCGAAGCTGCCTCCATCGAAGCTGCCTCTAGCCATGCTGCCTCCATCAACTATGCAGAAGGCAACACTAATGCCGCTGCTACCATCATTCACGATGCGGCCATCCGCAGTGCCTCTATCCGCTATGCCTGCATGAGAAGGTAAGGAAACACGTCCTCGCTACGTGCAAAGGACAATGCCATTCGATTGAAATCTTGGAACCATTGCAACATTTCACAGGTCCTTCTATTACTAAATTAGCATATCGAATAGGAAAGTATAAGCAATTTGACAGTCATATCACATGTGAATTAGGAAAGGTGCCTTTGCTGATTGACTAGTCTCTCGAAAGCATCTTTCCTAGTGATCAATGAGGAAAATATTGGCATGCTCACTTACGTTCGTTATCTCAACGATGAAGTTTCACGATTTTCTACATGCTCATTTTGCAGATGTGAGTCGACAGTGGGTGACATCCGACGGGAGTACCTGAAGCTGCGTCCGTCCTTGGATGACTTCATGGGGGTAATAAGACTCGAATCTTGAATCTCTTTTCTTTTGCTAGTAAGAGTTTTACTTTTATTCCACAACTTATACTTGGATAGGATTGACAATTCTGAGGCCGTGGGGTGCAGAAGAGAAATAAAAGATCGTGTTTGACTTAATCTAAGGGCATAGACTTTGCCATAGATCTTATGCTTGTAGAACTCTCGAATGCAGCTTGAGCACCAGATCATCCGCCTAGGATAACTAGCCAAGAACTGGGAACAGCTGAAACTGGGCCACTGTCGGATCGAAGCTTGCCAATCATTTACATCATGAAGTAAACTCCATTATTAACTATTTGAGTCTAAATAAATATAGGCAAAGTCTTATGTCATGTTTGAATATATGAACTTGTCTAAATATATATTTGCGTCTTTTCATGTCTTGAGAGTCTAAACTGGTCTTTTGGTGCTATCGCTTGCATGTAATAATGGGGCCCTCATCCACATAAATAAAACCTAATGGTTCGACATGTTGATGTTCCATTTCTTCTATTATTCTGTTGCACTTCATAAATTATCTAGATGTAGTAGCTAGATTATATATTTCAAAGTGTTGTGGCCAACGCTTTGTTCACTCAAGATAAGCTTTCTAGTTGTCATTTTCTGCTGAGAATTTTAAAAAAAAAACCGTTCTTTGCATTTTTGGAATCGCTTGACAAATCGAGCTTCGCTTTATGAAGTTCCAAATTCCCAATAAAATTTTTGTCTCGATGATTTTTGGCGTGTTTCGAATGGTCAAACATTCTTCAAAATTGGGGAAATCTTTTTCTAAATTATCCCTAGTTGATTAGCGAAGATCTTTCTCAAGTAGCTTCTCGTATCTCACTAAAAATGAAAAAGAGAAATTCCTTTTCAAGAACAAATTAAGTCACTTACTATGCCCCCTCTCCTTTATTGTAAATGAACAATTACATTTAGCAATATCAAATTATAATAACAAATCTTGACTTTGACTTTTGTTAATAATACTTTCAGACATCAACTCATTAATCATAAAAATTAAATGCCCATACAATCGACTTGCACAATTAAAATACCAACAAACTCAAAGTGATATTTGAGGGTTGAGATATGCAGCATGCTCATCGGCAGACTTCCCCCATCAATTTAATTCCCATAGTCAAATTAGAAAATCTCTTATTCTAGTAAATATAATATTTTTTGGTAACGAAGTAAATATAATTTCGATATGCATTCTGATCTAGTAAACCTCTCATCAATGTACAATAAATAATAGAGCTAAACATATTTTGGTAATAACTAAAATCCCGACAAACTTCTTATTCTTAAGTGTATTCTAATAATAAAGCTCGAATCTATGCATAAGAAATAAAAGGGAAATGCACATTTTTCTAATAAATAAGATAATTGTACATTATAAATTTTACTTTGACGAATTATCAAAAGTCTGTGGCACATAAATGTTTTATTTTGTTCTCAAATCTATTTCTCAGATATGCCACTGGTTTCACAGGTCAGTTAAATTATCCATTTTTAGGAGGATATGAGAATAAGACTTAAAAGGGCAGATGACATTCCATTGCAGCAAATTCAGATTTCCATTTCGTGCTCCATGGTTTGTTTAATCCTCATTCAAAAAATCCTATTTCAATTTGAACCAAAATTATTTATCTTAAAAATATAAGATTTGATTTCACTTTTCCTTTTTATCATTTAACTTATGTTAGAGTTTAGAGATAATATGTTACATTTAAATATGTCCTTTTTATGTTCCTTGTAAGAGTGACTATAACAGCCTGATTTTTGTCCAATTGATGGCCCAACAATTGTAATTCTGGGTTTAAGCTTGTGGCCCATTTGCCTTCGGAGTCCTCCAAACTAACCCGTGAATTTTATTTTTGGGTGGTCCCCGAATTTTTTAATTACAAAAAGGTCCCCAAACTTTTGGATAATTGCAATTTGGTCCTTAGAGATTTGAAATTGGACAATGGCACTTTGGTAAATTCTCTAAGCAAGCTGGGAAGGAGGCCCACACCTTAGCCCCACCAAATCTCACCGAATCTCTCTTTCTCTCTCATGCAATATTTCTTCCTCTTCTTCCCCTTGCTTACTGGCCATCGACCCTCCGTTGCTTATCAATCCAATAATTTATCCTCACAACGACCCACAAGAACCCATCACTGCTATTGGAAAGTTGACACTTTCCAGCACCTCCTCCAACCATCATGCCGACGTACCTCGTCGTCGAGTCACCAGAATCTGTTAGGGAGTTAGTTGGATTCCGGAGAACCCCTGTTACGCGAGCTGGGAGAGAAAAACGTCAACTTGGAGAAAATTAGGGATACCCACGTGAAAACGAGGATATCATTGTGTTCCTTGGAGTTTGTAGAATGTATCCAAGCCTTTGGCCACGATTGATTTGGTGCCGAAGGCTATTGAAGTTTGCTAGAAAGCTCTATTGCTCGGTTTGTGCACTCGATTGAAGTTAATGGCCTTATCTCAGGATTTTGGAGTTTCTAGCCATGACCACCAGTTGAAAAAGATCCTTGAGCCTCTCCTGAGCACAACGACACTAGCCTTGGTCGTTGACTCTTTGTCATTTGGGATTTGGCCTCGCCGTCTAGACGCTCCTCCTAGACCCGGAATTCCGACTAGTCGCTTTCATCAATCCAACCATGGTAGCTCCTGCTACCTTAGTAGCTGCAACCGGTCCCAAAATGCTCATGAGTAAGTCCTAAAGAAAACCCAATCGATCTTACTCCTCTAAGTTTCCTGGATTGCTCAAATTTGTATTCGACTTGACTTCCCTTCTGCCGGACCCGACTCTTTCCCTGCTGGATGGGCATCCTATCCCTAGTTTCCTGGTTGCCAATCCCCGATCACCGCTAGCTGGCCATCTTGTTCCCGATTTTCCCTCCCTCGCACTAGCCGTGCTCTGTTTTGCTCACTAGTGAACCACCCTCTTGTTGGCCACAAGATCTCGTTGATGCGGCCACCATTGGTCTCATAGCTACGGCCACCATTGTCACCATAGGTGGAGCAATGGTAGGTAGAGCCGAGTAGGGTTAAGTGCACGATATTGCACATATTGCATAGCTTGGACCAACTAGGTGGCCTATAGGCTATGATTGGCCAAGTGGGTTGAGTGCGCCTATTGGGTCATCGACCATGAACTTTCGTGGCTAGATTGAAGAAAGGGGAGAATTTCCCGACTGGTTGGCTTATAACGAATGATAGAACCGCTCAAGTGGCCAATAGGCCTTGATTGGGTGAAAAGGTCAACTGAAAATCGTGGGATGTCAACTAGATTGTGAGGATCACTAGGTGATCATGAGGATGACTAAAATGATCATTGGTACCGGATCACTCCAAAAGGAGTGCGGTGTACTAGTGGGTGATATATGACATGCAGTAGGGGCTTATATTGTAGTTAATCGAAGTGAACTTGCTATGAGATTCGAGAGCCTTGATGACTGAGGTACATGGCAGTCAGGCTGAGGACCCCGACAACGAAGTGGTACGCCAATTGAGCCGGCGAGCCTCGATGACTAAGGTTTACGCGAGTTGGGCCAAGGGCCCTGATGATTGAAAGGTACTCTCTTCGAGCAAGAGTGTGTTGTCACGCCCCAAACCTCAAGAGTGCGCACATCCCTCGGTGGTCAACTAAAATGCAACGTTCCTAGGAAGCGTCGCTGACCCAATCGATTATGCACATGTGGAAGCAACTTAAACAATCTTCGGATGACAATCAAACTTGGGATAGAAAGCAGAACAAACAATTTACACAAAACATAATTTATAGATAACCCCGGGTTCATATACACAAGAGACTAAACCAAAAAGGGATTTATGTGCTATCTAAACTCCGGGATCTACAACCAAGGGCTTCGGGTCCATTAAAAAGACGTGCTCAAAAATCCATCACCTGTAGGACCCTATATCGCACATGACGTACCTCCATCTAAGGACTTGTAAAATTGTAAACCATGAAAGGTTAAGACAATGTCTCAACGAGTCTATCCCCTAAGCTTCGATTAGGAAGAAATTCACTTAGAGGTGGCCTAACACACATAAAATATTCTTTACCTTGCCGCATCACCTCCCTACACATCAGTACAACTCATACACATATACGTAAAGCAAACATCTTTACCAACTAGCACATTGCACATCAATTATCAAAGGTTCAATCCGACGTTTCGATGTTTCTCGACCCGTGAAAAGTTCTCGCCTTAGGTCCTTGCTAAAACATGCAATGTAGTGGCAAAGGCATTACTTATCGCCGTCCCTCTCTCGAGCCCATGTGTTATCCTCGCCACAACTCGTGAAGGTTCTAAGCATGCCACAAATCAACCATATCACCCAATATACACTATCCATCAAGCACTACACCAAGAACAATCACAAAACTAGAATCGGCCTTAATTGGCAGAAATAGGCCACTCGCGCATCTCCAAGTTTAAATCCATAAACCTAAACATATGACTTCATAAAATTATAAAATTTTAATATATTATAAAGAACACTTAAATGAACATTTTTCATGCAGGCACCTTGACTTAAAATCTTCTATATTGTGAGCAGTAAATCGACCAAATTCCTGCAAAAACTGTGTCAGATTTTAGAAATCACATCTTCAAAAACCAGCTTGGTATGAGTTCCCAAACTTGTCTGTTTGATCTTTAATTTGAATATGTTATACTAAAAGATGTGATAAACAACTTTGGTGAAGGAACTCTTTCGAAATTATGACTCTGAGAATTGATAAAAATTCATTGAACATCAACAGGTCACAAATTCCAGCAAAAATAGGGGTTCTATTTTGCTTAAAACGACACTGAAATATTACTCTTTTAAATTCATATATGAATATGTATAAAAAATTTCCCAAGAAGGAATCGACCTCAAAATCTTATCCAATTTCGATAATGAAAATTGGCAAATAGCAAGGGTCCAGTAAACAGATTCAAGAGAAACCCATTAAACTAAACTAAACCATCCTTACTAGTGTCAATCCAACCTAAATCAGTTCTAATCAAGCTAATCAACACCATTCTAATCCTCTAGGTGTAATCACAACCTAATAAAAGATTAGGAAGTAGACTCACGAGATTTGCGAGCCGACAGTCAACGACGACGATGGAGCGAAGACGAGTAGGGCGGAGGGAGCTGGTGTGAAAGCTCTATGTTTTAGCTGGAGAAGTCGAGTTTGAAGGAAGTGAAGAATGAGAAAAGAGCTGAAGAAGAAGAAATTGCTTTATCTAGAGGGGGAAGAAAGCTACGCATGGGATGAAGGAAATGGGGGAGACAACTTGCTAAGCAAGTCTATCTTGTGGCCAATGGTGGTCTTCTACAAATATCTTAAGCACTCAAGTGTAAAGCCACAGAGTCTTCTACTATATCCAATAGCCATTTTCCCTCCAAAACTTCTCAAACAAGCCAAGAATGAAGGCTAAATATACCCCTAAAGTCCAAGGGACCTCCAATAGTTGATTTCTTCTTATTTCTCCACAAGATAAAGTCTTTAGAGCCCAAATAGACTCCTTAATCAGCCCCAACAGATTTCCACCTTTTATCCACCAAATAAATCAATTTGGTAACCCAAAAATCCAATTAAAGAGACCCCTCCGAATTTCAAAAAATTATTTTTGTCCAATTTAAAATTTTCTGTAAAATTCCCAGCTCGACAGAATTCTCCGAAAAGAGGAGACGAGGTCCTAAAAGTAAATGGTTGTATGCTCAAACGTTCGATTCCCGAATCCGAGTTCAATTTCATGGTTAAAATCAACGAAACGCGATTCTAGTACATTCCAACTTACCGAGTAGCTTTTAGGGATTTTATCATGATTATATCCCTTAACGATCCTGATAGGTTTGTTAACTCGCGAGTGATTAGCTCCGAGAAAAAGGACCATAGGTGCATCTGTGAAAAGCCCATTTTATTTTATCGAGACGGTGGCGAAAATTCAGGATGTCACATGTGTGGTACCCAGAGAGGTAGCTATCATTTGTATTGTAGTCGATGACCTAATGAGGTATCGATAGTAGGCACGCGTGAGTCGAGTGTTGCCTGAGAGAGGATGAACGACGGACTAGGGCCCTAAAGGAATTGCCTTCCCAGTCTAGGCATAGGGTGTTGACTCGCAGAGATATTTATATCTCATGTTATTGACCTTTTTACAAGCACATGGTGATTTTGGAGGTGAGTTTTGGTGGAAGTCTTAAATACCCCGGAAGAATTATCGGGGTGGAGATTCACGCTGAAGGCTAGTGACCTACTTGGGACGTTGCTACACATTAGTCGAAGTGAAGGAAGAATTGGGGACTGTCGTGCACTCAGGAGTGTGGCATGATAGAATTGACGATGGCGAGCGGCGAGGTGATGACCGGGGTAGTCTCGAGGCGATGGTAGCAGCTGGGTAGACCTAGATCACGCATGGTGCTTGCGTACAGTAAATCCACGCGGAAATAAGGAAACAATGAGTTTGGGCGACGATTGAAGACCTCTGGGATAGCAATGACAACGGTCAAGGGATCGGTGGGGCTTAGAGGACACATGAAAACACACAAGAAGTGACAGCACGGCTTGAGTGCTCGTGGATTGTTGAGCAGAGCAACTCGCGCACAGAGGTGATGCTTTCCGTGGTTAGGACCTAGACGATGACGGTGCTAGTGATTGCTTGGGATAGTAAGGTAGTATGTCGGACAAGTCGTAAGATCCGTCAATGGCGTCGGGTAATGGTCGGAGACCAAGAAACAAGCCCCGAGCAATAGGTCACTCACTAGATCTAGAAAAAGGGTTCCACTTCACGCAAGTGGAGGATAGCCCGATCAGAGGGTAGCTAGTGGCCAACCGGTGGCTGTGATGCTGGGGATTGGATGCCTGACTATTTGTGCAGGCTGGCAGGAAGGCATGCTGATTAATATAAGTTGGTGGGGTCCCCGCTCGCGTGTACACTCCACTTTCTCGACAAAACGTCAAAACGAGAAAGAAAATTGGCTAGGGAAAGGGCGGTTTGCACGAGCAGTCGAGTCGGTTCACGTGCGGTTGGACCGATTAGTCTGCGAAGAAGCTGGTGGGCCGAAAAGAATAGAAAAATGCCCCTGGGTAAGAAATTCAAACTTTTAGGGCCAAAAAGTAATTAACCAAAAGTTAGGGAACCAAAATGCAATTTTCGAATATCGAAATTGCCCGATACGAAACTTTTGGGTCTAGTTTGTGATATTCTCAAGGCGCACGAACCATTAATTAAACCCTCATAAGAGGCTACAACGGGCCATTACATTCTGCAGCTTCAATTCATGTCACCTCATGGTGTGACTACTTCACTTCCTATCACATTAGTGATTTTGGTTGTTTTATGATGGGAACAGTGGTGTTTCCAAGGTTATTGGCATGGGAGATGTTTATTTGGAGACCCATATTGGATGTAGCTTGCTTCTAAAAAATGTGATACATGTTCCAGATTTTCAACTTCACTTGATCTCTACAGTTGCCTTAGATGATGATTGCTTTTGGAAATTTTCTGTGATAGAAAATGAGAATTGATAAAAGGTTCCATGATAGTGGCTAAGGGCAAACCGACAAGGACTTTTTACACCATGCAAGCTAAGTTGATCAGAAAAGAGGTAAATGCAGTGGAAGATTTCTCAACTGACCTATGTCATATGAGACTTGGTCATCTTAGTGAGAAGGGGCTTGAAACTCTTGCTAGAACACTTGGATGTGCATTATACTTTGTGGCATTTATTGATAACTTCTCTAGAAAAATGTAGGCTTTTGCTTTGAAATTTAAAGACCAGGTGCTTGCTGTCTTCAAACAATTTAATGTTAACGTGGAAAAAGAAACTAAAAAGAAACTGAAATGCGTTCAAGCTAATGATGACGGTGAGTATAGAGGTCCGATTGAATAATATTGCAGAGATTATGGTATCAAGCATGAGAAAACTATTCTAATGACACAACAATAGAATGGAGTAGCGGAGAGAATGAACTAGACAATTAATGATCGGATTAGGTGTATGCTATCTCATGTGAAGTTACCTAAATCATTATGGGGTGAATCGATGAGAATGGCAATTGACTTGATAAATTGTTCTCCATCAATTCCTTTAAAAGGGGATATTCCTCAAAGAGTTTGGAGTGGAAAGATGTTTCGTACAATTTTCTCGAAGTGTTCGGTTGGCAAGCATCCGTGCATGTTCCAAGAGATGAAAGGATCAAGCTCGATGACAAGTCTAAGTAGTGTATCTTCTTGGGTTATGGACATGAAAAGTTTGGCTACAAGCTATGGGACCAAGTTACAGAGAAAGTTACTAGAAGTCAAGATGTGGTGTTCTTTGAGCATCAAGACATCGATAAGCCAAGGAAGCCAAAGGATGTAACTCAACACTTTGTTAGTTTTAGCCCAATCCTCCTATCGTATTAGGTGAAAATCACGAGGGAGGAGTGTATGAAGATCATGAAGAAGGGGAATCATAACATCATGTTGATTCTTCAGTCGAGATAGGTGAAATGGGTGAGTAAGAACAATCGATTGAGCCAAATGAACTAGTTGAGCAAGAACAACTGGTCGTGCCTCAACTTAGAAGATCAGAAAGAGAACATAAATCCTCACAGAGATATCAACCACATGAGTATATGCTATTAATTGATGCAAGACAGCCAAAAACTTATGAAGAGGCTATGTCATGCGATCAAAAGAATGAGTGGCATGGAGCTATGCAAGAGGAGCTTAAATCGTTGCATGAGATTCACACATTTGAGTTGTCCAAAGGCAAGAGAACACTCACAAATAAGTGGCTGTACAAATTGAAGATGGAAGAAAGTTGTGTGTTACCATGATTGAAGGCTTAGCTTGTTGGGAAGGGATTTCGTCAAAAGAAAGTAGTTGACTTTGAAGAGATATATTCACCGATTGTCAAGATGTCTTCTATTCGAGTTGTTCTTCGGTTGGCCACCGTATTGGATTTAGAAATTTAATAGGTTGATGTAAAGACAGCTTTTCTTCATGGAAACTTAGAAGAAGAAACATATATGGAGCAACCAGAGGGCTCGAAACTTGAAGGCAATGAGCAACTTGTATGATGGTTGAGGAAAAGCTTATATGGTCTCAAGCAAGCGCTAAAATAGTGGTATATGAAGTTTGAATCTGTAACAACCCGCAACCTAGGAATTCTAAACGATCATACAATATAAGGATTATAGAAATGCCTTGAGGCTGGAGTTAATCACACACACAGGCCGTCACCGACTATAGTACGATTTATCACTATGTTTAGAGATTCATCAAGTTCTTAATTTAGAGTAGCGGAAGCAGATTTGAGTTATTTACTCCATGCTATTCCCCAACCTGTACAAAACATAAAGGAGCTATACATGAAAACATGAGTACATGAAACAAAGGAGAGCTTTTATTATTCTCCACATAAGAAGGATTAAAAGACAAGTCCCGGCATGAGATAGGTTCCTACAAAATGGCTCGGGAAATATAAGAACAACACTTTAAAAGATAAAGACACAAATTCATCCTACAACCAACACGGCACCCTTCCGGACTTGGAGCATGACTTGACCTTAGCCCTCGTCGATGTCACCCTCGTCACCACCTAAGTCGATAAAAACGATGGGGGATAATGGCCCGAACCATTCAACTCCCGTCCAAAGATAATCGGCCTAAAAGTGATAACGAGAAAAGCCATGGAAGGCTCCTGAGTAAAAGACAAGCATGATCTTCACACGTTTGGACCTAGCACCCGAATATCAAGAATGAAGAAACTCGAACTCTTCGGTATACAACTCAACGAACTCGCCATAGTACCGAGGTGGTTGTGAATATGACATGCTTAATCTGGAAAATGTTAATCCACAGAATAAGCAAAAGCTTAGCAAAGCAACACTCCAACACATAAACCAAGAAGATCACACAGCCCATGCAAATGATTGCATATCATGAAATCACATTGATGCACACGCATGCAAGTTTATCATAAAAAACCTGCAAAAAATCATGCCATTGGGAAAAAATCATTTCCAAAAATCAAGCTCAGCATAACTCTCCTTCATTCCGATGGCTTCCGAATCTCAAAATCCAGGCAACCTGTCTAGAGACATCGCACATACTTTCTCCAAGAGGTCCGACCCTTATTCATCCGAGATAATCCTTAACTCCAAGGAGGAACTCTCCACATCGTTTGATGTATGCTATCGGAGGCTAATCCATTTCTTTCATCTTTAAGCAACAGAAAGCAGTCTGACCTGTCACGAGGGAGCTATCGGAACCCTATCCAAGCATCTTTACTGCTAACGTGGCTAAATATAAGATCAATGCAACCTAGACATTTTGAAATCTAGTGCATACTTATGTCTGAATCATACACGTCCCATACCATATACGATCGAGGCATGCATATGGACATATGCACACTTAGGCTTTTTCAAAATACTACACGGGCCTAGAATGCATGAAATCACACCATAATAGATGCATGCACATCTAATCAAAACACGGTCCATTAGTGATGTTTCCAAAACAAAAGAAAACCCTAGGAGACGAGGACTCTTAGCTTATGAACTATAGATCACTTGGCTAAACAGGTTAATAACTTGACCTTGAATGGAAGAGAAAGGCTTGGCTTGGTAATGAAGGCTTGGTCCAAGAGCTCCTATCAACCCACGAACTAAAGATTAGATGAAGATGAAGAGAAAAAAGAAGAAGAGAAAAAAGAAGAAGAGAATGGCGACTTAAGGAGGACGAACGACGTGGACGACGAACAATGCATGAAGGAAGATGGTAAGCGATCAGTAGCTTTCTTGGCTCTCCTTGGCTCTTCTCGGTGTCTCACAGCTTCCACGAAGTCAAGGAATGAAGCTTCAACGAAGTGTGGTGGCATATGAAGGTGGCAGTTTCCTTGGACTTTTCACGGTTTTTTCTCAAGTTTTGTGCGCTCAAAGAACAAGTGAAGAAGAGATAGAGAAGAGTGGAAGAAGTGGCTTCTTGTAAGCCTTGATGCTGCCCCATTGGTTGCGCCAAGTGGCAAGATTGGAGAAAGAAGAAGGCGAAGGAGATTGGAGATGAAGGGAGGTGGACTTCGGGTCTTCTATGTTTCAAGTTTCAAGTAGAGAGCTCTATGCTTCTCTTGAAATGATGGTCTAGGGTTTGCTTCCATTGGCTCAAGAAAAGGCAAGAAGAATACATATAATGGAAGACAAGTGAAAGAGGACAAATGGGGAAGAGATTTGGGGAAGAGGCGCGCGGTCAAGCTTCCAAGAATGAAATCATGCTTCCTTGTAATGATAGCTTGGATAGAAACAAGCATAAAGAACAAAAGGAAGAGGACAAAGGGAAAAAGGAAGATAAGATCAGTTTGGCTAGCTTGGGGAAGGAGGAAATCTAATCTTCCCAATGATGGCATATCTAGGTAATGATAGTCTTGAGGATAAGATTAACTATAGATAACAAGAAGGAAAGAACAAAAGAGTATGATGGGGAGAGAAGTGTGCGGCTCAAGTTTTTCTTCTCAAAGAAAGGAATCATTTCTACAATAGAAATAAAAGACAAGACGGAGAAGACTTCTAATATGAAGAATAAGAGCTCGACATGAAGGATGAGGAGGAGTAATTTGGTGTGTAAGTCGAATTATCTCTTCAAGAAAGAATCTCAATGATGGTCTTAGATATGATGAAGGTTCTCTCTAGTGCATGGGTGCCACATGGCATAAAGTCTCTAAAAGCTTTTCTTTCTTTCCCCTTAACTTTTGAATTGGCTGAACAATGAGTAGCAAGAGACAGATTGGACACTTGAAGGAGGAGGAAGAGACTTCGATAGAGAGGAAGAGAGGTAGGCCTACAACTCTTTCAAGAATGAATGATGGCCCTAAGATTTAGGCTAATGATATCTTAGATTCTCCTCATAAGGAACAATCATAAAAGACAAGAGGAAAAAGACAAAATAGCATGATGAGAGCGATTACGGAATCTAAACTAATGATTTCCACAAAAGCAGTGATTACTTTCTATGCATGGATGACACTTGTCTCAAAAATTCGAAGGGTAATCTTTCTCTCATTGGCTAGCACAAGATGACAAGAAGGGAAGAGAGAAGGAGATGGGGAAAGAATGGACTGAGGGAGGGATGCACGGCTTCATTGGCGTGTTGGCTTCCCTCGTGTCTTCGCGCGCGCTCTCAATCAACAAATAATCCTCACGTGACTCCGAAATTTAAGAAAATATATCTCCTCAAGAAAATTCGGTAAACAAACCCTTTAAGTTTAAAATTCTAGGAATTCTAAGCCCAAATACTCTATCAATGAAAATTCGTGCTCACCCAAATACTCCATCAGCTATGATGGAGGCAACACTGATGCCGCTGATGACATCATCCATGATGCCACCATCCGCGGTGCCTCAATCTGCAATGCCTGCATGATAAGGTGAGAAAACACGCCCTCTCTACGTGCAAAGGACAATGTCATTCCATTGATATCTTGGAACTGTTGCAACATTCCACAGCTCTGTCTATCACTAAATTAGCATTCAAAAAGGAAAGTATAGGCAATTTAACAGTCATATGACATGTGAATTAGGAAAGGTGCCTTTGCCGATTGACTAGTTCCTCGAAAGCATCTCTCCTAGTGATCAATAAGGAAAATATTGGATTGCTCACTTATGTTCGTTATCTCAACGGTGAAGTTTGACGATTTTTCTACATGCTCATTATGCATATGTGAGTCGATAATGGGTCGCATCCGATAGGAGTAGCAGAAATTGCGTCCGTCCTTGGACGACCTCATGGAGGTAATGAGACTCGAATCTGTAATCTCTTTTCTTTTGCTAGTAAGAGTTATACTTTTATTCCACAACTTATAATGGGATAGGATTGACAATTATAAGGTCATGGGGAACGAAGAGGAATAAAAGATCGTGTTTGACTTAATCTAAGTCATTTGGGCATAGACTTTGCCAAGTAGATCTTATGCTTGGAGAACTCTCAAATGCAGCTTGAACGCTAGATCATCCACCTAGGGTAACCAACCAAGACTTGGGAACAGCCAAAATTGGGCCACTGTCGGATCGAAGCTTGCCAATCGTGTATATCATGAAGTTAACTCTGTTATTA
Source organism: Melaleuca alternifolia (assembly GCA_019926035.1). Classification (NCBI taxonomy): domain Eukaryota; kingdom Viridiplantae; phylum Streptophyta; class Magnoliopsida; order Myrtales; family Myrtaceae; genus Melaleuca; species Melaleuca alternifolia. Next base: position 88,214 of record JAGKPW010000197.1, read on the forward strand.
GCTGTTTGAGTCTAAATAAAAATCAGCATAGTCTTATGTCGTGTTTGAATATGTGAACTTATCTAAATATGTATTTATGTCATTTCATGTCTTGAGAGTCTAAACTGCTCTTTGTTGGTGCTATCGCTTGCATGTAATGTGGTCCTCATCCAACATAAATAAAACCCCGTGGTTCGACATGTTGATGCTTCTTTTTTTCTATTACTTTGTTGCACATCATATATAATCCAGATGTGGTAACTAGATTATATAGTTCAAAGTGTTGCAACCAATGCTTTGTTGGCTAAGGACAAGCTTTCTAGTTGTCATTTTCTGCTGAGAATTTTCCCAAAAAAAAATGCTCGTTGCATTTGTGGAATCGCTTGACATATCGAGCTTCGCTTTCTGAAGTTCCAAATTCCCAATAAAATTTTTGTCTCGATGATTTTTGGCGTGTTTCAGACGGTCAAACATTCTTTCAAATTGGAAAATCTTTTACTAAAGTATCCGTAGTTGATTAGCGAACATCTTTCTCAAGTAGCTTCTCGCATCTCACTAAAAATGAAAAAGAGACTCATTTTCAAGAACAAATTGAGTCCCTTGGGGAGCATTTGGTAACGGTTCTAGTTCTTGGCTTCTCGTTCCTGAACGAGTTTGGGACGAGAAATCTGTTTGGAAAATCCCCTTTAAAAAATTTATGTTCCCGAGATGAGAAAAAGGCTGGAGCCTAGAGTTTATGGTACCTAGAGTAGTAGCCACCATTTGCATTGTAGTCGATGACCTAATGAGGTATCAACAGTAGGCATGCGTGAGTTGAGTGTTGCCTGAGAGTGGTTGAACGACGGACTAGGGACCCTAAAGCGATTGCCTTCCTAGTCCGGGCATAGGGTGTAGACTCACAAAGATATTTATATCTCATGTGTCATTATTGACTTTTTTACAAGCACATGGTGATTTTTGAGGTGAGTTTTGGTTGAGTCCCAAATACCCCGGAAGAATTGTCGGGGTGGAGATTTGCGCTTTCATTTTTGCTAAAGGCCAGTGACCTACTTGGGACATTGCTACACATTAACTGAAGTAAAGGAAGAATCAGGGACTCTCGAACGCTCCGGAGTGTGGTGTGACAGAATAGATGATGGTGAGTGGTTAAGTGACAACTAGGGAAGTCTCAAGGCGATGGTAGCAGCTGGGTGGCGAAGGATCATGCGTGGTGCTCGTGTATAGTAAATCCATGCGAAAATAAAGGAACAAGGAGTTTGGGCGGCGAACGATGACCTCTGGGTTAGCAACGACGGCGGCCAAGGGTTCGGAGGGGCTTAAAGCACGCCTGAGAACACATAGGAAGCAATGACACAGTTTGGGTGCTCGTGGATTGCTAAGCATAGCAACTCTCATACAAGGGCGATGCTTTTTGTGGTCGTGACTTTAGGTGCCTCCTGACAGCGACAATGGTGGCTGCTGTTGACACCTAAATTTTGACTAGTCATTGAAATTAATTGCATAAGAAAGTCAGGGGTTAATTCAACCCCTGAACAAAAATATTTTTTGCACAATTCATAGTTGCATTGAATGTAGATCGCATGGCTCAAGCATAATCTTACCACGTGTTGTCGTACGTGTAATCAAAAGAGTTTCTAGAAGGCGTGAGATTCAAATTTTGATGGAGATTATCCTTACCATTTTTTTATGGAGATTATGATATGCAGGTAGAGAGATAAGGGTGGTTAGCGAGCAGATAATAACACTTTAAAATCGACAGGTGGTTGTGCTACAGATAGCAAATGGATTGATACTATCTTAGAAATCAAATTTTGGAATCACCTCACTTCTAAATTTGAAGGTTACGATTTCTTATCGTCAAGTCTCTATAAATAGAAAGGATAGGTAAGCTTCCCTATGGGACGAAAAAAAGAGTGGAGACAAAATCAAAAACAAAAGAGAGAAAAGAGAGCGTGAAGGATGATCCTTAAGCAAAAGAATAGAGAGAGAGAGAGAGAGAGAGAGCCAGCAGAAAGGAAAGTCAAAGGAAAGGGACATCTTTCATGAAAAAGAGAGTTGACCTGCACGCAAAAGAAAAGAAAGAGAGATGAGTGTGAGAGAGTGGGGGTGGAGGAATTGAAAATGAAAAAAAGGAGTTTTTTCGTTCTTTCTCCAAAGAAGAAGACGTCCACTTTCTTTGATGAATAGGACATCTAAAAAGGAACTTCTTCCTTCTCTGCAACAAGAAGACGTCCACAAGAGGACCCGTTCTGTTAGAGGAAGACCTATCGATGATTTTGAAGATGACAAAACTCTATACAAAACTATATGACGAGAGGACAAAACTCTGTGAATTGACTTGGAGTCAAGTGTTTAGTCACGGCCAGATCTTTATCATCTGGAGAGTGGCCAGATCTTTATTATCTGGAGAGATGTCAGACTTGAATAGTCAGAAGGTTCTCAGATCTTTAACATCTGAAGGTAGTCAGATCTTTAAGATCTGAAGGTACCAGACACATATCGTCTGGAAGTTAGATTTGGTAAAATCTAGGAACTCAAAATTATGATGACTGTTGAGTAAGAGGATATTCTTACGACTCTGATGATTGTGGATTTCAGACAACATATTTGTGGATCAACAAGATTGATTACTTTCAGGAATATGAAGTTTATTATTGGCATATTGGATTTTCTGAAGATTGGATAAATGTGGCAAGTATTCACTTATGGAAACCAAGATCCTGATTGTATGGACAACCAGGATTGACGGACTCTTAACACTATCTGAAGATTGCTTGATATACTCTTGATTCTGTCCAAAGGGGTTGATTGGAAGAATTCCTTGGGAAAGTGCCAACAATCGTATTGGCATGAAGGACTATTTAAGGGAGATATTTCAAGCTGTTCAAAAAGACAAGAAGCTGACAAGAGTTTAATTCTAAAGTTTAGAGCTGCTCGTTTACTATGCACATACATTCTAAATAGAAGATTATTACATATACTTTGTGTGAGAGCAGAAAACTTCGTAAAGTCTTAGAACTGATTATTAACTCTTTTGATTCATAGTGGAATCCAGCCGATAGGCTGTTAGCCCGAGAGAGTGGATGTGGGCTTGAGCTAAGCCGAACCACTATAATTCACGTGTCTTGATCTTTTCTCTTAACTCTCTGTTTGTGCTCATTGTTCTTTGTTTATCACTCACATATCATGCTTCACATGCTATGTATTTCATACTTCTAGGTGAACACACTACATCCTTCAATTGGTATTAAAGCCTTGTGCTTGTTTCTGAAGTGTTTTGTCTCTAAGCTAAAGATCTATGTCTAGTGTTTCTGTGCCAGAAGTGATGGAAGGACAGAACTTTGCCAAAGCACCTTACTTTGATGGAAAGGACTACAAAATCTGGAAAAACAAAATGAGAGCATTCTTGAGATCAAAAGATCCACTAGAATGGGATGTTGTTGAAAGAGGAGTAAATCCCAAATCTACAATAAATTCAGAGATAAATGTTGTAGAAGCTGGAGAGATGATCAAGCTGAACTCATCAGAAGGCAACACATTGATGCCAAAACTATTTATTCATTATACCGTGTTTTATCTCCTACATAATATAATCGTATCTCTTCTTGTGTAACAGCTAAAAAAATATGGGAAAGGTTGAACATCACTTTTGAAGGAACTGATTGAGTCAAGGAGCCTAGAATCAACATTCTACTTGGTCAATACAAAGCATTCAAAATGAAGTATGGAGAAAGCATCTCTGACATGTTCAGTCGTTTCATAGAGATTGTCAATGGTCTCGCATATCAAGATCAAATTATTTTTGGACTGATGAAAGTCAACAAGTTACTACGTGGACTTTCAAGTGAATGGGACCAAGTGAAAATCACTATCAGAGAGACATAGAGGATACAACCTCTATCTGTTGATGAGCCGATTGGAACTCTCCAGTCTTACAAAGTGGAAAGATCTAATGAATAATCAGACTTGAAAGGTAAGAAATCCATAGCTTTAAAATCTAAAGAAGAATCTCATGTTGCAAGATCAAATGAGACTTTGGATGATGAAGAGATGGCGCTTCTAATGAAGAAGTTCAATAAATTGAACAACAGAGGAAGAAGATTCAACTTAAGAAATTCTAGCTCTCAAAATTTCTAGAGAAGACAACCTGAAAGAAGACAGCCTAGACAAAACTTTCAAAACAAGCAGTCTTGGAACAAAGAATCCAACAATGAAGTAACATGTTACAACTGTAGGTAGAAAGGACTTATTAAACCCAACTATGCTTTATTGAAGCGAAGCAATGGAAGAAATGAAAAACACAAGAAAGCACTCAAAGCAGAATCTTGGAGTGATGCTGACAGTGATGATGAATTTGGGAAGATTTGCTTGATGGCACGATCAAATTCGGATTCAGAAGCAAGTTCTGATTCAGACACAGATCAAGATGATGAGGTTAGTAACTTCCAAATTCCTGTTAAAGTTTCTAAGTACATTGATGAGTTATGCTCAAGTCTAGAATCTTCTCTGAAAAGAATTTCTGAGCTAAATAAGGAGAACTTGAGACTTCAAAAGCAGGAAAATGTTTGGTCTAAGAAATTTGAAAGTTTAAGTGAAAAACTAGTGGCTACGAAGGAGAAGTCCAATTCTCTTGAGAAGCAAGTTGTTTGTCTCAAAGCAAGCTTTTCAAATCTTTCAAAAAAGTTTTCAAATGGTTCTGAAAAGCTTGATAAACTTCTTGCAATTCAAAGACCTTATTTTAATAAAGCCGGTTTGGGTATGACCCCTGAAACTATTCCTTTGATTGATTTTCCAAAGATAAAGGAAAGGCTTGAACGAAAACCTTCAAAGGCTGTTTACAAAAATCATTTTCAAAGAGTTTTTGTAAAACCTGTTGGAAGAAGTTCTTTGAAGTGCTCTAAATGCAATAGCTCAGAACATCTTGAAAGAGATTATTTCGTGTTAAAACGATCATTGAAGAAAAACTGGTCAAACTTTGCTTATACTAACTATATAGGACCCAAGAAAGTCTACCTACCAAAGAAAAGGTGAGTATTCTTCTTGTTAACAAGTTACCAACAAAAGCAAAACAAAGTGGTACCTGGACAGTGGATGTTCAAAGCATATGACATGTGATTCGAGCTGTTTTGTTGAGTTAGTCAAAACAAAAGGAAGGAAAGTGTCTTTTGGAGATAAAAGCAAATGAAAGATAGTTGGATGTGGAACTGTGCAAATTGGGAATCTGATTATCAAGGATGTTTCTTTGGTGAAAGGTTTGAACTATAATGTTATTAGTATTAGTCAACTGTGTGATGATGGTTATAAAATTCAGTTTCAAGAAGGTATATGCTATGGTTCTAGCAAGGAAACTTCACAATCATTCTCAGCTAAGCATCATGAAAATATCTATCTACTTGATATAAATCCAGCTATGTCGCAGTGTCTATTATCTGCTCAGGATGAGATAAATCTGTGGCATAGAAGACTTGGACATGCTAATATGAAACAGATTGCCAAGATTTCATCCAAGAAGATTGTTCGTGGCCTTCTTAGTTTGGCATTTCAAAAGAGCAATTCTTGCACATCCTCTGTGTTGGGAAAACAGGTCAGAAGCTCTTATAAGTTGATAAATCAAGTATCAATTGATCATGTTTTATAGCTGCTTCACATTGACTTGTTTGGACCTACTCGAACTCAGAGTATTGGAGGGAAGACTTATTGTCTGGTAATAGTCGACGATTATTCTCGGTTCGCTTGAGTTTATTTCTTGGCAAGTAAGTTTGATGCTATCTCTTACTTCTCCAAGTTTGCCAAGAAAGTTCAAAATTAGAAAGGTTACATTATCTCACAGATGCGTACTAATCATGGAAGAGAATTTGAGAATGAAGATTTTGCCAAGTTTTGTGATGATACAGGGATCCAACATGTGTTCTCATCTCCATATACACCTGAACAAAATGGAGTTGTGGAAAGGAAGAACAGGTCGTTGCAAGAGAAGGCCAGAACTCTACTGATAGAGAGTTAATGCCTTCTCAATTCTGGGCTGAAGCTGTATCTACAGCTTGCTACATCATCAACAGAGTTTATCTCAGGCCTATCTTGGAAAAAAATGCCTCATGATATTTACAAGGATAAGAAAACTATTATTTCCTACTTTCGTATTTTTGGCTGCAATTGCAGTCAAGTATTTAGTCACGGCCAAATCGGCCACATCTTTATCATTTGGAGAGATGTCAGGCTTGGATAGTCTGAAGGTTCTCAGATCTTTAACATCTGAAGATAGTCCGGTCTTTAAGATCTGAAGGTATCAGACACGTATCGTTTGGAAGTCAGATTTGGTAAAATCTAGGAAGTCAGAATTATGACGATTGTTGAATAAGAGGATATTCTTACGACTCTGATGCTCGTGGATTTCAGACAATATATTTATGGATCAACAAGATTGATTACTTTCAAGAATATGAAGTTTATTATTGGCATATTGGATTTTCTGAAGATTGGATAAATGTGGCAAGTATTCACTTATGGAAACCAAGATCCTGATTGTATGGGCAACCAGGGTTGATGGACTCTTAACACTATCTGAAGATTGCTTGATATACTCCCGATTCTGTCCAAAGGGGTTGATTGGAAGAATTCCTTTGGAAAGTGCCAACAATCGTATTGGCATGAAGGACTATTTAAGGGAGATATTTCAAGCTGTTCAAAAAGACAAGAAGCTGACAAGAGTTTAATTCCAAAGTTTAGAGCTGCTCATTTACTATGCACATACATTCTAAACAAAAGATTATTACATATAGTTTGTGTGAGAGGGCAGAAATTCGTGAAGTCTTACAACTGATTTGTAACTCTTTTGATTCATAGTAGAATCCAGCCGATAGGCTGTCAGCCCGAGAGAGTGGACGTAGGCTTGAGCTAAGCCGAACCACTATAATTCTTGTGTCTTGATCTTTTCTCTTAATTCTCTGTTTGTGCTCATTGTTCTTCGTTTATCACTCACATATCACGCTTCACACGTTATGTATTTCATACTTCCACAAAAGATTTTAAAATCACCTATTCACCCTCTGCTAGGTGATCGTACTAGATCCTTCACGTTCAAAAGAGAATTAACAAAGTGGAATCGGCGCCAGAGAACGCAAGAAAAATACAAAGGTGATTTCCTTCTAGTACTAGTGCTTTTCACCTCCTTCCATCACCAATGAAGAAAAGAGCTCATTCGTGTGAGCCGACATCCACGTGTTCGACCGAACTTGCTGCTCCTCTTTTCGTGAGCAATGACAATGGCGACGCTGCTCTTTCCTCTTGTCAATCTCGACACTTACTTACGTGGACCACCATCCATTCTATCGCTAGTCGTCGTGATTCATTATCCCCAATCAGTTCAAATTTAGAAAAGATATTCAAAGATTAGGTAAATATCTCAACGTAGTTGACTTGAATATTCGATCAGTAAGATTTTATGTGTCTAACTTGATTGTTTTGAGTTATAGACATTACCCAATAGAATTTATCTCCTAATTTGCAACCGTACAGTGATTTTTTATTCTATCTATAAGGCTTTAGATAGAATAATTAATTGCACATGATCTTTAAAATTGATATTTTGATCTTAAAGCCTTAAGTTCAATTTATCAAATTTACATGTGAAATCTTCTAGAATTGATTAGATGAGTTAGAATGATTTGTTTTCATTTCTTTCCTTATTAAACAAATCAAAAACAAATTGCATGTAGATAACTTAAGCCATTCAACATAGCATTGCATATTTAAATTCGATCACATAGTAGATTAGCATAATTATCTAGATAACATTGCATGCTAGACTTATTCATTTAGATAACATCGCATGCTAGACTAGATTTAAGTATTAGTTCATACACATCTAGTTAAAATTAATTTTCCAAACAAGAGTAGGACTTAACTTAAGTTATCTCTTAAGATTAGTCTGAAAATATCTTTCTTACGTAGTTTGATTTTAAGTACTTTTAATTACGAACTTTCATAAAAAACACAAAAAAATGTCATATGCATGTTAATAGCATAAGCCATTTCACATGACACTTTCACGTGCATGTCATATAGTTTACACATTAGGTTCGCTTAATTGAAAATTGCATGTCATATAAAATTAGGCACATTAATCATATGTCATGTTAGAGTAGTTACATGAATTTTGTTTTTACTAGTCATTAAGATTAAGACATTAATTACATTGCATGATCACCTCACATGTTAGGGATAAATTAAAAAGAGTCTAAGCTTCTTGCCAAACTTTTTTTAAAGCAAGGTATCGAAATGGCGTTAATGTAATCTAGCATAACCATGTCCCCGAATTCACAATATCTGGTTCGCAAAGGTTAAGTACGACTCCCGATGCTTTACATGAGTTTCTAATCAACCCACCAGAAATAGATTAGGGGCGGCTCCAAATAAAAGAAATCTTGCATGCTAAGAACATTAATTTAAGTTGAGAATTAGAATGAGCTTGGGAGAGCTCGAGCTAAGTTCCTTAGTAATCCATTGGCCAAACCCTAGGTGGTGCACCTTCGGAGAGGTTGCGAAAGCTTGGCGCCTCCCCTGGGGAACTTGGAAGAAATTCTTAGTGGACTTAGGCCAGTTTACATTTTCTAAAAAAAAAATTGTTTGGCAACAAGAACTTTGGTCTCTAACATTAAGGTGTTCAATGTTTTTGCAGAAATGAGTTATAAGGGTTGAAGTGTTTGCTAACCCTTTGTTTTGCATGAATGAGTTTGTGATGAATGTTTAAATGCCTTGGTAGAAGTGATGCTTGATATTAATTGTTGTGCATGTTTTTAATGCTTTAGCACTACACTTTTGTACGCACAACATGCTCACCTAGGATGGTATTAAGTTGGATAAGACTTGGACGACGAGGCCGGATAGTAGAGGTTGCCTAATTTAGTCCTAAAAATTTTAATTCTTGGTGTCAAGAATGTTTGCCTTTGCCTGCGAGTTCGCTTTGCATTAGGGCATCATTTTTAACGAAGCCGGAGTTACGATGACTTGATTTAGTACGTGAGACCGCAACTTGTCATCCCACCCTTGTAGTTCCATTGTGTTAAGCCTTCTAGAGTAGAAATCGAGCCCCACAACTCATGTGCGTGTGTATGTGGTTGCCCTTGATCTACTTGTAAAGTAAGTCTTCTATCACTATCCTTTAAATTTCGTTTATTTTTTTTTGTTTCCATGATAAGTTCAGGCCAGTAGTGTCATTGTAATGATTTTTGAATCAAAATTAATTATCATTAATATTTTTCCTTAAAAAAAGCTAAAAAAAGAGAAAAGTTTCCATGAAATTAAAATTTTGAATTATATGCTTTCCTTTTTTAGTGTGTCATAGGTCACCATTTTCTAAAACAAACATCCCTTAAAAAAGATTAAAAAAAGAAAAAAATGTGCTAGTTAAATCGAGTCATGCGCCAAACCTTATCACGGTCACACATTCATTTCATAGTTTTGTCTTTTATAGGTGATCATGGATCATCCACGTTCACCAATCATCCCAAGGTCAAGACCAAGAATGGATGACCAAAATGAGCAAGCTTGTGTTGCCATTCTTGAAACAGAGATGAAGCAAGTCCTGAATGTTCTCGAGAACCTCTCTAAGCAAGTTGTTTCTCCAATCACAAGCATTTCAACGTTGTCTGCATCTCATCAACCGAGTGTAGAAGTCGTATTGCCAAATGACTCTACTTCTTTCAAACCAAAAAACAAAGCAAAGAATGTTGTCTTGGATACTTCCTTGAATGAGGACAGAGTAGTCCTAACTAATAATGTCCCTCTAACTATAGCTAATAAGGTCTGGGCATCTTTTGAACTGCTAAAGAGTAATGAGGCCAAGTGCATTGCTAAGCTTGAGGAGCAATTCGACATATGCAAGGCTTTCAAGATCAATTCCACGAGGTCTTGCTCATACTGTGAAGGTTCATGTCTCTAAAAAGTTCAAGGCACTTGAGTTTAACAAGTATGAAGGCCTTTCCTATCTTAAGGTCCATTTGCATTACTACATAATGAGGATGGTACCTATGTTGATAATGTGCCGCTCATGATCCATACTTTCCAAGATAGCTTGACTGGACCCACCTTACAATGGTTTGTTGTGAAGAAGATTAATTTGCTCGAGACTTGGGACGATTTATCTAATGCTTTCATCCGTCAATAAAAATTTAACATGGATGTGGTCCCGTCACGTGAGGATTTGATCCACATCGAGAAGAAGAAAACCAAGACTTTCAAGGCTTATGTCATGAGATACAGGGCTCTAGCTGTGCAAATTATGCTCGAGCTGACTAAAAAAGGAGATGTTATATATGTTTATGAAGTCTTTGCCATTCGAATTCCACAATCGAGTGCTGGAATCTTATTTCGAGTCTTTGGCTGAATTGATTCTCGTTGGAGAACGCATCAAGATCATTTTGCGTGATGGCTGGGTTATGGAGCATACCTCCTCCACAAAGAAATTCACTTTTAAGAAAGATAAAGAGTTTACATCTGAAGTGAATGTGGCCTACTTGCAACCAGCTAGTGACACTAGCAAATAGCAAGGTGGAGGACGCCAATTCACTAATCGACCACAAGGTACTAAGAGGAATTTCATGCCTCTAACAGGGTCGTTATCCAAGGTTTTGCCAATCCTTCAAAAGAAATGGCTACTTTCATTATCCCCAAGCATGGGGTGATTTTGGAGGTGAGTTTTGGTAGAAATCCTAAATACTACGGAAGAATTATTGGGGTGGAGGTTCGCGCTTTCATTTGTGCTGAAGGCTAGTGACCTACTTGGGACGTCGCTACACATTAGCCTAAGTGAAGGAAAAATTGGGGACTAAAGCGCGCTCAAGAGTGTGGCATGATAGAATTGACAATGGCGAGCGGTGGGGTGACGATCGGAGTAGTCTCGAGGCGATGGCAGCAGCTAGGTGGACCTAGATCACGCGTGATGCCGCGTACAGCAAATCCACACAGAAATAAGGAAACAATGAGTTGGGGCGACGATCGAAGACCTCCGGGACGGTAACGATGGCGGTCAAGGGATCGGTGGGGCTTAGAGGACACATGAAAACGCACAAAAAGCAACGACATAGCTTGGGTGCTCGCGGATTGCTGAGCAGAGAAACTCGTGTACAGGGGCAATGCTTTCCATGGTCAGGACTTTAGGCACCTCTTGACGATGACGACGGTGGCAATGACTACTTGGGAAAGTAAGGTAGTGTGTTGGAGAAGTCGTAAGATCCGTCAATGGTGTCGGGTAGTGGTCGGAGACCAAGAAACGAGCCCCGAACAGTAAGTCACTCACTAGCGACCCAAAACCCCTTATATGACTAAAGATAATGCCAATATAAAAATGATATGCCTTTAGGCCAGACTCGACATGCACACGGGTCGTTACCACCTAAGAAAGAAATTAGAACTCCATATTTGAAAGATCTCGTATAATCATAGTAGCGGAAGTAAGAACATTTAACGCTTCATGACGACATTATCCTAACCCTACTTACCCTTTGAGCTATACACAAAAACGTTAAAAACAAGAACATGAGGAGGGCTTTTATTATTCTCCATAGAAAGATTTAAAGACATACAAGTCGAGATTACAAAACGTTCCTTCTACTAACATATTACAACCCAACCACTGCAATACGAGAAGGAAAAAGCTCGTTAGTCAACACTCATCTCTAAACCGCTATCGACTTACATGTCACTTGAAGAGTTACTATCCTCGTCACTTGCTAATTCATCAATATAACATGAAGGCAGTGGATCTATCCATCTGTCTCCTTCCAATACAAAATAGGAGAAATATCTTAGTAGAAGATGACCCCTAAAGAAACCCGTATTGATGGTGATATGAGTCTCGACTCACTTAAAATGTTTGTCTAGAAAACGGAAATGTGTAAACTCATCCTCATTAGTACTGGTATCCTGAAGTTCTCCATAGCGGATTGGTGGAAGATATGTAGGTGCCATAGCTAATCTGGAAAAATTGTTAATCCATGGAGTAAGCCAAAGTTTAGCGAAGCAACACTCCAGCACATAAATCAAGATCATCACACGACCCGTGCAATGCAAGCATCATGTCGTGTATTATCACCACGACACACACATGCAATTTTATCGTCAAAACCTACAAAACTGTATCATGTATCAAAACTCATATTTTCAAAAAATCATGCTTAGAGGCATCGCGTACACTCTATACAAGAGGTCCGACCCTCATTCATCCGAGGCATCCCCTAACTCCAAGGAGAAACTCTCCACATCGTCTGACGCTTGCTATTGGAAGTTGACCCATTCCTTTCATCTCTAGGTAACGGCAATCAGTCTGACCTGTCATGAGGGAGCTACTGGATCTCACTATCCAGGCATCTTCACTCCAAAGGCTTCACGACTTACTTTGCATGGCAATCGTCTGGCTAGCATTGGTGACACCTCGATGTCCTCGGGGCATTATCACAATCACATGCATCAAATCCACAATCTCAAGAACACTAGCGAGATCAAATGTTCGGCTTTGCTGCACACGTCCCATACCATGCCAACGCGGCTAAACACAAGATCAATGCAACCTAGATATTTTGAAATCTAGTGCATGTTCATGTCTAAATCATACACGTCCCATACCATGTAATATCGAGACATGTATATGGACATATGCAACACTTAGGCTTTTCAAAAGTTCTACACGAGCCTAGAAATGCATGATATCACACCACATAAAATGCATGCAAGTCTAGTCAAACACGGTCCGTTAATCACGTTTTCAAAACAAAAAGAAAACCCTGGGAGATGATGACTCTCCCAACTTATGAACTACAGCACTTGCCTAAACCGTTTCAAACTCAACGTCAAGCAGGTGAGGGCTCGTCCAACAGTTCGTAACAAACCACAAATTAGAGATTAGATAAAGAACCAATAGAGGTTTATGAAGAGAGAGAGAGAGAGAGAGAGAGAGAGAGAGAGAGAAATGATGGCTCGGCTCACGAACGACGGCAAGCAGCGGACGAACGGGGGATGGTGGTGAACGGCGATCTTGGCTCTTTTTTTCGGCTAGAATTATCTCAATCTCGATGGTTTAGAGAACAAGAGCAAAGGAAGAATAGAGATGAAGGAAATGGTGGTTTAATAGGCTTCATTGCCGCCCAAATGGAGTTGACAAGTGGCGCAGGAAGGCTTCTTTGCATGTCTATTGATTGGAGGAGGATGGAGGAAAGAGAGATTGGTGGTGGTGTAGGTGGTTCGGCCATTGAAGCTTTTCAAGAAGAGATTTCAAAGCTTATTTTGTAAATGATGACTTAAGAAGGACTTCCATTGGTGAGTTTGTTAGGCACGATGATGATAAGAGATGAAGAACAAGTAGAAGAGGACAAACGGAGATGAGAACGAGAGTAAGAGGCGTGCGACAGTGGAGCTCCCGGGGAAGATGAACTTGAGCTCCCAAGGTGCAATCATGGCCATCTTTGTGTGCATGAAGGCCAAGTGTCATGGGTTGTCTTTACAAGATGAAGAAGAGTTCATGATTGAAGATGGGGAAGACAAGTGATGATTGGCGTGAGGAAGGAGGAGTGCTCGGTGGGAGAGAAAGAGAGAGACATGCAATGGTCTTGGATCCCCTCCATGAAAGACCAACAAGAAAAGACAAAAGAAGATGGCGAAGAGAAGAGAGGAAGAGGGAAGTTTGGTCAACTCGCTTGAGGAAGGGGAAGTGTCTTCCCAAGGCATGCAATGATATTATTCTTGTGATGATGGCTTGGAATAAGATCAAGTACAAAACAAAAAGAGGAAGAGGATGAAGAGGAAGAAGTGGAGTTCAGCCCAAGCTTGGCTTCTCTAAGGCTGCTTGGCTTCTCCAAGGCTGCTTGGCTTCTCCAAGGTCTTCAATCATGACTTGTTGATAATGAAGTCAATAGGAATAATCTAGAAAATAAAAGAAGAGGATAAGAGAGCAAGAGGAGGAGGCGTGCGTTCGGCTAGGGGAAAGAAGAAGAGTGCTCTTCAAGCTTTCAATTTCCAAGAGATGAAATCATTTCACTTCTAATGATGACTAAGATAAGAATCTATAAAAAAACAAAGAAATGAAGACAAGAGAGAATGACGAGGGGGAGGATGAGAGTTTCGATCAAATGAAAGAAATGGAATGAGGTGTGTGCATGCATGTGTAACAAGTGTCAAGGTCCTTAATAAAATAAGAAGAGAATCACAATGATGGTTCTAAGATAATCTAAATATAATAGAGCTCTTCTTGTGTAATTCATGGAGTGACCAAATAATACAAGAGAGAGGAGAGATAGGTGTTCGGCCATATTGAGCAGAGAGAAAAAGACAAAAGCTAGGTGGAGAATTAACATTATCTTATCAAAAAGGAATCTAATGATGGTTTTTAGGATAAGGTGAAATGATGGCTAAGATTCTTTGAATAAAATACACTCATATAGGACAAGACTATAGGACAAAATAGCATGATGAAAAAGATTTTAGAATCAAAGTAATGATTTCCTAAGCAATGATTACTTCTAAGAGTTATCCTTTCCTCATTGGTTGGCATAAAAGACAAGAATCAAGAGATTAAGAAGAGATGGAGAGTTGGGCACATGGCATGGGTAACGTGTGGTTGATCAAGATAGCTTCAATTGTCGCGAGGCATAGGTGATAACTCTTCCATGTTGCATCAAGATAGCTCTTAACCCCTTATAAGAAGCATCCGTATAAACCACGTATCCTCCACTTCCGAATGGTATAGTTAGAATTGGGGCCGAAGTAAGTCTTCTCTTAAGCTCTAGAAAACTCTTCTCGCATTCTTCAGTCCACTCGAACTTTGTATCCTTCCTTATCAACTGGGTCAAAGATCCTACGATTTGGGAAAATCCTTCCACGAACCGTCGATAATACCCTGCGAGTCCCAAGAAACTTTGAAGTTCGGTAACTATTGTAGGTCTTGGCCGTTCAATTATGGCTTCAACCTTTGTCGGATCCACATGTATCCCATCTTTAGTCACCATATGGCCCAAGAATGTCACTTGATTCAACCAGAACTCGCATACAACTGATGTTCTCTAAGGGTTTGTAATACAACCCTCAAATGTTGTTTATGCTCCTTAGGCCCTTTTTAGTATATCAAAATATCATCAATAAAAACAACCACGAACTGATCCAAGTATGGCTTGATTATGCACTTCATCAGATCCATGAAAGCTGCAGGTGCATTAGTTAATCCAAACAAAACACCAAGAACTCATAATGCCCATAATGTGTTTGAGAGCCAGTCTTAGGAATATCTTCCTTCTTGATTCTCAACTGATAGTACCCTGATCTCAAATCAATTTTTGAAAATACCGACGCACCTTGTAATTGATCAAAAAGATCGTCGATCCTTGGCAGTGGATACTTGTTCTTGATGGTAATTTGGTTTAGCTTACGGTAGTCGATGCATAGTCTGAGAGATCCATCTTTCTTTTTTACAAACAACACCGGCGCTCCCCAATGTGATGCACTTGGTCTTTTGAATCCTTTGTTTAACAAATCTTGTAATTGAACCTTCAATTCCTTTAACTCCATCAAAGCCATTCTATACGAGGCTTTGGAAATTGGCTCCACCTCGGCCGTTAGCTCGATAGCAAACTTTACCTCCCATTTTGGTGGCAAACCTGGTAGTTCCTCTGGAAAAATGTCTAAGAACTCTTGAATTACTGGGAAGTCTTCAAGTTTGGCTTTTCAAAAGTCTGACTTCTTATGGTCACCAATTACCCTTGGCATCCTTCTTCTAAAAGCTTGTCGACCTTCATAGTTGATATCACCCTTAAATCACTACGAAACTTATCTCCTTAGATCTCATAACTTGGTTGATATGGTGAGTTAAAATATATAACCTTCCCGTGACAATCCACTTGAGCCCTTTGCTTAATGAGCCAATCCATCCTTAAGATTATGTCGAAATCGTACATGTCTAATACGACCAGATCGGTTTCCTGTTCGTGTCCTTTTATCGCAATTCTACAATTCGTGCACCTTAAGGTGTACATGACAGAATCTCTCAATGGAGTAGAAATGCTGAGAGGGATATTAATGGGCTTGGTTCTATTTCGCACAATTTAATGAATCTTGTTGATATGAATGAATGCGTTGCACCCGTGTCAAACAATGCATAAGCTTTAATCCCCTAAATAGAAATGGTACCTGCTATGACGTTTTCAGAGGCTTCCGCCTCCTCCCTTGTAAGTGCATGTACTCATCCTGAGGCAGGTGGTTTCTTCTGATTTCCTCTAGGTGGAGCCGGTTTGTTTCCTCCAATGTTTATCTGGGGAGGTAGTCTTGGAAAGTTTGTTCCTAGACGGAACTATGGACATTGTCGTTGTATATGTCCTTGTTGACCACAATGGTAACATCTTCTTGTATACTGACATGGTTGGTTCCCATAAAAATTTCCACATCGTGGACATCTTCCATCATAAGCTGGTGGGTGGGATGCGGTAGAAACACGACCTTGCATTCCTTGTCCTCCCATGTTGGGCCTCTTACCCATTATAGATGATCTCCTGCCATATTGATTTGGTCTCTTGTTGTTAGTGTTGGTAGGAAAGTCCATCCTTTTAGTCGATAAACCTTCTCATTCTCTCTAAATAGCTCATTCTCAACCAGTTGAGCTCGGGCGTACAACTCATTGTAGTCTTAAATATTAAGAGGTACAAGTTGTCTTCTCACATCAGCTCTCACACCTTCTAAGAATCTTGTGGCCTTATCTTCAGCATTCTCCACAAGTTGTCGGAGTTCCATGAATTCTTTGGCCTTCTTGTTTTTAGCACAATTTGAGAAGTATTTGGTGTAAAAGGCTCCCACAAATGTCTCCCAAGTCACTTCCTCTCCTTAAGGGAATACGGTTCCCTTCGTGGCTTTCCACCAATACTCTGCATTTCTTTCCAATTGATATTCAGGTAAAGTTAGCTTATCAGCTTCTTCGTAGTTCAATAAACTGAAGATCTTTTATATTCCTAGAACCCATCGTTTAGCTTCTTCTGGACCTCCCATACCATTGAACTTTGGTGGTCTCAACGTTAGAAATTTTCCAACCAACCCTTGAGCTTGACATTGTACACCATTATGAGCCTGTTGTTGCTGTTCTTGTTGTTGTTGGGCCTGTCACCCTATCATTACCCCAACTTGAGCAAGTGCTTCCAGTATTCCATCAATTCTCGAGTCAGACTGCATATCATTGGAAGATTCACCCCGTGTCGTGCCCAATCGTGCTGATGCTCCTGTCCTTCTCATCTTTCACTTGTTTTCTTGTCTGCACAAGCTAAGCATTTGTATTAGGACCAAGAACACATTCAGGTGAATAAATCATAAACATAGTCAAAGAGATCTAACGAGTCTTATTTTCGTGTACCCTAAGCTCGAGACTCCTAAGAGAGTCTTCCTTATCACTCCAAAACCAATAACTACGCTATGATACCAACGTTTGCTATAGCGACCCAAAACCCCTTATATGACTAAAGATAATGCCAATATAAAAATGATATGCCTTTAGGCCGGACTCGACATGCACACGGGTTGTTACCGCCTAAGAAAGAAATTAAAACTCCACATTTGAAAGATCTCGCATAATCAGAGTAGCGGAAGTAAGAACATTTAACGCTTCATCACGACATTATCCTAACCCGTATTTACCCTTGGAGCTATACACGAAAACATTAAAAACAGGACATCAGGAGGGCTTTTATTATTCTCCGTAGAAGGATTTAAGGACATACAAGTCGAGATTACAAAACTTTCTTTCTACTAACATACTACAACCCAACCACTACAATATGAAAAGGAAAAAGCTTGTTATGTATCACTTATCTCGAAACTGCTATCGACTTCCATGTCACTTGAAGAGTTACTATCCTCGTCACTTGCTAATTCATCAATATAACATGAAGTCAATGGACCTGTCCATCTATCTCCTTCCAATACAAAATAGGAGAAATATCTAAGTAGAAGATGACCCCTAAAGGAACCCGTACTGATAGTGATATGGGTCTTGACTTGCTTAAAACATTTGTCTGGAAAATGGAAATGTGTAAGCTCATCCTCATTAGTATTGATATCTTGAAGTGCTCCATAGCGGACCGATGGAGTATATGTAGGTGCCACAGCTAATCTGGAAAAATTGTTAATCCACGAAGTAAGCCAAAGCTTAGCGAAGCAACACTCAAGCACATAAATCAAGATCATCACATGGCCCATGCAAAGCAAGCATCATGTCATGTATTATCACCACGACACACGCATGCAAGTTTATCATCAAAACCTGCAAAATCTTATCATGTGTCAAAACTCATATTTTTTGAAAATCATGCTCATCATAATACTCCTTCCCTCCAAAGGCTTCTAGATAGTAATCCAGGCTACCCGTCCAAGGGTATCGCGCACATTCTATCCAAGAGGTATGACCCTCATTCATCCGAGGCATCCCCTAACTGCAAGGAGGAACTCTCCAAATCGTCTGACATTTGCTATCGGAAGCTGACACATTCCTTTCATCTCTAGGCAACGACAATCAGTCTGACCTGTCACGAGAGAGCTATTGGATCTCACTATCCAGGCATCTTCACTCCAAAGGCGTCGCGACTTACTTTACACGGCAATCTGTCTGGCTACCATTGGCGACACCTCGCTGTCCCAACCTACCATCATCCAAAGTATCCCAACTCCCAAGAGCATTATAACAATCACATGCATCAAATCCACAATCTCAAGAATACTAGCGAGATCAAATGCCCGGCCTTGCTACACACATCCCATACCATGCCAATGCGGTTAAACACAAGATCAATTCAACCTAGATATTTTAAAATCTAATGCATATTCATGTCTAAATCAAACACGTCCCATACCATGTTCGATCGAGGCTTGCATATGGACATATGCAACACTTAGGCTTTTCAAAAGTTCTACACGGGCCCAGAAATGCATGATATCACACCTCATAAAACGCATGCAAGTCTACTCAAAGACGGTCCGTTAATAACGTTTTCAAAACAAAAAGAAAACCCTAGGAGACGAGGACTCTCTCAACTTATGAACTACAGATCACTTGCCTAAACCATTTCAAACTCGACGTCAAGAAGGAAGTGGTTCGATGGTGGTGAGGGCTCATCCAAGAGTTCCTAACAAACCACAAACTAGAGATTAGATAAAGAACCAAGAGAGGTTGATGAAGAGAGAGAGAGAGAGAGAGAGAGAGAGAGAGACGATGGCTCGGCTCACGAACGACGTCGAGTGGCGGACGGCAGTGAACGGCAGTCTTGGCTCTTTCTCTCGGGCAGAACTTTCTCAATCTCGGTGGTTTAGAGAACAAGAGCAAAGGAAGAAGAGAGATGAAGGATATGGTGGTTTAATAGGCTTCATTGCTGCCTAAATGGAGTTGACCAGTGGCGTAGGAAGGCTTCTTTGCATGTCTATTGATTGGAGGAGGATGGAGGCAAGAGAGATTGGTGGTGTTGTAGGTGGTTCGACCATTGAAGGTTTTCAATAAGTGATTTCAAAGCTTATCTTGTAAATGATGACTCAAGAAGGACTTCCATTGGTGAGTTTGTGAGGCAAGATGATGATAAGAGATGAAGAACAAGTAGAAGAGGACAAATTGAGATGATAAGGAGACTGAGAGGCGTGCAGCATTGGAGCTGTTGGGGAAGATGAACTTAAGCTCCCAAGGTGCAATGATGGTCATCTTTGTGTGCATGAATGCCAAGTGTCATGGGTTGTCTTCACAAGATGAAGAAGAGTGTTAGAGGAAGATCTATGGATGATTTTGAAGATGACAAAACTCTATGACAAAAGGACAAAACTCTGTGATTTAACTTGGAGTCGAGTGTTTAGTTGTGGCCAGATCTTTATCATCTGGAGAGTTGGCAGATTTTGCATGATCTGGAAGTCGCCAGATCTTTATCATTTGGAGGGATGTCAGACTTGCATCGTCTGAAGGTAGTCAGATCTTTAAGAAATGAAGGTATCAGACATGTATCATCTGCAAGACAGATTTGGTAAAATATAAGAAGTCAAAATTATGACGACTATTGAGTAAGAGAATATTCTTATGATTCTGATACTCGTGGATTTTAGACAGCATATTTATGGATAAACAAGATTAATTATTCTCAAGAATATGAAGTTTATTATTGGCATATTGGATTCTCTGAAGATCGGGTAAATGTGAAAAGTATTCACTTATGGAAACCAAGATCCTGATTGTATGGGCGATCAGGATTGACAGACTCTTAACACTATCTAAAGATTGCTTGATATATTCCTGATTCTGTCCAATGGGTTGATTGGAATAATTCCTTTGGAAAGTGTCAGCGGTCGTATTGGCATGAAGAAGTATTGAAGGGATATATTTCATGTTGTTCTATATACGAGATGTTGACTAAAGTTGAACTCCAAAGTTTAGAGCTGTTCATTTACTGTGCACTTAAGTGAACCCAGTGCCATCCTCTTCGTAACATCCAAAGCCTTCCAACGCCACCGACCACGCTCCTAAACGTTGAGTATCCACTACTGTAGGTCCCTTGGAAGTCGTCCGTACAGTTACCGAGCTGGACGACGGGCTGCTGTTTGCCTGCTCCGATTAGCTACTGCTTCTATTTCTTCAACTCCTCTCTGTGTTTTTGAGTAACACCTGTCTGTAAGTGGACTTTCTAACCCTTAAGTAGGGCATGACGTTACGTAGTTAACTTGTGAAGTGGTTTTCTAAATCTAATGCCCACTTTGGTCTTACTAATCTTTACAGAAAATGTTTCTGTTCTTGCTATGGTTTCTAATCCACTTCTTGAGTTTAAAAATCTATCTTTTAAAAAGAGTTTTCTAAGTTGTAAGTGGATTTTCTAACCCTCGAGTAGGGTGTGACGTTACATAGTTAACTCGTGAAGTGATTTTCCTAATTTGTCTATACACTTTGGTCTTACCAGTCTTGCTGAAAAATTGTTCTCTATTCTGCTTTCCAAGTTCAGCTTATTTCTTGAGTTATGCTGCTTATTTTTGGACAAGGCTACATCTTATTTGAGCTTTTAAAATTATCATGGAGCTTTGGTCTTCCTAGTCTTGTTTAAAAAGATTGTTGTTTTGACTTCAAAGTTGCATCTTACTTCTTGAGTCAATATTCCTTTCCTTTGCAAAATGATGTCTTTAATTTCAAGAGCAAGGTGAAAGAAATGATTTTTGAAATGATGATCTCTTTTTCAAAGAAAGTGCTAGTTATAATCTCAAAGATAAAATGAAACAAATGGTCTTTGGGAATAGGTGATTTTTGTGTGATACATGCTATAAGACAAGACCCGCCACTCGACCAAGGTCGTGTTGGCGATGATGATGAACCTAGAAGAATTTCGGATGATAATGACAAAACAACCTGCAGTTTTGAAGAAGCCTATATCAAACAAGAACCTGAAGCATACACCTCAACAATTCTACAAATCTGAGAAAGTTTGTCTGTCATAGTTCATTTAAAAATCTTTTAGAATTCGAGTGAAGTCACCAATAACAAGAGTAAAGTCAATACAATATTAATAAACCATAGCAGACTAAAACTAGAACATCATAGTTCCAAACAATCTAATAATAGTTCAAGACAAACAAAGAACTATTAAAATCAAAGACTGTTCTTCTCCTCCTCTTTGACATCGAAAAAAGAACTAGGGATTTGGAGGAGACCGAACAAGTTTGAAAGTATCAATAGTCAGCACAGATTGTTCCAACTTAAGAATGTTGTGCTGGAGATCTTCTTTTACTTTAGCAACATCTCCAAGTGTAGCCACCTGATCAAACAGCTGATTGACTGAATGCTAAAGTTGTTCAATGGAAAGGATCAACTGTGATTGTTGTGTTTTAACGTCATAGAGTAATTGGACGATCTGTGGAAGAAGTGCAGGCTGATTAGTTGAAGTAATATGGAGCAGAAGGTCCAGGAATATCTACTGGATGTTGACTTGCTGGTGGTAGATCTGAAGGATGCCCTTTAGCACTGACTCCCCCTATTTGAAGATTACCAAGTGAAGTAAGTTCTGTTCTTGTGCCAACTCCCTCTACATCCAAGCTAGTAGGTGGAGAAAGTGCATCATGAAATGACATCTCATCGTCTAGTTAGATAGTTCTGCCAGCAGCAACTTTGTAAGCAGCTTCAGAAGGCTTGTCTTTAGATAAATCCTCCTCATCAGCTATAACCTCAGTAGATGCTTCTTTTGCCAACTCCTTTTTAAGAAGGCCTACTCTACCCACAGCAAAACCAACCTCATCATCTGAAAAGCTTAGTGAAACTCGACCCTTGGGGGATTCCTTGTTGGCCTCTACCCCAACATCTTCATCAACATATTCATCTATCTCTTTCTCGAGATCCTCTTCATCCTTATCATCCCTTTCTTCCTCACTATTAAGTTCATCCCTAAGAAGTGTGGGACGACCTTTCTTAGCAGGAGGCTCAACCAAAGGTGCCTTCCCTTTTCTTAGTAGGAGGCTCAACCAAAGGTGCCTTCCCTTTCTTAGCAAGAGGCTCGATTCTGCCTTAGGAGGTGCACTGGAAACATCCTTTCCAGGTATAAAATCAGGATTCCTCATTTTGGCAATCATTGTTTTGCTAATCACAGAGAGTGAAAGTGCATTCTTACAAAAGAGAGAAGGAGGATCAATGTGAAAATGCCTAAAAATCTGTGTTAGTAAAGTAGCATGAGGTAACTGTCCTTTACCCTTCTATGAAGCCCTATAAATCCGATACATAATGATGAAAGGGAGGTTGATGATTCGGTCATGAAGCATGCCAAACATAATCCTTGCCTCAGACTTAGATACACCTGTCTTAGAGGCTGTCTTTGGATAGAGACGTTGATAAGAATCTTGTGTAATATTATTTTAGAAGCAGCCATTCAAGAGTACACAAGCAACCTTCTGAGGACTTATCTTTGGATAGAAATTCCATAGCCTCACTATTCGAAGTCTCAATAGGGAAAAAGCGAGTCTTTGAAACTCTAATGATCTCTGCCAGATCATCCACATCCACAACATAGTTTTTGTCCCTTACCGAAAATTGGAGAGAATGTCGATTTGGAAAGGACAAATTCGAATAAAAGTATGCTGTGACTTCTAGATAGGCAAGAGCAGACTCGGAACAGAATTGCTCTATCTTAAGAATCCGAAAGATTATCCTCAACTTCACTTTTAGGGAGTCTAGATAGGCAAAATCAATGGTTCTAGGGTTCATAACCCCTTCAGCTAACAGTCGATGATAAACTTCTTTATGATCTATCGTCCGAAATAGCTTCTTCTCACTTCTTGGTAAATCAGCCGTAACCCCTTTCAATGGCTTAAATTGATTATATAATTTATCATCCTCATCATGAGGCTCAAACTGCTTTGGCGATCCAATAGTGGTGTCTAAAGGAAAGTTTTCCAAGCCTCATCAGCCACACCCTTTGGTGCAAGACCTAGACTTTCCACTTGTGTAAGAAATAAATGTTCATTCAGAAAGCCAACACCTTTCAAATAGTCGTGTATAGCAGCCAAAGGTGTATTCGACTTTTTCAGTTCCTTATAGACTTTGTAAATGACTTTAGTATTACGACTTTTGAGAGCCGTAACATCAAATACCTCTACAACAATCTCTTCAGAAGCAGGAACTTATTGAGAAACTAGAAGATTAGCATCTTCTTCAGTAAGATCGAAATGGGTTGGACCTTCTCTTGACCCAAAATTCTTGCTTGCCAACCGAGAAGACATTCTAGGAGGAGACATTGTGTTGACTATTAAGAATTTCAATGGTGTTCGAGAGGAACAAGAGAGAACTTTCAAGAGAGGAGAGAACTTTGAAAGACTTGGGAGCAAGGCGAGAGGGTTTTCACAAAAGAAAGAGGTAGATGATCGGATTTTAATCAATATTTTGAAAAAGGAAATTGCAAGACAGTTAAGGTAACCCACAATATATGGCAAATATCCTAAATATACACATGTTTAAATATAGTAATAAAGCAAATAATGTTTCAGAAGACCTACCATTTCAATAAACTAAATAAATAAATAGCTGGATGGCGGGAAGATATTAGTATGTTCAAAATAAAGCCTTCAAAATAGACGAAGTCAGTCAATGTTTTGAGAGCATGTAAGTACATAATCTAAGACTATGTATCGTCTGAGACTATGGCGAAAGAATATTTAACTAGCTCCGAATGGATTCAAATGATCGTTTAGCTAGAAGTTTGGTGAAGAAATCTGCTAGCTGATTTTGAGAATCAACAAAAGTAACCTGGATATCTTTCTTCTGAACATGATCTCAAATAAAATGATGTTGAATTTCAATATGTTTTGCCCTTGAATGCTTGATTGGATTCTTTGTCAAATCCATTGCACTTGTACTATCACAACGAATTTCCACACAATCTCTTTTGATGCCAAAATCTTGTAGTTGTTGTCTCATCCACAGAATTTACGAACAGCAGCTTCCAAGAGCGACATACTCATATTCTGCTGTAGAGAGTGCAACAATATTTTGCTTCCTTAAGCTCCAAGAAACGAGTCTATTTCCTAGAAGCTGGCATGTACCGGATGTGCTTTTTTGTTATCTTACATCCAGCTATATCTGCATTTGAATAGCCAAGTAATGTGAAGTTTCCTTCATTTGGATACCATAGATCGAACTTGGAAGTAATTGAAATGTACTTGATAATACAATTAACAGCAATTAAGTGTGATTTCTTGGGATTTGACTTATATCTTGCATACATACAAACACTAAACAGAATGTTAGGACGAGAAGTAGTGAGATAAAAGAAGTGAACCAATTATGCTTCTATAAAGTTTCTGATCTACTAGCTTTCCTTCTTCATCATTTTCAAGTTTGGAAGTAGAAGCCATAGGTGTCTCTGTCTTCTTGCAGTTTTCCAAATCGAACTTTTTCACTATGTGTTTAGCAAACTTCTCTTGATGGACAAAAATACCTTCCTTCTGTTGTTTGACTTGAAGTCCCAGGAAGAATGTAAGTTCACCCATCATGCTCATTTCAAACTCATTCTGCATATCACTAAAAAATTTCCTGCAAAGACTCTCATTCAGAGAACCAAAGATAATATCATCAACATAAATTTGAACTAAAAGAAAGTCTATACCTTCTCTTCTTATGAACAAGGTGGTATCAACTTCGCCTTTCTTAAAATCACTTTGGATTAAGAAATTACTTAGTGGTTCATACCAAGCTCGAGGTGCTTGCTTCAAACCATATAGAGCCTTCTTCAGCTTGTAAATGGAATTAGGACTCTTTGGATCTTCAAATCGAGGAGGTTGTTCCACATATACTTCCTCTTGGATAAATCCATTCGGGAATGCACTCTTCACATCCATTTGAAACAACCTGAAATTTTCATAATAAGCAAATGCAAGCAAGAGTCTAATAGCTTCTAACCATGCTAGAGGAGCATAGGTTTCATAATAGTCTATTCTTTCTTCTTGAATATAGCCTTTAGCTACAATCTAGCATTATTTCTGACAACATTTCTTTCTTCATCCATCTTGTTCCTGAAGATCCACTTGGTTCCTATAATTGACGTTCCTTTAGGTTTTGAGACCAACTCCCAAACATTGTTAATGGCAAACTATCTAGGCTCGTCTTGCATTGCTTCAATCCAGCTATCATCTGTCAAGGCTTCATCTGCTTTCTTTGGCTCAATTTCTGAAATCAAAGCAATAGCACTGGACTCTTCATGTTCTTCTGGGAGTACTAAGCGCTTTGATTTAGTGCGGATACATTCTTCAAGATCTCCAATAATCAAATTTGTCAAATGACTTGATATATGCTTCCAGTTTCTTTGAATCCTGGTGTTTGTCACTTGTTCTGTTTGAGACTATTCTGAGATGTTCTGAGTTTCTTTAGGATGATCAGACCTTGCATATTCTAAGAACATGTCAGTCTCTTCAAGATGAGTCTGATTAACCAGACTTTGTACAATCTCATGAAACTTAATGTTCATCGATTCCTCCACAGTTTCTATTCTTTTGTTGTATACTCTATAAGCTTTGCTAGAGGAGGAATATCACAGAAAAATACCTTCATCTAATTTCTCATCAAACCTCCCAACATCATCAGTTGCATTTTATAGAACAAAATACTTACATCCAAAAACATGAAAGTAAGAAACGTTTGATTTCTTCTCTTTGTAGAGCTCATATGGAGTCTTCTACATGATAGGCCTTAGAAATACCTTGTTTATAACATAGCAACTAGTGAAAACTACTTTTGCCCAAAAACGTGAGGAAACATTACCTCCAATCAATAATGTTCTAGCCATTTCTTGCAAGGATATGTTCTTTCTTTCTACCACCCCATTTTGTTGAGGGGTATAAGGAGAAGAAAAGATGTACTGAATTCCAAGATTATCACAAAACTTCGCAAAGTCTCGATTTTCAAACTCTCTCCCATGATCAGAATGAATTCTAGACATCAGGTACCCGTTTTCATTCTAAACCTTCTTAGCAAACTTTGAAAAGTACTGAAAGGCTTCAAATTTGTTTGCCAAAAAATACACCTAGGTAAATCGAGAGTAGTCATCCACAATTACCAAGCAGAATCTTCTACCTCCTAAGCTTTAAGTTCTTGTACGTCTGAAAAGATCCATATGAACAAGTTGTAAAACTCGATCAGAAGATAATTGAGGGATTTAAACGAACTTCTCACATGTTTTCCTAAAGCACAATGAGTACATAGATATGTCTTTCGAAATGGTAATTTAGGAAGACTTCGAACAAGCTTTTTTTGTAGAAATCTTTGCAATATGCTTCAAGTTTGCATGTCCAAGACTCAAGTACCAAAAACTTGCTTCGTCATGTATTAAAATAAGACACTTTGAACTATCCAGGTTTACATCCAGAAGATAGATATTACCATGTTGACGTCCAGTAAAAGATTGCGAACTGTCTTAACTTGTTATAGAACAAACTCCTTCTTGAAAGTCGATTTTGTAACCAGTATCAAATAATTGACTGATGCTCAATAGATTATAATTCAGACCTTTCACTAGTGAGACATTGTTGATAATCAAATTTCCAATCTTGACAATACAAATTCCAATTATCTTTCCCTTGCCTTTTCCACCAAATGAAACTTTGCCACCATTCGTTCTGACTAACTTAGTAAAGCAATTAGAATCACCAGTCATATGTCTTGAATAGCCACTATCTAGATACCACTTGACTTTGTTCTTTATTGAAACCTATGAACAGATAGAACACTCATATCTTCTTTGGTACCCACACTTTTTTGGGTCTAGTAGAGCTAGCATATAAAGACCTTTTCAAGTTTCCTTTAGCAAGTCTCCACTTCAAATGGCATTCTCTCTCAAGATGTTCTGAGCTATTGCACTTCTCCCAATAGGTTTTACGAAAACTTTTCGAAAGTGAGATTTGCAATCCATTTTGGAAGGTCTCTACTTTAGTCTCTCTTTGACCTTAGGAAAATCGATTAAATGCTTAATTTTTGGAGTCATACCCAAATCAACCTTGTTGAAATAAGGTCTTTGAATAGAAAGTATTTTCTCCAACTTTTCAGAACCAACAGAAATTCTGATTTTTCTTTTGAAACATTGAGAGTTTTCTCAAGATTTTCAACTTTTTCATTCCAAATAGTTTCCTGTTGTCTCAAGTTCTCATTCTTTAGCTCATAAACCCTTTTGAGAGAAGATTCTAGGCTAGAACATAACTCATCAATATAATTATAAACTTTGGTAGGAATTTTGAACTAATCATCATGGTATAAGTCTAAATCTGAGTCTAGATCCGAATTTGAATTTGATTTAGAGTATGCCATCAAGAAGATTTGTGCATGTTCTTCATCACTGTCTTCATATTCTGTATCACTCCAAGTCTTAGCCTTGAATGTCTTCTTATACTTTTCATTTCTTCCTTTCTTTTCCTTGAGTAAAGGAAAATTTGGCTTTATATGTTCTTTCTTATGACAGTTGAAACAAATCAAATTATTCTTTGTTTCATTCTCCTCGGGTTGTCTCTTCCGGAAGTTTAATTTCTTGAACCTTCTTCCCTTCTTGTTCAGTTTATTAAACCTCTTGATGAAAAGTGACATTTCTTCATCATCTACGTAACCATCAGACCCTGCATCATCATAATCAACATTAGATTTTAATGCAATAGACTTCTTACCTTTAAGGTCTTTGTTTTCATCAAATCTTTCCACTTCATAAAAACTAAAGTGTTCCCACAAGTTCGTCTACATAGAGAGGTTGGATCCTTTGTGTCTCTCTAATAGATGTCTTGATGTTATCCCATTCCTTAGATAATCCTCGCAGGAGTTTATTGATCTTCATAGGTTCTGAAATGGGTTGTCCTTGATATGCTAGACAATTTACTAGTTCTATGAAATGACTGAATATGTCAGAATAGCCTCTCAAGCTTTCATCTCGAAGGCTTCATATTGCCCGAGCAATATGTTTATCCTTGTCTCCTTGACACGATCAGTTCCTTCATATGTGACATTAAGTCTATCATAGATTTCCTTTGCTGTATCACATGAAGAAATTCGATTATATTCAGTAGGAGATAAAGCACAATATAAAGAACACATAGCTCTAGCATCAAGAGCCTGTCTCTTGGTCAGTTCAACTTGTGGCATCTCTCTAGCTTCAATAACATCTGCATTTTTAAGAATGATTCCTTTGTCAACAACTTCATTCCAGAGGATCCTTAGCTCTTAGGAAAGCCTTCATTTTATTCTTCCAAATGTTATAATCTTTCCCATCGAAGTAAGGAGGTCTGATATGACTCTGTCCTTCCATCAAACCTAGAGCAACTGCATTAGCCATAAATCTTTAAGCTATGAAGTAAAGACACTTCACTAAAACAAGCTACCATGCTTTGATACCATTTGAAAAACACTAGTGCGTACACCTACAAAGGGGGTTGAATAGGTGTTCTCGCAAAATTATGCGGAAATAAAAGTTGCAAGGAAAACTTAGTGAATAGTAAAATAAAGAGTTAAGGAAGAGAATCAAACACAATGTTTATAGTGGTTCGGCTTTGATTAACCTATGTCCACTTTCTTAGTCTAGCAGCCTATCGGCTGGAGTTCACTATGATAGTATGAATGCTATATATCTTAGAAAATATCTAGTATTGCATCCATGATCGAAGAATATTGATGTGAAGTATCATTTGATCAGGAAGAAATAAGAAGAGAAGCTCTTTTTACTTGAGAAAATCCATATTGATGACAATGGATCCAATATGATGACCAAAACCTTGCCCATTATGAAACTTGACTCTTGTAGAAATAAAGTGTGCATGATGGAACTCCCTACATGAGGTGGAGGGTGGAGATTTGTTGGTTGGGTCCACCTCTTTTGTGGGGCCCAACTAACATACATATATATAATATAAAAAAGTCAAAAAGCCAAAAAATAAAAGAAGTGGGCTGGTGTGGCATAAACCCCTGTGAAGCAACAAGGAAATTGTATAGCCGTGCGAGAGAGGAGAAAAAGGTCTCAATTTTGCAGTTCCAATTCAAAAGCCAAATGTTGATGGAATTAGCTCTATGTTGTCCACAAGACCAAGAACTTGCTCGACATGTTCTACGATGTCATGGAAACACTGATGATGAATATTTACTTTGCATGTCTATGCTGCATTCCTCATGCGGTGTGATTCTATCTCACTTGTTCTCTTATGCTTATGTAAGACTCATCGCATTTATTTGTCGATTTATAAAAGGGGACTACCAGTTATGGACGAAAACCAAATGTTGCACCACTATCAACTGATCAAAGAAGCTGCTGAAAGGTAAAACTGTGTTTCAGCTCATGTGGCCATGCATCATTGGTACAATGTTCTTTCCCTTGTCATGAGACAAAATGTGGGTGATTGATGTCTTTTACATGTAAGATCCTTGTGGCTGTAATGTAAATAAGCTACATGTGGTGTTTCTTGAAAAATAAATGAAAACGAAGGAGCTTGATTACTTGTATCAAGTCCACAGCAAAAGATATGATGATTGATGGCTTTTAAATGTGAGGTCTTTTGCTGCGTAACACACAGTGTTTTCGTCAATGTTGGTGTCTGATTTCTTATATTGTCTTCTTAATACTTTTGTTTGCCAAAAGTTTACCTTTTTAAGATGTCGGATGAATGCTATACTGGCACTTTAAACATCTGACAAACTCTTAGATCAAGATATGCATATCTTGTATTTATTTGCACATCAAATTAGAGAGTATATTGCGTTACCTTTTCAAATCATGCTACTCGTTGCCATTAAACAACACATGATATCTCTGTGGAAAAATCGATACTTGTTTCACACGAGTAGATTCATCTTTTGGTATTATGTATTTATTCGTGTGACATAGGAAGATTCTTTGTCAGTATGTTCAATGCAACATCATTTACTTAAACATACTAATAGGAATTACTAAAATTCAAGATATATGATGAAATTGCCCTTGCATACCCAATAAAAGACTGTCTTCACATTAGAAGTAGATTAGGTTGTATGTATTGCTGTGATGATTCAATGTTTTAATGATTCTGACTACCACCTCAAAAGTCAGAACCTAAAACTTATTTGTCGGAATTAACGTGAATATCTCAAATGTCAGCATCAAGAGATCAAAGGAAGTGATTCCTCTACTATATGAACTTGTCGTTAGTTTACTTTTGTCAATTGTGTTTTCCATTGGAGTTGCCCGAAGAGTCTGATTATTGTCATGGCATATCAGTTGATCTTCGTGTATTATCCTTCTCGTCTGTATCATAGTGATTCCCTCTTACATCAATAACATCGATATCTTAGGTCAGCTAACATTTCTTAAATGGTTGTTTTAGTATTGGTGTTGTTAAATTGGATTCCACGACTATAGATTTGGGTAGTGCCATCAGTAGTGCCTCTATCCAAGATGCCTCCATCAGCTATCCTAGAGGCAACACTGATGCCGCTAATGCCTTTATCCATGGTGCCACCATTCGCGGTGCCTTCATCCGCGGTGCCTGCATGATAAGGTGAGGAAATGCGTCCTCTCTACGTGCAAAGGACAATGCCATTCCATTGATATCTTGGCACTGTTGCAACATTCCACAGCTCCTATTACTAAATTAGCATATCGAATAGGAAAGTATAGGCAATTTGATAGTCATATGACATGTAAATAAGGAAAGGTGCCTTTGCCGATTGACTAGCCTCGCGAAAGCATCTCTCCTAGTGATCAATCAGAAAAATATTGGCATACTCACTTATGTTCGTTATCTCAACGGTGAAATTAGACAATTTTTCTACATGCTCGTTATGCAGATGTGAGTCGATAGTGGGTCGCATCCAACAGGAGTACCAGAATTTGCGTCCATCCTTGGACGACCTCATGGAGGTAATAAGACTCGAATTTGCTAGTAAGAGTTTTACTTTTATTCAACAACTTAAAACTCGGATAGGATTGACAATTTTGAGGTCATGGGGAACGAAGAGAAATAAAAGATCGTGTTTGACTTAATCTAAGTCATTTGGGCATAGACTTTGCCAAGTAGATCTTATGCTTGGAGAACTCTCAAATGCAGCTTGAGCGCCACATCATCCACCTAGAGTAACTAGCCAAGACTTGGGAATATCTGAAATTGGGCTACTATCGGATCGAAGCTTGCTTATCATATATATCATGAAGTAAACTCTGTTATTAACTGTTTGAGTCTAAATAAAAATCGGCATAGTATTATGTCGTGTTTGAACTTGTCTGGACTTGTCTAAATATGTATTTACATCGTTTCATGTCTTGAGAGTCTAAATTTCTCTTTATTGGTGCTATCACTTGCATGTAATGCTGTACTCATCCAACATAAATAAAACCCGGTGGTTCGACATGTTGATGTTTCATTTCTTCTATTATTCTGTTGCACATCATATATAATCCAGATGTTGTAGCTAGATTATATAATTCAAAGTGTTGCAACCAATGCTTTGTTGGCTCAAGACAACGTTTCTAGTTGTCATTTTCTGCTAAGAATTTTCCAAAAAAAAAATGGTCTTTGCATTTGTGGAATCGCTTGACATACCAAGCTTCGCTTTCTGAAGTTCCAAATTCCCAATAAAATTTTTGTCTCGATGATTTTTGGCATGTTTCATACAGTCAAACATTCTTCAAAATTAGAAATCTTTTGCTAAAGTATCCGTAGTTTATTAGTGAACATCTTTCTCAAGAAAATTCTAGTATCTTACTAAAAATGAAAAAGAGACTCGTTTTCAAGAACAAATTGATTCCCTTATGGTGCGTTTGGTAACGGTTCTGGTTCTTGGTTTCTCGTCCCCGGACAAGTTTGGGATGAGAAACCTATTTGACAAATGCCCTTAAAAAAATTCATGTTCCCAAGATGAAAAGAAGGCTAGGGCCTAGAGTATGTGGTACCCAGAGTGGTAGCCGTCATTTGCATTGTAGTCGATGACCTAATGAGGTATCGATAGTAGGCATGCGTGAGTTGACTATTGCCTAAGAGTGGTTGAACGACTGACTAGGGACCCTAAAGCAATTGCCTTCCTAGTCTGCGCATAAGGCGCAGACTCATAGAGATATTTATATCTCATGCGTCATTATTGACTTTTTTACAAGCACTGGGTGATTTTGGAGGTGAGTTTTGGTGGAAGTCCCAAATATCCCATAAGAATTATCAGGGTGGAGATATGCGCTTTCATTTTTGCTGAAGGCCAGTGACCTACTTGGGACATCGCTACACATTAGCCGAAGTGAAGGAAGAATCGGGGACAGTTGCACGCTTCGAAGTGTGGCGTGACAGAATCGATGATGGCGAGTGGCAAAGTGACGACCAAGGAAGTCTCGAGGCGATGGCAGCAATTGGGTGGCCTTGGATCATGCGTGGTGCTCGTATACATAGGTGATTTCCTTCCAGCACTAGTGCTCTTCGCCTCTTGCCATCACTATTGAAGAAATGTTAGTCGACATCCACGTGTTCGACTGAACTTGCTGCTCCTCTATTCGTGAGCAATGACAATGACGACGTTGCTCTTTCTTCTTCTCAATTTTGACACCGACTAACTTATGTGGACCACCATTCGTTCTGCCGCTAGCCGTAGTGATTCATTATCCCCAATCAGTTCAATTTTGACAAAAAAAATCAAATAATAGGTAAATATCTTACCGTAGTTGACTTGATTTTTTATTCTATCAATAAGGCTTTAGATAGAATAATTAATTGCACAGGATCTTTAAAACTAATATTTTGATCTTTAAGGCTTAAGATCAATTTATCGATTTTACATCCAAAATCTTCTAGTGGTCTTGAATTTTTATTTCCACATTGGAATTGATTCGATGAGTTAGAATTATTTGTTTTCATTTCTTTCCTTATTAAACAAATAAAAAAAAGATTGCATGTAGATAATTTAGGACATTCTAGATAGCATTGCATATTTAAATTAGATCACATGTTAGATTAGCATAATTATCCAGATAACATCGCATGCTAGACTAGATTTAAGTATTAGTTCATCCATATCTAGTTAAAATTAATTTTCCAAACAAGAGTAGGACTTAACTTAAGTTATCTCTTAAGAATAGTTTTAAAATATCTTTCTTAGGTAGTTTAATTTTAAGTACTTTTAATTACGAACTTTAATAAAAAAACATAAAAAAATGTTATATGCATGTTAATAGCATAAGCCATTTCACATCACACTTTCACATGCATGTCATATAGTTTGCACATTAGTTTCACTTAATTGAGGATTGCATGTCATATAAAATTAGGCACATTGATCATATGTCATATTAGAGTAGTTACATGAATTTTCTTTTTACTTGTCATTAAGATTAGGACATTAATTACATTGCACGATCACCTCACATGTTAGGGATAAATTAGAATGAATCCAAGCTTCTTGCTTCTTTTTTTTGAAGTAAGGTACCGAAATGGCATTAAAGTAATCTAGCATAACCAAGTCCCCGAATTCACAATATCTAGTTCGTAGAGGTAAGGTACAACTCCCGGTGCTTTACATGGGTTTGTAATCAACCCACCATAAATAGATTAGGGTGGTTCCAAATAAAATAAATCTTGCATGTTAAGAACATTAATTTAAGTCGCAAATTGGATGAGCTTGGGAGAGCTCAAGTCTAAGTCCCTTAGTAATCCATTAGCCAAACCCTAGGTAGTGCACCTTCGGAGAGGTCGCGACAGCTTGGCGACTCTGCTGGGGAAATTGGAAGAAATTCTTAGTGGACTTTGGCCATTTTACATTTAAAAAAAATTGTTTGGTAGCAAGAACTGTGGTCTCTAACATTAAGGTGTTCAATGTTTTTGCATAAATGAATTATAAGGGTTGAAGAGTTTGCTAACCCTTTGTTTTGCAAGAAGAAGTTTGTGATGAATGTTTAAATGTCTTGGTAGAAGTATTGCTTGATATTAATTGTTGTGCATGGTTTTATTGCTTTAGCACTACACTTTTGCATGCACAACCTATCGCCAGTCCTGGGCCGCACTATGATCACTTAAGATGGTATTAAGTTGGATACGACTTGAACCACGAGGCAGCATAGTAGAGGTTGCCCAACTTAGTCTGGAAAAATTTAATTCTTGGTGTCAAGAATGTTTGCCTTTGCCAATGAGTTCGCGTTGCATTTGGGCATCATTATTGACTAAGCCAGAGTTATGATGACTTGATTTAGTACGTGAGGCCGCGACTTGTCATCCCACCCTCGTAGCTCATTGTGTTAAGCCTTTTAGAGTAGAAATCGAGCCCCACATGGGTGTGGTTGCCCTTGATCTACTTGTAAATTAAGTCTTGTATCACTATTCTTTAATTTTCATTTATTTATTTTTTGTGTTTCCATGATAAGTCTAGGCCAGTAGTGTCATCATAATGATTTTTGAGTCAAAATTAATTATGATTAAGATTTTTTCCTTGAAAAAGCATAAAAAAAAAAGAGAAAAGTTTCCATGAAATTAAAATTTTCAATTATATGCTTTCATTTTTTAGTGTGTCATAAGTCATCATTTTCTTAAAAAAAACATCCCTTAAAATAAGATAAAAAGGTGCTAATTAAATTGAGTCATGGACCAAAACTTCACACATTCATTTCACAGTTTTGTCTTTTATAGGTGATCACGGATCGTCCACGTTCATCCATCATCACAAGGTCAAGAGCAAGAATGGATGATCAAAATGAGCAAGCTCACATTGCCGTTCTTGAAACAGAGATGAAGCAAGTCCTGAATGTCCTTGAGAACCTCTCTAAGCAAGTTGTTTCTCTAAACACAAGCATTTCCACATTGTCTGCATTTGCTCAACCGAGTGTAGAAGTCGTACTACCTAATGACTCTAATTCTACTGAGACAAAAAACAAAGCAAAGAATGTTGTCTTGGATACTTCCTTGAATGAGGACGGAGTAGTCCTGACTGATAATGTCCCTCTGACTATGGCTAATAAGGCCAGGGCAACTTTTGAACTACTAAAGAGTAATAAGGCCAAGCACATTGCTAAGCTTGAGTAGAAATTCGACAGATGCAAGGCTTTCAAGATCAATTCCCACGAGGTCTTGTTCATATTGCCAAGGTCTATGTCCTTAAAAAGTTCGAGGCACTTGAGTTTAACAAGTATAAAGGCCTTCCTATCTTAAGGTCCATTTACAATACTCCACAATGAGGATGGCACCGTATGTTGATGACGAGCCACTCATGATCCACTCTTTCTAGGATGGCTTGATTGGACCAGCCTTACAATAGTTTGTTGTGAAGAAGATTAATTTGAGCGAAACTTGGCAGGATTTATCTGATGCTTTCATCTGTTAATACAAATTTAATATGGATGTGGCGTCGTTACATGAGGATTTTATCAGCATCAAGAAAAAGAAAATCGAGACTTTCAAGGCTTATGCCATGAGACGCAGGGCTGTAGCTGTGCAAATTATGCCCGAGCTGACTAAAAAAGGAGATGTTAGATATGTTTATGAAGTCTTTGCCATTCGAATTCCGCAATTGAGTGTTGGGATCTCGTTTCAAGTATGCCAGGGTCATTATCCAAGGTTTTGTCAATCCTCCAAAAGAAATGGCTACTTTCAAGTGAGCCTAAATGTCCGAACCCCGAGTGATTCACAAATTATGACCCATCCAATATGGGCGAGTATCACATGGGCAAGGTCGGACATTCCATTGATGACTGGTACATAATGAAGCACAGAGTTCAACACCTCTTGGATACGAAAGCATTCTCTTTCCGCACTGGTCAACCAAATGTCCAGCATAATCCCTAACAATGTTGGAAATACAGATAAGGTCACCGAGTAGAGAAATGGCCCTACTCCTCTTCAAAGGAGTCTTTTGTTGCTTTCTATGATTTCAATTATTGTTTGAACTTTGATTATTAGGGTTTGAATAGTTGCATTTTTCATTTCAATAATGTATTTCATTCGATTATATTCAATGAAATTACAAGTTTGTCTCTATATTGAGGGCATGTTGAAGTATACCAAGCTGGGCCGATGATGATATTCAATAGTGAAAACTACTATCATCCAAGGAGAATTCTGAGGGTTGGCCTTCTTCGTACCTTATTCTTAAAAAAATAGGAAAACTTCAAAAAAATAAAATAAAAACATAGACCTTGCTTGTTTTCTTGATCCCGCTACTTCATGTCTCAGAGCATAACTCTCTTGATTTATGAAGCATCTGAAAATGACACACCAAATTCTAATAGTGAGGAACTCTCTGTTTGATTGAAAGTCAATACCTTCAAAGGAAAAGGATTAGCAAATATCGGATTGAAAGCAAAAATCACCTCGGAAAATGGTATGCCATGTTTCAAGATGAGATTTGAAAATGACACTCCCTTGCTCTTTTTCATGCAAATGACAAACTGTGGGGCATGTCAAACTTTCGTGAGGAAAATAGATTTTCCAAGCCAGCGGATACAATGCATTGATGGGTGCAAGAACAAAAAAAATACAGCTTTGAAGATCGAGTTTCCATGTCGGTTGATCAACTCATGTTCCAATCTCAGAGGACCACCAAAATGGCTCCCATTTCTAAGAACTTTTCTTTGTATTTGACATCATGTTCATATTATGCTTTGATGACATTTTTGGGTCAAATGAATTATTTGTGGTTAAAATCAATTAGCTCAAAATGCTCACATCTGTTGAACAATATTTTGCATGATGGTCTTGCTTGTTTCATTCATCAATTCAGTAATGCATTGAGTAATGTGGAATTGATTGAAAGTGCTAAATGAGATGCATCGGGATGATGAAAGGCTAACCCTATCCATACGCAGTCCCATATTTATACACTTGCGAGGTGAGCATAAAAAATTCCTTGTCCACAAGATAAAGAGTTATCTCGGAAAAGGTACGATGAGGGGCAATTCATTTTTCTATTGCAAACACTATATGTGATCCATTGATTAACCCCTTTGAGGCTATACACTGGAGCATTTCATTTCACATTACCCATGTCAAGAACCATCCCACATCAGGGTAAAGTGGAGATACATTTGCATCATTGATATCAATGGTGAAAAAAAGAAGATCGAATTTCTATTGCTTTCAATTATATCAAATGGTAATTCAAGCGCCTTAGGAATGATGAAGAGGATTCATTTATCTATCCTAAACAATTTCATCATTTGCTAGCCACTTTGAGCTTGCAATTTCATTTCATTGAACCCAAATTGGTGATCATCTCCTACATTGGGGCATGGCAAAAAAAATCAAAGCCATCAGAATTAACAAACTACAAGCTTCACACCATAAGAGGCACGTCAATCCAAAATGTCATATTACGCATGCTTGTCTAGTCTAGGTCATGGATCAAGTGAAAGAAAACAATGCAAAGATGCAGCATGAAAAAGCAGTGCGTCTCGTAAAAGCAAGGCCAATGCCCAAGTTCAAAAAAGTGAAGAAAACCTAGGGGCAACAAAAAAATAATGTGCCTGGTAAAAACAAGACTGATGCCCATAAAAGTAAGAACCGAAGGCTCAAGTCTATCGTCAGGTTTTTTCAAAAATGCTGAATGGGGCAGTTTTGTAATAATCTCTAAAGGATTTGACATTAGATAGCATCCCCAATAGAGCCAGAGTTAGAAGCTCGAAAATGAGCCTGGGAAACAATTCCCTAAAGAAAACCAGCAATAGTTCTAAGATGATCACCAACTCTTCACCTCATATGTACTGCAAAGCGTAATGATCCAATCGTTTCTCACCCATGAACTAAGCCTACATTACATCCCTTGAAAGTCTCTTATGATTAGGGCATTGAAATTAACGTAATATTATAATGTTTTAAGCTTAGCTCGAAGCAATGTAAGGAAGATTATTTCTGTCTCTTTTTAGGGTTCTTAACTTGTAAACCCATAAACATTTGTTGAAAATATTTTTCTAAGCCTTGACTCAAAGAGTCCCCTTTACTGAGCCATTAATGAAACCTGTATTACAACCTTAACAAAGACCTCTCAAATTGGTAAGGTCGTACTGATTGTGAGAATGCTTGGACCTTTATCAACATGATGATGGCAAGATAGAGTGACTCTCAAATAGTATTTTCCACTAAGAGTAAGTGAAAGTCATTTCTGACCGAAAATCTCTCATTTGGCATTCTTAAGAAATCCACGCTATAAGTGAAGCTGATCTTGATTTCTTCCCTAGTGGATATTTGAAGATGCAAACATGATGAAACCATCACATATGAAAACAAGACTTGATTGAAATATATGCCTTAACGAATGCATATCTTGTTTTGCTCTAATATTGTCTGACAGGTAATAATTCCTTGAAGAATGAAGAAGTTCCGAGTGCTAGAGTTTGTTCTTTGAGGCCTCACATTTGTCTCAATATGTCCTATTGGAGTTTCAGGCATCTTATTAAAAAATCCAAAGGGATAAACTTACCTGATTTAAGTTTCTAGCGCTTTTTTTGAAAGTTCGAAGGGAGTTTTCGAACATACTCCACTCTTTCTTCTCGAAAGTACAAAGGGAATTTTTGAATCATTGAGATATCCGATTGCAATTTCAAGTATCTCTATATAAATCCAAAAGGAATTTTCTAGTATTCAAATATCAGATGAGAGTTCTAGATATTTGTTTAAAATAATTCCGTAGGGATAAACTTACCAAATTCTAGTGCTTTTTTCGAAAGTCCGAAGGGAGTTTTTCTTCGAAAGTCCGAAAGGAATTTTCGAACATATTCCACTATTTCCTCTCGAAAGTCCGAAGGGAATTTTCGAATTTGTTGAGATATCCGATTGCAATTTTGAGGTATCTCTGCATAAATTCGAAAGGAGTTTTCTAGTATTCAAATATCGAATGAGAGTTCTAGATATTTGTTTAAAATAATTTCATACCCAAAGTTTGCTTCCTTAGATGTTTAGGTAAGTAGCTACGGGTATGATTTTTATCTTTGCATTAACATCATATTTCATTAAAAAAAATTGAGTGTGGACTCATTGAGGTCTGCCATTTTCCAAAACAATTCATCACATACCATTTGCAGTTAAAAATTTAGGTTTCAATTAGTCTTTCAATGCAACCTCTACAAGCTCAAATTCAAAGAGGGGCAGCTGTTGACACCTAAATTTTGACTAATCATTGAAATTAATTGCATAAGAAAATTAGGGGTTAATCTGACCCTGGAGCAAAAATATTATTTGCACAATTCATATTTGCAACTAGTGTAGATCGCATGGCTCGAGCATAATCTTACCACGTGCCGTCATACGTGTAATCAAAAGAGTTTCTAGAAGGTGTGAGATTCAAATTTTGATGGAGATTAAGATATGCACGTGAAGAGATAAGGGTAGTGGTTAGCAAGCAGAGAGTAACACTTTAAAATTGATAGGTGGCTGTGCTATGGATAGAAAACAGATTGATACTGCCTTAGAAATCAAATTTTGGAATCACCTCACATTTAAATTTGAAGATTACGATTTCTTATCATCAAGTCTATATAGATAGAGAGGACGGGTAAGCTTCCCGGGGGACAAAAAAAAAGAACAAAGACAAAATCAGAAACAAAAGAGAGAAAAGAGAATGTGAGGGACGGTCTACGAGCAAAAGAAAAGAGAGAGAAAGAGAGAGCAAGCAGAAAGGAAAGTCAAAGGGATGGGAGGTCTTTCAGGATTAAAAAGAGTTGACCAGCAAGCAAAAGAAAAGAAAGAGAAATGAGTGTGATGGCGTGAGGGTAGACGGATTGAAAAAGAAAAAAGGGGTTTTTCGTTCTTTCTCCATAGAAGAAGACGTCCACTTTCTCTAACAAAAAGGAAGTCTAAAAAGGAACTTCTTCCTTCTCTACAACAAGAAGACATCCACAAGAGGACCCGTTCAAAAAAGAATTAACAAAGTGGATTCCGTGCAAGAGAAGGCAAGAAAAATACAAAGGTGATTTCCTTCCAGCACTAGTGCTCTTCTCCTACCATCACTGCCGAAGAAAAGAGTTCATTTGTGTGAGCCGACATCCACGTGTTCGACTAAACTTGCTGCTCCTCCGTTCATGAGCAACGACAATGGCGACGCTGCTCTTTCCTCTTGTCAATCTTGACATTTACTAACTTACGTGGACCACCATCCTTTCTGCCGCTAGTCGTCGTGATTCATTATCCCTAATCAGTTCAAATTTGTAAAAGATATTCAAAGAATAGATAAATATCTTACCGTAGTTGACTTGAATATTCGATTGGTAAGATTTCATATGTCTAACTTGATTGTTTTGAGTGATAGGCATTATCCATTTGGATTTATCTCCTAATTTGCAATAACACATTGATTTTTTATTCTATATATAAGGCTTTATATAGAATAATTAATTGTGCATGATCTTTAAAATTGATATTTTGATCTTTATGGCTTAAGATCAATTTATCGATTTTACATGCAAAATATTCTAGTGGTCTTGAATTTTTGTTTCCATATTGGAATTAATTCGATCAGTTAGAATGATTTTTTTTTTATTTCTTTCCTTATTAAAAAAATCAAAAAAAGATTGCATATAGATAAATTAGGACATTCTAGATAGCATTGCATATTTAAATTAGATCGCATGTTAGATTAGCATAATTATCTTAATAACATTAATTGCTAGATTTATTCATTTAGATAACATCGCATGCTAGACGGGATTTTAAGTATGGGTTCATACACATCTAGTTAAAATTAATTTTCCAAACAATAGTGGGACTTAACTTAAGTTATCTCTCAAGGTTAGTTTGAAAATATCTTTCTTAGTTAGTTTAATTTTAAGTACTTTTAATTACGAATTTTAATAAAGAAAAAGCACAAAATAATGTGAAATGCATGTTAATAGCATAAGCCATTTAACATCACACTTTCATGAGCAGTCATATAGTTTGCACATTAGGTTCGTTTAATTGAGAATTGCATGTCATATAAAATTACGCACATTAATCATATGCCATATTAGAGTAGTTACATGAATTTGCTTTTTACTTGTCATTAAGATTAGGACATTAATTACATTGCATGATCACCTCACATGTTAGGGATAAATTAAAATGAATCCAAGTTTCTTGCTAAATTTTTTTTTAAAAGCAAGGTATCGAAAGGGCGTTAGAATAAACTAGCGTATCAAAGTTCCTCCATACACAATCTCTGGTTCACATGGGTAAAGTACAACTCCCGATGCTTTGCATGGATTTCTAATCAACCCACCATAATTAGATTAGTGGTGGCTCCAAATAAAATAAATCTTGCTTGTTAAGAACATTAATTTAAGTCACAAATTGGAATGAGCTTAAGAGAGCTCGAGCTAAGTCCCTTAGTAATCCATTAGCCTCGATTGCTTATGATAGTAAGGTGGTGTGTTGGAGAAGTCGTAAGACCCGCCAATGACGTCGGGTAGTGGTTGGAGACCAAGAAATGAGCCTCAAACAATAGGTCACTCAATAGCTCCGGAAGCAAGAGGAAGACAACCTCATCAGAGGGCAGCTGGCGGCCAACCGGTGGTTGTGACGTCAGGGATAGGATACCTAACTGTTTGTGCAAGTTGGCAAGAAGGCCTGTTGGTTGCTACAAGCCGATCGGGTCCTCCCTCGTGCGTACATGCTACCTTCTTGCCAAAACGCCAAAACGAGCGAGAAAATAGGTGGAGGAGAGGGCGATTTGCGCGAGCGCTCGGATCGATTCATGTGCGGTTGGACTGATTCATCTGCGAAGAGGTTGGCTAGTTTGCGGATTCGTTGGCTCGGTCAATCCTGGGTCAAAAAAATACAAAAATGCCCTTGGGCCAGAATTTCAAACTTTTGGGGCCAAAACGTAATTAACCAAAAGTCAGGGAACCATGATACAATTTTGAATATTGGAATTGCCCGATACGAAACTTTACGGTCTAGTCCGAGAGATTCTTAGGGCCCACAGGCCACTTACTAAACCCTCAGACATGGCCGAAATAGACCATTACATTTTGCAGCTTCAATTCATGTCACCTCACGGTGTGACTACTTCACTTCCTATCACATCAGTGATTTTGGCATAGGAGATGTTTATTTGGAGATCGACATTGGATGTAGCTTGCTTCTGAAAAATGTGAGATATGTTCCAGTTATTCAACTTCACTTGATCTCTATAGGTGCCTTAGATGATGATGGCTTTTGGAATTCCTTCTATGATAGAAAATGAAATTTGATAAAAGGTTCCATGATAGTGGCTAAGGGTAAGAAGACATGGACTTTCCACACCATGCAAGCTAAGTTGATTAGAAAAGAGGTAAATGCAGTGGAAAATTTCTCAGTTGACCTATGTCATATGAGACTTGGTCATCTTAGCGAGAAGGGGCTTGAAACTCTTTCTAGAAAGAATCTTCTGAAAAACACTAGTGCGTACACCTAGAACAGGGTTTAATAGGTGTTCTTGCAAAATTGTGCAGAAATAAAAGTTGCAAGGAAAATTTAGTGAATAGTAAAATAGAGAGTTAAGGAAGAGAATCAAACACATTGTTTATAGTGACTCGGCTTTGATTAAGCCTACGTCTAATTTCTCGATCTAACAGCATATCGGCTGGAGTTCACTATGATTCAAGAGAGTTACAAGTTCAAGATCGATGCTTCTCTAAAAAGAGTTCACAACTCTCATGAAGCTATAGTAATACTCTCTTTTGAGTACAATATGAGCACAATGACGACTAGGATGAAAAGCTTCAGATTATAGAATTTTATCTCTCTCTTTCAACTTATTTCACAACTAGAGATAATACTCTTTTATACTCGTTCGTGCCTTCTTGACTGTTGACACCTTCTAAAGGAGTTCTTCCAATCTTCCCGTTAGACATAATTAATCAAGAGATCTCGGGCTATTTAGAAATTGAGATAAGAGTCTGTCGATCCTAATTGCCTACAATCGCCTATACAATTAGGATCTTCAGTTTTCAAGATTGAATACTTGCTCAAAGTTCTCATCCTCCGCCAGATCATCAACATCCACTGTCATAGTCCTATTTGCCACTGTAAACTAAAGACTGTGTCAATTGGGAAAAGATAGGTTGGAGTAAAAATAGGCAGTCAACTCAACATACGCAGGGGTGGAGTCCTCACAGAGTTGGTCTAAGCGATTGTACTGAAGAAATCACCTTAGAGGAACTTGAATTGAGCCGAGAAAATTAAAATCAACAGTACGAGGGCTCATCACCCCTCGTTCTACCATCCTATTATAAGCCAGTTTGTGGTCCTTTGACCGAAAGAGCTTGTTTGCCTTGCCAGGCACATCAGCTGCTATCCCTTTCCTTGGTTGAAAATTGACAAACATTTTCTCATCTTCATCCCTAGGCTCAAAATTGGATGAAGTATTAAATCTAGGATCAACAGGAACGTTTTTACGTATGTGATCAGCCGTACCTAGTGGTGCAACACCAGCATCCTCCATTTGCCTCAAAAAATTTTGCTCGTTTATGAAGCCATTGGACAACAAAAAATCCCGAATGACACTGACAGAGGCTCTATTCTCTATAATCCTCTTGTAGAAAGAAAAAAGAAGTTTTGGATTCTTCTTCTTCAGGGGAATGGTGTCATGAACCCGAGTGTCCGAAGATGGTGTAACTATTGCTTGTTGATGGCCTTCAGCAGACGAAGACTCCTCATTGAGGTCAAAGTGAATCGGTCCAGTACTTCCTTTCTCAAATTTCTTGGTG
The DNA here is from genome assembly GCA_019926035.1 of Melaleuca alternifolia. Taxonomy (NCBI): domain Eukaryota; kingdom Viridiplantae; phylum Streptophyta; class Magnoliopsida; order Myrtales; family Myrtaceae; genus Melaleuca; species Melaleuca alternifolia. The sequence continues at coordinate 132,322 of JAGKPW010000197.1, forward strand.
GCAAGTCGAGAGGATTTCCTAGGAGCAAACATTGTTGCAGTAGAAGAGATGTTCTTCGTTTGAATCAAGTCAAAAGTTGAAAGCTTTTTTGGAAGAGAGAAAACGAGAGAAAACAATTGCTAGGGTTTTAGAAAAGCGAAGAGATTTTGAGCAAAGAGGCAGAATCCCAATTAGTTTAAGGAGTAAAAGAGTGCCTTTTGAAATTCAAAAGGTAACTGTATTTTCGGAAAATAAAGTTTCCAAAACAACGATTCAGCAATCAAGGGATGCATATATCACACAACGATTCAAAGAGGCAAGTAAGTATTCGTTAAGTAATGGTCATACCTTAACATACGAAAAAATAAAGATACGTTTTACCTCATGAGCTTGTGGCAGGAAATTTCACATCATAAAGTCCTAAGTCATAAGATTTCATAGATGAAGGTATGTCAAGACCTAGACCGTTTGAGACATTTGTAAGATCTGAAGCTCGTAAGATCTGATACTTGTAAGATCTTAAGCTTGTAGAATGATTTGAACTTAATCATTAGGAGATAAGATATTTAGCTTGCTCCGAATGAATTCGAAAGAATTCTTAGCCAATGCCTTTGTAAAGATATCTACAAGCTAATTCTTAGAATCAATGAAGGTGACTTTGACATCCTTTTTCTCCACATGATCTCGTATAAAATGATGTCGAATTTCAATATGTTTTGCTTTAGAGTGTAAGATAGGATTCTTAGTTAAATCCATCGCACTGGTGCTATCAAACCTGATTTCAATACATGACCTCGAAATTTTGAAGTCACGCAATTATTGCTTCATCCATAAAATCTGTGAACAGCAACTACCAAGGGCAACGTATTCTGACTCTGCTATTGAAAGAGCAATTGTGTGTTGCTTTCTTGATAATCATGAGATAAGTCATTCCCCAAGCAGCTGACAAGTACCTGAAGTACTCTTTCTATTTAGTTTACAGCCTGCTAAATCAACATCTAAATATCCGAGTAAAGTGAAGTCCCCATCTTTTGGACACCATAATCTAAATTTTGAAGTAGTTGCCACATACTTTATAATTCACTTCACTGTACTAAGATGTGACTCCTTTGGATTGGATTGATATCTAGCACACAGACATGCACTAAACAAGATGTCAGGTCTAGATGTTGTTAGATATAACAAAGATCCAATCATGCTCCTATAAAGTCTCTAATCAACTTGTTTCCCATCGATGTCTTCATCAAGTTTCAAAGTACTTGGCATGGGTGTCTCTATCTTCTTGCAATTTTCCAAGCCAGATTTTGACACAATCTCCTTGGCATACTTTTCTTGGTGAATGAAAATTCCTTCCTCTGATTGTTTGACTTGCAAGCCTAGGAAAAATGTCAATTCTCCCACCATACTCATTTCGAACTCATCCTGCATCGCTTTGGAAAAATTCTTGCAAAGTATTTCATTTGAGGAACCAAAGATGATGTCATCAACATATATTTGAACTAAAAGAAAATCTTTGCCCTCAGTCTTGACAAACAAAGTTATATATACTTTGCCTTTTTCAAAGCCATTCTCAAGTAAGAATTTACTTAACCTTTCATACCAGGCTCTAGGAGCTTGTTTCAGACCATATAGTGCCTTCTTTAATTTGTACACATGATCTGGCTTCTTCGGATCTTCAACACCAGGAGGTTGCTTTACATACACCTCCTCTTGTATGAATCCATTCATGAATGCACTTTTGACATCTATTTGGAACAACCTAAAATTTTTGTAACAGGCAAAGGCAAGCAATAGTCGAATAGCTTCTAACCTTGCTACTGGTGCATAAGTTTCATCATAGTCAATTCCTTCTTGCTGAGAGTATCCTTTTGCAACCAGTCTGGCTTTGTTTCTGACAACTTTGCTTTCTTCATCCAATTTATTTCTGAACACCCATTTGGCTCCAATGATGGATTTTCCTTTTGGTTTTGGGACTAGCTCCCAAACATCATTGATTGCAAACTGTCTGAGCTCATCCTGCATAGCCTCAATCCAAGTTTCATCAAGTAGGGCATCATCCATACCTTTTGGTTCAACTTCAGACACAAGTGCTACTGCATTGGATTCTTCGTGTCTCTATGCTCTTGTTTGAACTCCTTCATTAAGACCACCAATGATAAGTTCAGTTGGATGACTAGATTTATGTCTCCAATTTGAACGAATAAATCTTCTGGTCTCAGCTAATAGAGTTTTGTCTTCTAGTTGTTGAGCTTCCTCATGAGAATTCAAGGTTGAGAAGTCTTGAGAGTGATTTGGAATATCAAGCTGTGGTTGAAGTAAGTGTAGTTGAGTATCTTCCACAATTTGAGTACTTTTGTTAAAGACTCTGTGGGCTTTGCTTGTCATAGAGTATCCAAGGAAGATTCCTTCATCTGACTTCATATCAAACTTACCAACATTATCGTTAGGATTCTTCAATATAAAACAATTGCTACCAAAAATACGAAAGTAGGAAACAATAAGTTTCTTATCCTTGTAGATCTCATACGGCGTCTTTTCAAGGATAGGCCTGAGGTAAACTCTGTTGATGATGTAACACGCTGTAGATACAGCTTCAGCCCAGAATTGAGAAAGCATGTAACTTTCTATAAGCAGAGTTCTGGCCATATCTTGTAATGACCTATTCTTCCTTTCTATAACTCCATTTTGTTCAGGCGTATATGGAGATGAAAACACATGTTGAATCCTTGTATCATCACAAAGCTTGGCGAAATCTTGGTTCTCAAATTCCCTTCCATAATTGGTACGAATCCGTGAAATAGTATAACCTTTCTCATTTTGAACATTCTTGGCAAACTTGGAGAAGTAAGAAATAGCTTCTAACTTACTTGTCAAGAAATAAACTCATGTGAACCGAGAGTAATCATCAACAATTACTAGACAATAAGTCTTCCTTCCAATACTCTGAGTTCAAGTAGGTCCAAACAAGTCCATGTGAAACAGCTGTAAAACATGGTCAGTTGATACTTGATTTATCAACTTGTAAGAACTTCTAACCTGTTTCCCAACACACAGGATGTGCAAGTGTTGTTCTTTTGAAAAGCCAATCTTGGAAGGCCACGAACAATCTTTTTGGAAGAGATCTTGGCAATATGTTTCATGTTAGCATGTCCAAGTCTTCTATGCCACAGATTTATCTCATCCTGAACAGATAATAAACACTACGAACTATCTAGGTTTATGTCAAGTAGATAGATATTTCCATGACGCTTACCCGAGAAGGATTGTGAAGTTTCCTTGCAAGAACCAAAGCATATACCTTCTTGAAACTGAATTTTGTAACCAGCATCGTACAATTGACTAATACTGATAAAATTGTACTTCAAACCTTTCACCAAGGAAACATCCTTGATAATCAGATTTCCAACTTGCACAGTTCCACAACCAACTATCTTTCCTTTGCTTTTACCTCCAAAAGACACTTTCACTCCTTCTATTTTGAATAGCTTAATAAAGCAGCTTGAATCACCTATCATGTGCCTTGAACATCCACTGTCCGGGTACCATTTTGATTTGCTCTTGATGGTAACCTATTAACAAGAAGAATACTCACTTTTTCTTTGGTACCCAGATTTTTTTGGGTCTAGTATAGTAAGTATAAGCAAAGTTTGACCCGTTTTTCTTCACTGATCTTCTCAACAAAGGACAATCTCTTTCAAGATGTTTTGAGCTATTGCAATTGGAGCACTCCAAAGAATGTTTTCCATCAGGCTTTACAAAAACTTTTTGAATATGATTTTTGTGAACAGCCTTTGAAGGTTTTCGCTCAAGCCTTTCCTTCACCTTTGGAAAATCAATCAAAGAAATAGTTTCAGGGGTCATATCCAAACCGGCTTTATTAAAATAAGGTCTTTGAATTGAAAGAAGTTTATCAAGGTTTTCAGAACCATTTGAAAACTTCTTTGAAAGATTTGAAAAGTCTACTTTTAGACAAACAACCTGCTTCTCAATAGAATTGGACTTCTTCATAGCAACTAGTATTTCACTTAAGCTTTCAAATTTTTCAGACAAAATATTTTCCTACTTTTGAAGTCTCAAGTTCTCCTTCTTTAGCTCAGAAATCCTTTTTAGAGAAGATTCCAGACTTGACCATAACTCATCAATGTACTTAGATACTTTTACAGGAATTTGGAAGTTACTGACCTCATCATCTTGATCCGAGTCTGAATCAGAACTTGCTTCTGAATCCAAATTTGGTCGTTCCATCAAGCAGATGTTCCCAAATTGATCATCACTGTCAGTATCACCCTAGGATTCTGCTTTGAGTGCTTTCTTATGTTTTTTATTCCTCCCATTGCTTCGCTTTAGTAAACGACAATTGGGTTTAATATGTCATTTCTGCCTGTAGTTGTAACATGTTACTTCGTTGTTGGATTCTTTGTTCCAAGACTGTCTATTCTAAAAGTTTTGTCTAGGCTGTCTTCTTTGAAAATTTTGCTCAGGTTAACTTTTCTAGGAATTTTGAGAGCTCGAATTTCCTGAGTTGAATCTTCTTCCTCTGTTGTTCAATTTCTTGAACTTCTTCATTAGAAGAGCCATTTCTTCATCATTCAAAGTTTCATTTCATCCTGCATCATGAAATTCTTCATTAGATTTTAAGGTTATAGATTTCTTACCTTTCAAGTCTGATTGTTCATCAGATCTTCCACTTCGTAAAATTGGAGAGTTCCAATAAGCTCATCAACAGATAGAGGGTGAATCCTATGTGTCTCTCTGATAGTGATTTTCACTTGGTCCCATTCACTTGAGAGTCCACGAAGTAACTTGTTCACTTTCATTGGTCCAATAATTTGATCTTGATATGCAAGACCGTTGACAATTTCTGTGAAGCGACTGAACATATCAGAAATGCTTTCTCTAGGTTTCATTTTGAAGGCTTCGTATTGACCCAGTAGAATGTTGATTCTTGTCTCCTTGACTCTATCAGTTCCTTCAAAAGTGATATTCAACCTTTCCCATATTTCTTTAGTTGTTGCACAAGAAGAGATACGATTATATTCTGTAGGAGACAAAGCACAATATAAAGAATAAATAGCTTTAGCATCAATGTGTTGTCTTATGATGAATTCAACTTGATTCATCTCTCCAGCTACTACAATATTTTTCTCTGAATTTCATGTAGATTTGGGATTTACTCCTCTTTCAACAACATCCCATTCCAGTGGATCTTTTGATCTCATAAATGCTCTCATTTTGTTTTTCCAGATGTTGTAGTCCTTTCCATCAAAGTAAGGTGCTCTGACAACGTTCTATCCTCCCATCACTCTTGGTACAAACACACTAGACATAGATCTTTAGCTTAGAAGTAAAACACTTAAAAAACAAGCACAAGGCTTTTATACCAATTGAAAGATCTAGTGCGATCACCTAGAGGGAGGTGAATAGGTGATTTTAAAATCTTTTGCGGAAGTATGTAAAACACAGCGTGTAAAGCGTGGTATGTGAGTGATATATGAAGAACAGTAAGCACACACAGAGGGTTAAGAGAGAAGATCAAGACACAAGGTTTATAGTGGTTCGGCTTAGCTCAAGCCTATGTCCACTCTCTCGGGCTGACAGCTTATCGACTGGATTCCACTATGAATCAAAAGAGTTACAAATCAGTTCGAAGACTTCACAACATCTTCTGCTCTCATAGCAAGTATATGTAACACTCTTTTGTTTACAATTGGCGCACAATAAATGGACAATTCTAAACTTATGAATTAAACTCTTGTCAACTTCTTGTCTCTCCTTTTGAACAGCTTGAAATATCTCCCTTAAATACTCCTTCATGCCAATACGACCGTTGGCACCTTCCAAAGGAATTCTTCCAATCAACCCATTGGACAAAATCAGAAGTATATTAAGCAATCTTCAGATAGTGTCAAGAGTCCGTCAATCCTGGTCGCCCATACAATCAAGATCTTTGTTTCCATAAGTGAATGCTTACCACATTTACTCGATCTTCAAAGAATCAAATATGCCAATAAAAAGCTTCATATTCTTGGAAGTAATCAATCTTGTTGATCCACACATATGCTGTCTGAAATTCACGAGCGTCAGAGTCGTAAGATTATCTTCTTGCTCAAACAATCGTCATAATTCCAACTTCCTAGATTTTACCAAATCTGCTTTCTAGACGATACGTGTCTGATACCGCCAGATCTTAAAGATCTGACTTCCTTCAGATGTTAAAGATATGAGAACCTTCAGATGATAAAGATCTGAGAGCCTTTAGACTATACAAGTCTAACATCTCTCCAGATGATAAAGATCTGGCAACTTCCAAATCATAAAGATCTGGTCACGACAAACCATTTGTCTTCAAGTCAAATCACATAATTTAGTCCTTTGTCATAGAGTTTTTGCATCTTCAAAATTATCGATAGATCTTCCTCTAACATTATGTATTGAAGTGTCGATTCAATCCTTAATCTTATCATGTGCAAACCTTTGTGAATAAATGAAATTTACTCTCTTGCGAGTTGTGATAATACTTTATTGTTGTAAGTCTGAAAAACCTTATCATAATTGATGTTCTTTTTCAATCCTTAATCTTTTTACTTTTGCTAACAAGAATATTAATTTCATGCTGCAACTTCAACTAGGATATGTTTAACAATTCTGATGGGGTATTAATAGAAATGGAAGATCATGCTTGACTTATACTTGGAGAATTCTCATATGTAGCTAAGCATATTTTGTTGATTATTTTTAGTAATATCCCTAGAATGATCTCTTAATTCCTTATCAAGACCATTTTGAACAAGACTATAGGAGTCGAAAATTGTCAAGATCAAATCAATCTACCCAAAATATTACGGGAACTCATCTTCAAATCTTAATATAAAACTATCTAAATAAAAGTTTAGTTTCGAACGGTTCCTCAAGTTATAGAATAACACTCAATCCTAATTATAAAATAAAGTTGTACAAAGAAATAATATACTTTGAGAAATGATTTAGTAATATTTTGGATCATTTTCCCCTTGGAAGTTTTTGTTCTTTTGGATAATCCATTCAATGGTAAATCAGCAATCCATAGAGGAAATGAGTAATAAATACAATCAAAAAGGGGAAAAGAGTAATTGGTACACCATAGAAGGCATATTTTCATGAGAACCTCTTTCGTGCCCTCCGTCAGGCTACATTGGCGTAATGCTAAAAGTAAGAATGTGTTGTATCATCATAAATGAGAAATCTTTTACGTGAACACGTCGTATATCACGTGGCAACCACATATGAAGATATCAATCAAATAAGATTTTCCTTGAAAGTCAAATAGACAATAGGTGAAGGTTCAAATGGTGTAGGCATTGTTGTTGAGTCGTTGCACCAAAATTAGTGACGCAACCGACCCATAAAGTTATAAGCATCCTAAGATATGTTTGGATATCGAGAATGAAAACACTAAGAATGGGAATGGAAGCCTTATTCCTTTTCTTGATATAATTTGGCAAATTGAAATAAGGTATATTTGAGAAATTGGGATCATTCGGGATGGTGAGAATTAGTGACTTAGGTATGGATTGATAAGAAATGCTAGCTCTCAAGTGAAATTTGGGTTAATCTAAAGATTTGATAACTTTTCTCAAGAACAAACTTGACATGATAATTAGAATTACCTAGCTTGCTTGTGAGTGAGTCCTGAACAAAACCCAACTGGTCTTACGAGGAAGTTTCCTGGATTGCTCTTCGACCCGACTTCCACTCTGCTGGATCCAAGCCCCTTGTTTTGAACCCGACTCCCCTATTTATGGCCGTGACTTTGCAATGGACCTTTGATGATTTCCAACCACTTCCAGCCATCTCCGATTAGCGTTTTTGACACCTGGCCCCACCCCACACGTCCCTCAACATTCCCAGCTACCTTGGCTACCCCATGGAGTCGCCACGACCCCCTGACCAGCCACTAAAGCCCATTGTTTTGAGGGGTTCGACCATTGGTCAATGTTATTGACCATCACCTCTGCCTTCGACCACTATCGCCAACTCTTCTGTGATGTGCTAGACCTCCCGAGATCCCATACCATGAGTTGCGGGACTTTCTGTGGGCTCAAAGTTAATTGACGCCACAATTCATGGTTAAAGCTTAGACTAAGAGTGAGTGTACCTCCTAATACTTGATTAAGGTGGTTAATCGCTTTAGTAGATGGATTATAAGTTGTTTGGCTGACTTGGAGATTCTATGAGTTGCAAGGGTAATTTGATAATTTTGTCAGATTAAAGGTAATTCGGTGATTTTGGCTAGTTAGAGACAAATTAGTGATTTTGGACTACTAGTAGCGATTTGGTAATTGGTTAGTTAGAGCCAACTTAATAAATAGTTGTTTAGGGGAAAATCGGTAATTTCGGTTATATAGGGGCAAATTGGTAATTTTGGTCATTTAGAGGTCAATTGGAAAATTTGGCTAGTGTGGGGGCCACTTGGTGATTGCTGAAATAGGGTCAACTTGGTGATTGAATGCTAAGAGGTAGTTTGGTAATTTGTCCATGAGGGAGCAGTTTGGTAATTTAGTAATCAAAGGCATTATGGTAATTTGGCTAATTATAGGCCCTTTTCATAGTGTAGTTTGGATAAGGGCTGGTCGGCCAAACGGCGGTCAATTAAGGTGACGACGCCCGTAGAATATCGAATGATAGATCATAATTCGAATTAGGGACTCGAGCGGATCTCGGATATTGAGTTTGGAGGAATTTGAGGTGGACGGTGAAGCGTCATTTGTTGGGGGAGATCGATTAGGAGAGGCGTTCGGAGAGGTTTGATCTGGAGAAATTGAACAGAACGAATTTCGAGGAGAAACTTTCTTTAAGGGGGCAAGATTGTAACACCCCGCTTTCAACCCTCTTTGAGGGTTTATTTGTGTAAATTTACGGATGTAGTTAATAACCCGTCAGCCCCGGAAGTCCCGCGAATAAACAATCAAATTCGTTTCGGGCAATTTTAGACTTCTAAAAATCGCATTTTGGTCCTCCAAAGAACTAGTCATTTGCATTTTAGCCCCAAGATGAGTGAATTTTGGGCCCATTGGCATTTTTGTAATTTTTGGCCTATGGTTGACCAAAGTCAACAGACTCACGTGAGACCAGTTTCTCCATGGGCGAACCTGTCCGACCTCACTGAACCGGTTCGATTGCGCGTGTTGAACTGACCCCTCCCAAGCAGGTTTTCTTTTCTCTCTCTCCACAGCTTTTCTTCAAACAGGTGTCGAATGCGCATCCTGCCCCCGGCCATTAGTTGCCCTGCCGAACGGGTATCCTGTCCCCAGTCGCTGGTCGACGCTTGTTGGCCACCTCGTTCTCGATTTTCCTTCCCTCGCGCGAGTTGTGCTCTATTTTGCTCTTTGGTCAACCACTCTCCTGTTGGCCACGAGATCTCACAGCTTCGGCCATCGTTTGGCGCGCCGTTGGCCGCTTTGGCTTTCTTTAAGTCTCCTCTTCCAGCCCCGACTAAGTAGGAAGGATGGATACATAGGTGGAGAAATGGTAAGTAAGGCCAAGTAGGGTCAAGTGCATGATATTGCACATTATGCATAGCTTGGACCAATTAGCTGACCAATAGGCTATGATTGGCCAAGTTAGTCAAGTGCACCCATGGGGCATCGACTGTGAACTTGCGTGACTAGACTGAAGAAATGGAAGAATTTCCCGACTAGTTGGCTTGTAGCCCGCTTAAGTGGCCAATAGGCCTTGATTCGGTAAAAAGATTAAGTCAGGCCGAGGGTTCCGATGACTGACAGGTACACTCGTCGAGCGAGAGTGTGTGGTACCCTGAGTAGTAGCCACCATTTGTATTGTAGTCGATGACCTAGTGAGGTATCGATAGTAAGTTGAGTATTCCCTGAGAGAGTTTGAAAGATGGACTAAGGACCCTAAAGCAATTGACTTCCTAGTCTGGGGACAGGGTGTAGACTCACAGAGATATTTATATCTCATGCGTCATTATTGATCGTTTTACAAACACGGGGTGATTTTAGAGGTGAGTTTTGGTGGAAGTCCCAAATACCCCAGAAGAATTGTCGGGGTGGAGATTCGCATATTCATTTGTGCTGAAGGCTAGTGACCTACTTGGGACATCACTACACATTAGTCGAAGTGATGGAAGAATCGGGGACTACTGCACACTCGGGAATGTGGTGTGACAGAATCGACAATGGCGAGTGGCTGGGTGACAACCAGGGAAGTCTCGAGGTGATAGCAGCAGTTAGGTGGCCTTGGATCATGCGTGGTGCTCACGTACAGTAAGCCTATGTGGAAATAGGGGAACTAGGAGTTGGGGCGACAATCGACAACCTCCGGGAGGGGCTTAAAGGGCGCTTGAAAACACACAGGAAGCTACTACGTAGCTTAGGTGCTCGCGGATTGTTGAGCACAACACATCGTGTACAGGGGCGATGCTTTTTGTGGCCGTGAGCTTGGGCGCTTCCCGACAGCGACAATAGTGGCAGCGATTGCTTGGGACAGTAAAGTGGTGTGTCGGAGAAGTCGTAAGACTTGTCAATGGCGTCTAGTGGTAGTCGGAGATCAAGAAAAAAGCCCTGAATAGTAGGTCACTCGCTAGCTCCGGAAATAAAGGCTCCACTTCTTGCAAGAGGAAGACAGCCGATCAAAGGGTTACTGGAGGCCTAGTGGCTATGTCGCCAGGGATAGGATTCCTGACTATTTGTGTAGGCTTACCGATCGCTAGAAGCCAGGTTGGGTTCCCCCTTGTGCTTGCACGCCACCTTCTAGATAAAATGCCAAAACGAGAGAGAAAATTGGTAGGGGAGAGGATGGTTTGCATGACCGATTGGATCGGTTCACGTGCAATTAGCCGATTCGTCTGCAAAGAAGACTGTGAGCTTGTGGTTTCATTCACTCGGTCAACTCTGGTTTGAAAAAAATAGAAAAATGCCCTTACGTCAGAAATTCAAACTTTTTGGGCCAAAACGTAATTAACCAAAAGTTAGAGAACCAAAACGCATTTTCAAAATCAGAATTGTCCAATACGAAACTTTAGGGTCTAGTCCGGGAGATTCTCAGGGCCCACGGGCCACTAACTAAACCCTAAGAAAAGGCCAAAACAGGCCATTACATTATGCAGCTTCTATTTCCCGGATATCAAAAGTCTGTGGCACATAAAGGTCTGCAGCTTAAATCCTTGCATGAGAATCACACATTTGAGTTAGTTAAGTTGCCAAAGGCAAGAGAACACTCACAAATAAGTGGGTGTACAAATTGAAGATGGAAGAAAGTAGTGTGTAACCACGATCCAAGGCTCAGCTTGTAGTGAAGGATTTCGTCAAAAGAAATTAATTGACTTTGAAGAGATATACTCACCAGTTGTAAAGATGTCTTATATTCCAGTTGTTCTTGGGTTGGCCACCTCTTGGATTTTGAAATTGAATAGCTTGATGTGAAGAGATATTTTCTTCATGGAAATTTAGAAGAAGAAATATATATATATATATATATATATATGCAGCAACTAGAGGGCTTCAAACTTGAAGGCAAGGAGCATCTTGTATGATGGTTGAAGAAAAACTTATATGGTCTCAAGAAAGCGCCAAGATAGTGGTACATGAAGTTTGAATCATTCATGGAAGATCATGGCTATGGTAAGACCAACTCTAATTCTTGTGTTTTTGCAAAAAGATTGTTAGATAATGATTTTCTTATCCTCCTGCTCTATGTGGATGGCATGTTGATTGTTGGACATGATGTTAAGAAAATCAATAGCTTGAATGTGTTAAGTAGATCTAAGCCAATCCTTGGGATGAGAATTACTCGTGACAGAAAGACTAAGAAGTTTTGGCTATCCCAAGAGAGATACATTGAAAAGGTGTTGGAAAGATTTAACATGAGTACATGTAAACCAGTAAGTACTCTACTTGCTGGCCATTTTCAGTTAAGTAGTGAAGAGTGTCCTAGTAATAAAAATTCTTTATGCTTCAGCTGTTGGTAGTTTGATGTATGCCATGGTTTGTACAAGACTAGATATTGCTCATGCAGTTGGTGTTGTGAGTAGGTATCTCTCAAATTCAGGTAAAGAGCACTGGGTCGCTGTGAATGGATTTTGAGATACCTCAAGGGCAATTCCAAATATTGCTTGTATTATGGAAATGGAAAGCCACAACTAAGTGGCTACTCAGATGTCGATTATACTTGTGACATTGACTCTTGAAAATCCATTTCGGAATATATAATGACTTTTGCGGGGGGAGCTGTGTCGTGCCAATCAAGTTTGCAAAAATGTGTTGTTTTGTCTACAACTAAAGCACAATATATCGTTATCACCGAAGGACGTAAAGTGTTCTTATGGATGTAGAAATTCCTACAAGAGTTAGGCTTGAAGTAAGAGAAGTTCGTCATGTATATTGATAGTATGAATACTATATATCTTAGAAAAAATCTAGTATTGCATCCACGATCAAAGAATATTGATGTGAAGTATCATTTGATCCATAAGAAATTAGAAGAGAAGCTCTTCCTACTAGAGAAAATCCATACTAATAACAATGGATCCGATATGATGACGAAAACCTTGCCCATGATGAAACATGACTCTTGTAGAAATAAAGTGGGCATGATGGAACTCCCCACATGAGGTGGACGGCGGAGATTTATTAGTAGGGTCCACCTCTTTTGTGGGGCCCAACTAACATATATATAATATAAACAAAAGCAAAAAAGCCAAAAATAAAAGAAGTGGGCTGGTTTGGCATAAACCCTACGGAGCAACATGGAAATTGTACAGCCATGTGAGAAAGGAGAAAAACGTTGCAATTTTGCGGTTTCGATTAGCCAAACGTTGACAGAATTAGCTCAAAACTTAGCATGTTGTTTGCAAGACCAAGAGATATAAGTTGATGAGTCTTGTTCGTTGAGAATCTGCTCCGAAATTTCTAATTGCGGTTAGGGTTTTCTTGCTCAATTTATATTAATCCATCTTTGTTGTGAGAAAATAATATTGCCTTGGTGATGTTGAGCCTCTAGTATGTGATTAGAGAAGAACACTTTGTGTATTTGATTATTATGGGTGATTAGTGGAACTTTTTGGCCTGACCGTGGTTTTCCCTTATTAGCATGGTCCAAGTCAAGTTTGCCAAAGGAAAGGAAGAAGCACCAACGCCAATCTTCCCAACCCTTTTTATGATCGAACCATGTGTTCTAGCTCTGGTATCTGAGGATTTAGATCCGAAAACTCTTGTTGAGTTTTTTATACCAGATGGACATCTGTTCACCATTACAAAGATCCATATTCTCACTGTTTTTGGGATCCATGGTACCAGTGTTCATACTGTTCCAGCAGCAAAGCCTAGGCAGAAGAACAAAAGAAAGAATCCACTTTACCAAAGGTATCTTAAAAAAGATCCTTCTATTGTTCCCCTTGGTGATGAGAAAAGTTACCAATTCATGGTTTCTTATTCTCCTTCCGTCGATACTCAAATGTCCACCTCACCATCATCACCATCTCCAATACCACCACCACATGAAAAACCATCCAAATCTGTTGCTTCACCCTTCTATAGACCAATCCAAAAGTGAGTAAAGAAACATTCTTTCCCATTGACACTTCCTACTGCTTCTAACGAACCTAAGAAGGATCGTACATCCCTTTCTTTCTCTGTTCTACTTGAGATATGCTTGTTCGGAGACAAAAATTTTCCTCCCCTACCAAGAGGAAATACTAGTCTTGATTTTCCTGAGTCTTAGGAATTTACAAACATAGATCGTAGGCACCATCATATGCCTAAGATAAGCATGCCCAATGAGGTGGATGAACAAGGAAGAACCAGAAGAACCAGTGCTGTAGAAGCAGTTCTAAACTAGCAATCTGAAGCTCTCCTGGCCCAAAATGAAGCACTCAAGACCATTGATACAAAGATTGACAGGTCCATCATGGTCTCAAACATCATCATTATGTTATTCATAAGATGCTTTAGGATTTTCGGAAAAGATTGTCCGATCTAGAAGAAGGAAGGTACTTTTCTTCTTATCTAGAAGATCTGAAACCAGAAATGGAAAAGCTCAAGTGACAAACTGCGTTTCTACAAGAAGAACGTACTTCTCCAAGCTCGGAGTTTCCATTTAACTTTGTCTCCTCAGAAACACCCGGGGTTTCTCAAAGTTCATCTTTATCTCCATTTTCCATGTCCTTCGAACTAGATCGTTCTGATCCCATCAGACTCAGAAATATCATCCTAGATATGGAAAAAAGGAATGCCATAAAAGAGGGAAAAAAAGTAGAAGAGTCATCCTCAAATTCAGACTCTTACAATCTAGATCCATCTAAATAGCTTATGATCTCTATTCCTTTAGAAACATTCTTAAAATATCTAACCACCCAGCCTTCAGTACCCATTCCACTTACTCCCTCTATCCTCACAATAGCAACCAATAGAGCCAACCAGAAGAATTCTCTCCATCATCTTTATCCTCATCCAGTAACTCTGATGTTGCTCCCCTCTATATGGCTGATCCACCAATAGAGCCAATGTATGAAGATAGTCCTTTAGAACCTGCAGTTGTTTACCTAGAAAATCCGGCCTAACCATCTTCGTCCAATTCAAGATAAAAAAAATTTACTTGATGATATTCCCTACCCTAAATGGCCACACCAACTTCAAGAATTTCATTCATGGCGCTTTACCCAAAAACTCACCTGAGACAGTAATTATGACATACTTTTGGAATTCGTTTCCAAATTCACCGATACTCTAAAAATTTGGTGGCAGAGTGTCGTTGAAGCATATCAGGTTAAGTTTTTGGTGTCAACAAATTTGAGGGACAGCATTTACACTATCCACCTATTCTTTTGTGGAAATATGGTTGATACCTCAGAGATCCAACAACTAGAGCTTTTTGAAAGAAAATGATGTTCTCTTTAGCGAAAAGATCTGGATCGCCATTTCCAAGAAATGAACAAGCTTTTATATCTTTGGGAGTAGATTCAAATTGAAGCAAGTCTTTCTCAACTCCATATCCAAAGAAATTACTCACGTTGTTGAGAAATCTCTCCTTGGTAAAAAGTTGAAAATTGCAAATGTCACCATTGGCCAACTTCAGCAAGAAATCATATGGGAATTCAAGAACTATGTTCCAGGAAAAGTGCTTTCCAGGAATTTCTCAAAGAAAGCCGCTATTTGGACGATAAATGTTCCAAAAGCTACTTGAAGATCAAGTGCCCTGGTGGAAAAGGTTGTGATTGTGATGATTGCAAATACAAGAAGAAGAAGAAGCACTTTAAAAAGTATCGTCTTCCGATGATAAGCCTCGGAATAGATGGTTCAGAAAAAGAAGATTTCTTCGAAAGAAAGTCAAGAGTTCCTTCAACTCCTCTGGAAAGAAAAAAAAACCCAGACATTGCTTTATTTTCAACAAAAAGGGGCATTTTGCCAAGAATTGTTCACAGGCAAAGCGGAACAATATCAATATTATCCAACAAGTGGAACAACAAATCGGTATGTCTCTTGAAGATGATGATATTGAATCATTGTTCTCTATTGAAGATCCCTCAGATGAGACCCTTTGTCTCATACCATATTTTCCTTCAGAATAAGAAGATGGTGAGCAAGATCTCTTTCCCTTTGCTCCTCAAATCCTATCACAAGATTCATATTATCTTCCACCATATTTTCCTGTTAAAATCTTTCTGTCAAAATACTCCAAACCCATTCCTATTGTAGCCATGATCGACACTGGAGCACATGCCTCCCTTTTTGACCCTAAAATTCTCCTAGATGAATATTGGACACCTTACGTTCAATATTTCACTTCAGCATCTGGAGACACCTTTTTGGCCAGTGTTCGTTCAAAACCCATCTCCATCCAGCTCTTTCCTCAGTGTTCCATCACTACAAAAGTCCTTGGATGTCCCCTTCCAAACATGAATCTCATCATAGGTTGGGATATTTTATCTTAACTTCCCAAACTCAAGAATCTAGAGATTCTTTTCCAATGACATGAGTATCCTTGACCCCATCATGTAGAATCTTTTAAACTCTTGTGCGGATAATTATTCAGAGTTCTTATAGAAATGCCAACATCCATTATGGCAGAACTCTCAGTTTTTTATTAGCCTTTCATTCAAGCAGAATGAGGATATCAACCCAATAAAAGCCAGCCATTCGGTATGAATCCTGAGCACCTTGCTCTTGCTCAAAAGGAATGTTTTGAACTTCTGCAACAAGGACTCATCGAGCCGCTGAACGAAATGCTTCTGCGTTTGGGGAGCAAAAGGGATTTCAAGCGCCGCAGATCAGTTCAGGGCGAGACGACTTTTGCTTCAGAACCTGTTTAAACATGAACCATCTAAATCTGCAGTATTGTCTTGAGCAAATTGATCCTATCATTTATCTGAATAGCTATGAAGTTTTTCTTCTTTTGTCCAACATAATCCTTTGTAGAAAAATACAGCAACATGTATCTTGCGTACAACGCTTGGTGCGTCATGGACAGCAAAGTATGCAATGATTGATTACTTACATCGAACCATCTTCCTTTTCCCGCATCACTTCAAGCTCTGCCTTTCTCTGAAAGGCGTGATCATGATTACTTGCCCCGGATAGACGTCATCGGGGTCATATACGTGCGGATTGTTCTCCAGAATGAAAGGATCCTCGCATTTTGCGCTGATGGTTTGCAGCGTCTCGCCTTCCCGAACCACGTAGATTTCATCGCACGGCACGTCGCCGTTGATCATGTTCGCGTTGGCCAAAGTCTCCTCCGCTGCTACGAACTCGCTTTCGCTTGTCTCGGAGAACCCAAGAGGAGCACTAACGTGACGAGTAGAGTGCAGCACCAGCTGTAATTCCTCGTGGCCATGGCTATTAGAATGGAAAATCCTACAGCAGAAGGATTGAGTATGCAGAGTATCAGCTATATCGTTAAAGCTGTGCCTTAAAGAGAGGATTTTCAGGTTTCTTGAAAGCACGGCTCTAGCTCTGCTCATTTTTCTTTACTATAAATAAGGTACGATGTTCTTTTCTTTTTCGGTGTTGTTGGAGGGGGAGTTGAAACGGTCCTTTCAGAGTAGTAGGTAATCGCAGTGTCACAGACTTCTATTAGGTCTAACTGGTGGAAAAATGAAGCAAGCAGTCATTGTCAAATCAATTATTTGCATTAAAATTCGATGGATACAATAGCCAAATCGCTAAAAATTCGGTGGATAAACGTTTGAATAAAATGCGATAGATTTTCTTTTTATTTTTTTTAAGGGAAAAACGACATGCCATGGAATTATGTGTGAATTTCGTCATCTCCTAATCCATATGGTTTGACTGCGTCCTTGTCAAATGATCACTAGTGAAATTTGTAATGAAATGTCACGATGAATCTAGTGATAAATGTCATTGAATCTAATAAAGGGATTTTATAGTGGAATTGGTAGCCAAGAGATATTCTCATAGATAGGTTCAAGCAAGCTCGAGCAGGTAAAGATATAACAATTATGGGATCAGGTAAGATTCATTCTTCTTTGAATGCACAGAAGCCTCTTTTGTATCTTACGAGTTGACTAAGTTGCAGTAGTTGCTCGAAAATAATATATACCTTATGCAGACCATCGCGGAAAGAAAATGTGCAGTATTTTGTCAAATGATCATGTCATCACCAAAATAAAAAAGCGTGTTGCACGTGTGATGCTTTGAACATCCCCAGTACAAATTCTCTTATCGCCACAAGTATGGCATGCAAGACTCGTACTTATGAAAGGTTGACCTCATCAACTCCCCTCGACTTCAATGGGTTGTGACACTTTTAGAACCCTTTGACTTGGTCTTTGTGTATTTTTTTTTAGTAGTTCAACCTTAGTTTGAGTAAGCACAAAAGGGCAAGAAGGCCCGATTGTTATTTCTGTGACTATTCTATGATTCAGGGCTAATTTTTTCAAATCGAAAGATGGTCTTTCCCGCTAGAGTGTACAATGTTCACCATAATGGCAGTATTACGTATGGGAGTGCTACTCTATATATGGCTACAACTTACAGTTAAGTGATATTTACTTTCCCATACGGATTAAGTTACATCTATCTCGAGACTGCTGATCGTAACAAATCATATGATTAACAGGAAAACTTTCAAAAACGTAGTTAAGATACCAAACATCACTTTATCACAACTATAACTCGGAATCTAATAATTTTGTCCTGAAAACTCAAAATGTCCCCATCTACCTTGAAACTAAGAAAAGGGGAGAGGGAAGAGAACTGAAGAAAGATCACAGAATATTTATGGAAGACAAGATCTCTTGGCTACATTGCCACATCAGAAAGGTACACGACTTACCACCATTCTCCTTATTTTCTTGAACAAATCCATATTGATACTTCAGCATTGACATCGAAGTCTGCAGTGTCAAGTGCAAGTTCAACTTCAAACCGTTGAGAAACATATTCATACAACCACTGACCATAAAATTAATTGGGTGTTGAGCACGCAAGTGCTGGCTTGTCTATTTTATGCCAATAAGCGAGCAGAACAAAATAGAGGAAAATTGCATTTGGTAATCAATTACCGACCTCTCAATGCCTTTCTCAAGGATGACAAATTTCCTCTACCATCCACAAAAATCCCTTTTTGCTAGCTTGACTAAAGCTAAGATTTACTATAAGTTTGATCTTAAAGCAGGATTTTGGCAACTTGGAATCCATCCTGATGACAGATCCAAAACTGGATTCTGCATTCCAAACCAACATTACCAATGAAAAGTTCTACCATTCAGACTCAAAATAGCCCTTTCTCTTTTCCAAAAGGCCATTTGCCAGGTTTTCAGTCCAATCATGGATAGTGCTGCTATCTACATAGATGACGTCTTGCTCTACAGTCCTGATGAGCTGTCTCATGCTAAACTCCTCCAGAAATTCATTCAAATTGTCCAAAAACATGGTATCATGCTATCTCAAAAGAAAATCATTATTGCCCAGCAAAAGATTGAATTTCTTGGAATGAACCTTGACCAAGGAATATATCAACTAGGTCCACATGTTGCCAAGGAATTGCTAAAATTCCCAAAAGAGGAACTTACAGTCAAACAGGTTCAACAATTTATTAGGATAGTAAATTATATTTGAGATTTTGTTCCCCAATTGTCTAAGTTTCTTATACCTCCACAAAAAAAAAAATTGTTGAAAAAAGAGGCTCTCCCTTGGGGAAAAGACCAGACTGAAGCACTTACCAAACTCAAGGAGATCATGCAAGATCTTCATCCTCTCTAGATTCTTTCTTCAGGACAAAGAATTCTCCAAACAGATGCTAGTGATGAATATTGGGCAGCTATCTTATATGAAGAAGTTGATGGCAAGCAATACATTTGTGGATACAAAAGTGGTAAGTACTATCTAGCTAAAACTTATTACCACTCCACATTGAAAGATATATTGGCAGTCAAGAATGGAATTGAGAAGTTTGAATTCCATCTTATTGTCCATCATTTTTTTTGTTGAAATGGATATGGCTTCGTTCCCCTAAATGGTGAAATTTAAACAGAAGCAAATCCCTCATCCACAACTCTTGAGGGGGGCTGCATGGTTTTCAATATATTATTTTGAAATCAAACACATTGCAGGAAAGAAAAATGTTCTTGCATATTTTCTTTCCAGGCCCAAGGCTCCCATGGAGATCATATGTATGTGAAAAAGAACCCTCGGGTTGAAACATACAGAGTCCAAGATATACAGCAAAAGAAGCCCAAACTTGAATATCCTCCTGAGATCAAAGCTGCTATCTAGGAAAACATGTTATTTGAAAGACTTCCTGATCTTCTCCAATCCAGCGAATACAACATATTCGCCATTTATGGAGATCTACTTCTGAAACCCAATGGACTCTACCCAGATTACCCATTCATCCATCCGCTCACTTGGAATCTAGAACAGGAATTTCCTGAAGAATTAAAATGGATGTTTTGATATCTATTTAGCCTTTTAACCTGTACTCCATAGCCTGTCCAGTTTCCTACTGAGAAAATTTGGCAAGCTCTTACAAAGACTCTTAGAGCAGAAGACCATCAACGTCACAGATTAAAACACTTGATTTCATTGCTTAATTGGTTTATGCCTCTTAGTGCTTGGTGTGCACTTTTTGGTATAGAAAACCAACGTGGTTGTCCATAACCTGAAAGACACATAGTTGTTCTTTTCCATCAACCATAGACATCCATCCATCCATCAAGAGATCATGCCAAAACTCCATCATTTGTAGGAACCAGTTCCTACAAGCCTCGGCATCATTTGCAGAAACATTCTATATACAGGACTTTTCCATGATGCATCTCATCCGATCCGTAATCTTATAGAGAACTCCGACAAGTTCTTTGTCAAGATAATCATGTAATTCCCCCTGAAGTCTGGCCATTACACTCAGATAATGTTTCATGGGACTCCATTAATTTTAAAGATTCCCTCCATGAAGCTATGGAAATTTACCGATTGGAACATCCTGAAGAATTTCCAGCACCATCCTCATCAAACAGTCGGGCATATCCATCTAGTTATTGCCAAGACTCTCAAGACCCATAGGCTGCCTATAGACCATTTTCCGATCCATTCTATACTACTTCTCGAAGTTCCCCTCATCTAGTTGAAGAAGAGATTGAAGCTTTAATTAGAAATTTTAAAAGACATAAGGATGGTCCAGCCTTATATTTTGGTGAATCCTCCACACAAGTCGAAGAGGTCGAACAAATTGCATAATCTTCTACACAGATAGAAGACACTAATCTTTCTTTATCACATATCATTAATGACCTACAAGCTTATCGTAATCTGCATAAATGGTCCCAACCAATAATGCCACAACCAGCAAAGACTCCACCTATAGATTCTCCAAAGCGTGAAGAGACTCCACCACTAGACTCTCCATCACATCATTCCTATCGGGAACGTATCTTGAGAAGTAGTACTCCTACTCATGGAACAAGGCATGAAGAATCTAAAGACTCAAACTTTGTCAATGACTCTGATGATAATACTGAAGAACCTATTCACCGTCGAAATAAGGACTAGCGTGCTTTATGTCGAACCCCATGTCATAGTGTGCTTTATGTCGGATCCCATGTCTTAGTGTGCTTTATTTGAGCTTCAAATCCAATGTACTTTGTAATAATGGTGTCTATAGAAGCTCGTACTATGAGCATCTAGTGTCGGTGTGATTTTGCCTATATAAGGCATGTAGTATGGCTTTCAAGAATGAGAGCTTCCAAGAGAATTTCTCCCGGAATACAATCACCCTCTAGCAATGTCTTTCTAAACCTTCTCATTTATTCTTCCTAACCTGGTAAAAGCCTCTAGGAACTATAGCTTCTTCTAATTCTTAACATGAGGTTAAGGGTTCTGGTGTTCTTCATTTGCTAGGAATCATGTTCGTTCCCTAACAGGCACACCCTTTGGCTTGAGCATAGAAGCTTCCTGTATGGGTAGCATACCTAGGAAGAACGAGTTTCTAATGCTGATACATGGTATGAGAGCACGCCAAATGACACATAGATTGTCGGGAAGTGTTTACAAAGAAATTAGAAAGGAAAGTGTTGCTTATAAGGTTTTATTTATACCCTATATGATGGTTGACTCAATTTCACGAACCAACTTATCTCGAATTTTTGTTGTCCATTGTTGTGAAATGCTCTAATTTAACTAGAATTTCATCGTCAAAATTAAGTGTAAAACTATCAATCGAATAAGAAATATCTATCTTTCAAAAACTTAATCCTTGATTTATGTTAAACAAAGTCTAAATTCATTTGATTTCCCAACTTCATAAAAACATAACTCATCTTTTACTGAAAAAAAAATTGGGAAAGAAGAAGTACAGAGAAATAATATTACTTTGTAAGTAAACATTTGGTAATTTCCTAAATCTTTTCCTTCCTTGAAATTCTCATTATTTTGGGCAAGTCTGGATGGTTTAAATCAACTGGTGCACTAGGAATTAAGAATAAAGAGATAATAAACCTAGGTATTCTCAACTTCAATCCCAAGTATAGTACAAAAAATGGCAAAAAAGCGAAGCTAAATCCATCTAGTGGGTTTTCCTCTCATTGCCAGCTTAAAAGTAGAGAAGAGATAGTTGTTACCTTTAGTCCAACGCATTCCCTGAAAGTATGGCATTGTCGATTTCTCTTCTTTTGTCCCTTTTTTTTCTTTTTGGGCTTCATGAAAGCTCATTTTATACCCACCCTAATGCAACCGTCCATATAGACGCTTCTTGGGTTCTCTCATACAAGTGTTCTCTATAAAATTTCTCTCCTTAATTGTGTGTTTGTTCGGTTCTCTGTATCGGAGCAATGGCTTTAGATTCCTTCCAAACGCTTAGCAAAGTTTTAAAAAAGCTGGAGAAAAAAGTATACATTTCTCCACATTTCTTTGAAGTTCTAGACCTGAAAATTT
Organism: Melaleuca alternifolia; assembly: GCA_019926035.1. Classification (NCBI taxonomy): domain Eukaryota; kingdom Viridiplantae; phylum Streptophyta; class Magnoliopsida; order Myrtales; family Myrtaceae; genus Melaleuca; species Melaleuca alternifolia. Next base: position 154,686 of record JAGKPW010000197.1, read on the forward strand.
ATATGGGTTATTTGTTTAGTAGCAAAAGATTAAATGGGAGCAGTGTTTCCTTCATTTTGCAAAATTTGTAGAGAAAAGGCATAACTATTTTTCTGGTGGGTTTGATACTATTTTATTAGTTTCAATTTAAGAAAAAGGTGGCCTTATTTGAAACAAGCTTTTTTTTTGTTATTAAAACAAGAACGGACGAACTTATTTTGCTAGGAATTTTCCAATTGTCCTTGTGAATAATGTGGTAAAATGTCGTTATTTTTTAGCAAAAATTGTTATATACCAGGTTCAATAAAATTTAGTAAGTCAGTCTTGCTTTAATGTTTCTTAGGGCGTGTTGAACAACACTTTGAGGAACACTCATGGCTAGAAACCAGCTAAGGACTCCATGGATTTTTTAAACTTCTCTACAAGTTGTGCGACGTCATGGAAACACTGATGATGGATATCTACTTTACTTTGTATGTTTCTACTACATTCCTCATGCGGTGTGATTCTATTTCACTTGTTCTCTTGTGCTTATGTAAGACTCATCGTGTTTATTTGTTGATTTATGAAAGGGGACTCCTAGTTATGGATGAAAACCAAATGTTGCACCACTATCAACATATCAAAGAAGCTACAGAAAGGTAAGACAATGTTCTGGCTCATGTGGCCATGCATCATTGGTACAATGTTCTTTCACTTCTCATAAGATAGAATGTGGGTGATTGATGTCTTTTATATGTAAGATCCTTTTGGCAATAATGTAGATAAGCTACATGTGGTGTTTCTTGAAAAATAAATAAAAGCGAAGGAGCTTGATTGCTTGTATCAGGTCCACAACAAAAGGTATGATGATTGACCGCTTTTAAATGTGAGGTCTTTTGCTGTGTAACACACGGTGTTTTCGTCAATGTTAGTGTCTGATTTCTTATACTGTCTTCTTAATACTTTTGTTTACCAAAAGTTTACCTTTTTAAGATGTTGGAAGAATGTTATACTAGCGCTTTTAAACATCTAACAAACTCTTAGATCAAGATATGCATCTCTTGTATTTATTTGTGTATCAAATTACATTGTATATTTCATTACCTTTTCAAATCATGCTAATCATTGCCATTAAACAACATGTGACATCTCTATGGGAAAATCGGTACTTGCTTCACACAGGCAGATTCATCTTTTGGTATTATGTATTTATTCGTGGGACATAAGAAGATTCTTTCTCAGTATGTTCAATACATCGTTTTTTACTTAAACATACTAATAGGGATTACTAAAATTCAAGATATATGATGAAATTGCCCTTGCATACCCAATAAAAGACTGCCTTCATATTGGAAGTAGATTAGGTCGTATGTATTGCAGTGACGATTCAATGTTTTTATGATTCTGACTCCGACCTCCAAAGTCAGAACCGAGAACTTATATGTCGGCATTAACATGAATATCTCAAATGTCAGCATCAAGAGATCAAAGGAAGTGATTCCTCTGCTTTATCAACTTGTCATTAGTTTACTTTTGTCAAATGTGTTTTTCCATTGGAGTTGCCCAACAATTTGATTAGTGTCATGGCATTAACGTGAATATCTCAAATGTTAGCATCAAGAGATCAAAGGAAGTGATTCCTCTGCTTTATCAACTTGTCATGTGTTTACTTTTGTGAAATGTGTTTTTCCATTGGAGTTGCCCAATAGTCTGATTAGTGTCATGGCATATCAGTTGATCTTTACGTATTATCCTTCCTGACTATATCATTGTGATTCCCTCTTACATTAATAACATCGATATCTTAGGTCAACTAAAATTTCTTTAATGGCTATTTTAGTATCCATGCTGCTAAATTGGGTTTTACAACTAAAGATTTCGGTAGTGCCATCAGCAATGCCTCTACCCAAGATGCCTCCAACAGTGCTACCTCCATCAGCTATGCTAGAGGCAACGTTGATGCCGCTGAGGCCATCATCCAGGATGCCTCCATCAGTGGTGTCTCCATTCGCACTGCTTGCATGATAAGGTGAGGAAACATGTCCTCTCTACATGCAAAGGACAATGCCATTACATTGATATCTTGAAATTGTTGCAACATTCCATAGCTTCTTCTATTACTTTAATGGCAGGAAATTAGCATCTCCAATAGGAATGTTTAGGCAATTTGACAGTCATATGACATGTGAATTAGGAAAGGTTCCTTTGCCGATTGACTAGCCTCGCGAAAGCATCTCTCCAAGTGATCAATAAGGAAACTATTGGCATGCTTACATATGTTCGTTATCTCGACGGTGAAGTTTGACAATTTTTCTTCATGCTCATTATGCAGATGTGAGTCGATAGTGTGTCGCATTTGACAAGAGTACCAGAAGCTGTGTCCGTCCTTGGATGACTTCATGGAGGCAATAAGACTTGAATCCTTAATCTATTTTCTTTTGCTAGTAAGAGTTTTATTTTTATTCCACAACTTATACTCAGATAGGATTGACAATTTTGAGGTCATGGGGTACTAAGAGAAACAAAAGATCGTGTTTGACTTAATCTAAGTCATTTGGGCATAAACTTTGCCAAGTAGATCTTATGCTTGTAGAACTCTCGAATGCAGCTTGAGCGCCAGATCATCCACCTAGGGCAACCAGCCAAGAACTGGGAACAGCTGAAATTGGGCCACTGTCGAATCGAAGCTTTCCAATCATTTATATCATGAAGTAAACTCCGTTATTAATTGTTTGAGTCTAAATAAAAACCGGCATAATCTTATGTTGTGTTTGAATATATGAACTTGTCTAAATATGTCTCGAGAGTCTAAACTACTATTTGTTGGTGCTATCTCTTGAATGTAATGCGGCCCTCATCCAACATAAATAAAACCTAGTGGTTCGACATGTTGCACATCATATACTATCCAGGTGTAGAAGCTATATATAGTTCAAAGTGTTGCCGCCAACGCTTTGTTCTCTCAAGACAAGCTTTCTAGTTGTCATTTTCTGCTAAGAATTTCCAAAAAAAAAAACTTCTCTTTGCATTTGTGAAATTGCTCGACAAACCGAGCTTCACTTTCTGAAGTTCCAAATTCCCAATTAAATTTTTGTCTCGATGATTTTTGGCGTGTTTTGGATGGTTAAACATTCTTCAAAATTGGGAAATCTTTTTCTGAAGTATTCGTAGTTGATTAGCGAACATCTTTCACATGTAGCTTCTAATATCTCACTAAAACTGAAAAAGAGAAATTCCTTTTCAAGAACAAATTTAGTCCCTTACTATGCCCCCTCTCTTTTATTGTAAATGTATAATTACAATTAATAATATCAAATTATAATTACAAATCTTGACTTCGACTTTTGTTAATATTAATTTCAGACATCAACTCATTAATCATAAAAATTAAATGCCCACAAAATCAATATGCACAATTAAAAAAAAACCAACAAACTCAACGCGATATTTGAGGGTTGGGATATGTAGCATGCTCGTGTGTAGACTTCCCCGATCAATTTAATTTCCATAATCAATTTAGAAAATTTCTTATCCTAGTGAATATAATTTCCATGTGCATTCTGATAATAAACCTTTAATTAATGTACAATAAATAATAGAGCTAAACATATTTTGGTAATAACTAAAATCCTGACAAACTTCTGATTCTTATGTGTATTCTAATAATAAACCTCCAATCTATGCACAATAAAAAAAAGGGAAATGCACATTTTTCTGATAAATTAAAATATTTGTACATTATAAATTTCACTTAGACGAATTGTCAAAAGTCTGTGGCACACAAATGTTTTACTTTGTTCTCAAATCTATATCCTGGATATGCCACCGGTTTCACTGGGCAGTTGAATTATCCATTTTTAGGAGGATATGGGAATAAGACTTAAAAGGGCAGATAACATTGCATTGCAACAAATTCAGATGTCTATTTTTATGCTCCATGGTTTGTTTATTCCCTATTCCAAAAATCCTATTTGAATCTGATCCAAAATTATTTATCTTTAAAATATAAGATTTGATTTCACTTTTCTTTTTTCGTTAGTTAACTTATGTTAGAGTTTTGAGATAATATGTTACATTTATAATGTCCTTTTTATGTTCCTTGTAAGAGTGATTGTAACAGGCTGATTTTTGTCCAATTCAAGGCCTAACAATTGTAATTTTGGTTTTAAGCTTGTGGCCCACTAGCCTCGAGAGTCCTCCAGACTAACCCGTGAATTTCATTTTTGGGGGTTCCCCGAATTTTCGTTAATTACAAAAAGGACCCCAAACTTTTGGTTAATGGCAATTTGGTCCCTAAAGATTTGAAATTGGACAGTGCCACTTTGGTAAATTCTCCAAGCAAGCTAGGAAGGAGGCCCACAGCTTAGCTCCACCAAATCTCACTAAATCTCTCTCTCTCTCTCTCTCTCTCTTTCTCTCTCTCTCTCTCTCTCTCTCTCTCTCTCTAACGCGAGATTTCTTCCTCTTCTTCCCCTTGCTTGCTGCCCAGCGATAGTCAATTGCTTATCCGTCCAATTATCTCTCCTCACAGCGACCCATGAGAACCCATCACTACTATTGGAAAGTTGACTCCTTCCCGCACCTCCTTCAGCCATCACCCCGCCGTACCTCGTCGTCAAGTAGTTAGAACCTTACAGGGAGTTCCTCAGATCACGGAGAGCCCTTGTTATGCGAGCAGGGAGAGAAAAATGTCAACTTGGAGAAAATTAGGGATACCCACGCAAAAACGAGGATATCATTGTATTCCTTGGAGTGTCTAGAATGTATCCAAGCCTTTGGCTGCGATTGATTTGGTACCAAAGGCTTTTGAAGTTTGCTAGGAAGCTCTCTTGCTCGGTTTGTGCACCTGGTTGAAGTTTATGGCCATATCTTAGGAATTTGGAGTCTCTAGCCATGGCCACCAGTTGGAAGATCCTTGAGCCTCTACTGAGCACAACGACACTGGCCTTGGCCATTGACTCTTCGCCGTTTGCGAGAATTTGACCCTGCCGTCCAGATACTCCTTCTAGATTCGGAATTCCAACTAGTCACCTTTATCGATTCAACCATGGCAGCTCCGGCTACCTTAGTAGCTGCAACCGATTCCAAAAAGCTCGTGAGTAAGTCCTAAACAAAACCCAACCGGTCTTACTCCTCTAAGTTTCCTAGATTGCTCAAATTTGTATTCGACCCGACTTCCCCTCTACCGGACCCAACTCCCTTGTTTCTGGCCACGACCTAGTAGTGGACCTTTGACGATTTCCAGCCACTTCGAGCCATCTCCGATCACCGTTCTCGACAACTGGCACCACCCCATATGTCCCCCGACATTCCCAGCTACCTTGGCTGCCCTATGGAGCCGTCTCCACCCCCCAACCAGCCACCAAAGCATACTGTTTTGAGGAGTTCGACCATTGGTCAACGTTGCTGACCGATGTTGCTACCTCTGACCATCACTGCCAACTACTCTATGACGTGCAAAACCTCCCAAGATCCCGTGCCACGAGTTGCACGACTTTCCGTGGGCTCAAAAGCAACTGACGACACAAATTGTGCTTAAAGCTTGGACTAAGAGTGAGTTTACCTCGTAATACTTGATTAATGTAGTTATTCACTTTAGTAGATGGATTATAAATTGTTTGGGCTGACTTGGAGATTATATGAGTTGCAAGGGCAATTTGGTAATTGTTTTAGCTTAAGGGCAATTCAGCCAGTTAAAGACAAATTAGTGATTTGGACTACTAGTGTCGATTTGGTAATTGGTTGGTTATAGCCAATTTAATAAATAGTTGTTTGGGGACAAATCGGTAATTTCTGTTATATAAGGGCAAATTGGCAATTTTGGTTGTTTAGAGGTCAATTGGAAAATTTGGCTAGTGTAGGGGCCACTTGGTGATTGCTGAGTTAGGGTCAACTTGGTGATTGAATGCTGAGGGGTAGTTTGGTAATTTTCCCATGATGGCAGAGTTTCATAATTTAGTCATCAGGGGCATTATGGTGATTTGGCTAATTATAGGTCCTTTTCACAATTTAGTTTGGATAAAGGCTGGTCGGCCAAATGGCAGTCAATTGAGATGAAGGCGCCCATAGAATATCGAATGATGGATCATAATTCAAACTAAGGACCCGGGTGGATCCTTGATATTGAGTTTCAAGGAATTTGAGGTGGATGATGAAGCATCATTTGTTGGAGGAGACCGATTAGGAGAGGTAATTGAAGATGTTTGATCTTGAGAAATTGGACATAACGAATTTCAAGGACAAAATTCCTTTAAAGGGGAAGATTGTAACACCCCGCTTTCAACCTTCTTTTAGGGTTTATTTGTGTGAATTTATGGGTTTAGTTAATAACCCGTCAGCCTCGGGAGTACCACGAATAAATAGTCAAAATTCGTTTCGGGCTATTTCAGACTTATGAAAATCGTGTTTTCGTCCCCCTAAAAATTAGTTATTTGCATTTTGGCCCCATAAAGGAGTGAATTTTGAACTCAATGGCATTTTTGTAATCTTTGCCCTAGGGTTGACCAAAGTCAACACTTACTATTGACTAGTAAATGTACTCATGTGAGATCAGTTTCTTCATGGGTGAACCAATCCGACCCCGTTGAACTAGTTCGACTGCCCAACCGACCCCTCCCAAGTCGATTTTCTTCGCTCTCTCTATGGCTTTTCTTCAAATAGGGGTCAAATGCGGCCCATATGCAACCATGCTGGAGCCAATCACTGACCATCACTTGCCTTGCCTGATGGCCATCTTGTCCCTAGTTTCCTGGTCGCCAGTCGCCGGACACCGCTAGCTGGCCACCTTGTTCTCGATTTTCACTCTATTGCACTAGCCGTGCTCTGTTTTGCTCATTGGTGAACCACCCTCCTGTTGACCATGAGATCTCATAGCTTCAACCACTATTGGTCGCGTTAGCTTTCTTTAAATATCCTCTTCTAGCCCCAACTGACAAGATGGATGGATGCATAAGTGGAGAAATGGTAGGTAAAGCTGGGTAGGGTCGAGTGCACGAAATTGCACAAGTGGCTAATAGGCCCTAATTAGTTAAGAAGGTCGACTGAAAGCCGTAAGGGTGTCAATTGGATCATGAGGATCACTGGGTGATCGTGAGGATGACCGAAACAATCATCGGTACCTGACCGCTCCAAAAGGAGTGTAGTGCACTAGTGGGTGATATAGGGTTTGGATGGGTGATGAACCATCTTACTGTAGTCTCATGATGAGCAATGAGATATATGGCATGAGGATATGGCTTTGAGCCAAGTCTCAGTTAATGACCGATTGTGGGGATCACTGGGTGATCGTGGGGATGACCGAAACGATCATCGGTACCTGACCGCTCCAAAAGGAGTGTAGTGCACTAGTGGGTGATATAGGGTTTGGATGGGTGATGGACCATCTTACTATAGTCTCATGATGAGCAATGAGATATGTGGCATGAGGATATGGCTTTGAGCCAAGTCTCAGTTAATGACCGATTGACTAAGAGACATAGTTCGAGGAGATGTCGAGCTGTGCGCGTGTACTTGTACCAAATGGTCAATCACGCTTGAGAACCAACCAAGGTGAACGGTTGGTTAATGATGAGGATGAGGGCTAAGCCACGCGAAGGGTTGGTCGAATCTCAATTAGGGACCAACTGATTGTTAGGTGAGGACTCAAAGATAGTCAAGTTGGGTATGTTTACTACACTATGAGGTTAGCCATGCTTAGTGGCCAAGTACTGTGATGAGTGGGCCGGAAGCGACTCTTTAATGTCAAACCACATAATAGGTAGATGAGTCGCAATAGTTAGTAGTCACGTGATGTAATGGGTGATTGGTGGATCCCACATAAGAGCCAAACAACATAGTAGGTTTGGCCAATGGTGACTTTCAGGGCCATACCACGTGATGCGTCGGCCTGCAGAGGACTCTTCGAGATGGCATGCAAGAGTTGACGTGCAGTAGTGGCCTAGATTGTAATTAGTTGAAGTGAACTTGCTATGAGATTCGAGAGCCTCGATGACTGAGGTACATGCCAGTTGGGCTGAGGGCCTCGACGACGAAATAGTAAGGCAGTTGAGCCGACGAGCCTCGATGACTGAAAGGTACTCTCGTCAGGCGAGACTGTGTGGTACCCTAATTGGTAGCCATCATTTGCATTGTAGTCGATGACCTAATGAGGTATTGACAGTAGGCACGCGTGAGTCGAGTGTAGCTTGAGAGAGGTTGAACAATGGACTAGGGACCCTAAAGTAATTGCCTTCCCAGTCTGGGCATAGGGTGTAGACTTATGGAGGTATTTATATCTCATGCATCATTATCGACTTTTTTACAAGCACGGGTGATTTCGGAGGTGAGTTTTGGTGGAAGTCCTAAACACCCCAGAAGAATTATCGAGGTGTAGATTCGTGCTTTCATTTGTGCTGAAGACTAGTGACCTACTTGGGAAGTCGCTATACATTAGCCGAAGTGAAGGAACAATCGGTGACTGTCACATGCTCAGGAGTGTGGTGTAATAGAATTCACGATGGCAAGTGGCAGGGTGACTATCAGGGTAGTCTCGAGGCGATGGCAGTAGCTGGGTGGACCTGGATCACGCGTGATGCTTGTGTACAGTAAACCTACACGAAAATAAGGGAACCATGAGTTGGGGCAACGATCGATGACCTCCGGGACAGCAACGACGGCGGTCAACGGATCGATGGGGCCTAGAGGACACCTTAGAATGCACAGAAAGTGACGACACAGCTTGGGTGCTCGCGGAATGTTGCGCAGAGCAACTTGTGTACAGGGGCGATGCTTTTCGTGGTCATGACTTTAGGCACCTTTTGACAGCGACAACGATGGCAGTGATTGCTTGGGACAGTAAGGTAGTACGTCGGAGAAGTCATAAGACCCATGAATGGCATTAGGTACTGGTCGGAGACAAGAAACGACCCTTGAGCAGTAGGTCACTCGCTAGCTTGGGAAAAAAGGGCTCCACTTCGTACAAGAGGAAGACAGCCCGATCAAAGGGTAGCTAGTGGCCAACCGGTACCTGTGATGCCGGGGATGGGATGCCTGACTGTTTGTGCAGGCTGGGATGAAGGCTTACCGATCGCTATAAGTTGATGGGGTCCCCCCTTGCACATGCACGCCACTTTCTCGACAAAAAGCCAAAACGAGAGATAAAATCGGCAGGGAAGAGAGAGGTTTGCACGAGCGGTCGGGTCGGTTCACATGAGATTGGATCGATTCATCTGTGAATAGGCCGGATAGAATACAATTGCGTTGACTCGGTCAACCTTAGGCTGAAGTAAAGGAAGAATCAGGGACTCCCGCACACTCCAGAGTATGGTGTGATAGAATTGACGATGGCGAGCGGCTGAGTGACGACCAGGGAAGTCTCAAGGTGATGGCAACAGCTGGGTGGCCCTAAATCACGCTGGTGCTCGTGTAGAGTAACTCCACGCATGGTGCTTGTGTACAGTAAATCCTTACTGTGGTAAGGTTTTTCCAAAAATGCCTGAATGGGGAAGTCTTGTAATAATCTTTAAAGGATTTGACATTAGATAGCATCCCCAATACAACTATAGTTGGAAGCTCGAAATTGAGCCTGGGAAACAATTCCCCAAAGAAAACCAATGACAGTTCTGAGATGATCACCAACTCTTCACCTCTTGAACTAGGCTTACATTACATCCCTTGAAAGACTCTTTTGATTAGGCCACTATAATTAACGTAACATTCTAATGTTTTAAGCTTAGCTCGAAGCAGTGTAAGCAATATTATTTCTATCTCTTTTTAAGGTTCTTGACTCAAAGAGTCCCTTTTACGGAGCCATTGATGAAACCCGTGTTGCAACCTTGACAAAGACCTCTTAAATTGGTAAGGTCGTACTAATTGCGAGAATACTCGGACCCTTATCGACATGATGATGGCAAGATAAAGTGACTAAATAGCATTTTCCAATGAGAGTGAGTGAAAAGTCCTTTCTAACCGGAAATCTCTCATTTGGCATTCTTAAGAAATCCATGCTATAAGTGAAAATGATCTTGATTTCTTCTTTAGTAGATATTTGACGATGCAAACATGATGAAACCATCATATATGAAAAAAAAGAATTGATTGAAATATATGCCTTGATGAATGCATATGCTGTTTTGCTCTAATTGTGTCTGACAGGTAATGTTTCCTTGAATAATGAAGAATTTCTAAGTGCTAGAGTTTATTCTTTGAGCCCTCAAATTTGTCTCAATATGTCCAATTAGAGTTTCAAGCATCTTATTAAAAAATCCAAAGGGATAAACTTACCTGATTTGACTTTCTGGTGCTTTTTTTGAAAGTCTGAAGGGAGTTTTCGAACCAATTCCACTCTTTCATCTCGAAAGTTCGAAGGAAATTTTCGAATATGTTGAGATATCCGATTGCAGTTTCAGGTATCTTTGTAAAAATCTGAAGGGAATTTTCCAGTATTCAAATATTGGATGAGAGTTCTAGATATTTGTTTAAAATAATTCCATACCCAAAGTTTGCTTTTCAGGTGCTTAGGTAAGTTGCTACAGGTATGATTTTTATCTCCGCTTTAGCATGATATTTCATTAAAAAAATGAGTGAAGACTCATTGAGGTTTGCATTTTCCATAACAATTCATCACATAACATTTGCATGTAAAACTTTAGGTATCAATTACTCTTTGAATGCAACCTCTGCGAGCTCACATTCAAAGAGGGACAACTATTGACACCTAATTTGACTAATCATTGAAATTAATTGCATAAGAAAATCTAGGGTTAATCTGACCCCGAAACAAACATATTATTTGCACAATTCATATTTGCATCGAGTGTAAATCACATGGCTCAAGCATAATCTCACCACGTGCCGTTGTACATGTAATCAAAAGAGTTTCTAGAAGGTGTGAGATTCAAATTTTCATGGAGATAAGGGTAGTGGTTAGCGAGCATATTCACTTTTAAAATCAATAGGTGGTTGTGCTATGGATGAAAAACAAGTTGATACTTTCTTAGAAATCAAGTTTTGGAATCACTTCACATATGAATTTGAAGGTTATGATTTCTTATCGTCAAGTCTCTAAAAATAGAGATGATGGGTAAGCTTCCTAGGGGGACGAAAAAAAAGAGTGAAGACAAAATTAGAAATAGAAGAGAGAAAAGAGAGCATGGGGGACAATTTGCGAGCAAAAGAAAAGAGAGATAGAGAGAGCAAGCAAAATGGAAAGTCAAAAGGAGGGGAGGTCTTTCAGGAAAAAAGAGAGTTGACTAGCAAGCAAAAGAAAAGAAAGAGAGATGAGTGTGAGGGCGTGGGGGTGGACGGATTGAAAAAGAAAAAGGGGTTTTTTCGTTCTTTCTCCAAAGAAGAAGGCGTCCACTTTCACCGACGAAAAGGAAGTCTAAAAGGGAACTTCTTCCTTCTCTGCAACAAGAAGACATCCACAAGTAGACCCGTTCAAAAAAGAATTAACAAAGTGGAATTCGCGCAAGAGAAGGCAAGAAAAATACAAAGGTGATTTCCTTCCAACACTAGTGCTCTTCGCCTCTTGCCATCACTGTTGGAGAAAAGAGCTCACTTGTGTGGGCCAACATCGACTTGTTTAACTAAACTTGCTGCTCCTCCGTTCGTGAGCAACGACAATGGTGGTGCTGCTCTTTTCTCTTGTCGATCTCGACACCTACTAACTTGCGTGGACCACCATCCATTTTGCCGCTAGCCGTCGTGATTCATTTTCCCTAATTAGTTCAATTTTGTAAAAGATATTCAACGAATGGGTAAATATCTTATAATAGTTGACTTGAATATTCGATTGGTAATATTTCATATGTCTAACTTGATTGTTTTAAGTGATAGGCATTACCCATTGGGATTTATCTCCTAATTCGCAACAGCACATTGATTTTCTATTCTTTTTATAAGGCTTTAGATATAATAATTAATTGCGCGGGATCTTTAAATTTGATATTTTGATCTTTAAAGTTTAAGATCAATTTATCGATTTTACATGCGAAATCTTATGGGGATAGGATGCCTGACTATTTGTGTGCAAGTTGGCAAGAAGGCTTGTTGGTTAATAGAAGCCAGTGGGGTCCTCCCTCGCGCGTGCACACCACCTTCTCGTCAAAACGCCAAAACAAGCGAGAAAATTGACGGGGGAAAGGGCAGTTTGCGCAAGTGGTTGGATCGGTTCATGTGCAGTTGGACCAATTCGTTCGTGAAGAGGCTGATTAGCTTGCGGTTTTGTTGGCTTGGTCAACCCTGGGCTGAAAAAAATAAAAGAATGCCCCTGGGTCAGAAATTCAAACTTTTGGGGCCAAAACGTAGTTAACCAAAAGTCAGGGAACCAAAATGCAATTTTGAATATCGGAATTGCCCGATATGAAACTTTAGGGTTTAGTCCAAGAGATTCTTAGGGCCCATGGGCCACTAACTAAACCCTCAGAAAAGGCTGAAACGGGCCATTAAATTTTGCAGCTTCAATTCATGTCACCTTACGGTGACTACTTCACTTCCTATCACATCGGTGATTTTGGTTGTTGTAGGATGAGAACAGTGGTGTTTCCAAGGTTATTGGCATGGGAGATGCTTATTTGGAGACCGATATTAGATGTAGCTTGCTTCTAAAAAATGTGAGACATGCTCTAGTTATTCGACATCACTTGATCTCTATAGGTTCCTTAGATGAAGATGGCTTTTGGAATTCCTTCTATGATAGAAAGTGAAATTTGATAAAAGGTTCCATGATAGTGGCTAAGGGCAAGAACACATGGACTTTCTACACCATGCAAGCTAAGTTGATCAGAAAAGAGGTAAATGCAGTGGAAAATTTCTCAGCTGACCTATGTCATATGAGACATGGTCATCTCAGTGAGAAGGGGCTTGAAACTCTTGCCAGAAAGTATCTTCTGAAAAACACTAGTACGTACACCTAGAAGGGGGGTTGAATATGTGTTCTTGCAAAATTGTACCGAAACAAAAGTTGCAAGGATAACTTAGTGAATAGTAAAATAGAGAGTTGAGGAAGAGAATCAAACACAATGTTTATAGTAGTTTGACTTTGATTAAGCCTACGTCCACTTTCTCGGTCTGACAGCCTATCAGCTGGAGTTCACCATGATTCAAGAGAGTTACAAGTTCAAGATCGATGCTTCTCTAAGAAGAGTTCACAACTCTCATGAAGCTACAATAATTCTCTCTTTTGAGTACAATATGAGCACAATGACAAGTAGGATGAAAAGCTTTAGACTATAGAATCTTATCTCTCTTTTTTCAACTTATTTCACAACTAGAGATTACACCCTTTTATACTCGTTCATGCCTTCTTGACCTTTGACACCTTCCAAAGGAGTTCTTCCAATCTTTCCGTCAGACATAATTAATAAGGAGATCTCAAGCTGTTTAGAAATTGAGATAAGAGTTTGTCAATCCTAATCACTCATACAATCAAGATCTACAGTTTTCAAGAATGAATACTTGCTCAAAATACTCATCCTTCGGTTGATCAACTATTCCCATAAATATAAAGATAGTCAAGTAGGGAACAAAACCAATAAGCCATCTAAAATCCAAGTAAATCTCACCCACGAAGGTGATATTCCAAGTTGATATTCTCCTTAGATTTGACCGAGAAGGTTGTTGAGATAGTTAATAAATAATAGCCAATAGATGTTACAAAAGGTTATAGACAATGCTCAATCTAATGTCTTCTAAACGATATAGTTACAGACAATGCATATTCTAACATCTTCCCAACGGTGTGGTAAGCTTATCCAAACGGTACAGTTTCTGTCTTCTAGACGATACAAGAAACTTATCTAGACGATACCTGAACAAACCGAACTTCTTCACTATGTCTTTAGCAAACATCTCTTGATGGACAGAAATACCTTCCTTCAATTGTTTCACTTGAAGTCCCAGGAAAAATGTAAGTTCACCCATCATGCTCATTTCAAACTCATTTTGCATATCACTAGAAAATTTCTTGCAAAGACTCTTATTCCGAAAACCAAAAATAATATCATCAACATAAATTTGAACTAAAAGAAAGTCTATACATTCTCTTCTTATGAACAAGGTAGTATCAACTTTACCTTTCTTAAACCACTTTGGATTAAGAAATTACTTAGTCATTCATACCAAGCTCGAGGTGCTTGCTTCAAACCATATAGAGCCTTTTTCAGCTTGTAAACAGAATTAGGATTGTTTGGATCTTGAAATCCAGGAGGTTGTTTCACATATACTTCCTCTTGGATAAATCCATTTAGGAATGCACTCTTCACATACATTTGAAACAACCTAAAATTGTTATAATAAGCAAATGCAAGCTAGAGACTAATAGTTGGTAACCTTGCTATAGGAGCATAGGTTTCATCATAGTCTATTCCTTCTTCTTGAGTATAGCCTTTAGCTACCAGTCTAGCTTTATTTCTAACAACATTTCCTTCTTCATCCATCTTGTTCCTGAAGACCCTTGGTTCCTATAGTTAGGGGTGAGCAACGGTCCAGGGTCGACCAGGGTCGACCCTGGACCGGCCCAACCGGGCCGGTCCTGGTCGCGTTTCCGAGATGAACGAGTCAGTCCTCGGTCTTAAAATCTCTAACCCTGTACTATACGGGTTTGTCCTCGGTCCTAAGAGGTCGGGTTGTCCAACTTGGACTAGCCCGACAATATATTATATATATGATATTAAATATCAACATTTTTTTACAAGCCCATTTCAGCTTTCTACCTTCTGCCTTCCCTTAATTCCTTGTTCAATTCCCAAGCCCAAACCCACGCCATAGCCACAGCCCACAGGCCCCACATGCCTAAGACCAATTCCACGAGCAAGAGCCTCATAGTCAAACTAATTCCATGGAATCTTCACTTCTTATCTTTTCTTTGTCGAGCTTGAGCTTTGAAGAACAAGGTTGCCCTAATTTGTTAAGCTCTCAATCCCATCGGTCGCCGCTGCTCACTTGCCGCTGCTCGGCGTACTGGCTCGCTCGGTGCCGCTTGCTCGCCCATCGCCGCTCGCTCGACCAACGCCCACTACTCGCTCGCCTCCCTCCTCCGTCGCCCTTAATTGGAGATATCGCTCGCCTCCCTCTCCATTTGTAGTTGTGCATTTCTTTTATGCTCTTCATGCATCGCTTGTGTGATGTGTGTTTCCTCTAGCGATATGGAGTTTACAGAAGCATACAAGTAGACAGTCAGGACCTTGCTGCTTCTCTCCCAACGCACGCTTCATCGCTATTGCTGGTGATTATTGCCTCGTTATATGAGACACTTTGTCATTCAAGGTATCGTATTTTGTTCTCACGCTTCGTCCTATAGTTGAGCTGCATTTCTATGGTTGTGGGGCTGGATCTTGTCCCATACATGAGTACTTGGCTCGAGCGTATCAGGGAAGGGGGGATTTTCCCTTGTTCTGAACAAGAATTGGTGTTTGATGTGTGCCCACCTGAGCGCTCTCAAAGAAGAGTGCATGACAAAGAATGATGTGTTTTGTTTGGGGCAATTGCTTTTTAAAATTGAAAGAAAATGAGAGAATCCACTATGGCTAGACTTTGCACAAGTTATTCTTTTGTGCTCATGTGTTGGAGTCTTAATTCTATAGATTTCACTATGGTTGGACTTAATGACAATTTTGTTGGAATACACTATGGCTTATTGTACGATGCTTGTACCAAATATTTAGCGGTCCTGGGTTGACCTTGGGACCGGATCGGACTGATAGGGTTGGTTCGGTCCTCGGTCCCAAGCTTGACGGGTCAGTTCACGATCCCAAAAATTGAGGACCGACACTATGTGGGTCGGTCCTCAGGTTGAGCACGGGATCAGCCCAGCCCGGACCATGCACACCCTTACCTATAGTTGAGTTTCCTTTGGGTTTTGAGACAAACTCTCAAACATCGTTGATGGCAAACTGTTTGAGCTCGTCTTGCATTGCTTCAATCCATCTATCATCTGTCAAGGCTTCATCTACTTTCTTTGGCTCAATTTATGAAATGAAAGCAATAGCATTGGACTCTTCATGTTCTTCTGGGAGTACTAAGCGCTTTGATCTAATTCGGATACATTCTTCAAGATCTCCAATAATCAAATCTGTCGAATTACTTGATATATGCTTCCAGTTTCTTTGAATCCTGGTGTTTGTCACTTACTCTGTTTGAGACTATGCTGAGGTGTTCTGAGTTTTTTCAGGATGATTAGATCTTGTGTATTCTGAGAACATGTCAGTCTCTTCCAGATGAGCCTGATTAACCAGACTTTGTACAATCTCATGAAATATAACGTTCATCAATTCTTCCACGGTTTGTGTTATTTTGTTGTACACTCTATAAACTTTGCTAGATGAGGAATATCCCAAAAAAATACCTTCATCTGATTCCTCATCAAACTTCCCAACATCATCAGTTGCATTTTTTAGAACAAAACACTTACATCCAAAAACATGAAAGTAAGAACATTTTGGTTTCTTCTCTTTGTGGAGCTCATATGGAGTCTTCTGCAGGATAGGCCTTAGAAATACCCTGTTTATAACATAAAAAGCAGTAGAAACTGCTTATGCCCAAAAACATGAGGAAACATTACCTTTAATCAAGAATGTTCTGGCCATTTCTTGCAAGGATATGTTCTTTCTTTCTACCACCCCATTTTGTTGAGGAATATAAGGAGAAGAAAAGATGTGCTAAATTCCAAGATCATCACTAAACTTCGCAAAGTCTTAATTTTCAAACTCTCTCCCATGATTAGAATGAATTCTATAAATCAGGTACACTTTTTCATTCTGAACCTTCTTAGCAAACTTTAAAAAGTACTAAAAGGCTTCAGATTTGTTTGCCAAAAACTACACCCCGGTAAATCGAGAGTAGTCATCCACAATTACCAAGCAGAATCTTTTACCTCCTAAGGTTTGAGTTCTTGTAGGTTCGAAGAGATCCATATGAACAAGTTGTAAAACTCAATAAGAAGATACATGATTGAGGGGTTTAAACGAACTTCTGACCTGTTTTCCTAAAGCACAAGGAGTACATGGATCTGCCTTTCAAAATGGTAATTTAGGAAGACCTCGAACAAGCGTTTTTGTAGAAATCTTTACAATCTGCTTCAAGTTCGCATGTCCAAGCCTCATGTGTGAAGCTTCGTCCTGCATTGAAATAAGACACTTTGAACTATCCAGGTTTACATCCAGAAGATAGATATTGCCATGTCGACGTCCAATAAAAGATTACGAACTGTCTTTACTTGTTCCAGAACAAACTCCTTCTTGAAAGTTGATTTTGTAACCAATATCACATAATTGACTGATGCTCAATAGATTATAATTCAGACCTTTCACTTGTGAGACATTGTTGATAATCAAATTTTTCTAATCTTGACTGTGCCAATTCCAATGATCTTTCCCTTGCCTTTTCCACCAAATGAAACTTTGCCTCCATTCATTCTAACTAACTTAGTAAAGTAATCAAAATCAAAGTCATATGTCTTGAACAACCACTGTCCGGATACCACTTGACTTTGTTCCTTATTGAAACCTGTGAACAGACATAACACTTATATCTTCTTTGGTACCCAGACTTTCTTCGATTTTGTAAATTTATTGAAACCTGTGAACAGACATAACACATATAGAGACATTTTCAAGTTTCTTTTAGCAGGTCTCCACTTCAAAGGACATTCTCTCTCAAGATGTTTTGAGCTATTGCACTTAGAGCAAATGAGAGCACTTCTCCTAATAGGTTTTACGAACACTTTTGGAAAGTGAGATTTGTAATCCATTTTGGAAGGTTTCTGCTTGAGTCTCTCTTTGACCTTTAGAAAATCGATTAAAGGCTTAGTTTCTAGAGTCATACCTAAACCAGCCTTATTGAAATAAGGTCTTTGAATAGAAAGTATTTTCTATAACTTTTCAAAACCAATAGAAAACTTCTTTGAAATATTGGTGACATTCGTTTTAAAAAAAAAAGGTTTTCTTTCTCAAGAAATTCGGATTTTTCTTTTGAAACACTGAGAGTTTTCTCAAGATTTTCAACTTTTTCATTCCAAATAGTTTCTTGTTGTTTGAGTCTCAAGTTCTGCTTCTTTAGCTTAGAAACCCTTTTGAGAGAAGATTCTAGGCTAGAACATAACTCATCAATATAATTAGAAACATTGGCAGGAATTTTGACATGATCATCATGGTCTGAGTCTAAATTTGAGTCTAGATCCGAATCTGAATTTGATTCAGAGTGTGCCATCAACTAGATTTGTGCACGTTCTTCATCACTGTCTTCATTTTCTATATCACTCCAAGTCTCATCCTTGAATGCCTTCTTATACTTTTCATTTCTTCCTTTCTTTTCCTTGAGTAAAGGACAATTTGGCTTAATATGTCCATTCTTATGACAGTTGAAACAAATCAAATTATTGTTTGTTTCATTCTCCTTGGGTTGTCTTTTCTAGAAGTTTAATTTCTTGAACCTTCTTCCTTTCTTGTTCAGTTTCTTGAACCTCTTGATGAAAGTGCCATTTCTTCATCATCTAAGTAACCCTCAGACCTTGCATCATTAGAATCAAAGTTAGATTTTAATGAAGTAGGCTTCTTATCTTTAAAGTCTTCGTTTTCATCAAATCTTTCCACTTCATAAGACTAAAGTGTTCCCACAAGTTCGTCCACAGAGAGAGGTTGGATCCTTTGTGTCTCTCTAATAGATGTCTTGATGTGATCCCATTCCTTAGATAATCCTCGTAAGAGTTTATTGATCTTCATAGGTTCTGAAATGGGTTGCCCTTGATATGCTAGACCATTTACTTGTTATGTGAAATGACTGAACATGTTGGGAATAGTCTCTCTAGCTTTTATCTTGAAGGCTTCATATTGCCTGAGCAATATGTTTATCCTTATCTCCTTGACACGATCAGTTCCTTCATATGTGACATTGAGTCTATCCCACATTTCATTTACTATGTCACATGAAGAAATTCGATTATATTCAGTAAGGCATAAAGCACAATATGAAGAATACACAGCTCTAGCATCAAGAGGCTGTCTGTTGGTCAGTTTAGCTTGTGACATCTCTCTAGCTTCAATTACATCTGCATTTTTAGGAATGATTCCTTTGTCAACAATTTCCCATTCTAGAGGATCTTTAGATCTTAGGAAAGCCTTCATTTTATTCTTCTAGACATTATAATCCTTCCCATCAAAGTAAGGAGGTTTAGTATAACTCTGTCCTTTCATCAAACTTGGAGCAACTACACTAGCCATAGATCTTTAAGCTCTGAAGTAAAAACACTTCAATAAAACAAGCTACCATGCTCTGATTCCAATTGAAAAACACTAGTGTGTACACCTAGAAGGGGGTTGAATAGGTGTTCTTGCAAAATTGTGCATAAATAAAAGTTGCAAGGAAAACTTAGTAAATAGTAAAATAGAGAGTTAAGGAAGAGAATCAAACACCGTGTATATAGTGATTAAGCCTACGTCCACTTTCTCAGTCTGACAGCCCATAGGCTAGAGTTCACTATTGAAGGATCTAGTGCAATCACCTAGAGGAGGTGAATAGGTGATTTTAATAAGTTTTGCAAAAGTATAAAACACACAGCATGTGAAGCGTGATATACGAGCGAAATAACAAGACCTATAAGCACAATTAGAGAGTTAAGAGAGTAGAGAACAGGACACAAAGTTTATAGTGGTTCGGCTTAGCTCAAGCCTACGTCCACTCTTTCGGGTTGACAGCCTATCAGCTGGATTCCACTATGAATCAAAAGAGTTATAGTTCAGTTCCAAGACTTCACAAAGTCTTCTGTTCTCACAAAGCAAGTGTGTATCACACCCTTTTGTTTACAATGTAAGCTAACAGTAAATGAACAGCTCTAAACTTTGGAATTATACTCTTTGTTAGCGTCTTTGAAAGACTTGAAATATCTCCCTAAAATACTCCTTCATGCCTACTCGACCGTTGGCACTTTCTAAAGGAATTCTTCCAATCGAACCATTGGACAGAATCAATCAGGGTTATCTCAAGCAATGTTTAGATCATAATAAGAGCCTGTTAATCTTGGTCGCCCATACAATCGGGATCTTGGTTTCTATAAGTGAATACTTGCCACATTTACCCGATCTTCAGAGAATCTAGTATGCTAATAATAATCGTCATAATCTTGATGAGAATGATCAATCTTGTTAATCCACCAATATGCTATTTGAAACCCATCCGTATCAACAACGTAAGAATATCATCTTACTTAAACAGTCGTCATAGATCAACTTTCCATATTCTACTAAATCTAACTTCCCAAACTTTACGATGTCTTCCACCTCCAGATGATACTCAGTTTGACATCTCCAGATCTTACTCTGTCTAGTAGATATTACTTTGTATGGCCTCTCTAGATGATACAAGATATGGCATTTCCAGACGATACAAAATCCGACATCTTTAGACAATATAATGTCTGGCCACGACTTTTGTATTTGACTACAAGTTAAGTCACTGAGTTTTGTCATCTTGTCATTGAGTTTTGTCATCTTCAAAATCAATAATAGAGTTTCCTCTAACCATCTCCCCCTTTTTGATGATGAGAAAATGATCTTGCATATTTTGAAGATATACTCTGCAATATAAAATGTTAGTCATGCAATATCTCTTAAATGAGATAAAGCTGACCTGCAGATATAAAACTTTATAATCCCTGCAATAAATTAGTAGTATAAAGAATTGCTTAAGCAGATCTGCAATATGTATCCACAAGACAAAAAGTTAGTATAGACAACCATAATCAAACCTTAGAAAAATAATATCCCTGTCAACCATTCAAATCACACAATTATCATTGCAGTCAGACACAACCAACCAATCAGCATCTCAATTCATTCAATTCATCTAGTCAAAGAGTCAACCAAACCAAGTTATCCAAAAAAAAAACAAACAAACAAACCAGTTTAAAACAAACTTAAAGCTTAAAGTCAAAATCTGCACTTTCTCCCCCTTTTTGTCATAATCAAAAAGTTTAAGAGGGAGGGGGAACACGAACAAAATGGAGATGATCCAACGATTGCACCGTCTGCTCCAACTTCTTGATTGTCTCCTTCCATTGTTCAACGCCCACTTTCTTCGTCAATTGCTGATATAATTCTTGAACAATGGAGTTGAGAGACTGTAATTGCAAATTCATGAGATATCGATGCTATAACATCTCAAGCTCCATATCAGATTGACGAGACGTTAACTCAATAATAAGTCCAAGCAATTATTTGAACTTGTCAGAATGATTCCGTTTTGTTTGGGCTTCAACATATACAGTCTATGGAAGATGATAGAAGGTAGGAGCATTGACATCTTGGAATGTAGAAAAAGATGTACTTACTCCCCCTGTCTGGTGGCTATCAACTTTGCTTTTGTCTATCCACTTTCTAAAAGCAAACCTTTCAGCTTCACCCTGCACCCTTTCTGTGTCATGTGGAGATTGAACAATAATCGATTTACCATAATGACGTAACATATAATCAGCAACAGTGAGATCATCATCATTAGAACTATCATCCGGGATTGGTATTGTATGCCTCGTCGGGACTGGAGCAAACATGATTGCCTTTCTTTTATTCAAAGGCTTTTCTGATTAAATTGGAGTTGCCATAACAACAAGCCTGCTTGTTGATTGGGATGTATTTCTGATAACAGGTAACCCAACGCTTGCTTGATCAGGTTTCATTGTTGCAGAACTTAAAAATCTCCTTGAAGTAGATATAATGGCAATCGTTGATTCCTTCAAAGTTCGACTCAAAAGGTTGAAAACTTTTTGGAAGAGAAGGCCAAGGGAGAAAACAACTTGCTAGGGTTTCATAAAGAAAGCTTTTTAAGCGAAGAGGCAGAATCCCAAAAGGTTATAGAGTGAGAATGCCTTTCGAAATTCAAAAAGAAACTAAATTTTGGAAAATAAACCAAAAACAACGATTCATTCAATCAAAATATGCATATATCACGCAACGATTCAAATAGGCAAATAAATATGCACAGCATAACGGACATACCTTAACATGCTAAAACTAAAGATACATGTTACCTTATGAGAGAATGGCGGGAAAAATTCATATCATAAGGTCCGGAATCATAGGATATCATAGACGAAAGCAATTCAAGAGTTGGACTATCTGAGACATCGAAAGATCTGAAATGTTGTAACGTCTGAAATGTTATAAGATCTGAAATGTTGTAACATCTGAGACAATATAACGTCTGGAGCATGGTATCATATGAGTCGTCATAAGATCTGAGCTTCAGTAATCAAGGGATAAGATATTTAGCTTGCTTCATATGAATTCGAAGGAACTCTTGTCCAAGGCCTTTGTGAAGATGTCTGCCAGCTGATGTTTGGAATCAATGAAAGTGACTCTAATATCCTTTTTCTCCACATGATCCCATATGAAATGATGCCGAATTTCAATGTGCTTGGCTCTAAAGTGCAAAATTAGATTCTTGGTTAAGTCCATAGCACTGGTACTATCACACCTGATTTCAGTGCATGACTTTGGAACCTTGAAATGATGCAATTGTTGCTTCATCTATAGTATTTGGGAACAACAACTTCCAAGAGCAACATACTCTAACTCTGCTGTTGATAGAGCAACCGTGTGTTTTTTCCTTGACAACTAAGATATTAGTCGTTCACCAAGCAGCTGACAAGTACCTGAAGTACTCTGTCTATTTAACTTGCAGCCTGCTAAGTCAGCATCAAAATATCCAAGTAATGTGAAGTCTCCATCTTTTGGATACCATAATCCAAACTTTGAAGGTGTTGCCACATACTTTATAATTTGCTTAACAGCACTAAGATGTGAGTCCTTAGGATTGGATTGATATCTTGCACATAAACACATACTAAATAGAATGTCAGGTCTAGATGTTGTTAGATATAAAAGAGATCTAATCATACTCATGTATAGTTTCTGATCAACTTGTTTTCCGTCGATATCTTTGTCAAGTTTCAAGGTGCTTGACATGGGCGCCTCTGTCTTCTTGCAATTATCCAACCCGAACTTTGACACAATCTCTGTTGCATACTTTTCTTGATGAATGTAAATACCTTCTTTTGATTGTTTGACTTGCAATCCTAGGAAGAATGTTAACTCTCCCATCATACTCATTTCGAACTCATTTTGCATAGCTTTGGAAAAATTCTTGCAAAGAGTTTCATTTGAAGAGCCAAAGATAATATCATCAACATATATATGAATTAAGAGAAAATCTTTTCCCTCATTCTTAACAAACGGAGTTATATCAACTTTGCCTTTCTCAAAACCATTCACAAGTAAGAATTTACTTAACCTTTCATACCAAGCTCTGGGAGCTTGCTTCAGACCATAAAGTGCCTTCTTCAATTTTCATACATGATATGGTTTCTTTGGATCTTCAAAACCAAGAGGTTGCTTTACATACACCTCCTCTTGTATGAAACCATTTAAGAATGCACTCTTCACGTCCATTTGAAACAACCTGAAATTTTTGTAACAAGCAAAGGCAAGCAATAATCCAATAACTTCTAACCTTGCCACCGGTGCAGAAGTTTCATCACAGTCGATTCCTTCTTGTTGAGAATATCCTTTTGATACTAGTCTAGCTTTATTTTTGACAACTTTGCCTTTCTCATCTAACTTGTTTCTGAATACCCAAATAATAGGTTTTCCTTTAAGTCTTGGGATTAACTCCCAAATATCATTAATTGCAAATTGTCTGAGCTCACCTTGCATAGCTTCAATCTAGCTTTCACCAAATAGAGCTTCATCTACACTATTTGGTTCAACTTTAGACACAAGTGCTACTGCACTGGATTCTTCATGTCTTTGTGACCTCGTACGAACTCCTTCATTGAGATCGCTAATAATAAGTTCAATTGGATGACTGGACTTGTGTTTCCAATTTGAATGAAGGATTCTTCTAGACTTGGATGACACAGTTTCATCTTCTTGTTATTGTACTTCCTTAGGCAAGTTCAAGTTTGAGAAATCTTGAGAATGATCTAGAACATCAAGCTGTGATTGAAGTGAATATATTTGAGTATCTTCATGAAACTTGACATTCATTGATTCTTCCACAGTTTGAGTCTTCTTGTTGAAAACTCTGTAAGCTTTGCTGGTCATGGAGTATCCAAGAGAGATTCCTTCATCTGACTTCATATCAAACTTACCAACATGATTATTAGGATTCTTTAGTATAAAACAGATGCATCAAAAAACACAAAAGTAAGAAACAATTGGTTTCTTATCTTTGAAGATCTCATAAGGGGTTTTTTCTAAAATAGGCCTGAGATACACCCTGTTAATGATATAGCAAGCAGTAGACACTACTTCAGCCCAAAATTGAGAATGAATGTTACTCTCAATTAGCAGAGTTCTGGCCATCTCTTGTAGTGACCTGTTCTTCCTATCCACTGCTCCATTATGCTCAGGAGTATATGGAGATGAAAATATATGTTGAATCCCTATATCATCACAAAACTTGGCAAAGCCTTGGTTCTCAAATTCCTTTCCATGGTTAGTACATATTCGAGAAATAATACAACCTTTCTCATTTTGAACTTTCTTGGCAAACTTTGAGATGTAAGTAAAAGTATCAGACTTACTTGCCAAGAATTATACCCATGTGAAACGAGAGTAATCATCAACAATTACTAGACAATAAGTTTTGCCACCAATACTCTGAGTTCTAATTGGTCCGAACAAGTCCATGTGAAAAAGCTATAAAACATGGTCAGTTGATACTTGGTTTATCAACTTATAGGAGTCTCTGACCTGTTTTCCCAACACACAGGATGTATAGAATTGATCTTTTGAAATGCCAAGCTGGGAAGGCCACGAACAATCTTTTTTGTGGAGATCTTGGCAATCTGCTTCATGTTGGCATGTCCAAGTCTTTTATGCCACATATTTATTTCATCTTGAACCGAAATAAGACATTACAAGCTATCTGGATTTACATGCAGTAGATAAATATTTCCATGTTGTTTTCTAGAGAAGGATTGTGAAGTTTCCTTATTAGAACCGTAGCATAAGCCTTCTTGAATTTGAATTCTATATCCAGCATCACAAAGCTGACTAATACTGATAAGATTATAGTTTAAACCTTTCACCAAGGAAACGTTCTTGATAATCAATTTTCCAATCTATACAGCTCCATATCCTACTATCTTTCCTTTGCTTTTTCCACCAAAGGAGACTTTCCATCCTTTTGTTCTGACTAGTTCAACAAAGCAGCTTGAATCACCTATCATGTGCCTTGAGCATCCACTGTCCAGGTACCACTTCGTCTTACTCTTGGTTGTAACCTGTTAACAATAAAAATACTCACTTTTTCTTTGGTACCCAAACTTTATTAGGTCCGGTATAGTTAGTGTAACCAAAGTTTGACCAGTTTATCTTTACTGATCTTTTCAATAGAAAATAATCTCTTTCAAGATGTTCTGAGCAGTTACAATTGGAGCGCTCCAGAGAACTTCTTCCAATAGGTTTTAGAAAAACTCTTTCAAAATGATTTTTGTAAGCTGCCTTTGAGGCTTTTCGTTCAAGCCTTTCCTTTACCTTGGGAAAATCAATTAAAGGAATGGTTTTAGGAGTCATACCTAAACCAGCTTTCTTAAAATAAGGTCTTTGAATTGAAAGAGGTTTGTCAAGTTTTTCAGAACCATTTGAAAACCTTTTTGAGAGATTTGAAAAATCAGCTTTGAGACAAACAACTTGCTTCTCAAGAGAATTTGACTTCTCCTTTGTAGCAACCAAACTTTTGTTCAAGCTTTCAAATTTTTTTGACCAAACATTTTCCTACTTTTGAAGTCTCAAGTTCTCCTTCTTAACCTTAGAAATTATTTTCAAAGATGATACCATACTAGAGCATAACTCATCAATGTACTTAGAAACTTTAATAGGAATTTGGTCCGAATCTAAACTTGCTTATGAGTCTGAATTTGATCATGCCATTAAGCATATATTTGCAAACTCATCATCATTATCAGCATCACTCTAGGTTTCAGCTTTGATTGCTTTCTTGTATTTTCGTTTCTTCCATTACTTTGCTTCAATAGAGGATAGCTGGGTTTTTTGTTTCATTTCTGCCTACAGTTGTAACAAGTTACTTCATTGTTTGCTTCATTATCCCATGACTGTCTATTATGAGAATTCTGCCTATGCTGTCTTCTCTGACAGTTTTGCTCTGGCTTTCTTCTTTGGAAGTTTTGAGAATTAGAATTTCTCAAGTTGAACCTTCTTCCTTTAATGTTCAATTGCTTGAACTTCTTCATTAGAAGAGCCATTTCTTCATCATCCAACTCACATTCGATCATGCATCATCAAGATCTTCATTAGATTTTAAGGCTATGGATTTCTTACCTTTCAAGTCTGTTTGTTCATAAGATTTTTCTACTGCATAAGATTGGAGAGTTCCAATTAGCTCATCAACATAGAGATTGAATCCTCTACGTCTCTCTTATAAATATCTTCACTTGATCCCATTCACTTGAAAGTCCAAGTAGTAATTTGCTGACTTTCAATGGTCCAGAAATAGGTTGATCTTGATTTGCAAGACCATTGACAATCTCAATGAATCGGTTGAACATGTCAAAGATAGTTTCTCCAGGCTTCATTTTGAAGGCTTCGTATTGACCAAGAAGAATATTGATCCTTGTTTCTTTTTACTCGATCAATTCCTTCAAAAGTGACATTCAACCTTTCCCATATCTCCTTAGTTGTTTCACAAGAAGAGATGCGATTATATTCTGTATGAGATAAAGCACAATATAATGAGTAAATAGCTTTAGCATCAATATTTTATCTTTTGATAAGTTCAGCTTGATTCATCTCTCCAGCTTCTACAACATTTCTCTCTAGATTTGATGCACGTTTGAGATTTACTTTTTTGTTAACAACATCCCATTCCAATGGATCTTTTGATCTTAGAAATGCTCTCGTTTTGTTTTTCTAGATGTTGTAATCCTTTCCATCAAAGTAAGGTGCTTTGGCGTAGTTCTGTCCTTCCATCACTCTTAGAATAAAAGCATTAGACATAGATCTTTAGCTCAGAAGTAAAACACTTCAAAAACAAGCATGAGGCCCTGATACCAATTGAAGGATCTAGTGCGATCACCTAGAGGGAGATGAATAGGTGATTTTAAAAACTTTTGCGAAAGTATAAGATACATAGTGTGTGAAGCATGATATGCAAGTGAAATAACAAGAGCTGTAAGCACAATTAGAGAGTTAAGAGAGTAGAGAACAAGATACAAAGTTTATAATGGTTCGGCTCAACTCAAGCCTATGTCCACTATCTCAGGTTGACAGCCTATTGGCTAGATTCAACTATGAATCAAAAGAGTTACAGTTCAATTCCAAGGCTTCACAAAGTCTTATGCTCTCACAAAGCGAGTATGTATCACACATTTTTATTTACAATGTAAGCTCATAGTAAATGGATAGCTATAAACTTTTGAATTATACTCTTCATCATCGTCTTTGAAAGACTTGAAATATCTCCCTTAAATACTTCTTCATGCCTACTTAACCGTTGGCACTTTCCAAATAAATTCTTTCAATCAACCGTTGGACAGAATTAATCAGGAATATCTCAAGCAATCTTTAGATAGTAAAAAGAGCCCATCAATCCTGGTCGCTCATACAATCAGGATCTTGGTTTTCATAAGTGAATACTTGCCACATTTACCCGATATTCAGAGAATCCAGTATGCCAATAACAATTGTTATAATCTTGATGAGAATAATCAATCTTGTTAATCCACTGATATCATGTCTGAAATCCACGAGTATCAACAACATAAGAATATCATCTTACTTAAACAGTCGTCATAGATCGACTTTCCAGATTTTACTAAATCTAACTTCCCAGACTTTATGGTACCTGCCACCTCTAGACGATACTCTGGCTAACATCTCTAGATGTTACTATGTCTGGCAGATGTTACTCTATATGGCCTCTCTAGATGATACAATATTTGAAATTTCTAGACGATACAAAATCTGACATTTTCAGACAATATAATGTCTTGACTACAAGTCAAGTCACTAAGTTTTGTCATCTTCAAAATCAACAATAGAGCTTCCTCTAACAACTATGATTCAAGACAGTTACAAGTTCAAGACCAATGCTTCTCTAAGAAGAGTTCACAACTCTAACAAAGCTACAGTAATACTCTCTTTTGAGTACAATATGAGCACAATGACGAGTAGGATGAAAAGCTTCAGACTATAGAATTTTATCTCTCTTTTTCAACTTATTTCACAACTAGAGATAACACCCTTTTATATTCCTTCGTGCCTTCTTGACTGTTGACACCTTCCAAAGGAGTTCTTCCAATCTTCCCATTGGACAAAATCAATCAGGAGATCTTGAGCTATTTAGATTTTGAGTTAAGAATCTGTCAATCATAATCGCCCATACAATCAGGATCTTCAGTTTCCAAGAATGAATACTTGCTCAAAGTTCTCATCCTCCGGTTGACCAATTATTCTCATAAATATAAAGATAATCAACCAGGGAACCAAACCAATAAGCCATCTAAAATCCAAGTAAATCTCACCCATGAAGGTGATATTCCAAGTTGATATTCTCCTTAGATTTGACCGAGAAGGTTGCAAAGACAACTAATATATAATAGCCAACATATGTTACAGATGGTTATAGACGATGCTCAGTCTGACGTCTTCCAGACGATATAGTTACAGATGATGCATATTCTGACATCTTCCAGATGGTGCATTAAGCTTATCTAGACGGTATGGTTTCTATCTTCCGGACGATACAAGAAACTTATCCAGACGATACCTGAACAAACTATGTATAGTCTGACTCCTTCAGTATATAACTCTTTCAAACTAAGGCGAGTTTTGTCAACTTCAAAACAAAAACATGAGTTACTCTAACATCTTCACACACAAAATCATATGGATAAGCTCACACTTTCATAGTTCATCTCCACACACAAAATCAGATGCACTTGATTTAGTTCACACTAATGTTTGTTGCATGGATGCAAGGACACTTGGAGGTGCATTATATTTTGTGACATTTATTGATAACTTCTCTAGAAAGGTGTAGGCTTTTGCTTTGAAATCTAAGGACCAGGTGCTTGCTGTCTTCAAACAATTTAATGTCAACGTGGAATGAGAAACTAAATAAACTGAAATGTGTTCGAGCTGACAACGATGGTGAATATAGAGGGTTGTTTGAATAATATTGCAGAGATTATGGTATCAAGCTTGAGAAAACTATTCCGAAGACAACACAACATAATAGAGTAGCAAAGAGAATGAACCAAACAATTAATGATTGGATTAGGTGTATGCTCTCTCATGCAAAGTTACCTAAGTCATTCTGGGGTAAAGTGATGAGAAAGGCAGTAAACTTGATAAATCGTTCTCCATCAGTTCCTCTAAAAGGGGATGTTCCTCAAAGAGTTTGGAGTGGAAAGATGTTTCATACAATCATCTCAAAATGTTCGGTTGCCGAGCATTCATGCATGTTCCAAGAGATGAAAGGACCAAGCTCGATGACAAGTCTGAGTAGTGTCTCTTCTTGGGTTATGGACATGAAGAGGTTGGCTATACGCTATGGGACCAAGCTAGAGATGTGGTGTTCTTTGAGCATCAAACCATTGAAGACATCGACAAGTCAAGGAAGCCAAAGAATGTAACTCAACACTTTGTTAGTTTCAACCCAAATCTTCTTGTCGTACTAGGTGAAAATCACAGGGGAGAAGTGTATGAAGATCATAAAGAAGGTGAATCATCACATTATGTTGATTCTTCAGTCGAGACAAGTGAAATGGTACCGATTGAGCCAGATGAACTAGTTGAGCAAGAACAGCCGGTCGTGCCTCAAGTTAGAAGATCAGATTGAGAACGTAAACCCTCACAGAGATATCAACCACATGAGTATGTGTTATTGACTAATGCAAGAGAGCCAAAAACTTATGAAGAGGCCATGTCATGTGATCAAAAGAATGAGTGGCATGGAGCTATGCAAGAGGAGCTTAAATCCTTGCATGAGAATCACACATTTGAGTTAGTGAAGTTGCCCAAAGGCAAGAGAACACTCACAAATAAGTGGGTGTACAAATTGAAGATGGAAGAAAAACCACAATTCAAGGCTCGGCTTGTTGTGAAGGGATTTCGTCAAAAGAAAGGAATTGACTTTGAAGAGATATATTCACCGGTTGTAAAGATGTCATTTATTCGAGTTGTTCTTGGGTTGGCTACCGTCTTGGAATTAGAAATTGAGTAGCTTGATGTAAAGACAACTTCATGGAAATTTAGAAGAAGAAATATATATGGAGCAACCAAAGGGCTTCAAACTTGAAGGCAAGGAGCATCTTGTATGATGGTTGAGAAAAAGCTTATATGGTCTCAAGCAAGCGCCAAGACCGTGGTATATGAAGTTTGAATCATTCATGGAAGATCATGGCTATGGTAAGACCAACTCCGATTCTTGTGTCTTTATGAAAAGATTCTCAGATAATGATTTTCTTATCCTCCTGCTCTATGTGGATGACATGTTGATTGTTGGACATGATGTTAAGAAAATCAATAGCTTGAAAAATGAGTTAAGTACAGCTTTTGCAATGAAGGATTTAGGCCTTGCTAAGCAAATCCTTGGTATGAGAATTACTCGGGATAGAAAGAACAAGAAGCTTCGGCTATCCCAAGAGATATACATTGAAAAGGTACTGGAAAGATTTAACATGAGTATTCAACATCGAAGAGGTGGACGATGAAGCGTCATTTGTTGGGGGAGATCGATCAGGAAAGGTGATCGGAAAGGTTTGATCTTGAGAAATTGGATAGAATGAATTTCGAGGTTGAAATTCCTTTAAGGGGGGAAGATTGTACCACCCCGCTTTCAACTTTCTTTTAGGGTTTATTTGTGTGAATTTACGGATTTAGTTAGTAACTTGTCAGACCTAGAAGTCCCCCGAATAAACAGTCAAAATTCGTTACAGGCGATTATAGACTTTTGAAAATCGCATTTTGGTCCTCTTGATAATTTGTTGTTTGCATTTTAACCCCAAAGGAGTGAATTTTGGGCCCATTGGCATTTTTGTAATTTTTAGCCTATCAGTGACCAAGGTCAATGCTGACAGTTGACCAGTCAACAGACTCACGTGACACCGGTTTCTCCATGGGCGAACCGATCTGACCTTGCTAAATGGTCTGATTGCTCGTGTAACATCCTCGATTTGGGGCCCTGATTAATAAAATGACTAAGTAGTAAAATGGGGTAATTAGCCCACTAAAGCCTTTGGTGAAGACAAATAGGGATCGACATGCCTGGTCATCTAGAGCACTCAACCTTGAGCAATTACTCGACCATAAGGATCAAGCAAGAAGGCCTTGTACTAACACAGATTTTTACACGATGACTCAAAGAAGAGTTTAGTGGATGATTTTTGCCAATTCACGAGGGGCGATAATTAATCTTGAACCAGCTTTGAGACTATCAATACAATTATGTGATTAGAAAGACATCTTGCCGATTAAATGACAACTGAGGAATAGTCTAAGGAACGGTGAGGCTCAACGGGTGAATAATCGCGGGACTTGCGATGTGACACCCTATTGATCATCATTTAGAAAGGACTATTTCAGGTCACCAAAAGGCGACACTTAATCACAATTTTATTATATTAATTTTGGGCACTAAATTGAGAGAGGTGGGCTCTAACCCCAATTAATGAATTAGAGGTGGGCCAACCTAGGAAGGCTAGGTTTGACCCAAGAAAGGTGGGCCAAGGCCATTCGGCCAAGGGAAGACCGAGTAGGGAAATAAAGAGAAAAAGAAAGAAAAAGAGAAAGAGAAAGAGAAAGAGAGAATAATGGGATTTGGTGGTGTCTTACAATTATTTGAGTCAAAGAAAGAAAATCTAGAGTAGTTTTGACCTAGGGAATTATTAATTCAAGAGGTACTAGAGTAGGATGATTCAAGATGACATAAGACTAGATTGCAGTACCTAATATCTACTTAGAGGAGACCACATGTGGGGAGGAAGAGGATAGAGTGGCTGGCGGCAATTAAGGAGAAAAAGAGAGGAAAAACAAAATAAAGTCAATATTAAGGCTATCTTGATATTAGAATTAGGCATGTGGCCTAGTGAGTTTAGGGTGATGTAATCTCGATGATGTAATGTGCCTAGAGGTAGGATGAAGTCATCCTAAGAAGCTATTAGAAGAATAGGTAATTAAGAGTCTAATTCTACTATAATCATAAGAATTAGAAATAGCCATGTGAGCTATTGGGCATAGGATGATGTAAGCTTGGTGATGTAAGGTGCCTAGATATAGGTTGATGTCGTCCTAGAAGGCTATTAGAAGAATGGGCAATTAAGAGTCTAATTATAGTGTCATCATGAGAATTAGATATAGCCATGTGGGCTATTAGACATAGGGTGATGTAATATTGATGATGTAATGCACCTAGATGTAGGATGAAATCATCCTAGAAAGATATTAGATGGATAGGCATTTAAGAAGCTAGTATAAGTTATAAATTAGGCACATGGATTATCATTTAAATATTGCCATATAGGCCTAGTACCTAGTAGATAGAATAGTCTTATTAATAGTCACATGGGCTAAAGAAATAAAGGAAAGAGCATTGAATGTTGAATAGTATACCTAAGCTAGTGACCATAGGCCATTAATGCATTAAATGTCCTATAAACTTGCTCTCCAAGTTTCTCCTCTAGCTTGGGCCCTAACCTTTCTTGCCTATAAATGGAGAGCAGTTTACTTCATTTAGACACACACCACAACCAAGAACACACAAACCTCTTCCACCTTCTTCTGAAAATTCGTAGCTCACCAAACCCAGCCACTGTTCTGCCTTCAAACACCCACCAGCAGCCATTTGCTTCACCAAAACCCTCCACCACCCTCTTATATACTTCCATACCGTTCCTCCTGCAAAATTTCAGCCCCAACGGAGATCGGGTTACTCCCAAATTAATTCTGGAAGTTCCAGACTCCTAGACCGAAATACTGCACCGTCAACCGTTTTGTTTTGCCCTGGTTGACCGATCAAACGACCTCGGAATTGAGTGAAACTAGTGTCATTCCCTTCGTAACATCCATAGCTTTCCAATGCCACTGACCACGCTCCCAAACGTTCAGTATTCACTGCTGTAGGTCCCCTGGAAATCGTCCGTACTGTCACCGAGCTGGACGACGGGTTGCTGTTCGCCTGCTCCGATTAGCTCCTGCTTCTGTTTCTTTGATTCCTCTCTGTGTTTTTTTTAGTAACACCTGTCTGTAAGTGGACTTTCTAACCCTCAGGTAGGGCGTGACGTTACGTAGTTAACTTGTGAAGTGGTTTTCTAAATTTATTCTCCACTTTGATCTTACTAGTCTTCCAGAAAATGTTATGTTCTTGTTATGATTTCTAGTCTGTTTCTTGAGTTCAAAAATCTATCTTTTGGTGAAGTGACATCTTATTTTAGCTTTTAAAATTATCATTGAGCTTTGGTCTTCCCAGTCTTGTTTAAAAAGATTGTTGTTTTTACCTCAAAGTTGCATCTTACTTCTTGAGTCAAAATTCCTTTCTTTTGCAAAATAATGTCTTTAATTTCAAGATTAAGGTGAAAGATATGATTTTTGAAATGGATGATCTCTTATGCAAAGAAAGTGCTGGTTATAATCTCAAAGATAAAATGAAAGAAATGATCTTTCGGAATGGGTGATTGTGTGTGATGCATATTATAAGACAAGACCCGCCACTCGACCGAGGTCGTGTTGGCGATGATGGACCCGGAAGAATTCCAGAGGATGACCCTCCCCGGCGGATGGACTTCGGGGGAGAAGCGCTCTGTGGGTTGTGCCCGGCTTTTGAGTCGAATGGGCCGTACTAGATGGGGCTAGTGCATTGCTTGGGCTGCGGTCCAAAAGGCCAGATCTTTATGGTACCGGCGGTCGAGGAGGGCCAAAAGATTATAAAAGATAAATGCATGCAATGATGTATGGAGTCTTTGTTGATTTTGGGATTATGGGTGATTTTTTGAAGTCCTTGAAATGTGATCTTTTCAAGAGGGGCAAGGTTTTGAAATGATTTGATGACAATCTTTATTTGTGATTTTCAAACCTTTGCTTGTTGATTGCGAGGCCACCTCCTAGGCGAGGTTTAGAATTTCTACTTATTGAGTTATCTCACCCCGTGGTTATTAACTTTTTCAGGATTGTACCATGGTTAGCCGTGATTCATTTTGGTGTGCCATCAAGATGATCACCGAAGTAGGAGCAATTGACGGTGAATGTTTCCTCGCTCACTTTTTGTCGAAGATGTTAGGTTAGAGAAGCTAGGGATAACCAACCCCCAATCTTAGTCAACTTGTGATTAAAAGTGCTTCTAGCACGTCTTGTTGTAACCATGTTACTTGTTGTTGAAGATTATGTTCGATGGATGCTTGTTATGTTGATAATGGTGGTTTGTGTTGATATGTAAATGATATATGAAGTAGATCTTTATGTCACATGTTGCTTAGTTTGCCTAATTAACTACCAAGTATTGTACGGGGATTGCTTCCGCTTGATGATTAAGTCGACAATGGGTCCTGGTATAATATTGTCGCAAGTGATAAATGAATTAATGGCCATGTGGGGATTTGTCAAGTGCCCAACGGACCGAGGCATGATAACTCCGGTTGTGACGAGCCCTTGAGCTTAATTAAAATAATTAAGTTTCTTTTATCTATTAATTGGTGTTCAGGGCGTCACAGCTCGCGTTGAATCGATCGCTCCCAAGTCGGTTTTCTTCTCTCTCTCTCTCTCTCTCTCTATAGCTTTTCTTCAAATAGGTGTTGGATGCGCACCATGTGCGACCACGCCGGAGTCAATCACCGACCATCACTTGCCCTATCGGACGGGCATCCTATCCCTAGTTTCTTGGTCCCCGGCCGTTGGTTAACGCTTGCTAGCCACCTCGTTCTTGGTTTTCCCTCCTTCCCGTGAGCCATGCTCTATTTTGCTCATTGGTGAACCACCCTCCTGTTGGCCACGAGATCTCACAGCTCCGGGCATCGTTTGGCGAGCCGTTGGTCGCGTTGGCTTTCTTTATGTCTCCTTTTCTAGCCTTGACTAACTAGGATGGATGGATGCATAGGTGGAGAAATGGTAGGTAGGGCCGAGTAGGGTCAAGAGCACGATATTGCACATTATGCATAGCTTGGACCAATTAGGTGACAATAGGTTGTCATTGGCCAAGTGGGTTGAGTGCGCCTATTAGGGCATCGACCGTGAACTTTCGTGACTAGACCGAAGAAATGGAAGAATTTCCCGACTAGTTGGCTTGTAGCCCGCTCAAGTGGCCAATAGGCCTTGATTGGGTAAAAAGATCAACTGAACACCGTCGGGTGTCAACTTGATCATGAGGATTACTGGGTGATAGTGAGGATGATCGAAATGGTCATCGGTATCGTACCGCTCTAGAAGGAGTGTGGTATACTAGTAGGTGGTTATAGGGTTCAGATGGGTGATGGACCATCTTACTATGGTCACATGAGGAACAATGAGACATGTGGCATGAGGATATGGCTTTGAGCCAAGTCTTAGTCCATGACCGATTGACTAAGAGACATAGTTCGAGGAGATATCAAACTGTGTGCGTGTACCTATACCAAATGGTCAATCACGCTTGAGAACCAACCAAGGTGAACAGTTGGTTAATGATGAGGATGAGGGCTAAGCCACGTGAAAGGTTGGCCGAATCTCAATTATGGACCAACTGATTGTTAGGTGAAGACTCAAAGACAATCGAGTTAGATGCATTTACTGTACCATGAGGTCAGTCAAGCCTAGTGGCCAAGCACCGTGATAAGTGGGTCGGAAGTGACTCTTTAATGTCAAGCCAAGTAAAAGGTGGATGAGTCACGACAGTTAGTAGTCACGTGGCGTAACGGGTGACTACTACGTGATGGGTCAGCTAATAGAGGGTTGTCCCACATTAGAGCCAAACAACGTAGCAGGTTGGCCAATGGTGACTTTCAAGGCCATACCACGTGATGGGTCGGCTAGTAGAGGACTACTAGAGATGGCACGCAAGAGATGACGTGCAGTAAGGTCTTAGATTTCTATTAGTCGAAGTGAACTTGCTATGAGATTCGAGAGCCTCGTTGACTGAGGTACATGCAAGTCGGGCTGAGGGACCCAACAACGAAGTGGTATGCCAGTTGAGCCGGAGAGCCTCGATGACTGAGGTTTACGCGAGTCGGGCCAAGGGCTCCGATGATTGAGAGGTACGCTCGTTGAGTGAGAGTGTGTGGTTCCTCAAGTGGTCGATGACCTAGTGAGGTATCGACAGTAGACACGTGTAAGTTGTGTATTGCCTGAGAGAGTTTGAACGACGGACTAGGGACCCCAAAGCAATTGACTTCCTAGTATAGGGATAGGGTGTAGACTCACGGAGATATTTATATCTCATGCGTCATTATTGACCTTTTTACAAGCACGGGGTGATTTTGGAGGTGAGTTCTGGTGGAAGTCCCAAATACGCTAGAAGAATTGTCGGGGTGAAGATTTGCGCATTCATTTGTGCTGAAGGCTAGTGACTTACTTGAGACAACGCTACACATTAGCCGAAGTGAAGGAAGAATTGGGGATTGCTACACGCTCGGGAATGTGGTGTGACAGAATCGACGATGGCGATCGGCTAGGTGACGACTAAGGAAGTCTTGAGGGGATAGCAGTAGTTGGATGGCCCTAGATCACGCGTCGTGCTCGCATACAATAAACTCGTGCGGAATAGGGGAGCTAGGAGTTGGGGCGGCAGTCGACGACCTCCTGGGGGGGCTTAGATGACGCTTGAGAACACACAAGAAGCGACTACATAGCTTGGGTGCTCGCGTATCGAGGTGATGCTTTTTGTGGTCGTGACTTTGGGCACCTCCTGATGGCTACAATGGTGGCAGTGACTGCCTGGGATAGTAAGGTGGTGTTGACACCAAAATTTTGGATAAATCATATAGATTTAGTTGCACAAAATTATTCATTTCATCTTGCATTTTGGGAAAACTATCGGCGGCGAATGAATTTTCGGAAAAAAATTATTTAGCGGATTTGAGCAGAATCTACATGAAAGGATGAAGATTATCTTTATATATAAAAGATAAGGGCAAATAAAGAGAAAATTCGGTCAAATCTTTCTAAAAGATTTGACCGAGATTGCTTTCTTCCTCCTTAAAAAAAGGCCAAGGTCGTGCAGTGAAGAGGGGTGTCTCTTGGCGGTGAAAAAAGTCAGAAAGAAAGGAGAGAGAGAGAGAGAGAGAGAGAGAGAGAGAGGACACACACAAGGGGTTTTTCATTCGGGCAAGGGAAAAACACGAGTGGAGAAAAGTGAGTCATGCGTGAGAGAAAAGAGTGAGAGAGCTCGGGGGAATCTGAGAACAAAAACCAGAGAGAAAAGATAGAAAAAAAAAAGAAGTCTGGGAGAAGAGACCTCAGCCAAACCTCTTTTTGGCGGAGTCCTTTCTATCGCCAGTAGTCACGCCAACAAAGCTGTAGCTTCCCTCCACACAGTCGATGTTGCTATCACACTCAGCCGCTAATCGTTGTTGCTAATTTTCTCTCCACGTTCTTGTGCTGAAACGACGTCTCGACATCGAGCCGTTGCCTTCCTCTCGCCGATGATCCTGATGCTCGTTGTTGAATCACGTCGATTTGCTACGTAGAGGAGTCCCCACCCAGCCATTAACCGTTGTTGCTAATTTTCTCTTCACGTCCCTGTGCTGAAACGAGTGCACTCCATACGCTGCTCAATTGAGTCCCTCTCTAACGATTGGCGTTTGCCCATCAATTTACCCACAATCCAGCAAGGAGCCGCGTTGCTTTACTACACATTATTTAAGGACTTGCACAGAAATAGGAAACGGTGGACATTTGGTCAAAGATAAAAGTCCAACCAGTGGATCATCAACGTGGGGTTGTACAAAGCAAAAGAAATAAATAAATAAATAAACCTTTTGGCTTTGTTCATGTAAGTTAGTCAAACGAAGACCCATCATGCTTGACCTCAGAGAGGGCATTTGAAGGTGTGGTATTTCCTTTTTGTTGCAGGTTACTCGAGAGACTTCCGCATAGACCATCACTGCAAGTCCAGACTTTGGCCGTCAACTCGCATCTTGACTGCCGTTCGCTGTTGTAGTTCATCGTCCGCCATTGGTTCAAGTTTGGAAATATTTTTAGAAGGTTAGCTAAAAAATCTTATCTTGGCTTGAATATATTGCTTAAAATTGATAAGATTTTTCATGCCTAACTAATTGTTTTGAGTGGTCTATTGGAATTAATCTTCCAATTCGCAACCGCAAAATCGATTTTTTATTTTGTCTATAAGGCTTTAGACGGAATAATTAATTGCGCGGGAATATAATTGATATTTTGATCTTTAAGGATTAAGATCAATTTATTGATTCTATCTACGAGAATTTCTTTCTTTTGATGTTATTTCCCTTTTAATGACTTTTGTTTATATGAATTGCTTGTTAGATAGAATTACATTTTCATGTTTAGATTAAATCACATTTAGGTAGTATTGCATAGCATGATTAGATTGCATTTTAAATATAACTACATGTTTAAATTAGGTTTTCACGTTTAATTTCAAGTTTAGTGAAAAATAAAAATAAAAATAACATGCATGTCTCTTTTTTTTAGTTTGCATTATTAAGTCATCGCACGACATTTAGTTTACGCACAATAAATTGCATGTCACCTAGGAATTGCATACAAATTCATATCATGGTAGAACATAACATTTAGAAACTTAGGAGTCATGTTAGATTAGGTTTTCATATTTTATGGTTTTATTTAATTTCGAATTCATTAGCTAAATAAGAAAATGCTTTAAAACTTAACCTTTTGCATGTTATCTAATTGATTTAGTTAAATAGCATGTCATTTAGTCCAAATTAACCTAGGTTTTGCATGTTTTAAATCATGTTAGGTCATGTCATTAGGATTAGATTTTCATGCATTTGCATATTAGTTTTGTTTTCATATTCTAAAAATATTATCCGTAGTTAAGATAATGTTTTAGTTTAGATTAGGGAATAATTTAGTTCCTAGTCTAAATTAGATATTATTTAACTATAGGATAATTAGTTTCATTAGATACTTTTGAAATTTATAATTTTGCATTTAGGATTGCATTAATATAGTTGCATATAGAATTAGTTTTCCATTACATGCATTGCATTCACAAAAAATGAAAATCCCAAAAAGAATAGTTTTTTTCTGTGTGTTGATTTGCTTCATTAGGTCATTTTTTCTATTGTTTTATTTCATTAAGCATTTAAGTAATTGTTTGCGTACCCGCGTGATCATCATGCATGTTAGCGAATAAAGTTAAAATCAATTCAAGCTACCTGTAAATAATTTTTGAAATAGAAGAAATAGGTTCTCAAGTCCCCGAATTCAAAATCTCTGGTTCGTAGGGGTAAAGTACTACTCACAGTATTTTACATGGGTTTCTAATCAACCCACCATAAATAGATTAGTGTCGACTCCAATTGAAATTGATTTTGGATGTTAAGAATTTAAACCTAAGTTGCGAATTGGTATGAGCTTGGGAGAGCTCGAGCTAGACTAGACTTAGCATTCCATTAGTCGAACCCCTAGGTGGTGCACCTTCGGGGAGGTCGCGACAGCTTGGTGACTCCGCTGGGGAATTGGTTCAAAGAGCTCTAGTGGACTTAGGCCTGTTTTCTTCTTTTCAGAAATTGCTAGGCAGTGAAAATTCCATTTATGTCCCTAACACATATGTTGATTGTTTTTGTAGGTTGATCTTTGTTTTGAGTGTTTAATTGCTCTATTTGGAGTACTGTTTGATATTAACTGTTGTGCATGCTTTATGATTTTTGCTCTACACTCTTGCACACACAACCCGCCGCCGGACCTGGGCTGCACTAGGATAACTTAGGATGGTGTTAGGTTGGATACAACTTCGACCGCGAGGCTGGGTAGTAGAGGTTGCCCAACTTAACCCCGAAAACTTTCCTTCTTGGTGCCAAAGGTGTTTGCCTCTTCCCGTGAGGCTGCATCGCATTTGGGCATAACTTTTGGCTGAGCCGGAGTTGCAAGGACTTTGATTTAGTTCGCGAAGCTGCGACTAATCATTCCATCCTTGTAGTTCCATTTTGCTAAGTCTTTTAGAGTAGAAATCGAGCTGCACCTGTCATGCGCATGTCGATGTGATTGCCTCTGATCTACGTGTAAAGTAAGTCTTCTATCCCTATTCTTTGACTTCCATTTTCATGATTAGTCTAGGTCAGTAGTGTCATCATAATGGTTTTTGAGTCAAAATTCATCATCATTAAGATTTTTTTCCATGAAAAGCGAAAAATAATTCAAAAAAATCTAAAGAAATTTCTTTTCATAAAAAAGAAAAAAGAAAAAATGCATGTTGGATAATCCCTGTTTATTTTTCTGACCTCTTTGCTTCATGTGTCAGAATCTAACTCTTCTTGTTCGATCAAGAGGTGACACTTCTGAAGGAAAATAATTTGCAAAAGTTAGCATGCAGAACTGCGGGGCAATTTTCCAATCTGGATGAGACTTGCATTGATGCATGATGAAAATTTCTCAAATTTTAGATCCATGTTCATGCACTTTTCTTTTTATGCAAGGGGCAGGAACAAAAATACGGTATCAAGGATTGAGTTTATAAACAAAGTTGGCCAATGGACTCTCGATTCCCATAAATTTTTTTCAAATTGATATCATGTTCATGATATTTTTGAGTGGGATGAATTGTTTGTGCTTAAAATAAATAATCTCAAAATGCTCATATCTACTGAAAAATTTGCATGATAGTTTTGCTCATTATTCCACCGAGGATTGCCAATTTAATTTGATGAATACTGCACAATTGCTTGAGATTGTTAAAGGAGATGTATCGGAATGATGAAAGGCAAGCCCTACCCACACACAGTCCCTTACTTATACAATTGTGAGATGAGCACACAAAGTTCCATGTTTGCAAGGTAAAGAGTTCTCTCACGAAAGGTACAATAACTGAAATGATGAGGGGCAGTTCATTTCTCTATCCCAAACACTATAATGATCCATTGATTGCCCATTTTGAGCCTAAACACTTGTAAAGTTTCAGTTCATATTACCCCTGTCAAGAACAACCCCACATCAGGGCATTTTGGAGGTACATTTACATCATTGATGTTAAAAGTGTAAAATGGATAGAAATTTTCTTGCTTTCACTTGCATCAATTTTTTAGTGTTGCTTTTACATGTGGAACCGAGTATTAAATCAAGTGCCTTAGGGATGATGAAGAGCATTCATTCTTATATCCTAAACACTCTTATCCTTCGTTAGCCACCTTGAGCCTGTGATTTGATTTCAAATTAAACCCACGTTGGTAATAATCTTACACTGGGGCATGGCAAAATCAGGACGATCAGAAATAGTAGAGTACAAGCGTTACATCATGAGACGTCAGCCCTTATCCAGTCTAGTCCATAGAAAAAAAAATGCAAAATGGGGCATGAAAAAGCAGTGAGCCTAGTAAAAGCAAGGCCAATGCCCGAATCCAAAAGAAAAGTGAAAAATAGGGGCAAGGAAAAAGCAGTGTGCCTGGTAAAAGTAAGGCCGATGCTCGTAGAAGTCAGAGCCAAAGGTTCGAATCTGCAAAAAGTTAGCCCTCAATGTGTTCGGGTTCTCAAAAAATGATGAATGAGTCAATCTTGTCAGAGAATTTGACATCATATAGCATCCCCAATAAAACAAAGTCTGAAGCTCGAATGTTGAGTCCAAGGAAAAATTCCCAGTTTTTCATCCCATACACACTTTTAAGCCAAGCCTGTAGAGTCTCTTCTAATTAGGGCACTTGAATTAATGTGAGGTTCCTAATGTGTTAAGCTTAGCTCGAAGAAGTGCGAGCAAGACTGTTTCTATTGCATTTGCAAGGTTCTTGACTTGTAAACCTGGCGATATTTGTTGAAGACAATTCTTTCTAAGCTTTGACTCAAGGAGTCCCTTTTGCTTAGCCGATGACAAAGCCCAAATTACGGTCCTACTAAAAGACCGCTTAGATTGGTAAGGTCATACCACTTGCGAGAATACTCGGATCTTTATCGACATGATGATGGTGAGATCGAGTGATACAGTTATTCCCGCATTAATGGCCGGGACAAAAGCCTTTCAATGAGAGCGAGCGAAAGTCCTTTCTAACCGCATCTCATTTGCCATTCTTAATAAATTCACTCAATTGAATGGAAAATCATTTTTGCTCAATAATTCACCTTAGTGGAAACTTGATGATGCAAAAATCAATATGCATAATTTTGAATGACAGAATGCAGATCTCTCTTGATAGATGATATTTCTTCTGAAAACCAAGGAGTTCATGATAATCAAGTTACTTTCTAAAACTTCTCGAATTCCCTGAATATTCTTGAGCCTTCTTCTTGCAGGGAATCAATTTTGTGCAGAACTTGGAGTGTTATACTCTTATAGCCCAATGTCTCCTCATCAACCTTGGCACCTCAAATCTCATTGACTTGATCTTCAAGTAAGGAACCTCAGGTAAGTATCAAAATTTTCAAATACAGAAATCTCACTTCTGCTATCTCGAGATATCTCAGTTTGGATCTGAATGTCTCAAACCTATCATTAAACATTTCATTCTAGATATGAATGTTTTTCAATTCTCTTGAATTTTTGCTCAGTACATCTCAGTCTGGATTAGGAAGTCCCAAACCAAGTTGTCAAACATTTCATTTTGGATATGAATGCTTTTCGACGTATCATTATACCTCAGTTTGGATCTAGTCTGGATCTAGGTGTCCTGAATTTACATATGTGAAGCATCTCATTCTGGACATGAGTTGTTTCTCATTCATTTTTCAGTCTGAATCAGAGCATTTCTATTGACACGGCGTGCTTTCGTAGCTCGTAGTCACTTTTCATTGACTTGGCGTGCTTTCGTAGCCCGTAGTCGCTTTTTACCCACTTTGCGTGCTTTCGTAGCCCAAGTCACATTCCATTTGACACGGCGTGCTTTCGTAGCCCGTAGTCGCTTTTTACCCACTTGGCGTGCTTTCGTATCCCAAGTCACATTCCATTTGACACGGCGTGCTTTCGTAGCCCGTAGTCACTTTTTACCAACTTGGTGTGCTTCCGTAGCCCAAGTCACATTCCATTTGACACAGCGTGCTTTCGTAGGCCGTAGTCACTTTTTACCTGCTTGGCGTGCTTTCGTAGCCCGAGTCTCATTTCATTGACACGGCATGTTTTTGTAGCCCGTAGTCACTTGTCATCGATTTGGCGTGCTTTTGTATCCCAAGTCTCATTTCATTGATAGAACCTGCAGAGTTCGGGCCTAAGAAGACGATTTAAGTTCTTGCATCATTTGCCTCTGTTGTGACCGAAGTAAGAGTTCGGGCCTCAAGCAAACAAATCAAGTAATTTCATTGTCTTTCTTTTGTGACGGAAGCAAGTGCTTAGGCTTAAGAAGAC
Source organism: Melaleuca alternifolia (assembly GCA_019926035.1). NCBI lineage: Eukaryota > Viridiplantae > Streptophyta > Magnoliopsida > Myrtales > Myrtaceae > Melaleuca > Melaleuca alternifolia. The sequence goes on from JAGKPW010000197.1 coordinate 198,084, forward strand.
AGTTTCAAAACTCATACATACCTTGATCTGCCATTCCAACCAGGTAAGTAATTTCAGGTATGTTTCTCTTCCTTTTCATTTATGCATATCATAATTGCAATTTTCAAATGAAGAAAAAGAGAAAAAAGAAAAAATGAGAGCTAATCTCAACAAAAATATCATGCATAGCATTTGCATAGTCAAAATTTAGGCATAATTAGTCTTTGAATGCAATCTCTACGAGCTCACCTTCAAAGAGGGGCAGCTGTTGACACCTAAATTTTGGATAAATCATATAGATTTAGTTGCACAAAATTATTCATTGCATCTTGCATTTTGGGAAAACTATCGGCAGCAAATGAATTTTCGGAAAAGAAATATTGAGCAGAATTGAGCAGAATCTACATGAAAGGATGAAGATTATCTTTATATATAAAAGATAAGGGCAAATAAAGAGAAAATTCGGTCAAATCTTTCTAAAAGATTTGACCGAGATTGCTTTCTTCCTCCTTAAAAAGAGGCCAAGGTCGTGCAGTGAAGAGGGGGGTCTCTTGGCGGTGAAAAAAGTCAGAGAGAGAGAGAGAGAGAGGGGACACACACAAGGGGTTTTTCATTCGGGCAAGGGAAAAATGCGAGTGGAGAAAAGTGAGTCATGCGTGAGAGAAAAGAGTGAGAGAGCTCAAGGGAATCTGAGAACAAAAACCAGAGAGAAAAGATAGAAAAAAAGATGTCTGGGAGAAGAGACCTCAACCAAACCTCTTTTTGGCCGAGTCCTTTCTACTGCCAGTAGTCACGCCAACAAAGCTGCAGCTTCCCTCCACACAATCGATGTTGCTATCACACTAAGCCACTAATCGTTGCTGCTAATTTTCTCTCCACGTCCTTGTGCTGAAACGACGCCTCGACATCGAGCCGTTGCCTTCCTCTCGCCGATGATCCTGACCCTCGTTGCTGAATCACGTCGATTTTCTACATAGAGGAATCCCCACCTAGCCATTAACCGTTGTTGCTAATTTTCTCTTCACGTCCCTGTGCTGAAATGAGTGCACTCCATACGCTACTCAATTGAGTCCCTCTCTAACGATTGGCGTTTGCCAATCAATTTTTCCATAGTCCAGCGAGAAGTCGCGTTGCTTTACTACACATTATTTGAGGACTTGCACAGAAATAGGAAACGGTGGACATTTGGTCAAAGATAAAAGTCCAACCAGTGGATCATCAATGTGGGGTTGTACAAAGCAAAAGAGATAATAAATAAAAAAACCTTTTGGCTTTGTTCATGTTAGTTAGTCAAAGGAAGACCCATGATGCTTGATCTCAGAGAGGGCATTTGAACGTGTGGTATTTCTTTTTTGTTGCAGGTTACTCGAGAGACTTCCGCATAGACCATCACTGCAAGTCCAGACTTTGGCCGTCAACTCGCATCTTGACTGCCGTTAGCTGTTGTAATTCATCGTCCGCCATTGGTTCAAGTTTGGAAATATTTTTAGAAGGTTAGCTAAAAAATCTTATCTTGGCTTGAATATATTGCTTAAAATTGATAAGATTTTTCATGCCAAACTAATTATTTTGAGTGGTCTATTGGAATTAATCTTCCAATTCGCAACCGCAATATCGATTTTTTATTTTGTCTATAAGGCTTTAGACGAAATAATTAATAGCGCGGGAATATAATTGATATTTTGATCTTTAAGGCTTAATATAAATTTATTGATTCGATCTGCGAGAATTTCTTTGTTTTGATGTTATTTCCCTTTTAATGACTTTTGTTTATTTGAATTGCTTGTTAGATAGAATTACATTTTCATGTTTAGATTAAATCACATTTAGGTAGTATTGCATAGCATGATTAGATTGCATTTTAAATATAACTGCATGTTTAAATTAGGTTTTCACGTTTAATTTCAAGTTTAGTGAAATTAATTTAGTTCCTAGTCTAAATTAGATGTTATTTAACCATAGGATAATTAGTTTCATTAAATAATTTTGAAATTTATAATTCTGCATTTAGGATTGCATTAAGATAGTTGCATATAGAATTAGTTTTCCATTACATGTATTGCATTCACAAAAAATTAAAATCCCAAAAAGAATAGTTTTTTTTGTGTGTGTTGATTTGCTTCATTAGGTCATTTCTGTCTATTGTTTTATTTCATTAAGCATTTAAGAAATTGTTTGCGCACCCACATGATCATCATGCATGTTAGCGAATAAAGTTAAAATCAATTCAAGCTGCCTGCAAATTATTTTTGAAATAGAAGAAATAGGTTCTTAAGTCCCCGAATTCAAAATCTCTGGTTCGTAGGGGTAAAGTACTACTCCTAGTATTTTACATGGGTTTCTAATCGACCCACCATAAATAAATTAGTGGCGACTCCAATTGAAATTGATTTTGCATGTTAAGAATTTAAACCTAAGTTGCGAATTGGTATGAGCATGGGAGAGCTCGAGCTAGGCTAGACTTAGCATTCCATTAGCCGAACCCCTAGGTGGTGCACCTTCGGGGAGGTCGCGACAGCTTGTCGACTCTGCTGGGGAATTGGTTCAAAGAGTTCTAGTGGACTTGGGCCTGTTTTCTTCTTTTTAGAAATTGCTAGGCAGTGAAAATTCCATTTATGTCCCTAACACTTATGTTGATTGTTTTTGCAGGTTGATCTTTGTTTTGAGTGTTTAATTGCTCTATTTGGAAGTGCTGTTTGATATTAACTGTTGTGCATGCTTTATGATTTTTGCACTATACTCTTGCACACACAACCCCCGCCGGACCTGGGCTGCACTATGATAACTTAGGATGGTGTTAGATTGGATACAACTTCGACCGCGATGCCGTGTAATAGAGGTTGCCCAACTTAATCCCGAAAACTTTTCTTCTTGGTGCCAAAGGCGTTTGCCTCTGTCCATGAGGCTGTGCCGCATTGGGGCGTCACTTTTGGCTGAGTAATCAGAAGCTCACCAGGGATAGCAATTATGACATCCTCCTGGAATTTGTTTCCAAATTCACCGGAAGCCTTAAAAGCTGGTGGCAAACAATTCTTGAAGCAGATCAAGTCAAGTTCTTGGTGTCAACAAATTTCAAAGACAACATATATGCCATTCATTTGTTCTTCTGCGGAAATCCTGCAGATATTCTAGAACTCCAGCGGCGTGAGTTCTTTGAAAGAAAATGTTGTTCCCTCCGGCGGAAAGACTTGAATCGTCACTTTCAAGAAATGCTCAAGCTCTTTTATGCTTTAGATAGAGATTCAAGTCTGAAGCAAGTCTTCTTGAACTCCATACCAAAAGAGCTTAACCAGTTAGTTGAGAAATCTCTTCTTAACAAAAAGGTCAAAATTACAGATGCCAGTGTTGGCCAACTTCAGCAAGAAATCTACATGAGCCTTGATGACTTGTGTTCTAGGAAAAATGATTTCCAAGAATTTATTCGAGAAAGCCGTCACCTAGATAAAGTCTATTCTAAGAATTATTTGAAGATCAAGTACCTTGGTGAAAAAGATTGTGACTACAAGCACTGCCGATGGTCCAAAAAGACGAAGCATATTGAGAAATATCGTCTTCATGATGATAAGCTCCAATTCCGACGATTCAACAAAAGGAGATTCCTTCGAAGAAGACGACACAAACAATCTTGTGGATCTTCGGGACAGAAAAAATCCAAACGTTGCTTCATTTGCAACAAGAGAGGACATTTCACCAAAAATTGTCCACAGGCGAAATGGAACAATATCAACATCGTCCAGCAAGTTGAACAATAAACTGGTGTTTCCTCCAAGGATGATGACCTTGAATCATTATTCTCTGTTGAAGAAAACCCTTCAGATGAGACCTTTTGTCTCATTCCATATTATCCTTCATCTAGTGACAGTGATGGTGAGCAAGACTTTTTTCATTTCACCCCTCAAATCTTAGCTCATGATTGATGTTATCTTCCCCCATTTTTTCCTGTCAAAATCCTCCTGTCTAAATATTCCAAACCAAGTTCTGTGATAGCCATGATTGACACTAGAGCTCATGCTTCTCTCCTAGACCCAAAAATCCTTCCAGATGAATATTGGACACCCTATGTTCGATATTTCACTTCAGCGTCTGGAGACACTTTCAACCAGTATTCATTCAAAACCCATCTCCATCCAATTTTTTCCCCGGTGTTCTATCACCACGAAAATTCTTGGATGTCCTGCTCCAAATAAGGACCTCATCATAGGTTGGGATATTTTATCCCAGCTTCCCAAACTCAAAGTCATTGGTGGTAAAGGCCTCAAGTTCAAAGATACCTTCCAATAATTCACAAGCATCCAAAGGTTCTTTTCCATTCAAATGAGCATACTTGATCCATCATGCAAAATCTGTTGAACTCCTGTGCGAACAACTACTCCGAATTCCTTCAGAAATGCCAATACCCTCTATGGCAAAATTCTCAGTTCTTTGTTCACCTTCCATTCAAGAAAAATAAGGATATCAACCCGACAAAAGCCAGTCTTTCGGGTATGAATCTTGATCATCTTCCTCTTGCCCAAAAGGAATGTCTTCAGCTTCTACAGCAAGGACTCATTGAGTCTTCTAACTCTCAGTGGGCTTGTGAAGCCTTTTATGTAAACAAGCGTGCAGAGCAAACACGAGGAAAAATGTGCCTGGTAATTAATTACCAACCCCTCAACATTTTCCTCAAAAGGCCGAATTTTCAACGTACTTGGAGAGCCTGTTGATGATTTAGGACCTGTAGATACTCGTATAACATCTCCTATTCATAGATCTGCGCCCGCCTTTATACAGTTAGATACAAAATTATGGGAAAAGCCATCTTTTTCTCAACAATGTCTTTGTCATTTGATCCAATAGCCTTCCGTTAATGACAAATTCCCTTTGCCTTCTAAAAACTCTCTTTTTTCTAGCCTGACCAAAGCCAAAATCTATTCCAAATTTGACCTAAAATCAGGTTTTTGGCAACTTGGTATCCATCCTGATGACAGATCCAAAGCTGTATTATGTATTCCGAACTAGCATTACTAGTGGAAAGTCCTCCCTTTTGCACTAAAATTAGCCCAATCTCTTTTCCAAAAAACCATGTATCAAATTTTTAGCCCAATTATGGATAGCGCTGCTATCTACATTGATGACATTTTGCTCTACAACCTTGACGAGCAATCACATGGTGAACTACTCTAGAAGTTTATGCAAATTGTTCAAAAGCATGGCATCATGCTTTCACAAAAGAAAATGGTCATTGCCTAGACAAAAATTGAATTCTTGGCATGCATCTTGACCAAGGAACATATCAGCCCAGTCCACAAATTGCGAAGGAATTGCTCAAGTTTCTAGAAAAGGAACTCAATGTGAAGCATATTCAAACATTTCTCGGAATCATTAATTATCTCCGTGATTTTGTTCCCACCATTGCCAAATTCCTAATTCTTTTGTAGAAAATGCTGAAAAAAGATGCTCCTCTTTGGCGTAAGGAACAAACAGAAGCAGTTGCAAAGCTTAAAGAGCTTATGCAAGACCTTCCTCCTCTCCAAATCCCTTCTGCGAGAAAGAGAATTCTTCAAACAGATGCCAGTGATGAATATTGGGCAGCAATCATCTTTGAAGAGATTGATGGTAAGCGACAAATCTGTGCTTACAAGAGAGGTAAATTCTCTCCATCTGAACTTCATTATCACTCCACATTCAAAGAAATACAGGCAGTTAAGTATGGAATTAAGAAATTCGAGTTCCATCTTATTGGCCATCATTTCTTAGTTGAATTGGACATGGCTTCTTTTCCTCAAATGATGAAATTCAAACAGAAGCAAGTCCCACACCCACAACTCCTAAGGTGAGCAGAAGGGTTTTCGAAATACTCTTTTGAAACCAAACACATTGCAGGAAAGAAAAATATTCTTGCAGATTTTCTTTCCAGACCCAAAACTACCATGGAGATTAATATGTATGTGAAGAAAAACCCCCGGTCAAATACATACAGAACCCAAAATATGCCCCAAAATTGGCCCGTTCTCAATTACCCTCTTGAAATTCAAGCTGCTTTCCAAGAAAACAGGTTAGCAGAAAGACTTCCAGATTTTCTCTGGTCTTGTGAATACAGCATATTTGCCAACCATGGAGGTTTACTTCTGAACTCTAGTGGACTCCATCCTGAATATTCATTCATTTATCCTTTTATTTGGAATCCAAATGAAAATTTTCCAGAATATTTAAAATGGTTATTTTGGTATTTGTTCAATCCTTACACCATAGCCATCCAATTTCCCGCTGAGCAAATACTTCAAGCCCTTGTTCAGACCCTCCAAGCTCAGGATCACCATCACCACAGGTTTAAACATTTATTTTCACTCCTCACCTGGTTTTTACCTCTTGGTGCATGGCGTGCACTCTTCCGAACCGAGAACCAAAACGTTCGTCCAGAACCTAAAAGACATATGTCATCCTTTTTCATCGACCATGGACATTCATACTTCCCTCGGAAAATCATTCTAAGTACCCAGCACCTGTAGGTACAAGCTCATATAAACCTCAGCACCACATGCAAAAACATAGTGTGTACAAGACCTTCCCGAGGTGTATCTCATCATTTCCCCAGTCCTATAGGGAACTCTAGCGGATTCTTTGTCAAGCAAATCAAGTCGTACCTCCAGAAGCATGGCCTTCGCATTCAGATAATGTTTCATGGAATTTTATCTCTCCAAGAGAATTCATCCAGGAAGCTATGGCTATTTATCGGCTCAAGCACCCAGAAGATTTTCTAGCTTCCTCTTCCAATACTCAACAGGAGTATCTTCCCTCATATTTTCAAGACTCTCAGGACCCATGGGCAAAATATAGTCCATTCTCTGATCCTTTCAATGCCAGCTCCAGATGTGAGCCCCACCTTCTTGAATAAAAAATTGAAGCACTCATCTAAGATTTCAAGAGACAAAAAGATGGTCCAGTCTCTTTCTATGGCGAGACCTCGACGCAAGTGCAAGAAGCTGATCTCTCGTTATCTCAGATCAAGATATTAGTCTTTCACCAACCAGCTGACAAGTACCTGAAGTACTCTTTCTATTGAATTTGCAGCCTGCAAAGTCAGCATCTGAATATCCAAGTAGTGTGAAGTCTTCATCTTTTGGATATCATAATCCAAACTTTGAAGTTATTACCACATACTTTATGATTCGCTTAACAGCACTGAGATGTGACTCCTTAGGATTGGATTGATATCTTGCACATAAACACACACTAAACAAAATGTCAGGTCCAGATGCTGTTAAGTATAAAAGAGATATAATCATACTCTTGTGTACTTTGACACAATCTCTTTTGTGTACTTCTCTTGATGAATGAAGATACCTTCTTCTGATTGTTTGACTTGTAATCCCATAAAGAATATCAATTCTCCCATCGGTACATAGTTTGGAAGAATTCTTGCAAAGAGTTTCATTCGAAGAGCCAAAGATAATATCATCAACATATATTTGTACTAAGAGAAAATATTTGCCTTCATTCTTGATAAACATAGTTATGTCAACTTTGTCTTTCTCAAAGCCATTCTGAAGTAGAAATTTACTTAACCTTTCATATCAAGCTCTTGGAGCTTGCTTTAGACCATAAAGTGCCTTCTTTAGTTTGTATACATGATCTGGCTTCTTTGGATCTTCAAAACCAGGAGGTTGCTTTACATACACCTCCTCTTGTATGAAGCCATTTAGGAATGCACTTTTCACATCCATTTGAGACAACTTGAAATTTTTGTAATAAGCAATGGCAAGCAATAATCGAATAGCTTCTAACCTTACCACTGGTGCATATATTTCATCATAATAAATTCCTTCTTGTTGAGAGTATCATTTTGCTACCAGTTTGGCTTTATTCCTAACAACTTTGCCTTCCTCATCCAATTTGTTTCTGATCACCCATTTGGCTCTAATGATAGATTTACCCTCAGGTTTAGGGATTAACTCCAATACATCATTGATTGCAAATTGTTTGAGCTCATCTTGCATAGCCTCAATCCAACTTTCATCAGATAGATCTTCATCTACACTCTTTGGTTCAACTTCAGATGCAAGTACTACTGCACTAGATTCTTCATGTCTTTGTGACCTCGTTCGAACTTCTTCATTGAGATTGCCAATATTAAGTTCAGTTGGATGAATGGACTTGTGTTTCCAATTTGAGTGAAGAATTCTTTTGGACTTGGATGACACAGTCTCATCTTCTTGTTGTTGTGCTTCCTCAAGCAGGTTCAAGTTTGAGAAGTCTTGAGAGTAATCTGGAACATCAAGTTGTGTTTGATGTAAATGTAATTGAGTATCTTCATGAAACTTGACATTTATCGACTCTTCCACAGTTTGAGTCTTCTTGTTGAAAACTATATAAGCTTTGCTGGTCAAGGAGTATCCAAGAAATATTCCTTCATTTGACTTCATATCAAACTTACCAACATGGTCATTAGGATTCTTTAGTATAAAGCAATTGCATCCAAAAACACGAAAGTGAGAAACAATTGGTTTCTTACCATTGAAGTTCTCATAAGGGGTCTTCTCTAACATAAGCCTGAGATAAACTCTATTAATGACATAGCAAGCAGTAGGCACTGCTTCAGCCCAAAAGCGAGAAAGAAGGTTACTCTCAATTAGCAGAGTTCTGGCCATCTCTTGTAATGACCTATTCTTCCTTTCCACTACTCCATTCTGCTCAGACATATATGGAGATGAAAATACATGTTGAATCCCTATATCATCACAAAACTTGGCAAAGTCCTGGTTCTCAAATCCCTTCCATGGTTAGTACGTATACGAGAAATAATACATCCTTTCTCATTTTGAACTTTCTTGGCAAAATTTGAGAAGTAAGTAAAAGTATCATACTTACTTGCCAAGAAGTATACCCATGTGAAACGAGAGTAATCATCAACAATTACCAAACAATAATTTTTGCCACCAATGCTCTATGTTCGAGTTGGTCCGAACAAGTCCATGTGAAGAAGCTGTAAAATATGGTCAGTTGATACTTGGTTTATCAGCTTGTCGAAATTTCTGACCTGTTTTCCCAACACACAGGATTTACAAGAATCATTCTTTTGAAATGCCAAGCTAGGAAGGCCACGAACAATTTTCTTGGTAGAAATCTTGGCAATTTGCTTCATATTGGCATATCCAAGTCTTCTGTGCCACAGATTTATTTCATCCTGAATAGAAAGACACTGCGAGCTATATGGATTTACATCTAGTAGATAAATATTTCCATGACGTTTTCCAAATAAAGATTGTGAGGTTTCCTTGCTGGAACCATAGCATATACCTTCTTGAAATTGAATTCTATATCCAGCATTACGAAGCTGATGCTTTAAACCTTCTGAGAAGATTATAGTTTAAACCCCATGGAAACATTCTTGATAGTTAGATTTTCAATCTGCACAGTTCCACAACCAACTATCATTCTCTTGCTTTTTCCACCAAATGAGACTTTCCCTCCTTTTGTTATGACAAGTTCTACAAAACAACTTGAATCACCTGTCATGTGCCTTGAGCACCCACTGTCCAGGTACCACTTTGTCTTGCTTTTGGTGGTCACCTGTTAACAAGAAAAATACTCACATTTTCTTTGGTACCTAAACTTTCTTGGGTCCTGTATAGTTAGTGAAAGTGATGTTAGACTAGTTTTTGCTTACTGATCTCTTCAACAATGGACAATTTCTCTCAAGATATTCTAAACAATAACAGTTGGAGAACTTCAGAGAACTTCTCCCAACATATTTTACAAAAGCTCTTTGAAAATGATATTTGTAAGCAGCCTTTGAAGGTTTCCATTTAAGCCTCTCTTTACCTTGGGAAAATCAATTAAAGAAACTGTTTCAAGAGTCATACATAAACCAACTTTATTAAAATATGGTCTTTGAACTGAAAGAAGTTTTTCAAGCTTTTCAGAGCCATTTCAAAACCTTTTTGAGAGATTTGAAAAATCAGTTTTGAGACAAACAACTTGCTTATCAAAAGAATCTGACTTCTCCTTTGTAGCAACCAAACTATTGTTCAAGCTTTCAAATTTTTCTGAAAACAATTTCTTGCTTTTAAAGTCTCAATTCTCCTTCTTAAGCTCATAAATTCTTCTAAGAGATGATTCCAAACTAGAGCATAATTCATCAATGTACTTAGAGACTTTAACGGGAATTTCGAAGTTACTGACCTGGTCATCTTGATCTGAATCCGAATCTGAACTTCCTTCTGATTCTGAATTAGAACGTGCCATTAAGCATATGTTTACAAATTCATCATCACTTTCAGCATCACTCCAAGTTTTAGCTTTGAGTACTTTATTGTATTTTCCGTTTCTTCCTTTACTCTGCTTTAGTAGAGAACAGTTGGGTTTGATTTGTCCTTTCTGCCTACAATTGTAACAAGTTACATCATTGTTGGCTTCGTTATCCCATGACTATCTACTCTGAAAATTCTACCTAGGCTGTCTTTTCTGGAAGTTCTGCTCTAGCTGTCTTCTGGAAGTTCTGAGAACTAGAATTTCTCAAGTTGAACCTTCTTCATTTATTGTTTAATTTCTTCAACTTCTTCATTAGAAGAGCCATTTCTTCATCATCAAAAGTCTCGTTTGATCCTGCATCATCAAGGTCTTCGTTAAATTTTAAAGCTATGCATTTATTATCTTTCAAATCCGATTGTTCATCAGATCTTTCCACTTCGTAATATTGGAGAATTCCAATTAGCTCATCAACATAAAGAGGTTGAATCCTCTGTGTCACTCTGATAGAGATTTTCACTAGATCCTATTCACTTGAGAGTCCATGAAGTAATTTGTTGACTTTCATGGGTCCAGAAATAGGTTGATCTCGATATGCAAGACCATTGACAATCTTTGTAAATCGACTAAACATATCAGAGATAGTTTCTCCAGGCTTCATTTTGAAGGCTTCGTATTGACCAAGTAGAATATTGATTCTTGTTTCTTTGACTCAGTCAGTTCCTTCAAAAGTGACATTCAACCTTTCCCATATCTCCTTGGTTATTTCACAAGATGAAATACGATTACACTCTATAAGAGATAAAGAACAGTATAAGGAATAAATAGCTTTGGCATCAATATTTTGTCTTCTGATAAGTTTAGCTTGAGTCATTTCTCTAGCTTCTATAGCATTTCTCTCAGGATTTGATGTAGCTTTGGGATTTACTCCTCTGTCAACAACATCCCATTCCATTGGATCTTTTGATCTTAGGAAAGTTCTCATTTTGTTTTTACAGATGTTATATTCTTTTCCATCAAAGTAAGGTGCTATGGCATAGCTTTGTCCTTCCATCACTCCTGGAACAAAAGCATAAGACATAGATCTTTAGCTCATAAGTAAAATACTTCAAAAACAAGCATGAGGCTCTGATACCAATCAAAGGATCTAGTGCGATCACCTAGAGGGGGTGAATAGGTGAATTTAAAATTTTTTACGGAAGTATAAAATACATAGTGTGTGAAGCGTGATATACAAGTGAAAAACAAGAGCTACAAGCACAATCAGAGAGTTAAGAGAAGAGATCAAAACACATAGTGTAACATCCTCAATTTGAGCCCTAATTAATAAAATGATTAAGGTGTGCCAAGGCCATTCGGCCAAGGGCCATTCAGCTGAATAAGGAAATATAGAGAAAAAGAAAAGAAAAAGAGAAAGAGAAAGAGAAGGAAAAATAGAATAATGAGATTTAGTGGTCTCTTGACATTTATTAGAGTCAAATGAGACAAGAAAATCTAGAGTGGTTTTGACCTAGGGAACTATTAATTCAAGGACTACAAGTGTAGGATGATTCAAGATGACATAAGGCTAGATTGAAGTACCTATAATATATTAGAAGAAGGCCACACATGGGGAGGAAGAGGAGAGAGTGGCCGGCGGTAATTAAGGAGAAAAAGGGAAGAAAAACAAAATAAAAAGAGTCGATATTAAGGCTATCTTGAGATTGGAACTAGGCATGTGGCCTAGTAAGCTTAGGGTGATGTAATGTGCCTAGAAGTAGGATGAGGTCATCCTAAAAGGCTATTAGAAGGATAGGCAATTATAGGGCTAATATAAGAAATAAAAATAGGCACATGAGCTACCATTTAATATATACTATAGCCTTAGTACCTAGAAGGATAGATAGACATAGGATGATGTAATCTTGATGAGGTAATGCACATAGATATAGCATGAAGTAATCCTAGGAAGCTATTAGAGGATTGAGCAATTAAAAAGCTAGATGTAGCCCCATTATAACAAATAGAAATAGATGTATGGCTACTAGATTAAAATATATGACTAGCCTTAGTACCTACAAGACTAGATAGGATAATTAATGATCACATGGACAAAATAATCAATAGGAAATTCGGCCAAGGCAAAAGGGGGATAAAGAATGAAGAAAAATAATGTATAAAGGACAAAGACATTAATGATTGAATAGTAGTCCTATAGTTACTTCATGAAAATAGACCTTATGCAATTAATGTGTGAGATATCACTAGCCTTGGACCCCAATCCTCCTCGCCTATAAATAGAGAGCAGATCACTTCATTTGGACACACACCACATCCAAGAACACACAAACCTCTTCCACCTCTTCTGAAAATTCGTAGCTCAGCAAACCCAGCCACTGTTCTGCCCTCAAACACCCACCAACAGCCATTTGCTTCACCAAAACCCTCCACCACCATCTTATATACTTCTATATCGTCCCTCATGCAAAATTTCAGCCCCAATGGAGCTCTGGTTCCTCCCGAACCAACTCTGGAAGTTACAAACCCCTGGACCGAAATACTGCCCCGTCGACCGTTTTGTTTTGCCCTAGTTAACTGACCAAACAACCTCCGAATCAAGTGAAATCAGCGCCATTCTCTTTGTAACATCCAGAAATTTCCAACGCAACCAACCACACTCCAAAATGTTGAGTACTCGCTGCTGTAGAGCCCCTGGAAGTCCTCCATACGGTTACCGCGTTGGACAACGGGTTGCTGTTCACCTGCTCCAATTAGCTCCTGCTTTTGTTTCTTCGACTCCTCTCTGTGTTTTTGAGTAACACCTGTCTGTAAGTGGATTTTCTAACTCTCGGGTAGGGCGTGGTGATGCGTGGTTAACTTGTAGAGTGATTTTCCTAATTTATCTACGCGCTTTGGTCTTCCCAGTCTTGCTGAAAAACTGTTCTCTGTTCTGCTCTTTAAATTCAGCTTCTTTCTTGAACTGAAATGCTTAACTTTGACAAAGCTTGAATTTCTAAAAATGTTATTGATCTATGGTTTTACTAAACTTGTTCATAATATTCTGTTTTACTCAAAATTTCTGCATTCATTCTTGAGCACAGAATTTTGATGACTATAAACTCAAGATAAAATTGGAAGCAATGATATTTGAAATGGGTTTTGTAAATGAGTGTGATGCGTGCTAAAATACCGTGCTCGCCACCGACTGAGGTCGTGTGGGCGATGATGTTCCCGGAAGAGTTTTGGTTATAAGGTATACCCGGCTTTTGAGTCGGAGGGTCCGTGCTAGACGGGGCTAGTGCGTTGCTTGGGCTGCGGTCCAAAAGGCCGGATCTTTATGGTACCAGCAGTCGAGGAGGGCCAAAAGATTAGAAAAGAGTAATGCATGAGATGATGTGTGGAAATGTGATTTTTCTCAAATGGGGCAAGGTTTTTGGAAATCATTCTTACTTGTTTTCAAACCTTTACTTGTTGATTACGAGACCGCCTCCTAGGCGTGGTTTAGAATTTCTACTTATTGAGTTTATCTCACCCCGTGGTTACTAACATTTTCAGGATCACCTCATGACTAACCCCATGGTTTTGTTTGGAGTACCCACCGCCATCACTACCGATGTTGAGATTATCATCGACTATCTTCCAATCGCGACCCTTGAGAGGCACGTGACCACTGTTTGGGTAAACGAGGGTCGTGGTTATGCCGTCCCTCACTCTACGAGGCTTGGTTCATTCGATTTGATGACTTCGTGATGGGGCCCCATCCGAGTGATTCCATGCCTCTAAACATGACTGGAAGCTCACCGGAGGGACCCATCATGATATCGGACTCGGAGGAATAGGACCCAGGGGAAAAGGTGGATTCCGAGGGTTAGAATCGGCTAACCACAATCCCGTCCCTTATGGTATAGGTACTAAGTAGCGGAGCTAGGATAACCAACCCCCGTTTTTGCTAGATCTTGATGGAACGTGCTTAGACACGTCTTGTGAATATAATCACATTTTGTTGCGGTTGTTATGGTTGTGCTTTAATGGTTGTGATGGTTGGGTACCTCTAATGTCATGTGAATATTTGAATGATATGTGAAATATATGTTTATATAATGTGATGATTGATATTAACTTATTGTGTTAATGCCTACTATTTTTCTTATTAGATTTAACTACCCTTTGTACGGGATTGCTTCCACATAATTAAATGGAAAAAGTCGACAATGGGATCTTGGGGTAAGATTGTCGCATATGAAAAAACAAATGTAGTTAGGATTTGCCACGTGCTCAATGGACCGAGTCGTGGTAAGTTCTTCTGTGATGTGCCCTCGAGCTTAGTTAAAAATAGTTGAGTTCGTTATATCATAAATTGGTGTTCGGGGCGTCACACATAGTTTATAGTGATTCGGCTTAGCTCAAGCCTACGTTCACTCTCTTGGGCTAACACCCTATCGGCTGGATTCCACTATGAATAAAAAGAGTTACAATTTAGTTCCAAGACTTCACAAAGTCTTATGCTCTCACAAAGCAAGTATGTGTCACACTCCTTTTTTTACAATATTAGCCACAGTAAATAAATAGCTCTAAACTTTGGAATTATACTCTTGTGCGAGTCTTATGAAAGACTTGAAATATCTCCCTTAAATACTTCTTCATGCCAATACGACCGTTGGCACCTTCCAAAGGAATTTTTCCAATCAACCCGTTGGACAGAATCAATCAGGGAGATCTCAAGCAATCTTCATATCGTAATAAGAGCCCGTCAATCCTAGTCGCCCATACAATTAGGATCATGGTTTCCATAAGTGAATACTTGTCACATTTACCCGATCTTCAAAGATCCAGAATATCAATAATAATCTTTATAATATTGATGAGAATAATCAATCTTGTTAATCCACCAATATGTTATCTAAAATCCACGAGTATCAAAGTCGTAAGAATACCATACAATTTGACTTCCCAAATTTTACTAAATTTGACTTCCCAGACTTTACGGTGTCTGCTACCTCCAGACGTTACTCAATCTAACATCTCCAGATGTTACTCTGTCTGGCATATCCAGACAATACAATATCTAGCATCTTTAGACAATACAATGTCTGGTCACGACTTTTGTATTTGACTTCAAGTCGAGTTACTGAGTTTTGTCATCTTGTCATTGAGTTTTGTCATCTTCAATATAACAATAGAGCTTCCTCTAACAAAAAGCTCTTATGAACTATGGAAAGGTAGGAAACCATCCTACGAACACTTGCGAGTGTAGGAGTGTCTTGCAAAAGTAGCGGTTCCAACACCAAAGAAGATAAAGATAGGTCCTAAAACAGTGGACTGCATTTTTATAGGCTATGCACATAATAGTAATGCATATCGATTTATTGTGCATGATTCTAAAATCCCAGATTTACACAAGAATATGATCATGGAATCGAGGAATGTGTCATTCTTCAAAGATGTATTTCCGTCATTCTTTGAATATGTATTTTCATGTAAATCCAATGATGGATCTGCTTCGTCTGAACGAACGAATGAGACTATGAATAATTCGGATCATGAAAGTCATAAGGCTAGACTCAAAATGTCCAGACCGTCTGGAGGTGTCAGACCGTTTGAGTCTAAAGACGATGACCATGAACTAGAACCGAGACGAAGCAAATGAGTAAGAGTGGAAAAAATCCTTTGGGGTGACTTTCTAACTTATTTGTTAGAGAAAGAATCACTCAATTATACATAAGATGTGATTTCTTCTAAGGGACTTCTATGGAAAGAAGCAATAAAAAGTGAAGTGGATTCTATTTTGCAGAATCACACTTGGGAGCTAGTTTATCTTCCTCCTGGATGTAAACCTTTAAGGTCCAAATGGATCTTTAAAAAAAAGATGAATGCTGATGGCTCTATTGATAAGTACAAAGCCAGACTTGTAATCAAAGGATATAAGCAACGAGAAAGTTTAGATTACTTTGACACATATTCTCCTGTGATGAGAATAAACTCCATAACGATGATACTTGCAATAGCTGCATTGCGAAATTTAGAAGAACATCAAATGGATGTGAAAACAGTTTTCCTATATGGTGATTTGGATGAAGAAATCTATATAAAACAACCTAGGAGTTTTATAGTTCCAGGACGAGAGAGAAGTATGTAAATTGGTGAAATTAGTGTATGGCCTAAAGCAAGTGCCAAAGTAGTGGCATGAAAAGTTTGACACAACAATGATTACCAATGGTTTTAAGATCAATGGATCTGATAAATGTGTCTATATCAAAGAGACATAAGATAGCTATGTTATTCTATGTCTTTATGTAGATGACATATCTATTGTTGGTAGTGAGATAACATCATCAAATCTACCAAGAGTATGTTGAATTCAAGATTTGACATGAAAGATATGGGTCATGCTGATGTGATTTTGGGAATAAAAATCACAAGAACATCAAAAGGTCTTATTTTGGACTAGTCACACTTGTGGACAAGATTCTTGAAAAAATCAACATGAATGATTCTGGTATTGCCAGAACACCTTTAGATAATAGTATTCATTTGTCTAAGAACAAAGGAGATGGTGTTTCTCAAGTAGAATAGTCGAGAGTTATTGGCAGTATGATGTACTTAATGAGTTGTACGGGACCAGACATTACCTATACGGTTGGAAAATTGAGTAGATATATGAGCAATCATAGTGCTGACCATTGGAAAGCAATAGTAAGAGTACTAAGGTACCTATGTTATACTCAAAATTATAGTTTGCATTATACCAGATACCCAAGTATTTTGGAAGGATATAGTGATGCAAATTGGATATCTGATGTGAAAGACTCGAAATCTACAAGTGGATATATATTCACACTAGCGGTTGGAGCCGTATCTTGAAAATCATATAAACAGACTATTATAGCTAGATCCACTATGGAATCCGAGTTTATAGATTTGGATAGATATGGAGAAAAGGCTGAATGGTTATGCCATTTCTTAAAGAATATTCCAAAATGGGAAAAACCTATGCCACCAATTAGTATACCTTGTGATAGCTAATCTATGATTGGAAGAGCATAGAGTAACATGTATAATGGTAAGTCTAGACATATACGTCGTAGATAACTACTCTTAACTAGAATTAACTCTATTGATTACGTAAGGTCAAAGAATAATATTGCAGATCCGCTAATCAAATGGTTAAATAGAGAGATCCCAGTGACGAATGAGGAGTATGGAGGAAAACCTAACCTAGCTAACTAGAGATCCCAAGATCTAGGGGACAACCTAACTATACAAACTCCATGAGATTACTGTGGGGGATAACCCTCAACCCATTCCTATGTATGAAAGTGACTTTATACGGGAAAAATATTAGCAAAATGATAATTAAGTGGAGCAAACGTTGTGCACGCGACTTAAGGTAATTTTGCTTTAGTGATAATGAAGTTGAGCAAATGAATTGCTCAAGACTTTAGAAATCACCTATGTGAGAGTGAAGTGGGATCACTTCAAAGAGAACTTGGAGGCTAAATTCTACATAAACTCTTGTAGAACCAGGACAATGTTCAGGGCCAAAACGAACATAGTCATGAGAACTGAACAAACGATTGAATCATGTGTGAAGTGTATTGCTTTTCACATCAGAAAGCATGATAGTTCAAGGACATCGTGCCTACTAGACAGCTAGTGAAGTAAGTATACTTTCACAAGGGAAGGTTCAAAGGGAGACTCCTACCTATCCTATGCAGGTTTCGAATGCTGAACACTGTCGTAGTGTCAAAATCAAAACAATTTTCATTCATGTGGGGGATTGTTGGAAATATGGAATTAAAAGTGATGGGTGAATGAGAAATTGTTTCTCAGAGAACACCCTTGAGTTGGAAGTGGCAACTGGAGAAACACTAGTCCCACATTGGAAAGGAAGAAGACTTGAAAGTGCTTTATATATGAGTACACTCCTTTGGAGTGGTAATGTTAAAAGCACAAGCACTATGCCTCGCGCAATTCGAGTCCTGACGAACCTAAAATTGGGCGTGAGCGTACGACCTGTGTACACGAATGTAACCCCGAAAAGTGGGCTTAGCAACAAGCCACTTTTTGTCTTATGGTTTAATGTTTTTCAACTCAAAGCCGTGGGTTAA
Source organism: Melaleuca alternifolia (assembly GCA_019926035.1). Lineage (NCBI taxonomy): Eukaryota > Viridiplantae > Streptophyta > Magnoliopsida > Myrtales > Myrtaceae > Melaleuca > Melaleuca alternifolia. Next base: position 216,377 of record JAGKPW010000197.1, read on the forward strand.
TTGTCTTGAGAATGACCAGACTTTATATCGTCTGAGACAGAGTGGCGTCTGGGATCATCAGAACTTTCTGCGTCTGGAAAACGTCAATTTTAATGACGACTTTAATATGCCTTTTCGTAACTGCTGCTTACAGATTTATGTTGTAACAGCTGATTAAATCAACCTTATAAGGTTGTAACGGCATATTTAAATTGACAATTAATCCCGAAACGCTTGTAACGGTAGATTTAATACTGTAACCTCCAATTTAATTCGGTAACGATAATGTTAATTCCGAAACGTTTTCCCCTTTGATTTATAATCTCTTTCATTCATTTTTGCCCGAGCAGACACTAATTTCGATATTCAGACAATACATTGTTTCCAAAAGCATTGCATTGTTTTAGAGAGTGTTTAGCAAAGAAGTTGTTCAAGTTCGCCGAAAGCTCCGAAGTGTTATTCCTCGTTGCTACCAACCGTTGTATCTTGAGAGAGAAATGTCTAGCAAGCTTTGTAGAAGAAGATACAAAGCTTCATTGTGTACTGGAGGGGACGAATCTGTTTCAAGGAAATAGTATTGAACACAGGCCTCGGTTTCCTTAGACTTTCTTTCAATTATGTTGTTGTATCATCTTGTGATACTCTATTGAAGTCTATTGATGCCATTTTGAATTGTATACGCACAGTAACATCAAAGCAAATTCAAAAGGAGATTTGAGCAAATCCTCCAACAATTCTTCCATAAACTTTTGAACTCAACGTCATGTGTTATTTGTCCACGTCCTGTCAAGATCTTCATCATTTCGATTTGTCTTTGTTGAGTTCTTCAGCTATCATAACTCTCATAACAGTTGTTTATAAAACACCATGAATGTCTAACCTTATCATTGTAATATTGTACCAACGATAGTTTTAGGATCATCAAAATTCATAAAGATGTTTCTTCAATGATAACATAGACAATTTTGTTCATCTGATATGTCTCTGTTGAAGTGACATTATTTTTAGAGGCCTAAACATATGAAAATGTTGACGGTTAACCGCTATATTCTGGCGTTATTGTTTACTTTGACATTTTTCATCTGCAGCTTTAATGGACGGTTGCCCGTTGACTCATATATGAAAAGTTAAGGTTCTTGATTGGACAAAAAGTTTTCGCACCAAAGTCCAGTTGATTGCATTTCGTTACCCCTGAAAAGAAAGTGCAATGTTCCTTCAAAAGTCAGAAAATTTTGAGCAAGCATGGTCAAGACATGGAAGGGCATGATTGCCAGTTCAGTAATCAAAATATGCTAGTATGAAATAGCCACAATGGGGCTCGATACAACATGATTGTGTTGATCGATCCATTTGAGATAACTATAAGTCACTCTCGGAGCACTCTCATCCACTTCGATAGTCAGACGAAAACTCCGCTTCTCACACTTGTGAGTGAATGTGAGATTGCTAGGTTGCACTTCGACTTTCATTTCCTTCGGACTTGCCATAATTGCTTGGTAAATAGTAGAATCATCTCCCACATTTGTCACCACCCTTTTGAAGCTCTTAACTTTGATCGAGTTGGTTTTGTTCGAAAATACGGCAATGAAAGAGGGGTAGCTCAGGTCGCCATCACTTACGCTGCAATTCCACTGGCCTCTCCTGATGACTGCACTCATCTGCTTCTCGGTATATCCCAAGCTGCAAAGGAATTTGATGTAATCTTGCAAGTTCAGGTCATATATAAGTCCAGGGTCCATGGCTTTGTTAGGATTGATATGGCCTGCTCTGAAATCTAGAGGCGTGGCAGTATGTGGCCCCATTTGATCTTTTAAGGTCGACCCGGTGTTATCCATGGTGTATGCTGTGGTCATAATTGCTGATTTGATGGCCGCTGGACTCCAATCCTTGTGCACAGCCTTCAGCAAAGCTGTGACCCCAGTAATATGTGGCGCTGCCATGGAGGTGCCTGAGTAAAGCGCGTAATTGGTCACAAGATTATAGGGGCCAACTTTGATAAAAGGCCTGTTTGGCGCAACTGCAGCTAGTATATCCACTCCTGGAGCGAGAATATCTGGTTTCAAGAGGCTTGGATTGATCGGATCTGCCCCTCTTGAAGAGAAATTAGCAACTTGAGGTGCTGGGGTTGTGCCCAATTTGGTCTGCAAGAACCTCATGCTGACAGTTGCATTGTTTTGTCTTGTCAGGCAGTCCCTTATTGGAGCTCCTGAAGAAGTCGCTATTACTACAGCGGGGATGGAATAGTTTCCCGGACCCAAATCTACCCCATCGCTCAGAAGAATTGCCGCGTATGCTCCTTTGTTAGCAAGCTCTTCAACCTGACTGAACAAATCCACTTTAGTGCTGTTGTCACACAAAACTACCTGTTGGCGTGATTGGTGCTGGCCCTTTTATTTGGGAAGATATTATTTAGATTTGTTTGATATGGTGCAGATTCTTTTTGATTGCTATAATTTTGGGAATTGCCTTATTTTCATTGTCTTCCTTTCCAGTACTTCATCAATAAAATGGCAGTCCCTCTCTCAAAGGTGATATAACAAAAAAGAGAACTTTGAGAGAGGATTACCCGAGGACGTAGGCACATTGTTGAACCTCGTTAAATCGTATCTTCTTTAATTTATTCATGGTATCAGAGCGGGTACGTACATGTTTATGCACTTGATCCGTCAGTGTCCTACTTCTTGGTGCATACACGATTGTTGTTCAAATCATGGCTAATTCGAGTTCGACTAATTCCGATTCCGACTCTACCGCCACCGATCAATGACTCACCAACATATTGTTGAATGAGAAGAATTTTCTTCCATGGTCTCGTGCTATTACTGTGGCCCTTGGGGGCAGATCAAAGCTTGGTCATATCAATGGCCAAATAAAAACGCCTCCTGAAAGGGATGCGAATTTTGATGAATGGCAAGCCAACGACAGTTTGGTTATGTCTTGGATTTTTAACTCTATGGAATCTTAAGTGTATGAGATTTTTTCATATTCTCCTACAACTCTAATCTTGTGGGAATCGTTGAATAAGATGTATGGACAAGCTCATAATGCATCTTGAGTATTCGAATTGCAGCAAGAGATTGCTAACTCTAAGCAAGAATCCTCTCAATCCTTCACCAACCATCTTGGAAATATGAAGAGAAGGTGGGATGAACTTTGGTTGTATAGGCCAGCAACTCAAAATGTGGCAGATTATATTCGACGAGTGGAGCAAGATCGTGTCTTCTAGTTATTGGCTAGCATTGGGCTTGAGTACGAAGATGTGAGAAGACAAATTTTGATGAGTCCAAAACTGCCTACGTTTGATGAAGTCTGTGGCTTGATTCAAGGAGAAGAGACGAGACGTCGAGTGATGAGTGTCTCGCCTAGTCTTACTAAACCAACTTCTGAAAGTTCAGCTCATAAGGCTGTGATCAACAACCAACATGGTGATTTTGTGGCAAAATTGGCAAAGGGAAAAAATAAAAGGCCTGTTCGATTTCATTGTGACCATTGTGATAGAAATGGTCACTCCAAAGACAGATGTTGGTTACTTCATCCTCATCTTCGTGCCAACAAAGATAAGGTTGAAGAAGCAAAACTTGATGTTCCAGGAAACTCTACAAATTTTCAATCGAAATTGGAGTCCTTGGCACAACAATTTCAACAACTACTTCAGATGCAAGGGCAAGGGGTGCTTAGTTCTAGATCTTCAGATCCTTCATCAGATTCAGTCAACATGGTTAAGACATCGGGTACCGCTCTTTTAACCCAATCTAGTACTCAATTCATCATAGACTCGGGAGCTACCGATCACATGTGCAGCTCAACAGATTTACTTTTTAATGTCTCCTCAAGTGCCTCATATCCACCTATTACTGTGGCTAATGGAATGCAGGTTCCAACACAAGGAGCAGGACAACTTAAGTTGTTCTCACAAAAATCTGATATTTTGGTTGGACCCGATTTGTCTTCTAGTTTACTTTCTGTGAGCAAGTGCACTAAAGAATTAAATTGCAATGTTATCTTTTCTCCTTCAAAGGTGGTGTTTCAAGATTGCAGTACCAAGAAGACGATTGGTGAAGGACGGCTACAAAATGGTCTCTACGTCCTTGACTATCATATGAATGCCTTGGTGGCAAGGAAGAATGCGATGGATGCTTCAAGACTTTGGCACATGTGCATGGGTCATCCTTCTGACCGTGTGTTGCAAGCTATTGATAAAACTTTATTTCATAATTGCAATACTTGTGACTCTTGTCATTATGCTAAACAACACAGATTAACTTTTCCTCAAGGCTCTAATCTGGCTTCTGAGGTGTTTGATTTGGTACATTCGGATGTTTGGAGTGCTCCAATTGATTCAAGGGATGGTTTTAAGTATTTTGTTTCTTTTATTTATGACAAATCGCAAGCTACTTGGCTATACCTTCTCAAAGCTAAGAGTGATGTGGTCACTATTTTTCAGGAATTTTGTAGCATGATTCAGAATCAATTCAAAACATGCATAAAGGTTTTACGCACTGATAATGGTACAAAATATTCCAACCAGTCCTTCCAATCTTATTTGAGCAGCTTGGGCATTATTAATCAAACTTCACGTGTAGATACACCTCAACAGAATGGGGTGGTAGAATGGAAGAATCGACACCTTCTTGAGGTGACTCGAGCTTTATTATTTTCTGGAGGCATGCCGAAGACTTATTGGAGTGATTCTGTCTGTTATCTTATTAACTGACTTCCTAGTTGTGTTCTGGGTTACAAGATGCCTATGGAAATTCTTTACGGGCGCAAACTTAGTACCTTGCATTTAAGAGTTTTTGGGTGTGTGTTATGTGCACTCTCGAAGCGGTGATAAGCTTGACCCTCGTGCTAAGAAGTGTGTGTTCATGGACTATTCATCAACAAAAAAAGATACCAAGTGCTTTGATCCAACCACTAGACGGATGTATATATCCCGTGATGTTACATTTGATGAATCTACTATGTTTTTTTTATTCCAGGAGTCCAATTCAGGGGGAGTACAATGAGTTGACAGTTGAATTAGCTCCTATTCCTATGGTTAATGAGTTGAACAATGGTCTTGGAATTGAAAGTAACCCACGGAATGATCCCAAAGGAATATATGAGACTGAAGAAACAATCAGCAATGATAGTCTTGAATCAATGCCCGCACCAAGGACAACTATGGATCATACAGCTGCCGAATGGGTTCCCACTGCTTCCAAACCTGCACCTGTTCGAAAGATCTACCCGTGTTTCTAGACCGTCAACACGACTTCGAGATTTCACCACTTATCATACTGTACAGTATCCCATCTAGAATCACAGTGGCTATGAGAAGTTATCTTCTAATTTTGTTGGTTTTTTATCCGTTCTTGAAGAGACCATAGAACCTAAAAGTTTTGAGGAGGCCAACAAACAGCTTATATGGGTTGAAGCCATGAAGGATGAACTACAGGTGCTTGATAAGAATAATACTTGGGATGTAGTTCGCTTGCCTGATGGAAAGCGCACTATTGGGTGTCGCTGGATTTATAAAGTTAAATATAATAGTGATGGCTCTGTAGAAAGCTACAAAGCCAGGTTGGTTGCTAAGGGATACACCCAGACTTATGGTATTGATTACAATAAAACTTTTGCTCTTGTTGTAAAAATGAATACTATGAGGGTTTTTATGTCGGTTGCAGTCAATTGTGGGTGGCCTCTATTTTAAATGGACGTGAAGAATGCATTCCTTCATGGTGATCTCGAAGAGGAAGTTTACATGGATCTTCTGCCTAGGCACAGCTTACAAAAAGAAGAAGGGATGGTGTGGAGACTCAAGAAGTCTATATATGGACTCAAACAATCCCCCCGAGCTTGGTATGGAAAACTTAGTACCTCTCTCCTTAAACTTGGATATAATCGAGGAGCGGCAAATTACTCTATGTTTACCAAGGCTGATGAAAACGGCCTCGTGGTTCTACTGGTATATGTCGACGATATTGTCATCATGGAGTAATCAGTTAGGGATTGATGCGCTCAAAACTCAGTTGCACCAGTAGTTCGATATTAAAGATCTTGGAAAACTGAAATATTTCTTGAGTATTGAGGTGGCAAATTCTAGCAAAGGCTTGTTCCTTTCACAGCGAAAATATGTTTTGGACCTATTGAAGGAGACTGGCAAGATAGGTGCAAAACCAGCTAGTGTTCCTATATACTATAGCAAGAAAATGGGTTCGGATGACATTCCTTTGCAAGATGTGGGTCGATTTCAGCGTCTTGTCGGCAAACTAATCTACTTAACTATTACTAGACCTGATATTACTTATGTCATTAGTTTCGTGAGTCAATTCATGCAAAATCCTACACAAGGACATATGTGTTTAGTTGATTATCTGCTAAGGTACTTAAAGTCTACACCAGGGAGAGGTTTATTGATGAAGAACAATGGTCACACAAAAATAGTTGGGTATACTGATGCAAACTGGGCTGGATGCCCTTATAACCGAAGGTCCACCACTAGATTATGTATGTTCATAGGAGGTAACATCGTTACATGGAAAAGTAAGAAGCAATCTGTGGTTGCTCGGTCAAGTGCTGAAGCAAAGTATCGAGCAATGGCATCTGCTACTAGTGAAATCGTTTGGCTATGACTGCTACTTCAGGAATTGGATTGTAAGCCTTTCACTTAACCTACAAACCCTGTGTTTCATGAAAGGACTAAACACATTGAGGTGGACTGCCATTTTGTACGGGAAAAGGTTCAAGACAAAACCATTGAGACACTTTATATCCAGAGTGGAGAACAATTGGCGGATGTGTTCACCAAAGCTCTTCCTAAGGGGCCATTTCAAGAGATAGTGAGCAAGTTGACCTCCAATGATATCTTCGGTCCAACTTGAGGGGGAGCGTTGGCGTGATTGGTGCTGGCCCTTCTATTTGGGAAGAGATTATTTAGATTTGTTTGATATGGTGCAGATTCTTTTTTATTGCTGTAATTTTGGGAATTGCCTTATTATCATTGTCTTCCTTTCCTGTACTTCATCAATAAAATGGCAGTCCCTCTCTCAAAGGCAATATAACAAAAAAGAGAACTTTGAGAGAGGATTACCCGAGGACGTAGGCACATTGCTGAACCTCGTTAAATCGTGTCTTCTTTAATTTCTTCACTACCTTTCCAGCAATTTCTTTTGGATTGAGCATTGACAAGCGGCATGTTGCTTTTTTGGGGTTGTCCTTGCCATAATATACTTGTGCATCAGCAATGTAGATGCTCTCAGGGTAGTACGATGTACCCTCTATAATTAACCCATTTCCTAGGATTGAAGTTGCGACAAAGCTTCGATCAATAGTTCCTGCTCCTACTGTCGTCAGGGCGCTCCATTGTACGTGGAGTTATAGACCCCATCATTTCCAGCTGAGCAGACGACAGCAATACCCTTCTCAATCGCTGACAAGGATGCTATGGCAATCACATCGTTGAAGTACGGTTTGTGCAAGATGTGGAGAGACAAAGACATGACATCTACTCCATCAGCAATTGCTTGATCCATTCCAGCGAGCACATCGCTTGACACGGACTCGTATTTGTCATTTGCCCACACAACTTTGTACATTGAAACGTGAGCTGCGGGTGCTATTCCTCTAGCTATCCCGCTTGCATATCCGAAATGACTTGCTCCAAGTACAGGGGCCCCTGCAGCGGTGGACGATGTGTGTGTGCCGTGACCCAAGAAATCTCTTGCAGAGTCGTAGTCACACTTCTCGGATATGTTTAATCCTGCAGCTCCTAGGCCCTTGCTAAAAGACCGAGCTCCGATGAGCTTCCTATTGCAATCAGATGGGCTAAAAGCAGTGTCATTCTCGCACTCACCTTTCCATCTTGGAGGCACTGGTGGCATCCCCTCGTCGCTGAAGCTCGCACTCTCGGGCCATACTCCCGTGTCAAGTATTCCGATGATTAACCCTCCTCCATATGAGCTGGTGGACCATAATCCAGAGCTGTGTTTTAGGCCAAGGAATTCGCTGCTGTGGGTTGTTGAAAGCTTGCCAAAGGACTCTTTGATTGTTGCTCGATGAGCCGGAGATGTTTCAACCTTAGCTAGCTCAGACGGCGTGAGCCTGGCGCTAAAACCGTGCATTACATGGTTGATGAATAAAGAAACTTGTCCTCGCCATCGCAGAGAGATGGCGATAACGAGTCCACAGTGACACGGTGCCAACTCTCATGGGTCGGAAAAGATGCTGGCTTCTGTGAATGGTCCATGTGGATGATGTACGTCTGGCATTCTTCGGATTCCGACATCACAAAGCTAGTCACGGTTGACAGTCGAAGTAGCCATAAAAACGGGTTTTGCAATGCTGAACTAGATGGATTCGTCTCCTTGCTAGTCATATCTAGTGAAAGAAGGCTACAAGAAAGTGGTGAGAGGGGGGCAACTTGAACATTTCAGATGAATGGGCAAGATAAATATAGAAAGACTCGCCTCTCGCAAGAACCGGAAGTTTGGTTGATGTTGAAAGCCCATGTTATGTTATTTTGCTTGTATCAACACCCGAAGTGCCGAACTTCTTGTGCTAAGCAGCCGGTCGATATCATCAGAGGGCACACCTGAAGACCAAAGTGAATGTCGTAAAGTTCCTCTAGAACAAAAAGCAGGCTGCTCTCTTTTATATGGTTTCATATGCTTGTTCAAGATCCGAAAATTACCATGGACTTGCAAATTTTTATTATGTTCTGGATATGATCATAAAGGTTACCCATATCATACTCAGGTTTTAGTCGACATGTTGACACTCTCTGATGTGTCCCCGGTTTAAAGTTGAGGCATTTCTAGTTACCCATATCATACCTTGGCAATGAAGATGAGGCATTTCTAGTTATCAAAGGTCCCCGGTTGAAAGTTTAGTGGGCAATCCTTTGAAAAAAGCAATGCGATAACAAAATTTATTTCAACCTTCAAACACATAATGCGAGAAAAACAATGCATTGACCACTGCAAATTTTATTTATTCAATTGGTTATCCGGCATTCCAAGACATCTATGCTGATCTTGTTTAAGTAAGTAATAACAAAAACAAGCCAGTCTGGCACAACCCAATTGTACAACGGGTTGGTTTGTCCTGAGCTTGAGTTAGCTTAACCAATATGTCATCCTACACATTGGACAAAAAATTAGTAGCTAACAGTGTTATTTTTTAAAATGAAAAATAATAAACCAATTTATCCCAAGGATTTGAGTATTGAATTTTTTAATATCTTAAGAAAAGTTTGGTTGTACTTTAGCATAAATTGACATATGTATAAATGAGACCACAATGCTTGGTGTTTCCCAAATCTGGATCGTCTGACTTTATGTCATACAATCTGGGGTGACATGATAATGGGGGGTTGTCCTACCCATCCGATGATCCGACGGTCCCCCATTATTGGGGGGTTCTTTTTTTATTTGGGGAAGTGGGAAAAGGATCACCTATAGTATTGTGTTTCCCCAAGGTGAACAAAGTATTTGTCATATCTTACAACAAGTAATTCCAAAATCTAAAATCTACGTCAAAGGATACGTGGAATCGTCCTGGCACCAGTCAGTTTTATGGGCAGAGAACCCTATTAAAACCTCATACATGTTCAACACAATTTATTAGAAAATGGTCACAATTCTTTATTAGTATAATCTACATACAAGTGCATTAAATAACAGGACAAATATCATCATAATAGTAACTTTTTTAGCCGCTAAGAACTGTTAACTTACATATTATAATACAAATACTCATGATTATTATCATGTTACAAAAAATATAAACTTATCCATGTATGACATATATGTTATTTTTGTAGTTCTATCCAAATTATATTTATCACACTAATATACATTTGGATTTTTTTTATGATACAAGAGAAAAGTTTAGGTATTTGTCTCGCAACCATGAATTTATGATTTTTTTTATAATACAAAATTGTTTTTGAGGTATTTATGTCATATTCTTTTGGATTGTTTCTGTGATATTAATCCTAAATAATAAAGTAAAAGTTCATTTTGGCCAATAACATGCAAGACCTAATGAAACCCAGAAAAGAAGTACAAAAATAAATCTGCTTCTTCTTAACATTTCATACATTTAAATGCAAAAGGTTTTGTAATGGAAGGGGAAAACCATAAATAATTTTAGTACATATAGTGTTACTTATATATTTGACAGGATACCAAGTCTCCTTTAACGGGCACTTGTGTCATCAACAATTCCTGCTGAAAATTAAAAGCGTTTCTTCATTAAAAGAGTCCCTCTTTTTTATTTCTTTAAATAAAGTGCCACCAATCGACATTGAGTTGTTCTAGTGATCGAACTTGCTGACGAGGCCTCAACGTTGTTAAAAGAAAAAATTGATTACCTGGATTTTGTTTTTTCTTTTTCAGAATTCTCTTTGCTTGCTCGTTCTTCTTCTTCAACAACGTTTTGCTTACGACAAAACCATGAAACACCCACGAAATCTAACACCCTTCAACGATGCAAAACCTCTTACTCAAAATTGCCTATTCATGATCACCACTCGCAGCCATGGCCGCCGGCCCCAAATCTAGCAAGCTCCAAACCTCAATGCTATGAGCTTGAGAAGCCTTGGCGGGCTGGGAGCTCCGATTTGGTGGCCATGGCGGCCGTGGCGTCAAGTAATGATTTTGAGTGAATCATAACCCGATGTTCTTGACATCAAACTCATAAATCCGACTTTTCATATCAGCAAAATCAACCCGATAAGTAAAAAGAAAATAATGAAAGGTGCAACCTAAAATATTTTAATAAGTAAAGGGACTATCATGATGGATAATTTTTAAGAGAGTTTGTCAGATTGCCAAGCAGGCACGAATGGTTCGTTTCTTGTTATCTTTTTGTCATTTTTTCAATCTTTTCCTTAAACATGAGAATCTAGATTATCACGCAAGGGTGAGTGAACAACAAAATTTAGGCATGCGATTAATCAAACAATATGCAATGACATTAATTTCAGTAAATCGTGTGAGGTAAAGAAATTGAGCCATATTGACAAAAACTAGACCTTGCCTTATCATTAGGGGCGTCAAACGGGTGGGTCGGGTTAGGTTTGGGTCGGGTCAAATATGGGTTGGACCATATTTGACCCATTTAACCCGTTTTGACCCATATTCATGTAGTGTAAATATAATGACTCATACCCGACTCGATCCTGACCCTAACCCATACCCGGCCCAACCCGTATTGTTAAACAATATATAAATAATCAAAATTTTATTTTTTAAAAATAAAATAATTAGAATATCAAAATTTTCATAGTCTAAAAATGACTTGTTAATAATATTTTAAATGATTTGTTAATAATCTTACAATTAATTAGGTAACACATTTATGACCCATTTAGAATCCATTTAAGACCCATAAGGTTGTTAAATGGTCCATTTTAGACCCAACTAACTTTTTAAGCTAATTCATTTATAACACATATTATCAAATATGGGTTAAAATATGAGTCTTTGACCCATTTTGCCACCTCTACTTATCGTCAAGCCTGGAATAGGAGGACCCTGTGAACCATGCATAATATTATATGTGTAATTAATCTAGACTAAGAAATGCAAACTTCCTAAGCAAAAGGATGATAAATGACACTAATCAAGTATAATGTCATGCGATACAATCTAAATGCAAGTTATCGTTTTCTTTTTTTATTCTAATTAAAAATGTTACGGGACCTCAACTGACTGAATAATTGCCAATAATCAATAAACTAAAAAGGAGGCTAAAACTTGAATTAAAATAGGCTACGGCCATGCGAAATGATACTAACTTGTAGAAGGACAGTCTAGGACCCCCTCGAGATGCTTTTCAAAGCCGAAACAAGAGCCGTAGGCACGCTTTTCAGCCCTTACACGGTCTAGGACAAGGGTTTGGAGCTCTCTCTCTAGTGCAAAAATGGCTCTAAAATGGCCCCTGGCGATCCCATTGCGGAAACCCCCGAGATGCAAGACAAAGCCTAACCCTCGCTCTGTAACACCCCGGCGTTACCCATAGTATGGATATTGTCCGCTTTTGGCCCACTGGCCCTCACGGTTTTGTTCTTCTCGGTCTATCCGAGAAAACGCGTCCATACTATTAAGGGGCCCAATGCCTTATAAGTTAGCCCCAGGACTCCCCCCTAGGCGATGTGGGACAAGAGGAGTGCCCCCCTTTGCGCGCGTCCGGGGACCGAGGCGCGGACGCACCGCCATCCCTCCTCCCCGCGCACCGGCGCCTTGAGACATCACACTCTCCCCCCCTTAGGAGCACATCGTCCTCGCTGTGGCCCCACACGCGGTCGGGAGTCGGCTCTGATACCACTTGTAACACCCCGGCGTTACCCATAGTATGGATATTGTCCGCTTTGGGCCCACTGGCCCTCACGGTTTTGTTCTTCTCGGTCTATCCGAGAAAACGCGTCCCTACTATTAAGGGGCCCAATGCCTTATAAGTTGGCCCCAGGACTCCTCCCTAGGCGATGTGGGACAAGAGGAGTGCCCCCCTTTGCGCGCGTCCGGGGATCGAGGCGCGGACGCACCGCCATCCCTCCTCCCCGCGCACCGCCGCCTTGAGACATCACACTCTCCCCCCTTAGGAGCACAGCGTCCTCGCTGTGGCCCCACACGCGGTCGGGAGTCGGCTCTGATACCACTTGTAACACCCCAGCGTTACCCATAGTATGGATATTGTCCGCTTTGGGCCCACTGGCCCTCACGGTTTTGTTCTTCTCGGTCTATCCGAGAAAACGCGTCCATACTATTAAGGGGCCCAATGCCTTATAAGTTGGCCCCAGGACTCCCCCTAGGCGATGTGGGACAAGAGGAGTGCCCCCCTTTGCGCATGTCCGGGGACCGAGGCGCGGACGCACCGCCATCCCTCCTCCCCGCGCACCGCCGCCTTGAGACGTCACACGCTCAAAACCCTTGTCCAGCGAGATCATGGGGGATTTTTCTTGCTTTGAACATCACTAAAACGACAGTAAAGTCCCCCGATATGTCTACGGGCCATGAGGTCCATCGATGACCTACCCGAGACCCGTCAGAGACGCAAATTGAAGTCAAGGACACGCGAGTCACCCTCTGTCCAGCATGCCTCCATGTATGAACAGCGGGCATCGAGCTTTCCCTGGATCTGAAAAGGACTTTAAAACATCTATATCTCGAGCCATGAGGATCCATATGAGTTGGTTAGGCATTCGCACCTGGCTTACAACATTCACATCACGCGATACCTTCGAAACACGCTAATACAACGGTAAACCGACATAGCTTGATTATAACAGGTAACTGGACTAATATATAGGCATGGTGTGAAAGTAGATCAAATAGTGTTTAAAGAAAAAGATGATAGTAGAGATGATGATGAAGTAACAAAGAGAAGATATGACTCAGAAGAAGAATATCGCTTCCATTGATGAATGAGCACAAGCTCTGTGTATCTCTTGTTTACATCATCTTTCCGGGAAAAGCGCCAAAAAAGTCCTAAACCTTTTGGGGTTGTGCCAAAAAAGTCCTAAACCTTTTTTTTGTTCCAAAGAAGTCCTAAACCTTTTGTTAGTTGGCCGAATAAGTCCATCCGGTGGATTATGGCCGGAAAATGCTGACGTGGCGTGCCGGAGTTCGCCGGAGGCTCGCCGGCGACGACGTGGCATGTGACGTGGCATTAAAAAATAAAAAATTCGAAAAAGTTCAAAAAAATAAAAAAAAAAGAAAAAAAAGGGGAGGGCCGGAGCCCTCCACCTGTGGCCGCCGCCCCATCACCGGTGGGGCGGCGGCCATGCCCCCCAGCCCCGCCGGTGGACGCCGGCGGGGCTGGGCGAGCTCTCCCCCAGCTGGGTGAGCTGGAGGCGAGCTCGCCCAGCCCTCGCCGGCCGGGGGCGGCCCTCGCCACTGGCCGGCGAGGGCCGGGCGAGGCTCGCCTCGCCCAGATCTGGGCGGGGCGAGCTCCCCCAGCTCGGCCCAGATCTGGAGCTGGGGGAGCTCGCCCCGCCCAGAGCTAGGCGAGGGCCGCCCCCGGCCGTCCCCGGCTGGCGAGGGTCGGGCGAGCTCGCCCCCAGCTCGCCCAACTGGGGGCGAGCTCCCCCAGCTGCTGCAGATCTACAGCAGCTGGGGGAGAGCTCGCCCAGCCCCACCGGCGTCCACCGGCGGGGCTGGGGGCATGGCCGCCGCCCCACCGGTGATGGGGCGGCGGCCACAGGTGGAGGGCTCCGGCCCTCCCCTTTTTTTTTTGATTTTTTTGAACTTTTTCGAATTTTTGGAATTTTTTTATTTTTTTAATGCCACGTCGTCGCCGGCGAACTCCGACGCGCCACATCAGCATTTTCCGCCCATAATTCACCGGAGGGACTTATTCGGCCAACTAACAAAAGGTTTAGGACTTCTTTGGAACAAAAAAAAGGTTTAGGACTTTTTTGGCACAACCCCAAAAGGTTTAGGACTTTTTTGACGCTTTTTCCTCATCTTTCCTTACTTACATTTCGTCCTCTCTATTCTACTCTTATACTTGGTGTTGTCTACAGAATGTAGTTATATGCTATAACAGAAAATTAACTATCTTTAACATTCCACTCTAGTTAACAAACTCTAGTTAACTAGCTTGATGATCTTCGGCCGCACTCTGTATATAGTCTTCCTGCTCTGTTTGTCACTCGGATCGCCTTCAACTTCACTCTGTGCCAATGCACTGAACTTGTTATAAAGAGGAACATTAACAGGCTGACAATTGGCTGTACTCAGCATTTGTCGTTGTGTATCATCTCTGATTGTGGACACACTTGTATTGTCTTCAACACATGGATGACCAATATGAGCACATAAATGAAGTGAAAAGACCACCAGTCATGGCTAGAACTGCCTTGAACTGAAACGAACATGACAAGCAAGGCTGTTTGCATAGTATGGATGTACAGATCATCTAATGCAAAGGGATAACCAAAGTTATACCTGACATTAGTAGGCAATAAAAAGGAACATAAACAGTGAAAGAGAGGTCACTGGTTACGGCAACGAACCGGTCCTCACTTTTCAAACAAACCGGTTTTGGGCAAACAAGAACAAACACATATCTAAGAAACTGAATGAAACAAAATTAATCATCAAATCCGAACCAAATGATACCAATAGACCGTCGTAGATATATCGAGTCATTCGTCAAAGTGAGGCAAGCTAATATGCTCGGCTTTAGACTTCAGTAGTGCGCTTAAATGAGATTAATGGGCTAGAGATTGAACCCAAGAAATAAAAATTAGAGCCTTACCTGTAGATCTTTGAAAGGATGACGAGGAACGGATGGACAAACAACTCGAGTATTGAAGTCCCTCAAGCTCACGGTTTTTGGAATGGCCCAATGAACTCTCTTCACTTGCTCCTGAACTTTCGGTTTTGAAAGAAGAGGGATGTGGCCAGTCTCTCGCGGTGCTGCTCTTACCTAGTTTGGTTCTATTTTAAGATTCCAATCCTTCTCTATTTGGTATTTATATACCCCAAACGTAGGTTCATTTGCATGTTCAATCTATCCCTAGTCAATCACCAACTTGTGAGTGGTAAATTTGTAAAGTTAGTAACGTGAAAATGTGTGGCAAAATGGGTAAGTAGAGGGTGACTCTTGATTCGAACGTAATGAGGGCCGTGAATACTAGTTTATATAATAATGATTTTTTTGGTCATGAATGTGAGTTCATATAAATAACGATATTTTTTAAGGGGTCCAATTAGGTCGTTGCTATTCATGAAGTCGAGCTCGGTAAATGCATGATTGATTTCAAGGCAAAAATTTCAAGTGTCAACATGGATGTTTTCGAACAAACAAAAAAAATAGATCTATGATTTTGTTTTCGGGCAAATGTTTAAGGATCGCATAATACAAACTACGTAGTAATTAAGCCCCACACCATGGAATTTTAATTCATTGGTTTAAAAAATTTTGGATACTATCTTGGCATTGACACTCTCCATCTTGTAACCTACTTCACCGTATCAATAGGTTCACAAAAGAAAGAAAATCGAACAAAATTAATAAGTTCAGTTTATCAGTTTATTGATTTGAGATATTTTTATTATTGGTTTGTTGGTTAACTTTTGGTCTTCGCGAATAAAACTCGTGGTTTACCTTAATCAAGTAACTTTTTCCCAACTTTTCCAATTAGTTGATATCAAATAATTTTTGGTCTTGAACAATACTTTCCAAAGGATTTTTCATGACCCCTTGTGTTTCTTATGTTTAGGTAATTGATATATATATATATTTATATATATATATATGTTGTTATGTTATTGATAATTAATATAGTTTAGTTGCGATTATATGCTTTTTTTCATTAAGTTTGTACTAATAGATTTTACATTTGGTTAATTTTCATTGCACTTTGAGGTTAGGTGGAGCATGTGTTGACTGTTGAACTTCTTACTCGAAAATGGCTTCCTTCGACGACAGATCGAAACTTGTGCGCGCCCGGGATTCCCATTCCAGCTCCGACTGAACGCCGTCGTTTCATGTGAAGAAGATCTCTCTCGCCCGAGCTCTTTCTCTCTCCCCTTTTCTCTCCTTCAGTGCTCGCAGCTTGCAGAGAATTATCTAAACCTGAGAGAGAAGCCATGTCTTCCTTGTATGGAGGATCAGCTCTACTGTCAGCAGGCTCAACCTTTCTCCCTCCCAAATCGCGAAACCTAGCTCCGATACCCTTCTCCGCTTCGAGGCCCGCGTCCTCTCTTTCCCGCTCCGCCGCGAGTGCCGCTCCTCGCGCTGCTTCGAGTTCGAGGTACGACGAACTCGCCGATTGAGCTCTCGATTCAGTCTCTTGGGTTCTCGGGAACGGAACCCGAAGGGCATCAATGTTTTGCTAGAAGGGTTTTGTGGGGTTGCGGTGCTGGTGCTGTGTGCCTGTCTCTGAGGAGATAGAGATAGTTGGGCTTCGGCTCTTGTGCTTGCGGATTGGGTTGGTTATGACTGCTGCCTGTTGGTTTTTGCTTCCCAGGATCATTTCGGTGTCGCTGAGCATGGAGATGGCCATGCCGCCGCCTTATGGTGGTGCCACGGCCTCAGGTTGGCTTCGATTCGCCATTTATTTTTGGTTAATCGCAGACTGTCAAGTTTCGTTCATTTGGCTCTTTTTTCGTTTCCACATATTGCAATTGTTCGTTGCCTCAACTGAATTTGGCCATCCTCTTTTTCACTCTGGTATTTTTTGGTGGGTGTATGGATGTTTGGCACAGTATCTAAATCTCCACGCCATTGCTTTGTGCTTGATGTGCTATCTCATGATAGAAAATGCGCTGGATGAATTCAGATACATTGTGTGCTAATTTGAGGCTGCTTAAATTCCTGTTTTATTATATCAAATGGTTACTCTATCCCGGGTGAGGAAGAACGTGCTATTCTTTGTTTCAGGCTATGTCATGACCTTAACAAATGATTCTACTGAATGTGCTTGTTCCAGGATTCTCCAGTAAAAGTTATGGAGTGCCTCACAAGTTGGACATGAAGGATTTATATGATTCCAATTTGAGGTGAGCTGCATTGACCTTCCTATCTACTATATCGTTAGAATTACTGTCAATGCTACATTATGCTGTTGCTGCTTTTGTCTTCTCAAAGATGAAATATGATGTACTATGTTCTTCCAAGTCAAAAAGTTTTGCCTTTGCTTGGATTAATGATAACTTTTTGTATGAATTCATTTGGAACTGTGCATATGCTTGCTCTATCTGTTGAAGGTAGTTCTTTTTTCTCAGTGAAACCTATAGCTTGCCTAGATAGCAAGAAACTCCTTGTGGTGTCTGTTGTGGGTATAAAATTTTTTGACTATCATGCTTATTTGATGCATGATGGAATTCCGAGATTAGGAATTTCATATTTGGAAATATGTGTATGGTAAATTTTCTGGAAATGGTAAAATGAAGGGTTTTAAATGGGCATGTATAAGCGGAAAATGAAGTTGGCATGGATAAAGTTCACTACTAAGGCCTAAAGGATCACACCTTGGCCAGGGATAAAGAACCCAAGTTCACCACCTTGGCATAAAGGAGCACACCACCAGTCACTTGAGAAAAATCTCATGTCTCATCAAATTCAAGTCTGCCCCAAGAGATGAGGTCACTTTGCTAATTATAGGGACACTTTGCTTAGGGACCAAACAAACTTAAATGACTCTTGGAATTTATGACTGATATTTGGCAGGCATTACTGACTGCAGGACTAGTCGCATGCTTTTATGACTTATGGAAACAAGCAGCACACTTAAGACTCATAAAACTAAGGCTTGAAAGGGACAATACACTTGAGATGCATAATAACTAGGAATACATACATAGTAAGTAGGAGTTGATTCTCCAAATTCGTATACCAGTCTTGGTGGTTGAACAACTATCTTGGAAGATTGATAGACATCCATGGGAATCGGCCAGCAAACACTTGATAATCAATCAGCTCACTCGGGTACTGGACCAGCACCCTTGAAATCGACAACTAATCTTGTGATTAGGTAACTGCCATTCAGAGTAGACATCTTCAACCTTGGACCCATCAAGTTAAGTTCGGCCAGTGAGTTAAGTTGTGGCCGAAATTAGCCTTTAGTTGCATAAATAATGATAGGGATGGATCAAATGATGAAACCTGGGTTGGGCTTGAGAGTTGTTTCATAGAACCAGGTGCTCCTGCATCATTACTGAACACGCATCCTTTTCATCCATTTTCATCATTAATTTTCGAATTCAGCTTTTGGGTATAATAGCAGATTAATTAGTCCACTAATATTACATTTTTATGTACCGGAAGTATGAGTATGAGTTTATTGCATTTTGTCATGGACAGTCGTGGTGCAATAGAAGCCAAAAAGGGTAACCCTCCTGTAATGCCTGCAGTAATGACTCCTGGAGGAGCGCTGGACCTCTCTTCTGTGTTATTCAGAAACCGCATTATTTTCGTTGGGCAGCCAATCAACTCCCAGGTGGCACAGCGGGTTATATCACAGCTCGTGACTCTTGCAACCATTGACGAGCATGCAGATATACTGGTGCTGTACTCAAGCTATTGTCTATCAATAATTGTAAAGCACCCCTTGCAAATTTTAATTTGTAACTAGTTTTTTTATGCTTCTATTTACTTTTTCAGATGTATCTGAATTGCCCCGGTGGAAGCACATATTCAGTGTTGGCAATTTATGATTGCATGTCTTGGGTAAGAGTCTTCTGCATATGGTTTTCCTTAGTGATAAAATATCCACAGGCCTTTTGCATAATGACACAATTCTCAGATCATATGACTTCCTAACATAATTTGAAGACCTTAACATTAATCTGTCTTCAAGTTTATAGGTCAATACAATAATGCTGTGTGGCTTGATCCAGATAATTAAAGGGAGATGCTTCTAAGGATGGGGACGGACTATGTTAGTTAAGAAAGTCAAGCTATGTTGCTTGAGTGTAGCACTTTTTGATGGAAAGTCTTGATTGGAAGTTTAAGAGGGGATAGCTAAAGGGCATGTCTGAGAAGTATGTTGGCTGTGCTAAGGGGGAAAAAGATGTCTGATCATTCCTTGTCCTTCCCACTCCCTTTTCTTTTCTTTTCTTTTTTCTTTTTTCTTTGTGTGAATATATGGGTGGAAAAGGAGGTACACTTTTCTGGGATTTGTGGCATATGAGGGTGGTCCATTTCTTCTTGGAATTGGCTCCTAAAAATACATTTCTACTTATGATGTGATCATAAGAGTGGAAGTAAGTGGGTAAGCTAATTTTTTGCATGTTCATGATCTAGGGTTAATGACATAACTGTTGCAGAGCATTTTCTACTGCTGGCTTAATTACATTTATAAGGCCTATACGACAAACTTGGTGAAACTTGTTAGTCTTCTCTGCATTGACACATCTGTAGAGCTGTGGATCAACAGCCTTACAACCTTCACAGAAAGCACCTTTGAGATATCTATGCCCAGAGCATTTATAGACACTCTACATGTTTCCAGATAAAGCCAAAGGTTGGTACAGTTTGTTTTGGAGTGGCGGCAAGCCAAGGAGCACTTCTTCTTGCTGGTGGAGAAAAGGGAATGCGTTATGCGATGCCAAATGCACGGATCATGATACATCAGCCTCAAAGTGGATGTGGGGTATGGTTTCAGTCAGTCCTTTCTATTTTTGTTGGAGGATGCGTGTCTTTGTGAGTATGAGATGAGTAAACCTAAAGCATTGAACCTCTTTTTCATCTCTCACTAAGCACAGCAAACTTACTGAAAGAGGTGGCTGCTTACAAAGATTGGAGTATGCACTAGAACCTCCAAATTTTGGAGCCTAAACTGTCCTTCTGTTTGAGCCAGCCTGCTTCTATTTGATCTGATATTCCTCTGACAAGTGCCCATTGATCTCGGAACCTACTTTTGGCTTTCAATTAACTAAATGAAGTTCCTTTAACAGCAAACTCAATGTACCAACTTGGTTCTCATGATGTGTCTGAAAGATATGGTCTTTCAGTCTCAGCATCACAATCTCTTGCAAGTAGGCTATTTTAGCAATCTATGGTGGGAAGTTCTCATCATTAGTCTTTTTTGCTTACTACTCTTGCTTGGAGTGCACTCTAATTGCAATTTGTGATCCTGGAAAATATTATAGACGTGAGTAAAAACAAAGTCTGGATCCTTTCTGACCAGAAGTTCTTTTCTTTGGAGATGCTCTATGACCTCATGAATAGGGTTAAAGGTTATTTTGCAAATGCTGCTCTCTGATGTGTACAGTTTATCCCACGTAACTCTGTAAAGCATAATTGTCTTGATCTGATACGTGTTCAACATGAGATGACTGCAAGCATGATTGGATTGTTCTTTTTGGATATTAACTTATGCTGCTTGTTTCACTCAATGTCTTTGATGGGTGGTTCCGCTGGAATAACCAATGATAGATTAGCCATCTTTGGTAAAAACCAACGATAAGGTCACTATTTTGCCAATGATGTGGAAAAGGGTGCAGTTGACATTGTCCAAGAGCAATGGGCAGGCTAGATGGGACTTGGGAGAAATTCGTAGGTCCATTGGTCAGGCCGGGCTGGATGGGGCCGACTTTGGTCTCACAAAGTGTTGTCTTAGCCCACGGATAGGAGAAAAAAAAAATCTGAAAAAGAAAAGAATGCATGTGCTGACGTAAATTTTGTTGAGTCTAGAATTGTATGGGCAAGGATATCTCAGCAAGACACTTTGTGCAAGCCCATTCAACTGGTATTTGGGCTAGTGGGTCTGATGGGTCAAAAATTGTGCCCAAGCATGAACGAATGATGGGCTAGACCATAGAGTTGCTAGCTCATGAACAGGTGTTATCCTTGGAAAGATCGCTACCCTCATGAAGCAGTGAAAGCTAATTTAAGTTTGTGGAGTCCATTATTTATAGACTTAAATAATCAACATATCTAGTTCAAAAAGATAATTTCGTTTTGGTAATCTCCTTAATTGTTCCCAGTTCCCACATTTCGTCAAGTAAGCAGGGCTAAAGTATGTAAAAAATTCATGCTGTCAAGAATTGATTCCAATATGTATGTATGCCATGTATCTTCTCAATACTCCACTTGCAAATGAGTCGAACATTTTATATCTGAAGTGTGAAGTAGAATTTATTGTACCAAATAGGCAAGACTAATTCGAACTCATCTTCCCCCGTTGATTAGAGGATATTTCCATTTTTGTCCATTGACCGGTAAAAGGTGATTGCCCAAAAATACCCTATTTATATGACTACATTTTACCTTGTTTGCAATGATAATTACTCACTTTATTAAAAAGAACTCCACAGCTCTTCACGGAGCTGCGCTGTAAGCATGTGCAGCTTCACAATTTTGAGCAACTCCTCGCCCAGCCTTGACTGAGGCTATGTAATGCCTTGTGACATTCACCAAGTTTCATCCAGGCTTATGAAGTTCGGTGACACTTCATCCCTGGAGTTGACCTTTATCAACAATGAAACTCTCTTCCTTCAAAAATGTGGAATAAACAAGAAAAATGATCAGGAAAGATGCCGAGCTCAGTTCAATTTGATTCAGGAAGAAGTGTTGGAGAGACTTGCTTTTAGGGACCACAAAATTATTACACAGGAATGGAAAGAATGAAAAAACCAAAATCTGAAGGTTAGTTGTGCACCAGTAGACAGTTAAGTTTCATAAACTGTTCGTGTTTTATTTATCTGAAAGTCTTTCCTTTCCATTTCTGTTCTTTTAGATTGTGTTAGATTGTCTTTTTTCTATCATCTAGTTCCCTTAAGGCAACTAGATCATCTTCAATTCATCTCCCCACTTCCATTGTCCCTGGCTGAATCAAAACTGAAGTACCGTCGGCATGCTCTTATCCTACTTCTTATCCGGGTCTCTTTATTCCTTGGCTTTCATGCTTATTTCCTAAGTCAAGTTCCTATATTCTTTTTCACCCTTTTAAAGTCGTGAGCCTTTTCTCTCTTCTCTATTGACATTCCTTGCGCCACTCCTCACTGGAGAGAACTAAAAAGGGAAAGCAAATTACTAATCAAAGATTGATTTGTTGGTGCCTTGGAAGCATGTTAATTGCATAGCAGCAGAGACTTTGAATGCTTGACCTTTTCCGCTCATATGTGTATCGTATAGGAGGACATGATTTATTAAATTCATAGTACATCTGCCATTTAATATCCTTGAATTTGTTTCCCCTTTTCATGAGTGAATATAAAGTGTCATCTGTTGGAGGCTTCACTGCAACAGCCTCAGCTTCAAGGAGATATTGGTTGCTCATTCTATTTCTGTAGCCTTATATTGCTTGGGATGGGACTCACTACATTTTCAGTGCACATCAAACGGCGTGGTTGAAGGGATTTAGTTTGAGGATACCTAAGTTTTCTGCACAAATCTTGCAGTTTGGGAAGATCTTCATTTTCTGCACACATGTTACAGTTTGGTTGCAAGTTTAATTTCTGTTAGCCTTATTTTACTTTACATGGGAATACCTACTTGCTGATACATATTACAGTTTTGCGCTAGCGCTTTAATGTTGAGCTGGTTGCCATATCCTTTAGCCATAATGACAAAGCTTCATTATCTTGCTTTCTATGTTTTGCTTGATCTCCAGTTTAATTTGTTTGGATAGGCAGCTTATGTACATTGAGGAAAATAATTTTACTTGAGAAACTTTGTATAGCTACGAAATGGCTGCAGAGTTTTAGGTGATGTACATGTTGGTCATCACAGGTCTGATTCCACATAATTCTTTTTGTAGGGTCATGTTGAGGATGTTAGACGCCAAGTGAATGAAGCAGTTCAAGCTCGCCATGTTTGTATTTCTTTCTTAAATATCTCAATTCTTGTATTTTGTGGGCACTGTGGTCTCTTGAGTTGAAATGGAACTTTGTATTTTATCCTCTGTATGGTTGAGTGAAAGATGCAAACTTAGTTTGGTTAGCTCGTCTATTATTGTCTAACTTCTTGGAAAACTTGACAGAATCAGCTGTTTCTGAGAAAGTTAAATTTATGTCATGCATTGCTGTTATATGTCATTTTTACATATACCAAGTTGTCCTCTTTATGGTGTTTTTGTTGAGTCTTGGCTCTATAGTGAGGTGGTTGTTGCAATCTCAACAACTTGATCTTTGGCGGATTATCTGTTGCAGAAAATTGACAAAATGTATACTGCTTTTACTGGTCAACCCCTTGAGAAAGTGCAACAGTACACAGAGAGGGACCGTTTCTTGTCCGTTTCTGAGGTAATTTTGCTGAATACTGTTCCTCAATTGTCACTAGCACGTAGCACATTCTTTCAGTGGCATGAGTAGTTAGTCTGAGGGAATTTGTCTGAATTCTCTTCCTTTAAAATCACTAGCACTTTGCACTTTTTTCAAGATAGCATGATTAAGGTTTTGTGTACTTCTAAAGAATGGGAAAATTAAGTGCACTTTATGAAAACCGAGGACCACTGTGGGAGGTCAAATGAAGGGCCTATTGAAGTTGGGGCCCTGTTCAACATTGGATCACACAATAAGGGGGCATAGCACTGACCTCTTTTTTTGTTAATTCAGTACAATATCGGAAAAGTCGGTCATACAAATGTATTTAAATGACTGTTTATTAGGATAGTATGGATAATGAAGTAGGAGAAGGCAGCAAGGTGCCAGTCACCATTCATGCCTGATATATTTTCTAGGAATTTTACATATGTATAGGACAAAGAGGAAATACGTAAAGACTGGTGTTGAACCTATTCGACCCGCTAATGTCCGCTGACTTTGTCATGGTGGATCCTAAACCAGTGTTTAAGTTATTCAAATGTAATGCAGTAATGCCTTGGTGCGAATCTTGAAGCACCATTTATGTATTTAATCTTCATGTCATCATCCTTAGTACATACTGTTGAGTAGCCCACATCACCTGCTTATGGATTTTCAATGGGCTTTATATTTATGGAGTCTTGCTCCACCTCTTAGTTCAGATTTTCAGGTTGGACTATATATTATATTGGACTTGGTTTATTTCACGTGTGAGCTGCCTCCCTATTGTAAAATTCATTTGGCAGTCTTAGTCCAGTTTGCTCATGGGAGAGTGTAAAAGTATCCATATTGCTTGTTTATGGGGTTTCAATGTACTTTGTAGTCACATAGTCACTCTTCACATATCAGTTTATGCTTTTGGATTAAATTTTCTAATGAACAAATACCTTGACTGGATTTTCACGTGGATTTCTCTGGTGATTTTCAAATCAATTTTCTGGCAATTGATGATGTTCGTAGTATTATCATAAAACATTCATGGCTCTAGCTGTATGGACAGATGTAGAATTAAACTCTCCTTTTCATCTATTTTGTATTGCAGGCCATGGAATTTGGACTCATTGATGGAGTTCTGGAGACAGAATACTAGTCTCAAAGAGAGGCCCGGTCATTCTTTTCAAATTCAGAAGTTTACCCAAGTATTTGTGGCGAAAATTATAGGTTAGTGGTAGTGAACCAGGAGGAATTGACTGCTGCCTGTAGTATCACATTTTAGATTTTTTTGGATATTTTGATCGTCATACTGTTATACATTCCATCATATAAAGCATAAGGAGACAGGCACACCAGTTTTGTATCAAGTCTTCTTTTCCACCATCCACTATTCATTCAACCATGGGGATGTTCCATAATTGACATAATTCATTTTGATTAATTTTGATGGAAGTTCTGTGAAATATAGAGGATCCTATTTGGAATGTCTTAAGTGATATCTTGCAGAAGGAACATACAAATGTGTCGAAGATTTTCATCTTTCATTGGCTACTTATGATGAACTAATTAGGAGAAATGTTTTTGTTTTACTCTGGGAGTTTTATGGTCATTGTACAAGGGAGATGTTCCATCAGTAATTTTCGGAATCATCCCTATGGCCTCAATGCATTTCTCCGTTGACGAGTAAAATCACGAAGCTTTTTCTCTTGCCTAAATGTTTTTCGCCTCCCTAAATCCGACTACCGATCTTTTGGAGCCAAATTGTAAATAGCTGTAATTGTGTAGTTCCCAGTATGTGTGTATGCAACAGACGTTCATCAAATAATAAGAATATTCATACTAGTTTACATTATAACCACTCATACTAGTCCAGAATGAAACTCATTTCAGGCAAAACATTGTGACATTAGTTCTCACAAAAGATGATAGAGAAGTTTTGTTGGGATTAGAGTTAGAGATTCCGCCAGGTTTCTTAGTGATTGGGTCAAATCGTAGTAAGGGCATTTCCTAGAAAGGAAAAAATGTTTACAAGATGCGCCTACCCTTTACCTTTGTCTAATGCTGTTAAGTTGGCCAAGTCCAAATATAATATTGCCTATTCTTCCTATCCCATTGGCTTGGCCTGCATTCAACATCTTGAATTATTGGCAAACTCTGTCCATCATGGCAAACTCATTTTCTAACTAATCTGGACTATCAAAGGCTTTTCATACAATATCTCTATTTTCCATTCATATTGCAATGTTAAACCTATCAAAGTTGGCGAACGGTTATGTAACCTCAGACTCCTTACGCTACTCAACTGAACTTGTTGACTCTGCATCTAGATATTGTATTCATAATGTTAACTGATGTCGAATGTAATTTACAAGAAACTCATTTCAGGCAAAACATTGTGACATTAGTTCTCACAAAAGATAATAGAGAAGTTTCGATGGGATTAGAGTTAGAGTTTTCGCCAGGTTTCTTGATGATTGGGGTCAAATCGTAGTAAGGGCATTTCCCAGAAAGAAAAAAATGTTAACAAGATGCGCCTACCCTTTGCCTTTGTCTAATGCAGTTAAGTTGGCCAAGCCCAAATATAATATTGCCTATTCTTCCTATCCCATTGGCTTGGCCTGCATTCAACATCTTGAATTATTGGCAAACTCTATCCATCATGGCACACTCCTTTTCTAACTTATCCAGACTATAAAAGGCTTTGCATACAATATCTCTATTTTCCATTCTTATTGCAATGCTAAACCTATCAAACTTGGCGAACGGTTCTATAACCTTAGACTCCTTACGATGTTCGACTGAACTGGTTGACTCTTGTTGACACCTATTTTTACCCCCATTTCCCATCTCATTTGTCTTTTTCCCTCTTCTCTCTCTTCTCCCTTCCCATGCGCCGAGCCCCCCCATTTTCCCCCCTTCTCTTTTGACTTTTCCCCCTCTTTTTCTCTTCCTCTTGGACCACACGTTTCCCCCCTGCAAAAAACCTGCCCCCATCCCATCTATCTTTTCCTTTTTTCTTTCTGCTCTCCATTTTTGATATTTTTTTTCTTTTTTTCCTTGGGGGGGAGGCCTCTCTCTCTCTCTCTCTCTCTCTCGGTGGTTTTGGATTTCGGTCGCCGGCTCCCAGCTCGTGGCCCGCGTCTCTCTGCCTCGCCGCGACTCCCTCAGCTTCGCCTCGACCTCCAGCTCGCGGACGAAGACTCTCCCAGCTCGGCCCCCGCTCCCGCGCGGTCTTCCTTCAGCTCGACCGCCGCCAGTCTTCAGCACGTCCCTCTTCCTTCAGCTCGTCTCTCCTCCTTCAGCTCGGCCGCCGTCTCCCGGAGCTCAACGCCTCCCATCTCAGCTCCCTTAGCTCCGCAGCTCGCCCTCACCACGACTTCCCCCAACTCGGTCGCCGCCGTCCTCCTTCGCCTCTGCTCTCCCATGCTCGTGTACGTCTCTCTCCCTCTCTTGATCATGTTTCATTTCCCTGTGCCCATGATTTAGCTAGATGTTCTTCATTTCCCTTTGTGCGTGGTGTAAAAGCCCTGTTGATGGTCTTGTTGACTTTGATGCCGAATATAGCCTAACCTGATTTTCGAGCTCTCGATGCTTAGTTTAAATGATATGTCTTCACTGTGCATTCCTTAATGTTTTGTAGCTTAGATAGATGTTAGCCTCGGCCGGTGTCGAGTGTAGGCGTAGGTGAAACGAGAAAGATGAAGTGCAGAATGAAGAAATAGAAAAATAAAGAAAAATTCGAAATTTTGGGGTTGATTCGGTGGGTTTAGTTCAGGCTATTTTGGGCTAGAGATTTTATTTAGTTTTGGGCTTATTCTGGTTTTGGGCTTCTTTTAAGAATAAAATTCGTTTTTCCTTTGGGCCTATATTGTTTTTGGACTTTTTTTAAGTTTTGGGCCTATTCGTTTTTCTTAGTTTAAAACCATTTCCCTTAAAAATTGGGTTGGGCCTTACGCCCAGCCCATTCTTAAATCAAACGGCTTCGGGCCGGGTTCTTCTAACCCGGTCCGATTTCCCTTTTCCTTTTTTTCGAAATAAAAATAATTAAAAAAATCAGAAAAATCGAAATAAATAAAAAAATCAGAAAATTATAGAAAATCAGAAAATCATAGAAAATTAGAAGATCATTAGAAAATAATAAAAAATTAGAAATTCATTTGAAAATCATAAAAAAATCAGAAAATGATAAAAGTCAATAACACAATAAAATATCTAAAATGAATCCAATTGAGTAAGCTCTTAGAGCTTGGCATCAAAGTTTGGCTTATAATAATTGGTTTTGTTTGAAAAGTCAAATTATAACATGAAGATGTGTCTAGTTTAATTAATTTACATCGGTTTTCAAAAAAAAAATAAGGAATTTGTCCTCAATCGTTAACTTAAGTGATTCATTGGTACTTGCTAACATAAATTACATATCTTGTCAACTTTACTTGTGGATGTTTCAAGGCTTGGTTAGACCCTATGCTTGATTTAATGGGTAGCTTATGAGAATGATTTGTAAACTTCATGTTAATTGTGAGACCACCTATTTAATTTGATATGGGCATTGCTACTAATTTGCTTGACCGAATGCATTGAATGATCATTTAAATGCTAAAATCGAATTCCAATGGATTGTGGCTCGCGACGATGACTGAGGAGGTGGCCTAAACGGAGTTGATGTTATTAGGCCGATGTCCGTTCCGGTCTTAACCTTGTACATGTTTATAAAGAAGTCGTGCATTATTAATTACCCGACGAGTTGCGGGTTTTATTTTTTGGCCATTAAATAGTCGCATCAAACCATTTGAGTGTTTATTTATCGAACTGCACTTCAATGCTTTGAGTGTTCACTTTTGTCGCATTGTCTTTAGATAGGTTGTGGGTTAATTTCTTTCCTAGATCATTTTGTTATTAGTTTAGATTGGCATAAAATTGGTTTCACAAAAAATAAACTGCATGTACACTTAGAATTTGATTGATTTCATAGAGTCTTAAATGATGAGTAAGAGACCATTTTAGATTAAATAACAAACTAGTTAGGTACCGAAAGGGCGCTAATAGAAATGTTAGCGTAAACAAGTCCCCGAACTTAGAATCTCTGGTTACGTAGGGATCAAGACGACACTCCCGCGTCTTGATCGGTTTCTAGCCGACCCCAATAGGCTAGTGGCGACTCCTAAATATATTTTAGGTTGTTAAATAACCTTAAAAAATGAAAACGTCTTAATGTCACGTGAGGTATGGACTTGGGAGAGTCTGCGCTCGTAAAGATTGGATCGAATCGAATTACGATTAGACGTTGCTTTTAAGCCGTCTTTTAGGGATGTCGATTCGGACCTCCTCACGAGTAATATCTCTAAACCTACTTAGTACGTTTCCCCCTCACCGGGGAGGTTCGGGTAGGTCGCGACAACTCTGAGTGTAGATATAGCATTCATAATGTTAACTGATGTCTAATGTAATTCGAATGAAACTCATTTCAGGGAAAACTGTAACATTAGTTCTCACTAAAGATAATAGAGAAGTTTCATTGGGATTAGAGTTAGAGTTTCCGCGGAGTTTCACGATGATTGGGGCCAAATCGTAGTAAGGGCATTTCCCAGAAAGAAAAAAATGTTTACAAGATGCCCCTACCCTTTGCCTTTGTCTAATGCTGTTAAGTTGGCCAAGCCCAAATATAATATTGCCTATTCTTCCTATCCCATTGGCTTGGCCTGCATTCAACATCTTGAATTATTGGCAAATTCTGTCCATCATGGCACACTCATTTTCTAACTTATCCGGACTATAAAAGGCTTTGCATGTAATATCTCTATTTTCCATTCATATTGCAATGCTAAACCTATTAGAGTTGGTGAACAATTCTGTAACCTTAGACTTCTTATGCTATTTGACTGAACTCATTGACTCTGCGTCCAGATATTGCATTCATAATGTCAACTGAAGTCTAATGTAATTCGAATGAAACTCATTTTAAGCAAAACATTGTGACATTAGTTCTCACAAAAGATAATAGAGAAGTTTCGTTAGGATTAGAGTTAGAGATTCCGCCAGGTTTCTCAATGATTGGGGTCAAATCGTAGTAAGGGCATTTCCCATAAAGAAAAAAATGTTTACAAGATGCGCCTACCTTTTACCTTTGTCTAATGCTGTTAAGTTGGCCAAGTCCAAATATAATATTGCCTATTCTTCCTATCCCATTGGCTTGGCCTGCATTCAGCATCTTGAATTATTGGAAACTCTGTCCATCATGGCACACTCCTTTTCTAACTTATATGAACTATAAAAGGCTTTGCATACAATGTCTGTATTTTCCATTCATATTGCAATGCTAAACTTGTCAAAGTTGGTGATGTAACCTTAGACTCCTTGCGTTGCTCGACTGAACTTGTTGACTCTGCCTCCAGATATTGTATTCATAATGTTAACTGATGTCGAATGTAATTTGAATGAAACTCATTTCAGGCAAAACATTGTGACATTAGTTCTCACAAAAGATAATAGAGAAGTTTCGTTGGGATTCGAGTTAGAGTTTCCGCTGGATTTCTCAATGATTGCGGTCAAATCGTAGCAAGGGCATTTCCCAAAAAGAAAAAAAAATGTTTACAAGATGCGCCTACCCTTTACCTTTGTCTAATGATGTTATGTTGGCCAAGTCCAAATATAATATTGCCTATTCTTCCTATCCCATTGGCTTGGCCTGCATTCAACGTCTTGAACTATTGGCAAACTCTGTCCATCAGGCACACTCCTTTTCTAACTTATCTGGACTATAAAAGGCTTTGCATATAATATCTTTATTTTCTATTCATATTGCAATGTTAAACCTATTAAAGTTGGTGAACTGTTCTATAACCTTAGACTCCTTACGCTGTTCAACTGAACTCGTTGACTTTGCGTCCAGATATTGCATTCATAATGTTAACTAATGTCTGATGTAATTTGAATGAAACTCATTTCAGGCAAAACATTGTGACATTAGTTCTCACAAAAGATAATAGAGAAGTTTCGTTGGGATTAGAGTTAGAGTTTCCGCCAAGTTTCTCAATGATTGGAGTCAAATCGTAGTAAGGGTTCTCAGAAAGAAAAAAATATTTACAAGATGCCCCAACCCTTTGCCTTTGTCTAATGCTGTTAAGTTGGCCA
Source organism: Melaleuca alternifolia (assembly GCA_019926035.1). Taxonomy (NCBI): domain Eukaryota; kingdom Viridiplantae; phylum Streptophyta; class Magnoliopsida; order Myrtales; family Myrtaceae; genus Melaleuca; species Melaleuca alternifolia. Next base: position 247,165 of record JAGKPW010000197.1, read on the forward strand.
AGCCCAAATATAATATTGCCTATTCTTCCTATCCCATTGGCTTGGCCTGCATTCAACATCTTGAATTATTGGCAAACTCTGTCCATCATGGCACACTCCTTTTCTAACTTATATGGACTATAAAAGGCTTTGCATACAATATCTCTATTTTCCATTTCCTATTGCAATGCTAAACTTATCGAAGTTGGTGAACGGTTATGTAACCTTTTACTTCTTACGTTGTTCGACTGAACTCGTTGATTCTGCGTCCAAGTATTGCATTCATAATGTTAAATGATGTCTGATGTAATTCGATTGAAACTCATTTCAGGTAAAACATTGTGACATTAGTTCTCACAAAAATGTTAAACTGATTAATGCATGATTCATCTCTTCCTCGTGGATGCTCACATGTTTCCCGTTCTATGAGGTCGACATATGGCCCATGAGAATTGACAGATTTTGTCCCCTTCTATTATGCTAAACTTCTTATCATCACGAAAGCCTCGTCTCACCATCAAAGATCTTGACGATCGCATTATTGGATCTTCCCTCCACCCCAATTGGTCAAGTGGGGTTCTCTTGCTTCCATCTCGAAAACTAAAGCTCATGATTCATTTCTTTTTGTTAGGACGATGTGGATAATTTTAAACGAAAAGAAACAAAGGTCATCTTCCTTTAGGACGATGCCTCCCCACATGAATCATGAGTTTAATTTTCCAAGGCAGTAAAATTTCGGGCCAATGTAATAAATCCTTACTTCATGGATTATATTAGAGCGGAGCATAAGTCAGGCGAGTCATTGATTCGTAAAAACATGTGTTTTATGGACTAATTGAGCCTACAATATTGATCCTACAGAATCACGTATTGTGCTTATGCTAAAAGGATCCTCTGCTCCTATCAAAAAGAGATAAAAGAAGTTCTTCAACAGTCCATTTTTTTTTCTTTTTATTTATTGTCTATTTCAGCCTGCCCTTTTCCTCCACCCACCAAACCTCATTGTGCAACTTTGATCGACATATGGGCATCTTCATCATCACAATTATAACAAGAACAATAAACAGAATAATACTAATGAGAAAACACTTATCCAAATTTCTTTAAATTTTTTGTATAGAGACCAATTCAGTTATGAACTTTTTAATTGTGCCATTAGTCTCGGAAATTTGACAAGTTGTTAATTCAATCCTAAAAGTTTTAAAAGATTTGTCAATTTAATCATCGACATTTTAACAAATTACCAATGTAGTCATTTCGACTAATGATATCCAAAAATCTGGTGTGGCAATCTAATCAGTGCAAACCAACATGGCACCGATGTGGATAATTTTTTAAATTTCTTATTTCTTTTCGTTTCTTTTCTATTCTTTGTCTTTGTTCTTTATGGGATTGGTGACCTTTGCCAACCACTAGGCGAGGGCTTTGGGATCCTCACTCATGGTAGATGAGTGCTTCATAACCCTCGCTTAGGGGTTGGTGACTTTCATTGGCCCTTTGAAGAAAAAAAAAACAAAAAATAAAAACAAAAAATTGAAAAAAATCTTAAAATTAAAGAAAATCCACATCGGCATCAATTACACGACGTAAGACAATTGACATTAAATTAACCAGTACGTCAGTAATTTCCAATCCAAATTAGTCAAAATGACTACATTGATAATGTGTTAAAAAGATTTATAACTAAATTGATAAAATTAAAATATTAAAAATTGAATTAGTCACCTACAATAGGTTAAAGACTAAATTAACACAATTGAAAGGTCTGTGACTGAATTGATCACCGCACAATAAGTCTATGACTTTTCATGCACCATCGTTGAGGTCTTGACAATTCGTAGAGTGGAATAGGAAAAAAAGAAAAGCAAAAAAGAAAACAAGTTTCATAAAGTTAACAACTTTGCAAAAGACGTCCACATCAACGTTGATTGTCCAACCATGTAACGTAGGACAATTAGGTCCACATTAGTGATTTCCGGCTAGAATTGATAAGGAAAGTTATATTGGTAAATCGTCAAAAGATTATGACTAATTGACTATATTGAAAAGGTTAAAACTGAAGTAAGTGTCACGTAATAGGTTCGGCACTTTTTCAAACAATCATCCCCAATACTCTGATAATATTTCCAAACTCAAGGAAGATGTCTAGACAACCAACTTAAGTTTGTGAGGCGTCAATTTTGATATTTAGTCGATGTGATATATATATATATATATATATATATATAATATGTATGCGCTATGGAGATGTCACTACTACATTATGTATAATGCAAATCATCGATATTTATTAGATATACATTCTTATAAGCATTCCACATTTGCTTGATCAGGTAGCTTCAGCCTTTCTGAAATTGAAATGCCAAACATATTAAAAGAAAATTTCATGGTGTAGATAAATAAATTATAACCCATTATTATCATAGATTTTCTTATAACAATACCGAATAAAGTATTTAAACTATGTTAGCAATAATTTATTTTGCAATATTCTTATTGTAACTCGACATCCCATGCTCTTTTTCATTTAATATTTCTTTTTCTCTCATAAGGATGTTAAAGTAGTGGGCTTCCATTTTTTGGGCTATTGTGACATGTCGATATAACTTATAAAATACAAGAACGTCAGTAAAAAAATATTAACTTATGATATTGACATACAACCAAATTAAGATATACAAAGTGGAGAATAAATAATTAAGTTGAAGCATCAACTATTGAGTTTAAGGCTTACATTAATTCAGATAGGTCACTCTAACTTTCGATTCTAACATACAAGTCACTCGATAATTTCGCTTTCAATTAGGTACCCCGTCATTGACGAACCCACGGCTCGTCAAGTACTTGAGATGGCGGCTCGGCAAGCAACTTAAGTACCGGGATTATCGTGTAATTGAAGGAAAGTTGAGGGACTGCTATTTGTAAATCCGAACAACTTAAGTACGGTGGTTCTTTTAGCGTAATTTTGAGGAAAGATGAGTGACTAATATTTGTAAATTGTAAAAATGGCTGACCAACAATTGAAATTCATTATGTGGAATTGTTTGACCGATGGGGAACAGGCGGAAAGTGCAAGAGAGCCACACAGAGGTATTTTGGTACCGATGAAAGATTAACCCAAACCCCAGAGCCACATGGAGGTATTTTGTCCCACTTCTACTTTTCTTCTCTTAAAAAAAATCTCTAAATTCTGAACTTTTTTGGATTTCGTGAAAGACCCTAAACTTTATGTCCAATCCAATTTTATCTTAACCTTTCTTCTCATAAAAAAAAATCCTCAATTTTAGCTCCAATACTAATTCTACTCTAATTATTTGTGTCTCATAAAAAGTTACAACTTTAAAGGGCAAAAAAAAATAAACTTTAGATCGAATGACAAATCTAGCCCTAACATTTTTTTGTCTCTTAATAAAGGGGACAATTGCTGATTTAGTCCTAAACCTTTACTTATTTGCCGATTCGGTCCTAGCCTTTTTTTATGCCAAATGAGTCCTAAACCTTTTGCAACTTTGCCGATTAAGTTATTCCGGTGGATTTTGGCCGGAAAATGCCTACGTGGCGATGACGTGGCACCGCCGCCGCCGACGTGGCGATGATGTGGCCAAAATGACGTAGTTTTGGCATAAAAATGAAATATTTTCCCCTTTTTCTTTTTTATTTTTGGCTGGGCACTGTTCATCTTCTTCCTCACACGTCTTCTTCCCCATGGAAACCCTAGCCGTGCCCCTGCAAGTCCGAGAAACAGCCTCGCTGGCCACAGGCGAGGGCGGCGAGGACTGCTGCGGCCGGTGAGGACCGGCCTCCGCCCAGCTCCCCAAATTCCTTCTTGCACCAAGCGAGGGCGGGGCGAGGGAGCTCGCCTGCAGATCTATGAGGGAGCAATCCTCCCTCGCTGCAGATCTTTGCAAGGGAGGAGGAGCTCCCTTATCCATGGGGATCTGCAGCGAGGGAGGACTGATCCCTCGCCCATCTGCACTACTCCCTTGCTGTAGGGAGAAGATCTGCAACGAGGGAGCTCCTCCTCCTTCGCTGCGAGGGCCCTCGCCGACCATGGGCAGGGGCAGCGGCGGCCTCCCCCACCCTCGCCTGGGGCCGGTGAGGGTCGAGCCGCCCTCTGGAGTGGTCGGCGAGCTCCAGCGGCTAGCGAAGCTCGCCGTCCAAGTAGTTTTTCTTTGAAAAATTAAGGAAAAAAAATGAAAAAAAATTTGGGGTCCGGTCATCACCACGTCATCACCGGCGAGGTCGGCGCGCCACATCGTCGCCACATAGGTATTTTCCGGCCAAAATCTGTCAGAATGACTTAATCGGCAAAGTTGCAAAAGGTTTAGGACTTATTTGGCAAAGTAGCAAAAGGTTTAGGACTCATTTGGCAATTGTCCCCTTTAAAAAAAAGCATCAACTTTAAATCAAGTAACAATTTTGATCCCAACATTTTTTATCTTTTAGAAAAGCACCAAATTCAGATTGAGTAACAATTTGGATACCAACCTTTTTTGTCTTGTAAGAAATCATCAACTTTTACTTAAGTTCCAAATCTAGCTCCTTTAACTTAGAACCATTAATTGTCCAATATAACTATTTCATCTATTTAATAAGTTCATGTGATTTGCTGGCTAGATTTAAAGTACTAATCATTGTCTTCTTATCTGAATCACAACTTGGAGAATAATGTTGAAATGGTTCATCATTTCCTACACTTCACTAACAAGTAAAAAAGATCCAAATTAAACCTCTTTTGCTAAATTTTGCTACTTCATCATAATCTAAAGTTGTAAACCACCATCCATCAAGAGACATCATGGATGAGACCCGTTAAGCTCATGACTATAACTTAAAAAACAAATTAAGGGTGACTTTAGACAGAAAGTCAACGAGAAACCATATTAGGGATAAGGGTGAAAGTTGATGATTTTTTACAAAAAAAAAATTGAAGCCATAATTACTACTCAACTTAAAGATGCTTTTTTATAAGACAAAAAAAAGAGGCTAGAATTGTCACTCAACCTAAAGTTTGTGTTTTTTTGGAAACTAGCCCTAGCTTTAAATCCATTTTCAATTTTAATCTAACTTTCTTTTTTATCTCATAATAGTTCACCAAATTTTATTTGAGTCCCGAATCTATCAGTCTTAACCATTTTGTGAGAATTGTCCTTTGTGATTTTACGCTCGATTTTTAATCTCTCATAATTTTAAATTCCATCTTTCGTAATTGGAGAGTTCTTGCTCGAGACGCTTGAATGGCCTGTGCTTGGGAGTTTTTAATATCTCAATTATCAATGAGAAATTTTGGATGAAGGGTCAATGGGGCAAATTTGTGGTTTGAGTAAAACATTGTGATTTTTTATGAGTGTAAATATTTTAGGATAAAATATTGACTTGACGGTAAATTGAGACAATATCTAAAGCTAAAAGTTTTTATGAGAAAAAAAAAAGTTCAAGATAGAATTAGGACTCAACCTAAAATTGAGGATTTTTTTATGAGATAAAAAAAGTTAAATAAAATTGAGTCTTCACTAAAATTGGAGGATTTTTAGGGTAGTAGGTCATGTAGCGACTCATATGTATTATTATTATGTAAAAAGTAAACATGACCTTCAATAAATTGGAGTCCCTTTCTGTGGGAAATAACTTTATAGCTGGAAACTGTGTGAGAAAAAATGATTCATGCAATAGATTTTACACCCAAGTACTTAATGAAATAGAGAAATAAAAAAAATTGTTAAAAACATGATTCATGCCATTCGGATGCTTTTTACCAATGGGATCACGTTACCAATTAAAATTTGTTTACTGAGATGAGTAAAAAGAACACTATTAACGCCATATCTTTTGAACCCTTTTCAAATGACTATTTAAGTGTGATAAGGAGTAAGGACCGATCACTTAAGTACATAGGCGATTTTCCTTATTTGAAATCTTATATGGCACTAATTTCGTATTAAATCATTTGACATTACTCATTGGCAACGTAGTATCTTTTGGTAAGAGAGTAGCCAATGTAAGTAAGTGATCAAAGTTTAAACATTTCTATATTGGGTAAATACCATCAAAAACCCTAAACTACACCATTTGTGACACATTTACTCAATTTTTTTTTTGTGACACGAAAAACCCAAACTTGTGCTTGTATGATACATTTACCCCAAACTTTTATTTGTGAAATGAAAAATCCCGAACTTATCTTCTTGTGACACATTTATCCTATAACTTTCTTCTTCTTTTCTCTATTTTTGGCATATAATTTGGCCAATGAGGGCCATCGTCAATGGCTTCACCACCCTCACCAAGTGGCTAGGGAGCTCCGGCGGTCCTTGCCGACCTTAGCTCATCAGAAAAAGTGAATTTAAAAAATATATATATAAAGAAAAGAAGAAGAAAACAATTTGGGGTAAATGTGTCATAGAGATATAAGTTCATGGTTTTTAATGTCACAAGAAAAAATTTAGGATAAATGTGTCACAATGAGAAAAGTGGGATTTTTGGCATTACAAAAAAAAGTTTAGGGTAAATATGTCGCAGATGGTATACTTTGGGGTTTTTGGTGGTATTTACCTTTTATAGTGATGGCTTGAAAAGTAAAAACTTCAAAAGTGTGTATCGTAATAAAGTTGTGGCACTATTAATGTCTTTTATCTTTGAAGATGGTGATCCACTAGTTAGATATGTCCACGAAATTCATTCAGCTTGTATATCTCCTCTTTCAGTTTTTTACTTAACAAAGTATAATTGATATAATTTCCATTGTTTGATGTCAAATATAACTCTTGCGTCCGCACAACAAAAGTGAAAGAAAAAAAGGTACATAAAACATAATTATTTGGCTAAAAGGCATTCTAGGGTAATTATCTCCCAAATTACAACTTAATATCTTAAACTCTCACATCGCAAACAAAAGAAAATTGGAATAGCTTTTCTGAGTAAAAGAAATATATTTGTATAAGAACACGTCTGCTAAGTCAACAGATATTAGAAATAAATACCAAAATTGTTCAAGTGCAAATTTTCATGAGTTTTGAATTTCTGCAAAAATGGAAGTTCCATAAGACAATCGAACTCAAAGATGCACCAAGTGCCTAATCTAGGTTGAATATAATCAGGCCGATCGCATGCTCAATATCCACTTAAGAACCAATCCATTCATGCAACCCTTACATAGGCGTTCTATTTTGAAATCCAATAATTATCTTCTATTCTTCCTAAGCGCGACTCTTTTTTCCCACATTCGCATTTCAAACTCTCTAACAAGAAGCCAAATTCCTCGTCCGGGGGAGATTGCCAAGGAAAAATCCAAGTTCTTGCTCTAGAAGATTTGTATAATTCCATGATTATAGTGACTCGACCCCCGATCTCATCCTTATAAAGAAGTATAATCTCAAAGGGGCCTCCAAATTAACTCCTGTTTTGAAATAAACAGTTTCAACAGTACCAATCACGCAATGTCTCGACACCCTTTTGTGATCTGGAACACCTCCTGTAGATAGAAACGACTTAGAGCATCACTCTCATTTTCAAAGAGAGCAGCTCAAATACCCGAAGAGAGAAGATTATAATCAACCTTACCCGAAAGAGTTTACGTCTAGAAATACTTTTCTCTTTATACATGCACAATTATTTCCATATTATATCGATGACACCCCTTTCATTGATTAATAATATAATTCTTGATAAATTGATCTTGCAAAATCTTCTTCTTATTTTTCTGTTAAATGTCAATCTTTTGCAAACACGTGACCTACGTGCATCTTTTTCTAGTGTGTTATATTGGAAGTTGACTGGGCGATTCTTGGAAATAATTGAAAAGCTAGGTGTATCTCTTAGTCTAATAAAGAGTATGATCATCATGGTGGGGCTGAGTAGAGACCTCCCCCAACAGTAAAAATAATCGAGCCTCCTTTTAGGGAAAATAATGTCGCCCGTGTTAATTAAATTTATAAATGTAAGAAATGGCAAAAGCATGCTTCATGCCATCCGTGTCTAATAAAGAGTATGATCATCATGGTGGGGCTGAGTAGAGACCTCCCCCAACAGTAAAAATAATCGAGCCTCCTTTTAGGGAAAATAATGTCGCCCGTGTTAATTAAATTTATAAATGTAAGAAATGGCAAAAGCATGCTTCATGCCATCCGTGTGCTTTTCATCAATGGGACCATCATACCAATAATAGTTTTTGCTCTACCGAGAAGAGAAAGAATAAGGATGTTAGCGATGTCATAACTTTTGTACGATACTTATTCATTTATGCAATTTTTAATAGATCATTTATGTCTTACAATTAAAAAAAACAATCACTTAAATTATATCGGCGGTTCTCTTTATCTAAAAATCTTATGTGACATTAAATTAAAATCAAATCCTCCAAAATGACTCACGGGAAACTAATGAGACATGAAATTTTCTGGTAAGATAATCACCGATATAACTTAAATGATATGATTCTAAAATTTAATGGAGTTTACATGATTGCCCATACAACTTAAATGATTTGGTTCTAAAATATACAGCATTCGATGATTGCATGAAAAATTCAAAAGTAAAGGAAAAGTAGTATAAAAAACAAAACCGTGGGTCTAAGAGGCATGTAAGGTCACTTTCTTAAGTCGATATTGCTTCCGGAGTTGGACTTATTAGCTTCTCAAACTCTCTCAACATTAACATGAGAAAATTGGAATGGCTGAATGAAAGAATATTTGCGTATCAGAACAACCAGGCAATGTGTCTGACGAACAAACACATCCATTAGATTGGACGGAACGGTTAATTTGTAACGAAACATATTTATCTGCAATGTCAATGTTTTTCACAAAAAAAATTAAAATTGTTTGATCACAACTTATATTCATTGCGAAGTTCTGTAAAATTGAAGGTTTCTTGATACAAGTCAAGCCTAAGATGCCTCGAGTGCCTAATAATGTTAGTTTTAAACCGGATTAATTATTATGTAGTGGACACTTAAGAGTCCATCCCTTCAGATAATCTTTACATAAGTTTTCTCATATTTATAGTTTCCTTCTAATTTTCCTTGTGGGATTCTCTTTCTTTCCATGATATAAGTTACAAACTCTCTGTTAAAGTCCAATTTCTCATTTGAGGATGTCACTAAGAGAAAATCCAAGTCCTTACTAAACGAGACTTATAATAATTTTATAATAATCGTGGGCGACTGCTGATCTCAATCATAAAGAAGAATAATATAGAAGGGGCCCTTTTATCTTTCGGAACATCTCCTATAAATAGTATCAACTTAGAACATCATCCTCATCTTCAAAGAGAGAAGCTCAAACACAGAGAGAGAGAGAGAGAGAGATGAATTCTCGAGTGTCTTTCACGGTGTTCGTCGCCGTTCTGATCGTAAGCTTTTCCGTGCACTCTCATGCTTCTCCTATAGATCACGCCTTGTTGAATACTGTCAAACCACTGAGTAACACTCCAACCTTAGAAATCTCCAGTTATAATGAGAAAAAATTTCTGAAGGAGAATAGAGTTTCAGATTGATGGATGATTGATGCTTTCATGGCCCTGTCATTATATTCACGGAGTTCAATTTCTATGTTTACTTTTTCAGTTCACTGCCACAACCGATGCAAGAACAGACCCGGGTGAGTACTGGGTAAGCATCATGAAAGAAGAGCCCATGCCAGAAGCAATTGAAGGCCTCCTCCATGTGATCAACCCTACTTCAGATCAGCCTCATCTCACTTCTCTCCCCGAGAGAAAGGACGCCGACTGCCACGGAGGCAACAAACTAGAAGACCATAGACGATTCGCCGGTGATTTCGAGTCGAGGCCCGACCTCACTGCTTACGGGGATGATGCTAAGCTCAAAGAGAAGAAGTTTGCAAACGATTTCGAGCCGAGGCCAGACGCCACAGCTTATGGGGACGATACCAAGATCCAAAAGAAGAAATTCACAAAGGATTTCGAGCCAAGGCCCGATGCCACAGCCTACGGGGACGATGCTAAGCTCAAACAGAGGAAGTTCGCGCAGCGTTTCGAGCCAAGGCCTGACGTCACGGCTTATGGGGATGATGCTAAGCTCAAAGAAAAGAAGTTCGCAAACGATTTCGAGCCGAGGCCAGACGTCACAGCTTATGGGGACGATACCAAGATCCAAAAGAAGAAATTCACAAAGGATTTTGAGCCAAGGCCCGATGCCACAGCCTACGGGGACGATGCTAAGCTCAACCAGAGGAAGTTCGCGCTGCGTTTCGAGCCAAGGCCCGACGTCACGGCTTATGTGGATGATGCTAAGCTCAAAGAGAGGAAGTTCACGGGAGATTTCGAGCCGAGACCTGATGTAACGGCTTATGGGGATGATGCTCAACTCGGGGAGAAGAAGTCATTCTCAAAAACATTCAAGCCGAGACCCGACGCAACTTTATGGTCAGGATTGATGATGAAGACAGACAACAACGTGCTGTAACTGCTTCGTGATAATTTTAGTGCAGCAATGTGAGTGTGTGTGTCGACAACTCCAGGATATTCTTCGAATAGAGCTGATGTACGGAGATGGCGATTGTATGGTGTGTTGCATGTTCTGGTGGTCGGTCTGTCATTAACTTGCAAATTCTCCTGGTATGTTCTGTGTTACTAGTTGAGTTCTACTATGAAAATAAAACGTGGTTAGAATAGACTGTGTATCCAGTCGATACTTCCACGTCTTTTGGCGCTGATACCAACTAATGCCTGAAATTATGACTACAGAAGAGACAAGAATCAAAGAAAGATGAATCCCAAAAGCAGTCACGTATTTGGAGAATACTGCAGGCAAAATGATCAATACTCGTTTCATCCAATCTCAATCTCAATCAATCATACTATTGAACTAAGACTAGATCCAACAGAAAGAAAAGGATGATGGGTAATAAGCAGTAAACAGCGCACGCTACTAATATTTATAAAAGTACAAGGACTGAATTCTACATGAGATCTGAAATTGCACCTAATACTCAACAGAAAAGATAAACAGGAAAACAAACCTAAAGTGAGGAAAAAAATGGTAAGTAGCCAAATTTTAAGGCTATATTGGCTCATGACAGTGGCACTCTTCAAGCTTGTGATGATTCTGTAAGGAGAGAGAGAGTCATATGACAATATCAAAAGGTGACGACTTCATACAAACCTCCAGAAATTTTCCTTCGCCACTATCCTCTAGAAATTGAAGAAGCAATATTTTTGTATGTGAAACTAAATAAGAGGAAACAAGACTCTCTGGATCGAGAGTCCATAGCCCCAAGACTATAAACATAGTGCCAAGTTTGCCGTGAGCTTGAGCTTGAGATATGGCAGCCATGGCTGCCCTGAGCTTGTCTGCGGCCATGGCACTCGTGGACCCTAGATTGACCATCCATGGTTACCAGGCTCCTGGATCTGGCGGCAATGGCAACTATGAGACTACAAATCAAATGTCCATGACTACAAGAGTCCGGATCCAGTGTAAACAGCTGCATCCACAAGCTTGAAGCTGAAGCGGCCATGATCGAGAAGAGATTGAGTTTCTGCATAGCTGGCTTAAGGTTTTGAAATTAAAGATATCATTAAGTAATGAAGAGAAGACAAGCATGAGATTTAATTAGTTAAAAAGAGAAAATTTATTTAGTAGAGTAATCGTCCAAGGCACTTCCCAACAATTGGCTCAATGGCAATGCTGCATAAAGGCTTTAGCATTGGCTCAAGCCGCCCCGAGATGACGTCCCTCGTCCTTTTCTATAGGGCCGAGGATGAAAGTATCTGGTTTGATAGATTCCCTTTTTTGTTTAATAAGCAATGCTGCAGTATTGCCTGGTGTGAACTCCGAAAGGAGAGAGGTTTAAATATACCATATCGATCCAATCTACCTTTCTTGCTTATCTTTGCTGTAAAGCCAAATGCAGCCACCACTCTATAATACGATACCATCAAAGCAAATGAAAGCCTACAGACGAGAAAGAACAAAGTAAGCAAGTCCGGAGGCAGGCCATCTTGCTAATCAATATTAGCCAAAGCTTCAAGTTTCAATGGTTGTAGAGAGAGAGAGGGAGAGAGAGGGAAATGCAAAAGAATCCACCCGTGCATTCCATTTCAGCATTTAATTAAAATATATAAATTTCATCAATATTTTCATTGGATCCATTCCAATATAAACAAAACCAAACCCACCCATGAGTAGCTCAGTTGATTAGGACAAACTTAGACTTCAATGAGATCTTGAGTTCGATTCTCCAAGGAAGTATCTGTGATTTAAGTGGAAGGTCATGGCGGTAGGTTGCTGTACTAATCTCTCCCGAGGAATAGTCGAGGTGCGCGCAAGTTAGCCCGGATACCTCGGTTACAAAAAAAAAAAATGATTATCCAATTTAGACGTCAACTCTCCCTTCTTATCCCGTGTAAGGAGCCCGTGTAAGGAGTAAACCATTCACTGCTTCAAGATGAGAAGCGTTTGTCTCAGTTCTTTCTTGGTCACATTTTCATTTGCATGTACTTATGCGTTGACAGTCATGAGGAAGCTTGTTCCATCAACCGTCTGAAACAAGATGAGGAATCAGCACAATTGTGCTTCGACCACAAAAAGATCGATACACAGACAAAAATCAACACTAACGAAAACAAAAGCTGCATCAGGAAAGCAAATCAAGTGGGACATCACTTAAGAATACATTTGGTATGGCAATTAATAGAAGGAACCAGACAAAGGGCTCCATCAGCAACCATCTTCTCTGGCCAAGGCAATCTACAATCCAGCATCATTAAGTACAAGCAGAACCTGCTAATATGTGTGTAATCCCCCATGGATTCATTTATTGGGAAGAAGCGTCTGGCAGTGCTTAACACTCGCATCCTGTTGACCTCGGCTGGCTGCTGTTTATGACGTCGATGGTGTCTGGCAAGTATCTGCATTTTGCATAGCATTCAAAGAACAATACAAGCAAGACTATGTCAGTATTATCATTGACACTGCAAATGAGACGTCGATGGTGTCTGGCAAGTATCTGCATTTTGCATAGCATTCAAAGAACAATACAAGCAAGACTATGTCAGTATTATCATTGACACTGCAAATCAAGGAGTACACTGCAGAGATAGATTTTAGTGTGCAAGATTTATTCGTGCAGGTTCAACTGGGACAATCAAGGAAGCCTAACACCTTCATCAACACGCTCAGAATTATAGACAAAACTTTAAAGTTTGAGTTACAGCTCAGCTACTTAAAGATGATATTTACAGATGACATGCCAACTATACCTTAAGAGTGGAGCAAATAGGTCTCATGACAGGACAAGAACATAATCTGCCCTAAGGCTGACCAAAATAAAATTAATCACTCTCTGTTTCAGAAGAGAACTAATAAAATTAGGATAACGTGTCAAAGATCCACTAGCAGACATAAAACACAGCTCATGAGATTCTCAAATGTGCTTGTCAGCAGACGCAAGGCTCATATGGGAACTTACATCTCTTCTTCCTCCCCACTTTTCAAGGCATTCTTAGCTATGCACTGAAAAGCTTCTTCCACGTTGACACCTTCTTTTGCAGAGGTCTCAAAATATGGTATATTCCCCTTTGAGGCACACCAAGCTCGAGCTTTTTTCTCTGATACCTGAAATCACATATCAGAATGCTTATGTCTACCCAACTTCCATAAACAGCTACTTGAGAAAAGAAGGCTCTAAAAAGAGAAGACAGTAAACAAGAGATCTTAGAAAGTACCACTCTGCTGTTTCCACCATTCACATCAATTTTGTTTCCTATGACTACAAATGGAAAATTCTCTGGATCTGATGGACTTGCCTGCACAAGGTTTGAAGCATGTCATTTTTAAGATTCGTGTTTGCAGACAATTGTTAGGGAAGTGAAAGACAAGCAAATCTCAATCAAATTTTAGCTTAAAGAAAAACCTGGATAAGGAACTCCTCCCTCCAATTGTTAAGATTGTCAAATGATTTCATAACGTTAACATCATACACAAGAACACAGCAGTCAGCACCTCGATAAAAAGCCACGCCAAGACTTTGGAATCTTTCTTGACCAGCAGTATCCCAAATCTTCTCAGACAAAAGAGACATACATGACCCCAATCAGTGAATGCACAAAATAGGCAGGAAAAATTATACAGTGACATTGTTGAAGAAAAAAACAACTGATTATATCGAGAACAATTGGTTGCAATACCAAGCATTGCCGATTGGCAGAAGGCACAATGCAGACCTATTCTAGTGCTTAACAATCAAACAAAATTTGCACTCTCTCTTAATGCCTCTGATATGAATATGCAATTTTGCTGTCGTGTCTAACACAAAAATGGAAATGAAAGAAAAAGGAACAAACAAACACCAAATTCATGTTTGCTCCCGCATTCAAACATATGAATAGCACCACTATGGTGCAGCAGCCACCTTGTGCACAAATTTTCATGTAACGTTGGCCTATTCATCCCATTTAAGTAGGTCTAACACTGTTAAAGAGACTCCAGAGCATTGGGAATAACACCTCGAACTATGGAATTCTAAACATGAAATTCCTTAATAGGAAATAGATTCTTGTCTTACAGGCTTAAGGTGCTCTCACCGTTTCTGCTGAGCCACACCACAATAGGTCGGGTAATGGAATAGCAGGTACTACTAAGAAGCTCAGCAGAATTTTAGTAACATATGATATTTCTCATGCACGAATTCCACATGCACAGGTGCTTGTGCAAAATCGACAAAATGACACTGCAGACCGCGCCAAATGGAAACAACTCGATCCTACTGTCGTTTTGCCAACAATGAGGTTCAAGTTTTGGTTCCATCCTCACTTTTTGCACACTTGTTTCCCGGAGGTTTATCCTAAATCGACAGAGAATTGCCCTACATTCCATCATAAACCCTTGATTTATATAGATAGGTTTACAGTAAAAGCTCAACCTTGCAGCCTTGCTCAAAAGAAACTGATGCTAATATCTCTTTGACAAACTTCGTGGCTGAATCTGGGGGATTAAATTTCTCCAATTAAACATTTCCTTCACATTTTTTGAAAGAAAAGGACAAGAAGGCACATGTCCAAGGATGACACCTCTCCCTAAGTAGATGTAGTGCATAGGAACATCAATTTTGTCAGGCACATATCCTCTCTCATGTGCAGTTACTAGAGATGAACTTGTCTACACAAAAGAAGAAATCAAAAGGCCTCAGGAAAACATTTTGTCCAAAGTTTTGAAATAATGGACAAAAGGTGTTCAGCTGAAAATGACTGCCTCCCACCCTTATCCTCCCTCCCTCCTTCTTTCTCTCTCCTCTCCAAATTATCACACACGCCATACTAACATGGGTAATTTAAGAGGCAACACTAATCATATGTCTTGGCGAAAATCACAACAAACAATGTGGACATGACAAATGATGCGTGCAATTATTTGTAGTCAAAATGAAATTAAGCATGTCATTGTAGTATAGCAGCTGGCTGTCATTGACCTGTAAGGTGAAGAGCCTATCTTCAATCTGAACTTCCTTGGTCAAGAAATCAGCACCAATAGTTGCTTTATACTGATTGCTGAACTTCTTATTTACATATCTTAAAAGCAACAGATTAAGGCAAACATCCTCAAAAAGAAATGAGACCAAGACAGCTGGCTAACAGAAAGTAACACCCATTCTTTCAATAGACAAAATAAATTATCGTGATGAAGAAAATCAAAGAAAACCGATGTTTTTGGACACCAGCTGGAGCAGGAAAAACAGGATACTGGTTCATCAAAGAGGTCTTCCCGACCCTGCAAATCAGAGGAAAACCAAACTCAAAGTTGATCTCACGTGAACTCAAGGTGTAATCGGTAAACAGAAAGACGAAAGCAAATCACTCGAATTGAGCAAAGCACATTAGCTAGGAAATCTGGCCGAGCCAAACTAACATAAACATAGTTCCTTATCAAGAACGACATTTTCTCCCAAGAGGAGTTCGCGCTGAAAGAACCAGAGAAGGGAATTTTATTCTCAATCCCCAAGAAGCTTCGGCATAAGACAAACAGAGCATCCCCGACGCATCAACACGCACGCACACAATTCGCCCCCGCTTGTCTAACCAAACCCAAGTCCATCTCATCTCGGAGTCTTAAGACCCACCTAGACAATCAACAGCCCCCGTGCCACATTCTCGGGATACGGACAAGCTACAGCATCCGCGGTGCCCCCACAACCTCACGCAGACATCGGATCGCGCTAAGCAATACACGAAGTGCGAGCACACCGAAAGACACACCCATCAGACGGAAGCCCGAGCGAGGGACTCACCCGCTGTCCCCGAGGATGATGACCTTGAGGAGCGTTCTTCTGCGGGATGGCATCGCACGATCTCACAGAAGAGAGAGCGAGAGAGAGAGAGATGTCAGCTTCGCGGTCGGAGAGAGACACTACTTCGAACTTCCCGCAGCCTGCTTCGAGGAGGAGAGAGAGAGAGACTGGCTTTTGCAGCTTCTCTCACTAAAACTGATCCTCGGATCTTTCGAGTAGCCGCATGTGGAATTTAGCAAACGGCGCACGTCGGCGGGGGCACAACTGTCAAAATGTCGTGATTTTTTTGCGGCGAGGAGCAAGATCGCTCTATTTCATTTTATTTATTTATAGGCTTCTACCAATTCTTTAATTTTCTTAGATAAAAATTTAATTGACTCCATTTTATTTTATTTTTTGTAATGCACCACACCTGCAATATTCCATAGATTATACAAATATACGAAACCACAAATTTGTTTAGACTTTAAAAATAATTTTTTAACTAGTAAGTCAATAAATGATTTTTCAATAGATAACCCAAGTCAACAGATTCTATATACAGTTTGAGTAATTATATATGCATCGTTCAAATTAGATGGTTCATCCAATCTCACGATAAAAAAAAATAAAAGGAGTTGTAGTTAGCATAAATTATGATAATTTGAAATTTCTGAGTGATTCCTTAACAAATCTTCTGATTTTATGGAGCACTTTTTCTTACCTTTGAAATTTATATGCATGATCTTTTTTCTAAAAATCATCCTAATCCATCTTGTATCGGGCACGCATGCAGCTTGTACAAGGAAATGATCCTTGTTAACTACCTAGGAATTGTGAAAGGCATAAAGGGGAAAAATATTACAAAACCTAGAAGTTTTCTTAGACTTATCCATTGTTAAATTGCCTTTGAAAACGACGCTTTTCTTTTAGTTAATGCATGGATTAAGACTATAACCATTTAAAGATAAATATAAATTATAACAATTGGTAGTCTTGCACACTTATCTTTCATTAACTATAAGTTAATGCTGTAGCATTTTAGTACTAGTTCTAAATAATTAATGGTTTATTTATTTTGCTAAAAATGAATGATTTAAAAATTATTTTCTTGAAAAAGAAAATTATGAATGGGTTTGTTTTGCACGACAATATGCATCACACAAATCAATCCCTTCATTTATCTCAAGGATGATCAAATTGAAAGCTTGCCATGATGGGTGCCCCAATGGTTGATTCTAGGTATCAATATTCTAACCCTTGACCGTTGGAAATACAAAATGAGTGCCCATACATCCAAAATAATAAACCCATCCTCAAAGATCACCCACTCCAATCCATCTTTCCGAGGCAAGGTCCTGTATGATATATTGAGAAGAGAAGAACGTTATTGAGCATTGCAGATTCGAACTCAACTTTCCAATAGAAGTAAGGTTGTACATAAAATTTGGAACATATAGCACAGTGTGCAAAATAAAATTAGGGCTTAAATAAACGTGGCCTCTTTTGGTAGCAAAGTTTGTATAGGATATACCTCCATTAGGTTCCTTGGTCGATTTAGAAGCAAAATTTGTCATGTCATATGTTCGGAGACTCAAAAATAGCATTGGGCCAATGGACTTACCTAAGAATTGCTTATTAGAAGTAAGTGGTTCATTGCTATTAACAATATTGCTGGAATTACCACTACTAGTTTGTATGGAGCGTACGCGTTGGCGGAATTCATGCAAAGATATGAGAATATTTTATTTCTTGTTTCTAAGAATATGCGAATAATGTATTTCCTATTTCTGCATCAGGGATATTTTTTCCTTTGTGGTTGCTTGTTTCCTTAGTTGTGACAACTTTATTGTGTACATATAGAGAATAATGGCAGATCATCTCTCACGACACAAGAAAAAGAAAAAGGGTGAGATTTTTGTCCGAAGACGTAGGCATATTGCCGAACCTCATTAAATTTTTGTCTTCAATTTCTGTTTGCTTATTTTTTTCAACATGGTATCAGAGCATGCATGAAGCAATCAGTTCAGGTATTTTGTTCCTGATCCACGTTCTTGTTGTTATATATTTTTTATTGTTCGTGCTGCAAATTGCTGCAAGTCCATGGCCAACTCTAGCTTTGGAATCAAGGGAGTTGAGCAAGACACAAACAGCCAACGGCTTACGAACCTGTTGTTGAATGGAAAGAATTATCTTCCATGGTCTCGAGCAGTCACGATTGCCCTTGGAGAGAGATCCAAATTGGGTCATGTTACGGGACAGACTAAAGCCCCTGTCAATACCGATCCCCAGTTTGACGAATGGGAAGCCAACAACCACAATGTTATGTCATGGATTTTCAACTCCATGGAGTCTCAAATATATGAGATATTTGCCTATGTGGATACTGCTAAGGATTTGTGGGATTCCTTATATGAGATGTATGGACAAGCCAATAATGCATCTCGGGTGTTTGAACTTCAGCAAGGTCTTGCCAATTCCAGGCAAGGGATGAATCAATCTTTCACGGAACATCTAGGCCAAATGAAGAAACAATGGGAAGAACTTCGACATTATAGGCTTATTACTACCAATGCTCGTGACTATGTTCAACGAGAAGAACAAGACAAGATTTTTCAACTCTTGGCTAGTCTCAAGCCTGAATTTGAGGAGACTAAAAGAGATATTCTCATGCGACCTGAGCTACCGTCCTTCAATATTGTGTGTTCCATCATACAAAATGAGGAAACACGGAAAAGAGTCATGGCGACAGATTCAAAGGCGAAGGCACCTGTTGATTTACTAGAAAATTCAGCCCATTATACTGTCTAATTTGAAGCAAGGTGACGCCAGCAGTCGGTGGGCAAAAGGAAAGGGAAAGAAACTCATACGATTTCACTGTGATCATTGTAATCGTGATGGACATTCAAAGGAACGGTGTTGGGTTCTTAACCCACAATTGCGACCAAGCAAAGATAAAGGTCGTGATGCGAAGTTAGCAGTTCAGGGAGATCCCATAGAGTTTCAGTCCAAGCTAGAATTTTTAACTCAACAGGTTCAACAGTTGATTCAAGCTCAAGGGCAAGGAACAGGCGCTACAAGCACTGAATCTGGAAATATGGCTAAGACTTCTGGTAATATCCATGCTCTCTCTACTAAGTTTGATTTTCAGATTATTGTTGATTCTGGAGCTACATACCATATGTGTAGCTCTTTACATATGTTATCTAATACTGTCTCTAGCACTTTATGCCCTCCTATAACTATTGCGAATGGAACAAAAGTTCCAATTCAAGGTATGGGCTAAGTCAATATTTTTTCGAAGAAAGCCGAAGCTTTGATAGTTCCAGAGTTGAGAAGTAATTTGTCGTATGTTAGCAAATGTACTAAACAGTGGAATTGCAATGTCATCTTTACTCCTCAAAAGGTGATTTTTCAGGATCGCATTACCAAGATGACGATTGGTGAGGGACAACTACGAGATGGGCTGTACACTTTGGATCTTAATGGTGCAGCTCTAGTGGCAACTAAACAGATTTCTAAAGATTCTTGACTGTGGCATTGGCGAATGGGGCATCCTTCTGATAGAGTTTTGCAAGCTTTAGACTTGTCATTAACACATAATTCTAGTTCTTGTGATCCATGTCATTTTGCTAAGCAACATAGGTTGCCTTTTCTTCAACATTTCAATAAATCAATTGAGTTGTTTGATGTGGTACACTCTGATGTTTGGGGAAATTCTCCAATTGATTCTAAAGAATGATTTAAGTACTTAGTTACTTATTATTGATGATAAGTCCCGTGTAACTTTGCTTTACCTTCTCAAGTAAAAAAGTGAAGTTCTTTCGATCTTTCAAGATTTTTGCAGTATGGTGAAAAATCAATTCAACACTACATTGAAAGTTCTTCGAACAGACAATGGTACAGAGTATACTAATTAGGCATTCCAGACTATGTTAAGACATATGGGCGTATCTCATCAAATATCATGTGTCGGTACTCTTAACAAAATGGAGTAGCTGAGAGGAAAAATCGTCACTTGTTGGAAGTCACTCGAGCTTTGCTATTCTCTAGACATTTACCCAGAACTTATTAGGCAGATGCAGTGCTTGCTAGTTGTTATTTGATAAATTGACTACCTAGTCGCATTTTGAATTATATAAGTCGTATGGAAGTGTTGCACGGTTGAAAATTTGATCTCTCACATTTAAGAATCTTTGGGTGCATTTGCTATGTACATTCTCAAAGTAGGGGCAAGTTGGATCCTCGTGCTCGCAAGTGTGTGTTTGTTGGATATTCTTCTACTAAGAAAGGATACAAATGTTATGATCCTAGCACAAAACGCATTTATATTTCTCGAGATGTCAGTTTTGATGAAGCTCACATGTTTTATTCAGACATGACTCAAATTCAGGGGGAGAAAGAGGATTACGACAAGTTTTCTTTTGAATTTGTTCATGTCTCGGTGAATGTTGACATTGTGCAGATTGAAAGAATGTCCGCCGAGATTGAAGGACAACAAAATACTGTTGTGCCAATAATAGAACAACTAGTTGAAACTGCTATTGAAGAAGAAAGGGGAACTGATAATACTTTAGCTCAACCTGTTCAACCACAGAGGTCATCCCGCGTTCCAATGCCTTCAACTCACCTTCAGGACTTTGCACATATTATTCTGCTCAACATCCTATTCAGGAATATATAAGGTATGACAAAATCTCTCCCAAGTTTTGGAGTTTTTTATCTGCCATTGAAGATCAGTAGGAACCCAGTAGCTTTGTGGAAGCAAGTAAGAAGAATGTATGGGTTAATGCCATGAATGATGAACTCCGTGCTCTTGATCGAAATCAAACTTGGGAATTAGTACAGTTACCAAAAGGGAAAAAGAATGTAGGATATCGATGGATTTACAAGACTAAGTACAATAGTGATGGGTCAGTTGAAAGACACAAAGCAAGACTTGTTGCAAAGGGATACACACAAACTTATGGTATAAACTATAAAAAGACATTTGCTCCAGTAGTTAAGATGAATACAGTGCGTACTCTTATGTCTGTAGCGGTTAATTGTGAGTGGCCATTGTTTCAAATGGATGTGAAGAATGCATTTCTTCACGAAGATCTAGAAGAAGAAGTCTACATGGATCTTCCACCCGGGCATTCCTTACAAAATGAAGATGGAGTTGTGTGCCAACTGAAGAAAGCTATCTATGGCCTAAAACAATCACCTAGAGCGTGGTATGGTAGACTTAGCACTGCACTTGTCAAGGTTGGATTCAAGCGAAGTGCAGCAAATTCCTCAATGTTTACCAAAGTCACACGTAGAGGAATTGTTGTTGTCTTAGTATATGTTGATGATCTTGTGATTTCAAGTAGTGATCAGTCCGGAATCGAAGCTCTCAAGCAACATTTAAATAAAGAATTCAACATCAAAGATCTTGGTAATTTGAGGTATTTTCTTGGTATCGAGGTTGCTAAATCTTGAAAAGGATTGTTCTTATCTCAACAAAAGTATATTCTTGATTTGCTGAAGGAGACTGGTAAGTTAGGAGTCAAGCCAGCGAGCACCCCCATGGATTATAATAGTAAATTTATTTCTAATAATACATTGTTGCATGATGTTGGGCAATTTCAGCGCCTTGTTGGACGATTGATCTACCTAACTATTACTCAACCTGATATAGCATATATTGTTAGCTATGTGAGTCAATTTATGCATAAACCAACAAAGGGACACATGGAATTGATCAATCAGTTGCTTCAATACTTGAAGGCATCTCCAGGAAAAGGAATTCTGATGAAGAATAATGGTCACACAGACATCATTGATTGTGCGGATGTAGATTGGGCTAGTAGCCCTGTCAATAGAAAATCTACTACAGGTTTTTGCACCTTTGTGGGAGGAAATCTTGTCACTTGGAAAACTAAGAAACAAGCGGTTGTTGCACTATCTAGTGCATAGGCAGAATATCGAGTTATGGCTACAGCTACAAGTGAAATTGTGTGGTTGAGATTGTTACTTCGGGAGTTGGGTTGCAAATCTATAACCAAACCAACAAAGTTGTTGTGTGATAATCAGGCTGCTAATCCTGTATGCCATGAAAGGACTAAACACATAGAGGTAGACTGTCACTTTGTGAGAGAAAAGGTGGAAGATAAGACGATTGAAACCCCGTACATTCGCAATGAAGATCACTTAGCGGATGTCTTCACCAAAGCTCTGTCTAAAGGTGTGTTTCACGAGATGGTGAACAAGTTGACCTACGATAATCTCTTTGGTCCAACTTGAGGGGGAGTGTTGGCGGAATTCGTGCAAAAATATGAGAATATTTTATTTCTTGTTTCTAAGAATATGCGAATAATGTATAACCTATTTTTGCATCAGGGATATTTTTTCCTTTGTGGTTGCTTGTTTCCTTAGTTGTGGCAACCTTATTATGTACATATAGAGAATAATGGCAGATCATCTCTCATGACACAAGAAAAAGAAAAAGTGTGAGATTTTTGTCCAAGGACATAGGCATATTGCCGAACCTCATTAAATTTTTGTCTTCGATTTCTGTTTGCTTATTTTTTCAACAGTACGGTCGCCGTGGGAGTATTCCCTTTGCATGCCTTTCCACCTTGCCTCAACTTTTAATTCTGAGAGTATACAATTAACTCCTCAAAATGACTCTTCTCGTGCCAGAGCTTCCCACAAGGGTCACATTGAGGTTTCTCAGATAGTAGTACATAGGGCCTCCTCTTCTCGTCCTACATATCCTTTGCTTCCTTGGCATATGCAATGCTTCCCTTTAGACTCTTATCAAGGGAATTGAAAATCCATGAAACTATCGTGGAATTACAAATGTCCCAAGCATTGAATTAGGCTGCTGTCGGATTTGGCTTCTCTAGTGATCCATCAATGAACAC
Organism: Melaleuca alternifolia; assembly: GCA_019926035.1. Lineage (NCBI taxonomy): Eukaryota > Viridiplantae > Streptophyta > Magnoliopsida > Myrtales > Myrtaceae > Melaleuca > Melaleuca alternifolia. The sequence continues at coordinate 270,254 of JAGKPW010000197.1, forward strand.
AAGTTTGCTTTTTACCCGCAATGTGCGTCTCGTTATCTTTGACCATGTTGCATAATTATACTGAGTCAGCAAGCAGGAAACGAGCATGCTTTCAGGGTCGTCGGAGGTGTCGAGAAAACATAGTGACGAAGAGTCAATCACCCCCGTTGCAAATGATGCTTCTTTGGTCATATCGTAAATCATGCGGATCAAATTGTCTAATTGTTTTTGCAAACAATGCAGGTCAAATTATTTGACATCATCTAAACTCTCTATTCTGGTGCCACAGAAAATCGTAATTGCTCTCTTGCATTATTTATGGTACAGTACAAACATTTATAGAAAGTATTGCTTAATAGAGATAGAAAATGAAAGATTAGTCGTATATCTCTAACCAATTATAAAGGATATACAAATCATTATGCTAACAAAAGGAAAAAGTATTAATTAATCATAAGGGACACCAAATATTAGAAAGACAGAATGTAAATCTTAGCACATCTTCCGTCATAATAGCAAACGAATTTCGATTGCTATGAATGTCCAACTCCATGGAGGAGGTGTTTATGTTATGCGGAAGAATACTCTAATTAGATGAGAAAGAAATCAAGAATAATCAAGAACATGGAGATTTACGTGGTTCAACGAAAATCCACCAACGTCCACGGGAGAGAGAGAATTTCTTATTCAAGTGTATCTCCTCTTCAAGTACAAGGCACAATGCTGAAATAAATAGATCTTTAGATCCCCACTTTCCTAATCCTAATAGGAAAGAAATTCACCCTAAATATATTATCAAATCTTTAGTGATTATCCCCTAAATATTAGAGATATCATGATATATCTCAGTTACATCAGAACTATATCCAATGAAAATCTCTTATAGATAGATCCAAATCTATGAAATATAAGCCCGCAATCTTCAAGCCTTCCTAGATTTCCCGATCAACTTTTAATTTCAAATTTCCAATCGATCGAAATCTTGTGGAATTCAAGACAACTTCAACAATCTCAACCTTTGGCTTGAATAAACCACAAGCCCTCACTCGAACCAAGAAAACGAATATATCTCCCCCTCCACCGTACCTTGCAAAGGCACGCCTGCACCTGGATCAGTGTAGCCTCCATCAACTTCAATGATGAGTGAGAGAAAGCAAGTCCTTATAGGACTTGAACTTCTCTATAGTAAATGTCTTCGTGCTAGCATCCATGGACACAGATGCTCCACCTTGCATTGTGGTTCCTATAAGTCGATATAGGTTCCCATGCCTTTGTCCCTTAAGAACAACCAGAGCTCCCTTGATCACCTTCAAGACTCCACCTTAAGCGATGTATTTGCATCCATTGGATTCAAGTGCTCCCAATGAGATCAAATTCTTCCTTAGACCCGGAACAGGAAGTTATATCCATGCCATCAAACATCTTGATTTTATTCCAACTCCCACAGTCTTGCACGAAGTGTCATTTCCCATGAGAACTGAACCACCATCATTTGCCTTGTACTCATCGAAGACTTCTCGATGAGGACACATATGATAAGTGCATCCGGAGTCTAGGATCCACGAATCTTCAAAGGTGTCCTTCTCCGATTATATGGACAAGACGTCCCCATCATTTGTCTCAAAGCTGTCAGCTCTACTTGCCTCATCCCAGCTCTTCTTCTTTTTCTCGTTCTTCTTTGGATAGAATCTCTCGATATGCCCTTCTTGATTGCACCCGTAGCATCTTCCCTGAACATTCCCTCGGATTTTGGTTGACCCCTACTACTCGATCCTTGATCCGTTGATCTTCCTTTATCTTGATTACTTTTCTCCTTTGCAAAGAGTCCCTCTACCAAATATTTTGAACTACTTGCCCTTTTTCAAGTGTTGTTTGAAATTAGGGCATCAGTCACCTCTTCGATCTCCAGCGTATCCTTGCCATAAAAGAGCGTAGTCACCAAGTGGTCAAACGAATCCGACAACGATGCTAGTAGTAGAAGCGCTATGTCTTCATCCTCAAACCTTACCTCCAAGCTTGTAAGTTCACTAATCATTTGATTGAACATGTTGATGTGTGCCAATAGATCTCCTCATTCACTCATATGAAGTGAATACAATCTCTTCTTCAAGAACAACTTGTTCGTAAGAGATTTCGTCACATAGATGTTTTCGAGTTTAAGCCATACCTCCGGAGCATATTCGATTTCCGCTACATATTGAAGGGCCTCATCCGATAGGTTCAATCGGATTGCGCTGCACGCCCTTTCCTCCATGTCGGCCCAATCATCATCATTAATGGTGTTCGGCTTATTCGATCTTCTCGGAAGAACCTTTGATAAACCTTGTTGAATCAATAGGTCCTTCATCCTTCTCCGCCGTAGTGTAAAATTATTCTTCCCAGTGAATCGTTCAATATCAAATCGAACGGTTGAACCTCTCCCAGCCATCTAGTTAGAAGTCACAATACAGGAATGGAGAACCTGAATTGCTCTGATACCAATTATTATGCGGAAGAACACTATAACTAGATGAGAAAGAAATCAAGAATAATCAAGAACACGGAGATTTACGTGGTTCGGTGAAAATCCACCTACGTCCACAAGAGAGAGAGAGAGAGAGAGAGAGAGAAAGAGAGAATTTCTTATTCAAGCGTATCTCCTCCTCGAGTAGAAGGTACAATTCTGAAATAAATAGATCTTTAGATCCCCACTTTCTCAATCCTAATAGGAAAGAAATTCCACCCTAAAGATATTATCAAATCTTTAGTGATTATCCCCTAAATATTAGAGATATCATGATATATCCCAGTTACATCAGGACTATATCCAATGAAAATCTCTTATAAATAGATCCAAATCTAGGAAATATTAGCTTGCAATCTTCAAGCCTTCCTAGATTCCCGATCAACTTTTAATTTCAAATTTTCAATCGATCGAAATCTTGTGGAATTCAAGACAATTTCAACAGTTTCGCCTCCATCGCCTCATACACGAAGCCTCCCAACCTACAGGATTGACAACTTTTTGGCCACATAGGTTATTCAGCTTCCAAATCTGGAGGCTCGACACCTCTGCCGAAAGAGGTAAGAGCACGAAGCAGCATCGAGCTCTTCCATCGGCAGCAAACTTGAAGACCTCGTGGCGCTCTGAGAGAGAGAGAGAGAGAGAGAGAGAGAGAGAGAGAGAGAGAGAGAGAGGGCGGGGGGAACTATAGAGGAGAGGGAGCCATGTGGTTGAGGGCCTCATTTTCTTCCATCTCTGTTATGAAATTCATTCCAACCAATCTATTAGGAGGATGGAAGAAGGCGAGCAAGGGGGCAACTCCTCTTTCATCCTTCCTTTTGCTCTCCCCGTTTTCGGCTCTGAAGAAGTTGGGACAAGAGTCCACCTTCCAAGTCAAGAAAGAGTTAAACAGAGATGCTTAAAGGGAAAGCAAGATGCCCACTACTATCAATTTGTCGATCACTAAATGCATCTATCAGAAAGCGTGTCTATGGAATTGTTTAGCTAGATAGCAATGAAGCCAATGAACTTACTCTCGCTTCTTTTCAAATCGAATAACGAAATGGCATCTGGTTTTGTTATTTTCGAGAATGTGGACTTCAAACTAAATGAATTCTAATGAAAAAAAAAAAACATGCAAGGGCAAGATTCCAAGCATATTGACAATTTAGCGGTATCTTATGGAAGATAGCAAATCATGATCTTGAATGAAATCTGGCTTCGACCAAAGGCGATGCCTTACTTAAGGCAATAGGGTTAGTTTTTCCAACTGCATCAGTTCTTTCTAAGGAAGGAATACATAGAGTGAAGTCTGGAATCCATTTAAAGAAGCATGGAAGTCTGAAAATGAAGTATTTCTTTGTCCTCTCGTACTCTCTCACTCCAAGTCTGCCCACCCAACTCACAGTTCACTGTGCTCGCAGCTACAACCTGAAGTCGACCCGGTAAAAGTCTCTATTCCAAAAAAAATTAGAAGTGGGAATCGAACTAACTAGATTTGGGACGAACTTAGTACCAAATTGGTTGGTTTCCGGTTCTACCAGGAACCAAGATTAATTGACTTGTTAGTAGTTTGTAATGTAGTTAGTTTCAATCTACGATAACAATGGTCTCCGCTCGGCAGTTGGGAGTGCACATATTATCCTCAAGGGAAGTGATTTGAGTTCCCAAATCCCGGTTTGAAGCTTTAGAAACGCAACCCTACCCGTTTAGACCGGTTCTCCATTTCTACAATCGAGAATCGATCCGATTCTGCATGAAATTTGTCCAAAAACAGACCAACTATGTCGGTTTGATTGGTCCCCAGATTGAACCAGGCCCGATGTTCGCCTACTACTCGTCAACCATTGCCGTCTCCTCTCTCTCTCTCTGTCTCTCTGTCTCTCTCTCTCTCTCTGTCTCTCTCTCTCTCTCTCTCTCTCTCTCTCTCTCTCTCTCACCACCCCCATAGCAGCGCACCAACTCCTGACGCACACTGCCACCTTCAGTCTCGTCTACTACGGGATTGATCTCCACTGCCCCTGCGATGGCGAAGGCCACCACGATCAGTACTACATATAGGCAGGGAAACGTAAAGATCGTGCATATGGAGGGAGCCGATCAAGCGAAGAGAAAATGTTGTGTGTTTCATAATCTGGTATATTTCATGATGGTAGTACTAGTAATTTCTTTTAAAGGTGCATTTTTTCCGAGAGAAGTTCACAAATCACGGAATCTTGAATAGAAGAAAACAGGAAAAATCATCAAAGAAGTCTTAAATATATTGTGCTTTTATCGATTCGGTCATAACTATTTCAATTATGTTAATTGAGTTATCAAGCTCTCACATTTTTTCAATTGAACCATCTAATCAATTTTGATAAAAAAAAATCATTGACATTGACATTTTAAATATTATTTTTCATATTATACCAATTTTTTATTTTCCCTTTTTTTGGCTTTTTTTTATTACTTTTTTCCTGTTTTGCAAAAGGGTCGGTAAAGGCCGAGGGATCGCAGCGGTTGCTGGGTTTAGGCAAGGGCTCGCACGCCTTTGCTTTGGCCATTGAGGGCCCCAACGCCCTTATAATCATGTTAGAGATTTCCGATCAAAATTAATTAGATGTACTCAATTAACAAAACGTTAAAATATTTAGAACTCAATCTTGATACGTTAAAATATTTAGAACTCAATCTTGATTAGAACTGAATTGATAAAAGTGTCGTCAATTTACGACCATTTTTGTTTAATTTTCGGAAGAAAGCACGGCCGATTAATATTCAGAAAAATAGAGCAATAGTCGATCACATTTTAAGTCCCATTGAGATTTTTGTGGATACAGCAAACAACATGGCATTAGCGAGCTGTGCCTTATCGGAGGGGCTATCTGATTTCCTGATTGGCGGTAAGGCTGGTCAATCCAAGTCATTACAAATTTACAATCGCAGAAACTTTGTGCCCACGACCCGATTTTGCCAATCGCTACTTCCGTTTGCTCGTCACGCAAAATCTGGAGCAGGAATGCGAAACTAATCGACCAAAAATAGAATTTGCCTTGGCCGTTAACTGATCCAGAGAAGATTCTCCTCATTTGCAGGAGAACAAAAGCTAGCACGCCCTCCTCCTCCTCCTCCTCTTAGGCATTGCAAAACGGTTGCATTGCACTCGTTTCCTGGAGAGTTGGACCTTCTCCGGCAGGTACAATCTCTATCTCTCTTGTGTAGCAGATGAAATGTGATGATGAAGATCTGCATTTGACTAACGAAAGATTTGTTGCGTGTTCGTGTGTTATGGAGCTCCATGATGCTCGGTTGCTGATTTGTCTTTGCATTTCTCTTCCTCCAAAACTCTCCGCAGGAGGGGTCTCGGATTGGGGTGTCGGGGGTTCCCTCTTTCTCCGGGCCCCCGCTCGACGCTGTTCCGATTCGGTCCGCTGTAAATGGACTCATCGCCGTCGCCGGATTCTCCATCCTCGCCAACCCCACCGTCTCTGCCGTCGAATTCGTCCTCTCCTTCCCCATCATTGCCGCAGCCACCGCCATCACCATCTATGCCATCATTGCCGCCGCCGCAACCGTCGCCGTCATCTCCCCCTCCTGCGACATCCAATTCAACCACATCGCCACCACCAGCAACCTCGCCTCCTCTGTCAGCCTCGCCTCCCCCGGTCTCGGCACCACCGCCGTCGTCACCGGTGTCACCACCTTCAGAGGCCAAGCCGTTTCCACCGCCTCCATCGAGTGATTTGAATCCCCCGCCCTCACCTCCGAAAGATACCCCTAGCCCTATACGGCCACAACCATCGCCGCCGCCACCGAAGACATCAAATCCACCAACAATATCTTCTCCGCCCCCTCCTCAGCCAAACAACTCTCCTCCTCTAATTCAGCCTCCGAGCGATTCCTCTCCTATTACATTATCACCACCTCCTCCATTCACCGAGGCATCGGATTTTCCGCCGCCACCGACATCTCTCACGCCGCCATCAAATGGGACGGCATTTTCTCTGTCGCCTCCGACGGCCTCCTCAACAACTAGCGGCTCACCAAAGTCCTCGTCTCTCACGGTCATGTCTCTCATGATTGGAGTCGCAATAGGAATAGGATTGTTATTGATAGTGCTCTTGGTGTGGTTTATCTTTTCATGCATTAAGAAATACAAGAAGCGGCAAGCACAGATGAACCATTTTGACGATGGCTCAAGAGGTGCGTACACGAACTAAACATGGTCCATGCTAAAGGGAAAGGAAACGACCATGCAAAGACAAGAATGATTTATCTTTGTCGAATAGAATCTAACATTTACAATCTTTCATCGGAAGCACAAATATGTCGTTCAAACTATGCTTCGTATATTTACTTTGGAAGATGATGCTTGACTCGGACAATCATAACCTTCTTGTTATATTAGCGAGTTATTGTCTTATCAAGTTCATTAATCAAGCTTTTTTCTTCTTCTATCTTTTAGGTGGCAAAAGCTTCTATGATAGCTCTCATAATTCCTACTCGAGTTGGCGTAACGCTCAACAACCTGCAGCAGACCATGTCATTCAAATCCCTCCCCCGCCCAGGGCAGTAGTGAGTACTCTACCTTCAGGTTGGCCGACGCCGCCACCACCACCCACGAGCAGCACCGAAGGGAACTCGAACTCGCCGAGTACGAACGACCCAGACTCTTCCATCACCCTTGGGTTCAACAAAAGCACCTTCACCTATAATGAATTAGCAGCTGCTACAAACGGATTCGCATTCGATACCATAATAGGTCAAGGAGGTTTCGGGTACGTGCACAAAGGGGTGTTGCCGAGCGGACAGGAGGTGGCGGTGAAATGCTTGAAAGCTGGGAGCGGACAAGGAGACAGGGAGTTTCAGGCGGAAGTCGAGATAATCAGCCGGGTCCATCACCGTCACCTGGTGTCGCTGGTAGGGTATTGTATCGCCGGAAGCCAGAGAATGCTGGTTTACGAGTTCTTGCCGAACAAAACCCTCGAGTATCACCTTCATGGTATGGTTCTCCAATCCCTAGTTTGATGAGAATATCACCTCCATATGTTACTAACAATCAAACCCAATTTACAGGGAAAGGTCGTCCGCCCATTGGTTGGTCCACGAGGCTTCGAATTGCCTTAGGATCTGCCAAGGGGATCGCTTATCTGCATGAAGATTGTGAGCATCTCATCTTCTCTCTCTCTCTATATATATATACATATGCACACACATACACGATGATACATTGATCATTCCAACTTAAATCAATAGGCCACCCCCGTATTATTCATCGAGACATCAAAGCTGCGAACATCCTTCTTGATTTCAACTTCGAGGTCAAGGTCAGTAACGTTCCTCTTCTTCTTTTCGGCGTCAAATATTGCATCAAAGCCGCTTGAGTTTGGTCGTAACTAGGACGACGGATCTGCAGGTGGCGGACTTTGGACTAGCTAAGCTTACTTCGGACAATTACACTCACGTGTCGACACGTATCATGGGAACATTTGGGTAAGAAATATGAATACTCAATTTCATGCAGTTTGGTTTTTCCTCGGAGCTCCAGTCCACGAATCACATTGAACTAGCCTTATCCGACATATTCGAGGCCGGTTCATACATGGACCACGTAAAATTTTGGGCATATGAGCTTAGGGAACCGACCTTGACCATTTCAATTCCTGATTTTACATGACAAACCAGTTTTGAACCGATCTTTAGCTTCTTTTACTGTTATTTAGAAAAAGGATAGGTACAATGGAGATCTCTTTTGAGCTGAAAAAGCCTAGGAAATCTATCAACGCCTTATTCAATATTACACTGTTCACATGACATGTTTAGTAATTAGATTACCTAAACTTTAGGTCCGGTTCTCGAGTCAACCCTGTAATTAGCTTGGAACCACCCCGTTCTATTTCCGAAACCGAAACAAAAACTCAAGAATTGACTCTAATAGGGCAGTATCCAAATCAAGAACCTATAAATCATCTACTCCGAAACCAGTCACTACTAACCATCGATCAGCTAATGATAGTATTACTTATAATTGGATCAAGTCCACATTGTTTTTTTGCAGATACTTGGCCCCAGAGTATGCAGCGAGCGGCAAACTGACCGACAAGTCTGATGTCTTCTCTTTCGGGGTTATGCTCTTGGAGCTGATCACCGGGCGACGTCCGGTGGACCCAACTGGAGTATTGATGGAGGACAGCCTAGTCGATTGGGTTTGGCCTCTCTCCTTCTTTCTTTTATATGATTCCCATTTTCACTTTGCAACGAATAAGCCGTGCCCTCAGTGTTTTCTTTTTACAAAAGATTCTTACATATGGCCTCTTCAATTCAAATTCTCAGTTAAATTCATCGTACTCTTGGATGAGCAGGCTAGGCCCCGAATCGGACGTGCATTGGAAGAGAGCAACTTCAACGAGCTAGCCGACCCACGGTTGGAAGCCAGTTATGTCCATCACGAGATGATGCGCCTGGTGGCGTGCGCCGGCGCATGTATCCGGCATTCCGCTAGGGGGAGACCAAAAATGAGCCAGGTATGAGTTTTTGTACGTTAAACTAAAGTTTCTTCTTTCTTTTTTTTAGCATCTCTTGAAAAGATCGCACATTTAGCACCAATTTTCCAGTGCGCAGTATTAGTTTGACAGTGAATGCTCTAGCTACTAATATGTAAGACCCGATCGATGGACAGATCTAGGTGGATTGGCATGGATATCGAGTCTAAAATTCTGTATCCAAGCTCGCTAATGATATGAGAAACATTAAGCCGAAGAGGAGAACCAGTTGTTGGCTCAAGCGCTCCTAAGTTTCAGCCGACTAGATCACTGGATCCATGATCTGATATACTAATATCGCTAAAGAATTGAGAAAGTCGAGTCTTTTCTTTTAAAAGCCATTACTCTAATTTTTCATTTTCATGTTGTTTACTCGCGACTTTTGTCCCGAGCTTCCCTAGATGATCCACGCGACCATTGCTCAGGGCATCCGTAAGAATCATAGATCATACGACGTTATTGAAACTCGCCCTAATTGGTTGCGAATTGACCAGATTGTTCGAGTCCTAGAAGGGGATGGTTCTTTGGACATTTTAAACGACTGGTCAAAGTCGATGGGCCAAAGCTCGGCCGGTCAAAGCTCCACCACCGGCGGATCTGGCGGTACCAATTATGAAACCGTCTCTTACAGCGAGAACATGAGGCAATTCAAGAAAGTCGCGTTTACCAGTCAAGAGTACGTGAGCAGCGAGTATGGAGGCACAAGCGAGTACGGGCTCAACCCTTCGTCTTCGAGCAGCGACTCGGAGGCGACGAGCAAAGTTGGTTCCAAGAGACGCAGTCCGTGAAAAGGATCGTTCTTCATCGGAAGACTAATCGACTCGAAAAAGCAGGAATGTATATTGATGTGGTGTTGTCCTGTGTCAATCGATTTTAACTCGTAATTGATTTCGATGGAATTAAAATTGCCTGTCCTTGCTGTTGAAGGGTCAAATTGAAGATGTGCAAAATTGAAATTGGTTTTGAAAGCTTTGCATGTGTTGTGTTAGGATGTTCGATGCTCTTCAGCAGGAGAAATCGATTCTTCCTTTGTAATAGTCAATCCACGGACAGTTAGGTGACATTCAGCCAGCAATCTTCGGAAACAGAAGGATAAAAAATAATGTATAATCTATCCTCAGCAACTAAATTCACCTTAGAATTTTGAAAAAGTCCATCTTATTGTCATTTTATAAGATTTGATACTTTCTAGTTTCTCATGTTCTACATTTCTTCAGCTCTATCAATGTAGTTATAGCGCAATTGAATTTGAAATGATGAAGAATGCTAAATACCAAGCGAGAAATTCCCATTGATGAACATTTTCCACTGAATGTTCATTCACATCTACTCATGATTATTAGTGATTGGTCAAAAATGAAACCACGTGTCAAAAATTCACCCAAAAAAATTGTAAAATCATTTATAGGTAATTTCAATTAAATAGCAAAATTAAGAACCATGATTTTTTTTTAAACCCGCGCATTGCACGGCCATGTCACTAGTTAAAGAGCAAAGAATAAGATATCCAACCTGAGATTATTGAGGTTCTGCAAAGTATATTTGTAGGAAAATAAAGAGTACCATATAAAATAAGAATAAATGTTTATTATCTACCTAATTATCCATTATTATTCCTCACGTTTAAATACACGAAAACCCTAATTGACCATCAATCTCGAACCCCACATTTCACCCTTGACCTCTCTCTCTCTCTCTCTCTCTCTCTCTCTCTCTCTCTCTCTCTCTCTCTCATACTCATAAATCTGCAAACTCATAAGCAGATTTACTTTCTTGGTCATGAGCCGGCTTGCAGTTTTTTAGGGTGGTTCAAAGAGCTTATCAGGTAGTTTACAAGTATCCAAAGTTCTGTGGCAGAACAAATACCCTAACCACCCTGAAATCGGCACGCTTGTATGAATCCTAGAGTCCCTTCCCTCGGGACAATTATCCAAAAAAATCCTAAACTTATTGTACTCTTTTGCCAATTCAGTTTTTAATATTTTTATTTGGCTAATTCAAACCCTAAACCTTTTGGAACTTTGTCAATTTAGTTCTTTCGTCGACATTGACTCAAAAAATGCCTACATGGATGTCCGGCCACGTAAGATAGACGGTGCTGACTGGACATCCATGTGGGCATTTTTCGAGATAAGTCGCCAAAATGAGTAAATTGACAAAGTTCAAAAAGGCTTAGGGTTTGAATTAGCCAAATAAAAATGTTTATGATTGAATTGGCAAAAATGCAACAAGTTAATGACTTTTTGGACAAATTTCCCCCATTCCCTCTATAGAACTTACTCAACTTGAGTAAAGCCTATCTTGATTCGAAGACTTGCGACGTGGATATGAATTCGACTTCGATCTTGATAGGTTTTTCTTACTATAGATGCAGTTCGAAACATAAGATGTTGAGTCTCTTACGGTAAGACTATTATCGGGTTTGCACCTCATGCGTCAAATTTGAAGCTTATGACAAATAACTCCTTATGTAACAATTTCTATCAATTCTTGAGCTATATAGCTTCGGACAAGGGAGCTTTGCAAGAGAAACAGTGATATGATAGTAATATTTTATTGGTATAGCGATTTTGTAGAACAACGACACTGCAAACGCCCGAAATCTTGCTTGTTGTTTAATCAAGTGTTTCTTTTCAGGGTATTGTCCAAAAAATCCTAAAGTTATTGCATTTTTGCAAATTCAGTCTTAAACTTTTTTATTTGGCCAATTCAGTCATAAATCTTTTTGAAATTTTCCATATCAGTCATTCCGGCAACTTTTTTTGTGAATATGCCTGCATAGAGGTCCAGCCACGTAAGATGGACGGTGCTAATCGGATATTCACATAGGCATTTTCAGGAACAAAGTCACCAGAATGACTAAAATGACAAATTTTTAAAAGGTTTAGGACTAAATTAGTCAAATAAAAAGGTTTAGGACTTAATTAACAAAAATGCATTAGGTTTAGGAGTTTGGACAATTGTCCCGTTTCTTTTCGATTAAAGCACCTCGAAATTCTACTACACAGTTCAATATGAGACTTTTGTTAAAGAAATTTCAATGTTATCTAATTATTAACACTCTTGTTCAATATAAGTTGGGCAAAAGGCGGACTTCTCCCACAAAAATTAATCATTTTCTTTCGAAATGTACCAAAAGATTTCTTCCCTTTCTTTATTTTCTCTCGTCCTCCTTCCTTGGTTTGCGTCCGACCACCACCTTGTCCATCCCAATTCCTCTCTCTCTCTCTCTCTCTCTCTCTCTCTCTCTCTCTCTCTCTCTCTCAAGTTACAAAAGAAAATTTTACTTTTATTTGATCACAAATTAAATTTATTTTAAAATTATTATTTTTGTAACTTTAAAATTTTAACAAATTCACTAGCAAGCTTAACTTCGAGATTGGTTCTAACTCTACCAAAGCACCAACGTTCATAGAATTTAGCAACAACATCCCCCAAGGCATAAAGTAAACATCATGCCTCTAGAGAAGTACCATCACAAATAGTTCGACAATTTACTTATAGTTAACAAGCAACAAGCAGCGAAGTCAGAAGTAATAAATAGATCAACCTAACCTAACGATCGGAAGTTTCACTTACCTCGAACACAAATCGCTCAAAAACAAAATCTGTAATCTTACAATTGTTGTTGGATGAACTATTGGCTTTTTAATTCTTAACTTGGAATATGAGAATGGTAGAAAGTGAGGAGAGATGAAAAAAAAAAGGGGGTTCTACTGTCAAGGGTGAAAAGAGATGCAGCCAAAGTAAGATGATTGCTTGCATGATAGCATGCAAAGTGGAGAAATGCAAGGAGTCTATAAAATAATGTGGCTTGTTTATTAAAGCTTACGAGCAAGTCAAAGGGTAAGAGGCATATCATGCATCAAAACATATGGCTTGTGCGTGTCTTCATCAAAATTTCAAGAAAACCCATTGCCATGCAAACCTCTTATTAGTAGCACTAATTTAGCTAGGTTCCAAATAATGAAACTGACGACACTATAAAAATTAGTGATAAATCATACTATTTATAATCATTAAAAATACAATTTGAAAAATGTCGGTCGCCATTTATAACTAAAATGACATCAAACTAATTTATGTTACTTAAGTCATTTAAGAATACATCATCACTTATTAATTTTATCGTATCTAGCACGACTACAATAATGGAAAATCATTCTTTACACTACCTATACCTTGCAAAGTTTACTATCTAACCAAAAGTTCCACATGTCCATCCTGATTTATAAGCTAAACAACCATTAGCTTATACTTAAGTATTATTTTCAGATACAAAGATCTTCGGACGTCGCACCTTGCCCTCACTGACCACCCCTTCCTTTTAATCATTCAATTAACCGTCCAACTTAAGCTCTCTCGCAATCTCGTGGACTTGATCCCCTCCAAGTAGTGATGAGGATAGAGGACCAACTGAATCAGGATTCACCCGAACTGAACCGTATTGAGGAACATCAGTTTGGTTTCGAATTCCATAAAACTGGAAAATGTAATTTTCGGTCTAAAACCTTATTTTATGAGAGAACCAGACTGTTAAGATCACTTAGATTGAACCGAATATATATATATATATATATATATATATATATATATTTTAATCTCCGAGATTTAAACCCTAACTCCTCATCCCTCAACTGCCTACTCTCGCTATACACCTCTCGCCTTTCACCTCTTGTCATTAGCCCTTGCCCCTCGCCCTTACCTCTCGCCCTCGACCCTCTTGCCTCTCGGCGCTTTTCCTCTCGCTCAAGCTCGATGCCTCCCTCTCGCTTTAAAGGAGAAAAAAGGCGAGGTCTTTGGAGCTTAGGCTTGTCCAAATCAAGCAGCTCTCTCGTCAAATCAAGACCCAGAGCCCTCCACCTTTGGATGTAATGAGTCTGCTGCTTTTGGGTCCTCTGGCACGGGGTCTAATGGTGTTTTTTCTTTGTTATCCGTTAAAGTCGATACTCTCCCTTGCCTCGATTTAGTCGTCCCATTCACGATCAGCGATCGATGATTGCTTTTCCATGGGGGGAAGTGAGGGCTTTTTTCTTTTAAGGTTTACTGTGACATCCTTAACATCTCAACTCCTCCTATTAGCTGGATAGAGGAATGAATCCCAAACGACAAGGGGTCTGAAGACCCGCAATTGGTACGTGACATGGACTGGAGTCAAATTCGGGTTACAAAGAATCTTTGGGCTGAAGTGGCACGAATTTAACTTAAATGGGCCTCAAAAGTTATCATTTAGTTACGGACAAACTCAGAATGTTTAATTCAGCCAAGGCACGCCCAAAATACCCTCGCCACGTCCGCCCAACCCCTCCACCCAATAGGCTTTCTGAGAGAACTTCATTGATTTAATGATGGGATACATCAATATATATATAGTAAACATTAGGGCATACTCACAAGGAAATGATTAAACTACCCTTTAACTCTCCCCCTCAAGTTGGGGCATAAATATCAAAGAGCCCCAACTTGTTTCATAAAGTAGTCACTCTATTATCCCTCGATGATTTAGTGAAAAGATCAGCAAGTTGGTCTTCAGTCCGTGTGTATTAAAGTGTTATGTCCTTACTCTGAATCTTTTCTCACACAAAATGACAATCCACTTCAATATGCTTTGTATGCTCATGAAAAATTGGATTTGAAGCGATATGCATAGCAGTCTGGTTATCACAACAAAAAATTGAGGAAGTTGAAGATGGCATGTTAAGTTCATATAACAACATCCTCAACCAAAGCAACACACTGGTCACATGAGCCATAGCCCGATATTCCGCTTATGCACTTGATTGAGACACCACATGTTGCTTTTTACTTTTCCAACTTACAAGATTGACTCCCAAGAACACATAATAACCAGAAGTTGATCTCCTATCAATAGGACATCCGGCCCAATCAACATCAAAGTAACCAATGACAAAGATGTCCATGATTCTTGAACAAAATCCCTTTACCTGGTGCTCCCTTCAAGTACTTAACAACACGTAGCACTGCCTCCCAATGTGTAGTGCGAGGAGCACTCATAATTTGACTCACCACGCTGACAGCAAAAGAAATATCTGGTCAAGTGACAATTAAATAGTTGAGCTTACCCACTAACCTCCGATATCTACTCGGATCATGAAGTAAGTCTCCATGTTTTGCATCAAGCTTCACATTAGGATCCATTGGAGTATCGACAGGCTTAGCTCCAACAAGACCAACTTCACTGAGGATATCCAAAATATATTTGCGTTGTGATAATGAGATACCATCGCATGAGTCGGCCACCTCAATACCCAAGAAATACCGCAAATGACCCATATCTTTTGTATTGAATTTTGTTTGTAAAAAATGTTTCAACTTTTGTATGCCCACATAATCACTACCCGTGATAATAATATCGTCACATACATAACTAGAAGGATACACCCGATAGAGGAAGTGGAACTAAACAACGAATAGTCCACGGTACAACACCGCAAACCAAACTGAATGACTGCATCACTAAAACGACCAGACAAGCACGAGGAGATTGTTTCAACCCATATAGTGCCTTGTGCAGGCGACAAACACCAGTAGACTACCCCTGAGCAACAAATCCTCGGGGTTGCTCCATATGAACCTCCTCTACCAAGTCGCCATGAAGGAAAGCATTCTTAACATCAAGTTGATGAAGAGTCCAACCATATCGAACGACAAGAGAAATAAAGACACGGACATAAGGTATCTTTGCAATAGGAGAAAATGTATCATCATAATCAACTCCATAGGTTTGAGTATAACCTTTGACAACTAGACATGCCTTCAGATGCTCAACAGAACCATATGGTTGAAACTTCACTGTGAAAACCCAACGACATCCAACAACCTGTTTACCAATGGGTACTTGTGTAAGATTACATGTCCCATTATCTTGTAGTGCCTGCATTTCATCCTCCATAGCCCATCGCCAACCTGGATGAGCAAGAGCCTCTACCATAGTACTTGGCACAAACATAGTGGATAGAGAAGCAACAAACGAAGAATATGTAGGAGAAAGACGATCATAAGATAAAAATTGAGAAATGGGGTGACGGGTATGTGTATGAGAAGAGAAACCAATAAAGGGTGCAAATCAGGAATTAGGTTGACCAACGCAAGAACGCGTACCTTTACGCAATGCAATAGGAATATCAATAGGAAGATCATGCTCAAAAGAAACTGGTGGATCGAAGGTCGATGCATTAATTGGCAGAGAATCATGCATGTCCAATGTTGGGGGTGGCTATACTACCACATGTTGAATAGGACGACGTCATTGATAAGTCTTGTCATCAAATTGAAAATCAGACAACAGCTTAGGTATACCTAGCGAGGGGATAGATGGTAAAAGGGCTAAGGACAATGTATCTTCGGAATGAGTCATGGGTTGGGCAGTTGGTGAATAATATGACTGATTTTCGAAAGATGTTACATCTGCGAAGACATATAATAGCCGACTAATCAGACTATAACACTTGTATCCTTTCAGAGTGCGAGAGTACCCAAGAAACACACACTTTTCAACTCGTGGATCAAGCTTATCATGACCAAGAGAAAGACGATGCACAAAACAAACACATCCAAACACATGGAGTGGTAAAAAAACAAGTGGACTCCTTAGATGGAGAGTAGATTAGGATATGCCCCCCACGAAGCACAGAGGATGGGAGGCAATTTAGATAGCATGCTGTAAGAATAGCATGCCCCCAAAATGTTTTGGGGAGGTTCATATGAAAAAGAAGACAACGATCAACATCCAAAAGATGACGATTTTTTTGTTTCGCTACTCCATTCTGTTGGGGAGTATAGGAACAAGAAGTTTGATGTAAAATCCCATGAGATGGAAGAAATGATTGAAAACTAGAAGAGACAGCCATATATTCTTTGGCATTATCAGACTGCAAACATTTTATAGAAACACGATACTGATTAAGGATTTCAGAATAAAACATACGGAAACAGGAAAAAACTTCAGTTCGATCTTTTATCAAATATAATCACATTAGATAGGAATAATCATCCACGAACATAACAAAGTGCTTAAAACCAGACATATCATTGACACGACAAGATCCCCAAACATCATAATGGACCAACTCAAATGGACTTGACCGACGACTCTAGACACCGGAAGGGAAAGATACTCGATGATGCTTGCCAAATTGACAAGCATCACACTAGATATGACTAATAGACGATGAAACTTGAGAAAAATGATGAAGTGTGGCAGGTGGAGGATGACCCATACAATAATGCATTCGAAAGAAGTTAGAAGCGATGCTCTTCCGAATAGCAGTAACAATAAGATCTTTATTGAGGTAGTATAGCCCATTGGACTCATGTCATCCACCAATCATCCGTCTAGTCCTTAGATCCTAAAAGACACAAAGAGTGGAGGTAAAAGTCATAGAACAATTCAAATCTTTAGTAAGGGAACTGACTGAAAGCAAGTTATATGAAAAAGTGGGTAAATGGTAAATAGATGAAAGAGAAAGAGATGGACCCAATGTTACATTTCCTTGACCGGTGATGTGGGATTGGGAACCGTCGGCAAGTGTAATAGAACCAAGCTGCATAAGGATAATACTAGACAATAAGTTAGAATTACCGGTCATATGATTAGTGGAACCCGAGTCTGCGACCCAAGAAGTGGGCGTAGATGAGAGTAAACAAGATGAAATATGTCTAGAAGTCTGTGCCAAGGTAGCAGTAGGAGCCGAGGAAACTACCATGTGATGAGGGCGTAATAAAGATTCATATTCTGCACAAGACAACATAATGGTGCTAGGCAGTTCTTGTGACTGATCAAGAGCCTTCTGCACTAGAAACTCACTCACTTCGGCATAAGTAACTTGTGGACGAAGCTCCGGATGTAAAGTATAGAAATAAGCCTCAGTATGGCCAACTCGTTGATAGTGAGTGCAATAATGTGAACTTCCAGCTCCCCTACCACCATCACGGCCACGACTAGAAGAGAAACCAGATCTACCACGACCACAAGAACCACGCCCCCGGCCTTTGTGACCACCAAAAGACTGAGAAACCATAGCATTTACTATAGGTGTAGATGATAAAGTGTGCATGCAGCGAAAAACTCGAGAGAAGACCTCATCAATGGATGGAAGAGTACTCTGAGAAGTAAGTTGTTGTTGAAGAGAAGAATGAGCAGGACCAAGTCCACGAAGAAATAACATAACTCTCATATCTTCCTGATGCTTGGCTAACTCTCTAACATCCTCAGTGGCGGGCAAATAAGTGTCAAGTCTCTCGCAAAGAGTGGTAAATTTTGAATATTATTCAGATATAGGCATATCTCCGGCACATAGATCAAATAGCTCCTCCCAAACATCACAAACATGAGTCATGTGATCTCTTCCTGAAAACATAAGAGCACATTTATCCCATATGGCTTTGGCTGATGTACACCTCATAAATTAAGGATTAATCTTGGAATCCATTGTATTCCATAACAACGTTCGAATGACAGCACACCAGACATCAATCATCCAACTTTGTTTTATTGGTTTTGTCCGGTAGTGGAAGTGAAGTCAAATAACTCAACTGCTTGGTTGCCAACAAATATGTTTCGACCGCCATAGACCAAGAAGGATAATTGGTCCCATCTAGCTTGATAGAACTCAACTTCAAATTAGTGAGACTGGTAGCCATGCTCGACAACACAACTCTTCAAAAGCATAAATAAATGTTATCAATCAAGCAAAGTCTGAAACATTTGCATTCGTTGCACTTACAATTCTCGACTATGATGACATGATCAATCAGCAATTTTGTTGAGCATAGGTCTAGTAAAGGGCAGTTGGTACAGACAACAAGAGGACCAACAAGAAAACAACAGCTTCGCAGTGCAAATCAATCAAGGACTGAGCTTGGCGCGATGTACCTGATGGTGTTGTTGGTTCTCATGCATACCCAATGAGGAACGAGCCCTAATCGGCCTCATCTTTGTCGCCAACTTCTTGATCGTGAACTGTCTTGTGCAACGGCTACGCATAATGGAGACAAAAGAGTAAAAGGCACAATGGAGACAAAAGAGGGCCCCTACAAATCATTGAAAAAAAGGATCGAAACCCACGATCGACAAACACCAAACTCTGTTCTAGCTTCCTTTTAATAAACCAAAGAATTTCTCCTAGGAAAAATCAATGGGTTTCACCTGAGGCTAGTGATCGCGAGCAATGGGGAACACCGAGAAGCTCCTGAACCAGAATCATGGACCTCAAGTTCACCTCCAAGTCAGTGCGGCGGCAGGCGCGCAAGTGCAAGAAGGAGAAGTCGGAGAAGCTCAAGGTCAAGAAGGCGATCAAGAAGGACAACATGGACGGCGCCTGCATCTACGCCGAGAACGCCATCCGCAAGCATCACTGAGACGAACAAGATGTCATCATCCAGCAATGATGGAGGATGAAGGATGGAGGATAGAGGATGATGGCTTCTCCGACACCGATGATGGATTCTCCGGCACTGGTGACGGCTGGGGTTTATGTGACTGATCCGATAACATGTGAGAGAACTTCATTGATTTAATTATGGGTTACATCAATATAAGCTTTAGGGCATACTCACAAGGAAATGACTAAACTACCCTTTCCAAACAACCTTTTTCGCCTAGTTAGCTGCCATACGGTCTTCTTCCCACCAGGCCAATGGCTAAACAACCCAATGCATGGCCTTGGCACCTTCCACAAGACTCCTCTGCCATTTGTAATCTCTACTCAACGACTTCACCCTGGTTTGCCGTAGATTTGTAATGATGAGCAACTAAGCATTTGCCACAAGTTACCTCATCTTTGTCATCATCAGATCAATCATTACTCACAGCCACCTAGCTCTCCTCTCCTTGCAATTATGCCCAACTTTCTTCCTCTTCCAGCCGCTTGGCAAGTCTCTACATGGTTTTGGCGTCTCTCACAAGCTTTTTTCACCACTTGTCTTGCAAGTTCTTCCTCCTCGTCATTTCTTCAAGCAAGCTATCAAGTGGTTGCCTCCTTCTCCAGTTGATTGGGTGGCCTATATGCATCATCCAAGCCACCCAATGGGGGTGGCTCCCCTTGGCCAACAACCGTGTCAAATGGCACGACCAAGCTGACCAAATGGCAACTCAAAAAAGGGGATGGCTCGGCTACAAAAGGCAGGCCTCCGTCATCCTTCTTCTTTTTAGCTCTTTCTCTAGGCTTCACTCAAGCTCTCTCTAGTATTGGTGGGGCCACCGCTGTCTTGAGCTTACTGCTACCTCTAGGAAGAAGCTCCCACCACCACCTCGATTGGAAAGTTTCGGTTGAGGCAAGTGGTGTCATAATTCCGTAGCTTAGGAAGTCTCAATTCCAATTATGTATATATTTTAAGGTTGTTGGCATGTCTAAATGTCTCGATGAGATTGCATGCATGATCTTTAGTAATCTTAAATGATCTTCATGTGTTATAGGTTCGTTTAGATATTTTGAAAAACTTAGGAGTCCGCATATGTATGTATTCTTAATTGGATCATGCATGTATGTGACATACATGATTTAAATGAGAATCCATACTAGATTTCAAAATGATAGGATTTATATGGTTTTACATTTAGCCAAGCTATGCACGATATGAGACATGCATAGCAAGGCCAGATATTTGACTTTGCTTAATACATGTGTGTGATGTTTGTGGAATGTGGATGCCCCTCAAGAGTATTAGGATGCCTCGAATGATGGTGGGTTGGAATTTGAGATGATTGCCAATGCTTGTGGTTGTCATTGCTTCCCGAACAATATGCTTGGGGTGTGACATGAATGCCTTTGGAGTAAAGATGCCTAGACAAGATGTTCAGAAACCTCCTTATAACAAGTCAGCTAGCACCCTGATATCCAAAGTTGAACGATGTGGGATGGCTACCAATATTAGACATCGGACGATGTGAGGCTCCTTAGGATTTTAAGATTGCCTCGGATGACGATGGGTTGGGATCCAAGATGATTGACAATGCTTCTTGGAAACGATGCATAGGGTGCGACCCGAATACATTCAGAGTGAAGATGACTGGACTCTGATCCAGAAAACTTATCGTGATGGATCAGAAAGAATGACACCAAACAGTCGAGAGTTAGTACAATCATATGCATGATTTGAATTTAACTGATTTGATTTCTATATAAAGTTTAGATGCACCATGATGAGCATGCATGTGTGTGCAGAGGATGTGAAACATGATATTACATGAACTATGTGATTGACTAAGATGCATGATTTGGTGCATTACTTGCTAAGCTTTATGCTTATTGTTTGTGTGGTTAATGTTTTTTACATAGTTAGTAATGGCATCTTTGTTGGACTCACAACATAGATACGAAGTGTCATCAAAGTTTTTGTATGATCTCGCTAAGTTTACCACCCTTTTGTTCCCTAGTGAGCTATTCTGTCATGTGGAGACCTACTCCACCATCAACATAAGGTTGTTCACTAACCACCTCCATCTTAGTTTCTCTTGCCTTGTATGTTAGGTATGGTTCAAGATGGATTGGACCATTACCTCTTCCTACGGACATCGAGTTAGGGAGCAGCAATAGCAACTTGGACAGAGATTTTTGACATGCCCTTAACTTCAACACTTTTTGATGGGCCTTGCGCTTTTGGACAGGTTTTGATGTAGCCCCAAACACTTTTTGGATAGGGTAATGGTTATGGTGTCAACCATCTTCCTTTGGTGAATAGTAGTATGTATATGTATAAGGATATCTTTCCACTAAGTATTAATGTCGCCTTGTACCTCTTCTTAATTGATGTTCTACCATGCATTGCGTGATAAAAATAAGTCTAACTCGAACTCATATTAAAATCTAAAATTGGTATCGAAGTTATAGGTCGTTATCGTAGGCATCCTTATGCCCTGTTTTTGTATTAGAGCGTAAGTTATACAGAGTAATAAGGAAAAAAAATTGGACTGATTCGGACTCAAGGTAAACACAAACAAAACACCTTAGGTCTTACATGAGTTATTAACTCATGTTAATAGAGGACAACATATGATACGAAGTAACATGTGTGCTTGAGGTGATAGGAACCCATGACTCCTATTTGAGTGTTTGGATTTCCTCCTAACCATTCATATAAGTCTTTAACTTGGGTAGAAATGTAATATGTAGAGATGAGGAAGACAGGGACTATGATGCGGTCTGGCGCGACAATGGGTGAATCATTAGGTACTACTCAAACATATCCACAAATTGAGGGGATATTAGAGGCTTTAGCACAAGTAGGGGTAATGATAGGGCAACAAGCCCAACAACAACATACGACACCAAATGGTAGTGAAGGCTAGATATAGGAACTGATTGAATAGTTTCTAAAAATAAAGCCACCTAAGTTTGATGGAATGGGAGATTCTGAGGAAGTGGAGTGATGGATCAAAAGTATGAAGAAAATCTTTGGTTTATTAAACTGTAGTGAGACTGATAAGCTAACCATGGTAGAATATTAGTTCGAGGGGAATCCTGAATATTGGTGGAGAGCCACCAAATAAACCATGTTTCCCCTAAAGACATAAGTAACTTGGAAATGGTTTGTGAAAGTTTTTTACATTAAGTACTTCTCGGATTGTATAGGTAACAAAAAGGCACTAGAATTTATGGAGCTTCACCAGAATGCTACAACCGTGGACCAGTACAAGATGACTTTCTCTGAGCTATCCAAATGTGCCCTTGGACTTGTGGAGTTTAACGAGAACAAAGTTGTAAGATCCTGAAGGGGTTGAGAGCCAATGTTCGGAAATAACTTGTGCCACTACACATCAAGGATTATAATAAACTTTATGTACCAGCTCAGTTGGTGGAACATGAATTACTCAGAAAAAAGGGAGAAAGTCAAGTTGCCAGGAAGGTGGAAGTTCGTGTATAAGTTGCCAAGAAGGTGGAAGTTCGTGTGAACTTTGGGGGAAAAACGGCCTAGTCAATTTAGAAAAGGGTCCCAAATGGCTAATAAGGCAGAACGTAGGAGGGCAAAGAATACTGTGGGGAAATCCAATGATGCATTATCCATCCAACTCAGGGAAGATATGCTTTAAGTTTGGAAACTTCCTTGGTGATTAGACAGGTTAGGAGATAAAGAGATGTTTTGAATGTGGACAACCATAACACATTCGTATACAATGCCCACTAAGCAACCAACAGTTTTGTCCTGGACCAAATAGACAAGTACCGAGATTGCCTACACCGGTCACATCTACAGGGAATCGACCATTGCCACTTGTGGGAAACCAGCAAAGACCACTAGCCTAGGGACAAATTCATGCTTTAATGCAAGAGGAGGCAAAAGTTTCCGAAACCGTTATCATGGCTATGGTTTCTGTCGCAGGAACTAAAGCATATGCATTGTTTGACATAGGTGTAACTCATTCATTTATATTAACAAGATTTGTGAAATTATGCAAGTTGAAACCTATCTTGTTAATAACTCTACTTAGCATATCCACACCCTTGAAAGACTCGATTATTTCCACCATAAGGTATAAATGGTGTAGAAGTGTGATAGAAGGGCGAGAGTAGGAAATGATCTGCTTGTGTTGGATATATATGATTTTGACTTGAAAATAGGTATGGATTGGCTCAATAAGCCAAGAGTAAAAGTGGATTTTTAGAGGAAAGTTATACAGTTCAATCCACCAGACCAACCTAGTTACAAAATTCATGATGATGGATCACATATTTTATTGAAAACGATATCCACGCTAGAACCCTATAAACTTCTAAATGACGGATTGCAAGGATATCTTGTGGAGGTAAAAGGTCAAAATGGTAAGGAAACCAAACTTGAGAAAATTCTAGTGATTCTTCTAGAAGAATTACTTGGGTTATCTCCATAACGAGAGATTGAGTTTGTCGTTGAATTGGCATCTAAGACAGAGCCAATATCTAAAGCCCTCTATTGAATGGTTTTAGCGGATTTGAAGGAACTGAAGGTTCAACTATAGGATTTGTTGGACAAGGGATTCATACAGCCTACTGCATCGCCATGCAGAGCGCCAGTGCTATTCGGAAGGAAAAAATGATAGATTCTTATGAGGAGAAAGACATTATAGGTGCCATAAATTATATACAGCGCTCTCTTTAATGCCAAAACTTTCCGCTAGATCACTTAAGTACCAAATCAAAGATTAAACGATCATTTAAATGTCAACTCCGGCCAAAAAAAAATGACATGGCTCACCAGAAGTGCCAAGTCAGCATTTAAAATGATAAAAAATTAAAATTTATCCCATGTGGCATTTTTTAAAATATATATGTTCCACATAGCATTTTTATTAAAAAAAATCTATTCCACTTGGCTTTCCAACTTATTTTTATGTGATATAACTTTTTAATTTATTAAATTTAAATTAAAAGTTAGTTTTTTTTATTAAAAAAAAAAGGTAAAAGGGGGGGCACCTTGCCACCACCGCCACCCCACCCTCGCCGGCAAGGGTGGGGCGGTGACGGCGGCAAGGCTTGCCGCCCTTCCCCTTACACCCTCTCTTTTTTTAGAATTTACATTTTATTCAATGATTATGTATATTTCTAATTCTAAAAATACTGAATGCATACACATTAACATTAATTATTAATATTGTGTCTCTGTTTACGGAAATTGTTATACTCCTCCCTAACCGTAAAATCCTCGCATCTATTCAAAATACTAAAAATTAACTAAAAACCAAACCACCCTTATCCTAAACATAGTACTAAAATTGAGTTTGCTAGGTTGGACAATTTGGCTGTTAATGTTGGATTTTGATTGGTATTAGGGTGGATAGTAATTGCAAAAATATGGATACATAAATGGTCATTAATGGAGTTTACTTTTTAGTACTTTTCGTTTATTTTTCCTCTATGATACGATCGTTCAAAATGCTTAAAGTATGCATTCATTCAATGTATAATGTGGGAATGGAGTACAACAGTAGAGGAGAAGATTCTGAGGGATGCGAAAATCTCTCTCTTGATAGGGTATGGTCTTATTTTCCATCAACCTTAGTTTATTATTTTAGATCCATGAAAAACATTTTCTATATATTGATTAATTTTGTGTCTGTAAAGTCTAAAAATAATATTTCGGAAATAGTACTCCCACGGACAAACGGACTCGAAGATCAGAAAAGTCCTTCGGTCTCGATTATAATCCCCTACTCAATGTACCTTCCCTTAATTAAAATGAATAGCTAATAAAGGAGATAAAACCATACATATGGTTGTGTTTAGGGATGATACGTAGATTTCATGTGTTGGTTACTCTCCACGGATCCTCAGCTTCCATCATTTACAAGTTTTAAGAATAAGAAATGTTATCGCCATTTGGAAATAGAATTTCCGCATTATCGAAAGAGAGAACGATCATGGATGCGGGTGGCACGAACGTGAATATTGATTTTAACGAAGTTGCACCAGGATGATGTCTCAATCCCCGATTTTGAAAACGTATCACATTTCTACTTCCTTCTTTTAGTTAAGGTCTTCCTCAACTAATTTGCACGTCATATACTTGACAATTTCGCATCTAACAAATTTGATATAGAAATATGATATGTTTATCTCGAAAATGAGGACATACCCAAATTTTGGGTCATGAGCCTCCACCCAAATTCAATGATTTCGTGGCTTAGTCATTTCAACAAGGGTTAGAGAGAGAGAGAGAGAGATCCGTCCCGCATGCAATGCAGAGGATCACATTTATACCCATGCTAAAAGAAGGAGAATATTGCTTCAAATGGAAGTTTCCATTGCTTCTTACATAAACGAAGTTAAAAAAACAAGTCAAATGTACAAGAAGCATAAGAGGGCAGGCATCGGAGCAGAGGATCACTATTGTATTCAATCTTTGTTACTCTCTCCCCCCTCCATCTCCATTAGTCACCCTTTCTCTTCGCTTCCTCTTTTTCTTCTTCTTGTTCTTGAAAGCTAGAGCCTAAGGCAGCTTTTGGGGAATCGTATAAAGTGAGTGAATTTTGGCTTTTGAGGTGGGTACCAAATTTTCTAGGGTTTTGGTATGTATTTTGATTGAGGCTATAGCCAAAAATAAAATTATGACAGCCAATGAATCTGTCATAATTTCCTGAATGAGGTTGTTTGTATTGTTGTCCATTTTTTTAAAGACAATAAGGATCAAAATAAAATGAGTGAATACATGAAATAGTTGAGTTGGCAATTAAATTTGTTTTATCCGAGGATAAACGTCACAAAGAATCATATTATTGTTGTTCACATTACGGATTAGCCGTTGAAATCAAACATAGTCTCAAATTGGGCAAATGGCCTATACCCTAATATTAGGTATATCAAAATTTAAGGTGCAAGGTACAATTAATCAAATTCAAAGTCACAAATCCGGTGCATAATGTTGCAAATATCACCTAAATCCATCACAAATCAAGCACGTGCATGACACGTCCAAAGCACGTGCAAATGGAAGAATTAATGCTACATTAAAGCCTTTCTTCATAGATATTTACTTATAAAGCCACACTTCAATGTGGACGATGAAACTCACGGATTTGGTTGATCGTTAAAACGACTGTCTTTTGTTCTTGGCAATCTCTTTCTGTCGTCCCTCTCCTTTCGATCGATAGAAAACATACGATTTCAAAAAACCAAGGAAGAGAGAGAAAGAGAGAGAGAGAGAGAGAGAGAGAGAGAGAGAGAGAGAGAGAGAGATTTCTTAGTTATGCTCAGCCGGATGCTTCACAATCTCCATGGTACACCTAACGTGCGGTACACCTAACGCGCTTTGAGCAGTAGTTGCTCACGCTCCCGAGAAGAACCCTGCCCCACATCAACATCAAGCATTAGAAGCTGTCTTCATCCTATCCTCTCTCTCTCTCTCTCTCTCTCTCTCTCTCTCTCTCTCTCTCTCTCTCTCTCTCTCGTGAAGTATATGATCATCTTTCAGTCGATATCAATGAGAACTGCACATCCCTAATTCTAGGACAGTTGTATATACGCAAGAAAGATAGTTTCCGTCTGGTTCTGCATGTTGTTGGGGACAAAGTAGGCTTGTATGAGTAAATTTTGTTCAATCCTAGGGTCATACCATGTCTGAAGTTTTGGTGGAAATTTGCTGGCGTTCCATTCCATGTCGTGAAAATAGAGAAAACTTGTTTTTACAACTCTTTCGGGCAACGAGACCATGTCGACTTCGACAAAATACTCTGAAAAGAGATTGAAAAAGTTCCGATCTGAGAAGCGAGAGGAATCAGTGAGAAAGCACATCATGGGCCGTTGCTGAGAGTTTTGAGAGCTAGGCGAGCATGGATCCTTTCGCCTAATGATTCAATTGAAATGCCCGATTCGACAATAACTTCATTGATAAGTAAAGTAAAACAGTGAGGTTGTTTGAAATGCCGGTTGGAATGTTAACGTAGAGATCAACGGGGTCATATAACTTGAATCAGCGTCAAATCATCGAAAAAATAAACAGGGAACAACATAAGGCACTACAAATTTACGTGGTTTAAATCTGAATATTAGTAGATAGTCCACGTGAAGAGTCAACAACAAATAATTCACTATATTTAAAAAATCAATGTTACAATTATCTACATGCTCGGAGTGTTCCTCACGTTCATAGAGTTTATAAATGAGCAACTTCGGGTATTTAGACCCAAAACAAAAGCTTTGGTACTGCTGAATCAAGAATGTGCTTCACATCCTTTTTTTCTCTTTCTCAGCACCTTTGCGCTGTACCCACCTAGTACTCTTCTTTTTTTTTCCTTCTTGTATGCCCTTTAGCAAGAGACGTCCACGACTTCTTTTAGAGAACATAGGTCAGCCCCTTTCCTTTTGCATATATCCAAGAGGAGCGCCTCCTCCTTCTGTATTTGATGAATAGAAAAACTAAGATGTCAAGCTAGTCGGAGATCACCTCCTCCAACAGAAAACATAAACCAACATCCTCCGCACATTGGATCAAGGTTTCCGCAGGGTTGAAAGGCCAAAGCAGATGTTTGATCAAGACCAAATCCTTCAAACTAGGCAGATTCCGTACAAGACTCGGAACTCAAGACATGATTTAACGTGATGGGGCATATCGATACTCTAAAAAGTTTTATCGCTTCTCATTAAAGATTTCACGTGCATCACCTGGGGGTTTCAATGAATTTTGAATGTTTAGATCAATACCGACGGAACTTCACAGTGGATTCATAGACGAGAACTGTGCATCATATATAACTCTATACATAGATGATGGGTAGATCGAGTCCTCCCCTTAACGTGGCTTTCGGCGCCTGCCCTAATCTGGCCATAAGTGAGGACTGTAAATGCGCAAAATGAACCAAATGACGAAATGGTGGAACAAGTACAAAGGGTTAAAAAATGGATTCCACAAAGGCGGGCATGACTGATACGCTTCTCGGCTTCCTAAACAATGATCAAGTTAAGGTGCAATTCATTGATCCGGGACAAGGGACTCGAAGCTCTTGATTATACCATCATCCAAAAACCAAAAGGGAAAAAAATATTAATGCCATCCATTGCAGTACAAATTTGACTGGCTCAGCTATGACTTTGGGCTGAGTTGGCATCGACTTGGGAAAAAGATCACCTGACGTGAGTAAGGTGACTTTCTCCATCTTCCCTCGTCCATCAAAATGCACCCTCTTGTAAAGGGAAAAACCCCATCTCCCTTTCCTTGGATCTCCTCACGTCAAGTGACTTGACGTTAGGAGATCCAAATGATGTGCCTTTTGGTCTAGAAAAGTTGTCCATGTCTGGGTGAAAAGTGAGAAAAGTTGAAGTCGTGGATCTTGGGGAAGACATTGATTTTGTGGCAGAGTTTGGGTCACTCTTGTCTAGTTTAGCGTTGAATTAGACAAACGTGGTCTCCAACAGATAGTTACTGCAAAAACAATCAATGTCACCCATGACAATAACAATATGAGAAAAATTTAAGTTTAATTTCCCTAAATTAGTTCATTCACTACAAAAAAGAGAAAAAAAAGTTTGATATTGACAAGCTTGTTCAGGCTATAGTCGTATCATTTTTCCTCAACCATATTAGATTGAATTTTAAATTTTTAACGGGTAGAAATTATCATAATTCATTCCATATTAAACAACTATCATGAAAAAATGGCCCAATCACAGGTGCACAATGATGGTAAAAAAAACTTTATAAAGTGAGAGAAGGTACCATTTGATTTGCTTTTGAAAATAATTTTATTTACTAGAGTATGCAATAAAAAAGTTTACATTTGGAATTTATGGGAGATCTATGCAAAAGGAGATTGTTATGGGGTTTTTTTGAATCATCATTTTGCCTATATGTTTAAATATATGTGATTATCGTTACTCAATGGATTATCCATTTCAATCTGGCTTCCTTTATTTCAGCAAAAAACCAATGATTCAAAAAAATATTGACAAAAATTTTATAACAAAAACTTATTATTTGTGAACGATGAAAATAGTTTGTATTCATTCTCTTTTTGCAAAGATCACAAGCGGACAAACGGAGCCAAGATTCCCGTGGGAACCAATCCGGCGGGAACCGATCCGGCCTGGCTAATCCAAACACACAAACAAGCCCAACATTGACCCAAAAGGGTTGAAGACCGATGGGCCGTAAAGCCCATCTCTCGTTTTTAAATTTTTTATTGAAAAGTTTTTAAAATTGGCATCCGTACAATGAGTTTAGAATCGATTGCATGATTTTCCCACCGTCAACAAATATAGATTCTTTGTCAATGTTGGGAATTGTTCGAGAAAGTGTCAATATGCATGAACAGATTGTAACAATCCGCCACAACTTTTGTTTTCAAAGTAAGGTCCTAGTAGATTTTCTTTATAGGTTTGTCCTTCGATTGGCATGGAGGAAGCCATCGTTTCTCCCTATTGACTACAGCGAGTGCGACGACATCTCCACAACAACAAGAATTTCTTCGATTAACAATTCACAAAGTTTGATATGTAATTAAAATGTTAAAGCGATCGACGATAAGCCACAATAATCATTTGAGCATCAATGCATAAAACCCGAATACTTACTTGATTAACTTGATAAATGATATTAAGAGGAAGTAAATGCCAGATTCTGTCATTATTAATCATTAATCACTCACTACTTTTTTCCCCTCCGCGTGCAATTTCTACAGAAGACATATCGTAAGGAAGGATTAACATGGGTAGGATTAGGTACAAAAGGGTTAACTTGGGTAGGATTAGGTACTAATCACCTTTCTTCACGGTTCAAGCTTTGTCAAAAGCAACTTTTCGATGGGGCACAGGTTACTTGCATGGCTTGATAGCTTGAATTTTCGGGTGATCCCTTTTAGTTCTAAGAATTAAATATAGTTTGGAAACGGAAAATTTTGGCCCACACACAATCAAGTTCGAAAAGTTTGCATGGTATGTATCGGACTACACCAAGCACATGCATCTAGGCATCCATATGCAAAGCTAGGTAAGACACATAATCAAGCTAGCAAATATTGGGGACAAAAAAAAACACTCAATTGTCTATCAAAGATAACTTTTTCGATTTTTCTAAAAAGGGTATTAATTAGTTAAAAACCTATTCTAATGCTAGAATTCAAACTTTAAAGTAAAGCTGGCTTTCCTAAAAATAACTTTAATTTTTCAATTATCAAAATTTTTAATATATGTTTTTATTAATAAAATACTATAATATTATTTAAAAGGGGACCCGCTTCGAGCTCCGAACCAACCCAAGTCCTTGGCTGGGTTCTCTAAAAAAATTATTATTCTTTTAAATTTTCGAATATTTTAGTTATAAATTATTTATTTATTATTATTCATAAAATATTACATTATAATATCTAATTTAAAAAAGGGTGGACTCTAAACTGGGTCGGGTTCGGATCGAACCCAAACGTGGTGACTAGGGCTTGAAGATTTAGACCCACAAATCAAGTCTCCAAGCTTGGGCCCACGACCCAGGCCTCCAACAAAAAAGAAAAGAGCCAAACCATCTCGATTTTCTACTCTAAACCAGTCGCGAGAAGACCAGAGTTGTCTTTCGGCGAAACCAACTCCAACTCCTATCAAGCTATTTTCTTTTTTGTACATAATAGTCATTTGGGTGTATTGAACAATTCGATTCAAACTAAACTATGTGCATAGAAGTTATTTGGATGCGCTCAATAATTTGATTTTATTAAATCATGTATTTGGATGCATAATCAATTGTAGAAATTGAATGCAATGTTACTTGTCGGTTCATATCGCCATTTTGTTTGTATCAGCATAAAATGCATAGACATATCTCCATCCTGCCTACATCGACTGCTAAAATCTACATGTGCTTAGATTGGATGTGAGCCTTAAAAGCTTGCTTCATTGTGCATTTTTCACTAGCTTCTTAACACATGCAATCTCCGTGCAAAGTGTGGCTTTACAACTTTTTTCTATAAATAAAGGCTTTAATATAGCATTACCTTTTTTTCATTCGCACATGCTATGCACGTGCCCGATTTGAGATGGATTTAGGTGATATTTGAAACATTATGCACTGAATTTGTAACCTTGAATTTGAGTCATCGTACCTTGCACCATAAATTTTGATATACCCAATATTAGAGTATAGGTCATTTGCCCAATTCGAGATTATATTTAATTTCAATAGCTAATCCGTAATACCCAACGGTGGGTAGTTGTGATGGTTAAGAGCTTATCCCTCGTCAATCCTTTATTATGCTAAGACCTACTATTAAATCAAACTCTTTCACATTTCCATATTAACTAAATTCCATGTGAGTTCAATAGGTTAGCTGTGTTGGTATATGCACTATCAGAGTGAAATATGCATACCATTTACACTATGGCAGCCTAAAATCTATACATTTAACTCCTCCCTAATTCAAACCTGGAAAATAAGGAAAATTAGTACTGTTGAGCCACTGGGTACCTTGAATGAAAGACTCCACAGTGAACTAACTTGCCATTGTTGAGTTGCTAATAATAAGGTATCCGGGCCATTTCACCCGGCTACCTGTTTTTGAACCCAAGCCTCTGTTCTCGTACTCTCCATAAAAGAGCGTGTCCAACTCAACTGAGTCGTTGAACTCCAACCATCCAGCTGGGGCAACCAGGTCATCAATATACGATTTCATGATTATTGTCGTCGAGAACTTCTTCCACGGACGATCAAGGAAAGTCTTGTCGGAAGACTTCATAGGGACAAGGTCTAGTGCGGCTGTGAAGTTGCAGTCGACGAGGGACATCCTACTAGGCTTCTCTGGTTTCTTCCCACCTTGGACAGGAAACACATCCGCCCACCCTTCATTTGGCTTGCGTGCATACAAGTTGCAATTCTGAAAAACCACTATCGCATTTTTGAACACGAAATCCACTGTGCCATATACATTACACTCTTGATATTGTTGGAGACCCTGGTGGACATACCATGTGTCTTGGTATCCGAAGAAGTTGCACCAAAAGAATACTGACTTTTCTGAGCTACTTCGGAAAGCTATAGCTTGACCCTTGCATGCGCCCGCAAAATTCTCAACGGTGATCCCTTTCGCGAGAAATTTGTTGCCCCAACTGTTGCCAGGGGAGGCAAATGATGTTAAATATATGTTGATCCAATTACATATTCTTTACAACAAATTATTTTTTAATAAAGGCTTTAATGTAGCATTAATTTTTGTCATTCGCACAAGCTATGCACATGTCATGCACGTGCCCGATTTGAGATGGATTTAGGTGATATTTGCAACATTATGCACTGAATTTGTAACTATGAATTTGAGTCATCGTACCTTGCACCTTAAATTTTGATATACCGAAAATTAGGTTATACATCATTTGCCCAATTCGAGACTATATTTAATTTCAACAGCTAATCCGTAATACCCAACGGTGAGTAATTGTATTGGTTAATAACTTATCCCTCTTCCATCCTTTATTATGGTAAGACCTACTCTTATATCAAACTCTTTCACTTTTCCGTATTAACTAAATTTGATGCGAGTTCAATAGGTTAGCTATGTTGGTAAATGCACTATCAGAGTGAAATATGCATACCATTTACACTATGGCAGCCTAAAATCTATACATTTAACTCCTCCCTAATTCAAACCTGGATAATAACGAAAATTAGTACTGTTGAGCCACTAGTTAACTTGAATGAAAGACTCCACTAGTTAATTTGACCCGGCCGCTTGTTTTTGAACCCATGCCTATTGTCGTACTCTCTATAGAAGAGCATGTCCAACCTAACTGAGCCGTTGAACTCCAACCATCCAGCTAGGGCAACCAAGTCATCAAAATACGATTCCATGATTATTGTCGTCGAGAACTTCTTCCACGGACGACCAAGGAATGTCTCGACGGATGACTTTACAGGGACAAGGTTCGGTGCGGCTGTGAAGTTGCAGCCTACAAGGGACATCCCACTAGGCTGCTCCGGTTTCTTCCTAGCTTTGATAGGAAACACATTCCCCCGCCTTTCATTTGGCTTCCGTGCATACAAGTTGCAATTCTGAAAAATCACTGCCGCATTTTCGAACATGAAATCCTCTGTGCCATATACATTACACTCAAGATATTGTTGGAGACACTGGTGCACGTATAGTGTGTCTTGGTATCCGAAGAATCAGCGCTAGAAGAATGCTGACTATTCTGAGCTACTTTGGAAAGAAACTGCTACACCCTTGCTTGGCCCTGCAAAATTCTGAACAGTGATCTCTTTTGCAAGAAACATGTTGCCTCAACTACTGCCATGGGAGGAAAATGATGTTAAATATATGTTAATCCAAGTACATATCCTTTACAACTAATTATCTATAAATAAAGGCTTTAATGTAGCATTAAATTTTTTCATTCGCACGTGCTATGCTCATGTCATGCACGTGCCCGATTCGAGATGGATTTAGGTGATATTTGCAATATTATGCACCGAATTTATAACCTTGAATTTGAGTCATCGTACCTTGCACCTTAAATTTTGATATACCCAATTCGAGACTATATTTCATTTGAACAGCTAATCCGTAATACCCAACGGTGGGTAGCTGTGTAGGTTAATAGCTTACCCTCGTCAATCCTTTATTATGCTAAGACCTACTCTTATATCAAACTCTTTCACATTTTCGTATTAACTAAATTCCATGCGAGTTCAATAGATGGGTTGGGTTGGTATATGCACTATCAGAGTGAAATATGCATACCATTTACCCTATGTCAGCCTAAAATATATACATTTAACTCCTCCCTAATTCAAACCTGGATAATAAGGAAAATCAGTACTGTTGAGCTACTGGGTACCTTGAATGAAAGACTCCACAGTGAACTAACCTGCCATTGTTGAGTTGCTAATAATATAATATCTGGGCCATTTCACCCGGCCGCCTGTTTTTGAACCTAGGCTTCTGTTCTCGTACTCTCCATAGAAGAGCGTGTCCAACCCAACTGAGTCGTTGAACTCCAACCATCCAGCTGGGGCAACCAGGTCATCAATATACAATTCCGTGATTGTTGTCATTGAGAACTTCTTCCACGGACGACCAAGGAATGTCTCAACGGACAACTTCACAATGACAAGGTCTGGTGCAGCTGTGAAGTTGCAGCCGACGAGGGACATCCCACTAGGCTGCTCTGGTTTCTTCCTACATTGGACAGGAAACACATTCGCCTGCTCTTCATTTGGCTTGCGTGCATACAAGTTGCAATTCTGAAAAACCACTACCGCATTTCTGAACATGAAATCCACTATGCCGTATACATTACACTCTCGATAAAGTTGGAGACCCCGGTGCACATACAGTGTGTCTTGGTATCCGAAGAAGCTGCACCAGAAGAATCCTAACTTTTCTGAGCTACTTTGGAAAGCCACGGCTTGACCCTTGCTCGGCCCCGCAAAATTCTCAACGGTGATCCTTTTCACGAGAAATACGTTGCCCTCAACTGCTGCCAGGGGAGGCAAATGATGTTAAATATATGTTGATCCGATTACATATTCTTTACAACAAAGTATTTTTAAATAAAGGCTTTAATGTAGCATTAATTTTTCTCATTCGCACTAGCTATGCATGTGTCATGCACGTGCCCGATTTGAGATAGATTTAGGTGATATTTGCAATATTATACACCGAATTTGTAACCTTGAATTTGAGTCATCGTACCTGGCACCTTAAATTTTGATATGCTGTAAAGATTGGGTTATACATCATTTGCCCAATTCGAGACTATATTTAATTTCAACAGCTAATCCGTAATACCAAACGGTGAGTAACTGTATTGGTTAATAGCTTATCCCTCGTCCATCCTTTATTATGGTAAGACATACTCTTATATCAAACTCTTTCACTTTTCCGTATTAACTAAATTTCATTCGAGTTCAATAGGTTAGCTATGTTGGTATATGCACTATTAGAGTGAAATATGCATACCATTTACATTATGGCAGCATAAAATCTAAACATTTAACTCCTCCCCAATTCAAACCTAGATAATAATGAAAATTAGTACTATTGAGCCACTGGTTACTTTGAATGAAAGACTCCACGGTGAATTAACTTGCCATTATTGAGTTGCTAATAATCTGGTATCCAGGTCATTTCACCTGGCCACCAGTTTTTGAACCCAGGCCTCTATCGTCGTACTCTCCATAGAAGAGCGTGTCCAACCCAACTGAGCCGTTGAACTCCAACCATCCAGCTGGGGCAACCAGGTCATCAAAATACAATTCCATGATTATTGTCGTCAAGAACTTCTTCCACGGACGACCAAGGAATGTCTCGACGGACTACTTCACAGGGACAAGGTCCGGTGCGGCTGTGAAGTTGCAGCCGAGGAGGGACATCCCACTAGGTTGCTCCGGTTTCTTCCTACCTTGGACAGGAAACACATTCGCCCGCCGTTCATTTGGCATGCGTGCATACAAGTTGCGATTCTGAAAAACCACTGCCGCATTTCCGGACACAAAATCCATTGTGCCATATACATTACACTCTCAATAAACTTGGAGACCCCGATGCACATACAATGTGTCTTGGTCTCCCAAGAAGCTGCACTAGAAGCATGCAAACTATTTTGAGCTACTTCGGAAAGCCACAGCTTGACCCTTGCTCGGACCCGCAAAATTCTAAACGGTGATCCCTTCTGCGAGAAACCCAATGCCCTCAACTGCTACCGGGGGAGGAAAATGATGTTAATTATATGTTGATCCAATTACATATTTTTTACAACAAATTATCTTTAAATAAAGGCTTTAATGTAGCATTAATTTTTCACATTCGCACGAGCTACGCACGTGTCATGCACGTGCTCGATTTGAGATGGATTTAGGTGATATTTGCAACATTATGCACCGAATTTGTAACCTTAAATTTGAGTCATCGTACCTTGCACCTTAAACTTTGATATACCCAATATTAGGGTATACGTCATTTGCCCAATTCGAGACTATAGTTAATTTCAATAGCTAATTGTGATACCCAACAGTCGGTAGCTGTGATGGTTAATAGCTTATCCCTCGTCAATCCTTTTTTATGCTAAGACCTACTCTTATATCAAACTTTTTCACTTTTCCGTATTAACTAAATTTCATGTGAGTTCAATAGGTTAGCTGTGTTAGTAAATGCACTATCAGAGTGAAATATGCATACCACTTACATTATGGCAGCCTAAAATCTATACATTTAACTCCTCCCTAATTCAAACCTGGATAATAAGGAAAATTAGTATTGTTGAGCCACTAGTTACCTTGAATGAAAGACTCCACAATGAACTAACTTGCCATTGTTGAGTTGCTAATAATATGGTATCCAGGCCATTTCACCCGGCCGCCTGTTTTTGAACCCAAGCCTCTATTGTCATACTTTCCATAGAAGAACGTGTCCAACCCAACTGAGCCGTTGAACTCCAACCATCCAGCTGGGGCAACCAAGTCATCAATAAACGATTCCATGATTGTTGTCGTCGTGTACTTCTTCCACGGAGGACCAAGGGATGTCTCGACGGATGACTTCACAAGGACAATGACTGGTGCGGCTGTGAAGTTGCAGCCGACAAGGGACATCCCACTAGGCTACTCTAGTTTCTTCCTACCTTGGACAGGAAATACATTCACCCGCCGTTCATTTGGCATTCGTGCATACAAGTTGCGATTCTGAAAAACCGCTGCTGCATTTCCGGACACGAAATCCACTGTGCCATATACATTACATTCTCAATAAACTTAGAGACCCCGATGCACATACATTGTGTCTTGCTCTCACAAGAAGCTGCTAGAAGCATGCAGACTATTTTGAGCTACTTCGGAAAGCCACGGCTTGACCCTTGCTCGGCCCCGCAAAATTCGGAACGGTGATCCCCTTTGCAAGAAACCCGATGCCCTCAACTGCTGCCAGGGGAGGAAAATGATGTTAAATATATGTTGATCCAATTATATATTCTTTACAACAAATTATCTTTAAATAAAGGCTTTAGTGTAGCATTAATTTATCTCATTCGCACAAGCTACGCACGTGTCATGCACGTGCTCGATTTGAGATGGATTTAGGTGATATTTGCAACATTATGCACCGAATTTGTAACCTTGAATTTGAGTCATTGTACCTTGTACCTTAAATTTTGATATATCCAATATTAGGGTATAGGACATTTGCCCTCTTCGAGACTATATTTAATTTCAATAGCTAATCCGTAATACCCAACGGTGGGTAGCTATGATGGTTAATAGCTTATCCCTCGTCAATCCTTTATTATGCTAAGACCTACTCTTATATCAAACTCTTTCACATTTCCTTATTATCTAAATTCCATGCGAGTTCAATAGGTTAACTGTGTTGGTATATGCACTATCAGAGTGAAATATGCATACCATTTACACTATGGCAGCCTAAAATCTATAAATTTCACTCTTCCCTAATTCAAACCAGGATAATAGGGAAAATTAGTACTGTTGAGCCACTGGGTACCTTGAATCAAAGACTCCACAGTAAACTAACTTGCCATTGTTGAATTGCTAATAATATGGTATCCAGTCCATTTCACCCAGCCGCATATTTTTTAACCCAAGCCTCTGTTCTCGTACTCTCCAAAGAAGAGCATGTCCAACCCAACTGAGCCGATGAACTCCAACCATCCAGATGGGGCAACCAGGTCATCAAAGTACAATTCCATGATTATTCTCGTCGAGAACTTCGTCCACTGACGACCAAGGAATGTCTCGACGGACGACTTCACAGGGATAAGGTCTACTGTGGCTGTGAAGTTGCAGCCGACGAGGGACATCCCACTAGGCTGCTCCGGTTTCTTCCTACCTTGGATAGGAAACACATTCACCCGCCCTTCATTTGGCTTGCGTGCATACAAGTTGCAATTCTGAAAAATCACTGCCGCAATTCCGAACACGAAATACATTGTGCCATATACATTACACTCTCGTTAAACTTGGAGACCATGGTGTACATACAGTGTGTCTTGGTATCCCAGGAAGCTGCACTAGTAGAATGCTGACTATTCTGAGCTACTTCGGAAAGCCACGACTTGACCCTTGCTCGGCCGTGCAAAATTCTGAAGGGTGATCCCTTTTGCGAAAAACCCGTTGCCCTTAACTGCTGCCAGGGCAGGAAAATGAAGTTAAATATTTGTTGATCCAATTACATATCCTTTACAACTAATTATCTATAAATAAAGGCTTTAATATGGCATTAATTTTTTTCATTAGCACGTGGCATGCACGTGCCCGATTTGAGATGGATTTAGGTGATATTTGCAACATCATGCACCAAATTCGAAACCTTGAATTTGAGTCATTATACCTTGCACCTTAAATTTTGATATATCCAATATTAGGGTATAGGACATTTGCCCTCTTCGAGACTATATTTAATTTCAACAGCTAATCTGTAATACCCAACAGTGGGTAGTTGTGTTGGTTAATAGCTTATCCCACGTCAATCCTTTATTATGCTAAGACCTACTCTTATATCAAATTCTTTCACATTTACGTATCAACTAAATTTCATGCGAGTTCAATAGGTTAGATGTGTTGGTATATGCACTATCAAAGTGAAACATGCATACCATTTACACTATGGTAGCCTAAAATCTACATATTTCACTCTTCCCTAATTCAAACCAGAATAATAGGGAGAATCAGTACTGTTGAGCCACTGGGTACCTTGAATCAAAGACTCCACAGTAAACTAACTTACCATTGTTGAGCTGCTAATAATATGGTATCAGAACCATTTCACCCAGCCGCCTGTTTTTGAACCCAGGCCTTTGTTCTCATACTCTCCATAGAAGAGCGTGTCCAACCCAACTGAGCCGTTGAACTCCAACCATCCAACTAGGGCAACTAGGTCATCAATATACGATTCCATGATTATTGTCGTCGAGAACTTCTTCCACGGACAACCGAGGAATGTCTCAACAGACGACATCACAGGGACAAGGTCCGATGCGGTTTTGAAGTTGCAACCGACGAGGGACATCCCACTAGGCTGCTCCGGTTTCTTCCTACCTTGGACAGGAAACGCATTCACCCGCCCTTCATTTGGCTTGCATGCATACAAGTTGCAATTCTGAAAAATCACTGCCGCATTTCCGAACACGAAATCGACTGTGCCATATACATTACACTCTTGATATTGTTGGAGATACTGGTGCACGTATAGTGTGTCTTGGTATCCCAAGAAGCAGCACTAGAAGAATGCTGACTATTCTGAGCTACTTTGGAAAGCCACGGCTAGACCCTTGCTCGGCCCCTTAAAATTATGAACGGTGATCTCTTTTGCGAGAAACTTGTTGCCCTCAACTACTGCCAGGGGAGGAAAATGATGTTAAATATATGTTGATCCAACTACATATCCTTTACAACTAATTATCTATAAATAAAGGCTTCAATGTAGAATTAATTTTTTTTCATTCGCACGTGCTATGCACATGTCATGCACGTGCCCAATTTAAGATGGATTTAAGTGATATTTGCAACATTATGTGCCGAATTTGTAACCATGAATTTGGGTCATTGTACCTTGCACCTTAAATTTTGATATACACAATATTAGTGTATCGTTCATTTGACCAATTCGTGACTATATTTCATTTGTACAGCTAATCCGTAATACCCAACGGTAGGTAGCTGTGTAGGTTAATAGCTTATCCCTCATCAATCCCATATTATGCTAAGATCTACTCTTATGTCAAACTCTATCACATTTTCGTATTAACTAAATTCCATGCGAGTTCAATAGATGGGCTGTGTTGGTATTTGCACTATCAGAGTGAAATATGCATGCCATTTACACTATGTCAGCCTAAAATCTATACATTTAACTCATCCCTAATTCAATCCTGGATAGTAATGAAAATCATTACTGTTGAGCCACTGGGTACCTTGAATGAAGGACTCCACGGTGAACTAACTTACCATTGTTGAGTTGCTAATAATACGGTATCCAAGCCATTTCACATGGCTGCCTTTTTTTGAACCTTGGC
Source organism: Melaleuca alternifolia (assembly GCA_019926035.1). Classification (NCBI taxonomy): domain Eukaryota; kingdom Viridiplantae; phylum Streptophyta; class Magnoliopsida; order Myrtales; family Myrtaceae; genus Melaleuca; species Melaleuca alternifolia. Next base: position 310,666 of record JAGKPW010000197.1, read on the forward strand.
CTCTGTTCTTGTACTCTCCATAGAAGAGTGTGTCCAACCCAACTAAGTCGTTGAACTCCAGCCATCCAGTTAGGGTAACCAGGTCATCAATATACGATTCCATGATTGCTGTCGTCGAGAACTTCTTCCATGGACGACCAAGGAATGTCTCAACGAACGACTTTACAGGGACAAGGTCTGGTGCGGCTCTGAAGTGGCATCCGATGAGGGACATCCCACTAGGCTGCTCTGGTTTCTTCCTACATTTGACAGGAAACACATTCGCCTGCCCTTCATTTGTCTTGCATGCATCCAAGTTGCAATTCTGAAAAACCACTGCCGCATTTCCAAACTCGAAATCCACTGTGCCTTATACATTACACTCTCGATAAAGTTGGAGACCCCGGTGCACATAAAGTGTGTCTTGGTATCTCAAGAAGCTACACTAGAAGAATGCTAACTTTTCTGAGCTATTTCAGAAAGCCACGGCTTGACCCTTTCTCGGCCCCACAAAATTTTGAACGATGATCCCTTTTGCTAGAAACTCGTTGCCCTCAATTGCTGCCAGGGGAGGACAATGATGTTAAAAATATGTTAATCCAATTACATATCCTTTACAACTAATTAACTATAAATAAAGGCTTTAATGTAGCATTAATTTTTTTCATTCGCACGTGCTATGCACATGTCATGCATGTGCCCGATTTGAGATGGATTTAGGTGATATTATTATGCGCCGAATTTGTAACATTGAATTTGAGTCGTCGTATGTTGCACCTTAAATTTTGATAAACCCAATATTATTGTATAAGTCATTTGCCCAATTCGATACTATATTTAATTTCAACAGCTAATTTGTAATACCCGGTTGGTAGCTATGATGGTTAATGGCTTATCCCTCGTCTATCCTTTATTATGCTAAGACATATTCTTATATCAAACTCTTTCACATTTCCGTATTAACTAAATTTCATGCGAGTTCAATAGGTTAGCTATGTTGGAATATGCACTATCACGGTGAAACATGCATACCATTTACACTGTGGCAGCCTAAAATCTATACATTTCACTCCTCCCTAATTCAAACCAGGATAATAGGGAAAATCAGTAATGTTGAGCCACTGGGTACCTTGAATCAAAGATTCCACAGTAAACTAACTTGCCATTGTTGAGTTGTTAATAATATTGTATCCAGTCCATTTCACCCAGCCACCTATTTTTGAACCCAGGCCTCTGTTCTCGTACTTACCAAAGAAGAGCGTGTCTAAGCCAACTGCGCTGTTGAACTCCAACCATCCAGCTAAGGCAACCAGGTCATCAATATACGATTCCATGATTATTGTCGTCGAGAACTTCTTCCACGGACGACCAAGGATAGTCTCGTCGAACAACTTCACAGGGACAAGGACTAGTGTGGCTATGAAGTTGCAGCCGATGACGGACATCCTACTAGGCTACTCTAGTTTCTTCCTACCTTGGACAGCAAACACATTCGCCCGCCCCTCATTTGGCTTGCGTGCATACAAGTTGCAATTTTGAAAAACCACTGCCACATTTCCGAACACGAAATACACTGTGCCATATACATTACACTCTCGATAAAGTTGGGACCCTGGTGTGCATACAGTGTGTCTTGGTATCCCAAGAAGCTGCGCTAGAAGAATGCTAACTTTTCTGAGCTGCTACGGAAAGCCACGGCTTGAACCTTGCTCGACCCTACAAAATTCTCAATGGTGATCCCTTTTGCGAGAAATCTGTTGCCATCATCTGCTGCCAGGGGAGGAAAATGATGTTAAATATATGTTAATCCAATTACATATCCTTTACAACAAATTATCTATAAATAAAGGCTTCAATGTGGCGTTAATTTTTTTCATTCGCACGTGTCATGCACGTGCCCCATTTGAGATGGATTTAGGTGATATTTGCAACATTATGCATCGAATTTGTAACCTAGAATTTGAGTCATCGTACCTTCCACCTTAAATTTTGATATACCCAATATTAAGGTATAGGTCATTTGTCCAATTCGAGACTATATGTAATTTCAACAGCTAATCCGTAATACTCAACGTTGGGTAGTTGTGTTAGTTAATAGCTTATCCCTCATCAATCCTTTTTTATGCTGAGACCTACTCTTATATCAAACTCTTTCACATTTTCGTATTAACTAAATTCCATGCGAGTTCAATAGGTTAGTTGTGTTGGTATATCCACTATCAGAGTGAAATATGCATACTATTTACACTATTGCAGCTTAAAATCTATACATCTAACTCCTCCCTAGTTCAAACCTGGATAATAAGGAAAATCGGTATTGTTAAGCCATTAGGTACCTTGAATGAAAGACTACATAGTAAACTAACTTGCCATGGTTAAGTTGCTAATAATATGGTATCGGGGCCATTTCACTCGGCCGCCTATTTTTGAACCCAGGCCTCTGTTCTCGTACTCTCCATAGAAGAGCGTGCCCAACCCAACTGAGCCGTTGAACTCCAACCATCCAATTGGGGCAATCAGGCCATCAATATACGATTCCATGATTATTGTCGCCGAGAACTTCTTCCACGGACGACCAAGGAATGTCTCGACGGACCACTTCATAGGGACAAGGTCTGGTGCGGCGGTGAAGTTGCAGCCAACGAGGGATATCCCACTAGGCTGCTCTGGTTTCTTCCTACCTTGGACAGGAAACACATCGCCCGCCCTTCATTTGGCTTGCGAGCATACAAGTTGCAATTATGAAAAACCACTACCGCATTTTTGAACACAAAATTTATTGTGCCATATACATTACATTCTCGATAAAGTTAGAGACCCTGGTGCACATACAGTGTGCCTTGATATCCCAAGAAGCTGCACTTAAAGAATGCTGACGATTCTGAGCTACTTCGGAAAGCCATGGCTTGACCCTTGCTCGGCCCCGCAAAATTCTCAACGGTGATCCCTTTTGCGAGAAATTCGTTGCCTTGAACTGCTGCTGGGGAGGAAAATGATGTTAAATATATGTTAATCCAATTACATATCATTTACAACAAATTATCTATAAATAAAGGCTTTAATGTAGCATTAATATTTTTTGGTCGCACATGTCATGCACGTGCCCGATTTGAGATGGATTGAGGTGATATTTGCAATATTATGCGCCAAATTTGTAACCTTGAATTTGAGTCATCATACCTTGCACCTTAAAATTTGATATGCCCAATATTAAGGTGTAGGTCATTTACCCAATTCAAGACTATATTTAATTTCAATAGCTAATCCATAGTACTCAACGGTTGATAGCTCTGTTGGTTAATAGCTTATCCCTCGTCAATCCTTTATTATGCTAAGACCTACTATTATATCAAACTCTTTCACATTTCCATATTAACTAAATTCCATGCTAGTTCAATAGGTTAGATGTGTTGGTATATGCACTATCAGAGTGAAATATGCATACAATTTACACTATGGCAGCCTAAAATCTATACATTTAACTCCTCCCTAATTCAAACCTAGATAATAAGGAAAATCAGTATTGTTGAGCCACTGGGTACCTTGAATGAAAGACTCCACAATAAACTAACTTGCCATTGTTGAGTTGCTAATACTATGGTATCGGGGCCATTTCACCAAGCCACCTGTTTTTGAACCCAGGCCTCTGTTCTCATACTCTCCATAGAAGAGCATGTCCAACCCAACTGAGCTGTTGAACTCCAACCATCCAACTAGGGCAACCAGGTCATCAATATACGATTCCATGATTATTGTCATCGAGAACTTCCTTCCGTGGACGGCCAAGGAATGTCTCGATGGACGACTTCACAGGGACAAGGTCTGGTGCGGCTATGAAGTTGCAGCCGACGAGGGATATCCCACTAGGCTGCTCTAGTTTCTTCCTACCTTGGACAGGAAACACATCGCCCGCCCTTCATTTGGCTTGCGTGTATACAAGTTGCAATTTTGAAAAACTACTGCCGCATTTTTGAACACCAAATCCACTGTGCCATATACATTACACTCTCGATAAAGTTGGAGACCCCGGTGCTCATACAGTGTGTCTTGGTATCCCAAGAAGCTACACTAGAAGAATGCTGACTTTTTGAGCTACTTCGGAAAGCCAAGGCTGGACCCTTGCTCGGCCCCGCAAAATTCTCAACGGTGATCCCTTTTGCGAGAGATTCGTTGCCAAAAACTGCTGCTAGCAAGGGAGGAAAATGATGTTAAATATATGTTAATCCAATTACATATCCTTTCAGAATTGTTCAATGAAATTAAATATAACAGAGAGACGTCTAAAGTTGATTGGTCAGCCAAACAAATTCCACACAGACTATAAATCTTTCACAAAAATGGGCAAAAAATTACAAAATAATATAATTGAAGATCAACTATTCTCATAAAACTGAATGTTTTAACCAAAACTTGGTGTATCCATTCAAAGTGCATGCAGGTCACAATGCCCAAGCTAGTGCAAAGTGAGAAATTAATTGAGTTGTTATGTGCTATTATTTGAAAGGATTTGGAAGAACAATCTTCCAATTTGAAAATTGGGAATGATTGGATAATTTTAGGCATGGACATATTTAAAAAGAAAATATTAGATTTCAGTTTTAAATTAGAGATTGGCAATATCAAGTCAATGATAATTTTTTTATAAATGGAGTCATTCACTTATGTTGATATATTTTCGACATTTATTAGTTTTCTTTCGGATTTGCATAGTAAATGATATGCAAATAACAAGAAACATGAAGATTTTATGGAGAGAGCATAAATTAGTCAAGGCTTACCATATTAACGTGATCAATTTAAAATTGGCATGCATTATTTATTTTGATCCCTTTTTTTCTATTACAATTGCAATTTTTCGGCATAATAGTTAAAAGACAAGCATATTCATAAAGTAATTGACATGCACATAGTACGCACGTGAGACAAACAAAAGTACGGGCAGATTCATAGAATTACTTGCGAAAGAATAGATGGCCGCTGATCATTAAGTAAAGTTATTCATTCTTAATTAGAGATTTAGATCCAAAAACTCATCAATGGTAGAAGACGTGTAAGTTCTCCAGCCTGACGACGTTTCGATTGCCCCTTTCAATGTCTTCCCAATTCCGTCGCCTACGAACATGATGTTGGTCTTCATGAAGTCCACCATGACATACTCGAAGTACACCCCCTTCTTAATGTAGATCATTATCCTATAAAAAACGAGGAGAGAACAAACTATCATGTTTAAGAGACTCATTACTAAAAATAGTAACATGGAATAATAAATTGATTGTCGAAGTTGTATAAGTCCCAAGTTTTTACAGTTAAGTCACATTTAGTAAAAAGTTGAGCTCTATTGATGAAATGAAAGTATAATTGTTTCACTCTAAATGAACCAAGACATAGTTTTTGTTTGAATAAGCTGACCAAAATACTTCATGCATATTGCAAAAAGACAACGCCCATTATTTTATTTTGTAATAAAAGTGTGAGGAGTGTAGAATCACACTAAGGTATACACTCATCAATTAATCCTCAATGACACGGCACCACTAAAAATAGCTATTAGCTCTAGTTGCTACACTGAGAACGAAATATGGAAAAAAATAAAAAATGAGAACAACTAAATGTGCGAAAATTACAGAAATACCTGGTCTTACTGTTGCTCGAAGCAACAGCCACAGCGTCATTGATGGATGTGAAATTACCCAATCCATCCTTTGCCACCACAAGATCAAATTTTGTTGCCTATGTCGGCGTCTCCAACAATCGACTTTCTTTTGAGGAGATCCAAGCCGAGAAGCTCTCTCCCATGCCTTGTCCAAAGGGCTTCTCGAGGCCACACCTTTTTTTCTGGAGGTTCGGGTGGGAAGCGCCTTGGCACTTAGAGCAAACAGTTTAGAGGCAGCCACGGAGGGTTTCGGTGGCAATATGGTTGGGCGACATGGATATGAGCGAGAAAAAGATTATTAGTAGGTGCATTTCTAAGTGGACATGGTTGAGGTATTTGCATGACCTAGTTCCTGTATTCAAGTTACACGACCATTTCCATGAGAGAGATGTACCACAAATCATCTAATTAACAACAAGAATCATGTTATAGTCTACAAGGAAAATGTTCAGCAGCATGACAAATGCCAATCATGAAGAGTCATATTGCTAGTCTGCTAGTCCATCTTAGACAACCATAATTGACTACTATTCTGAATTGATAGGTAAAATCACGTTCGCAATCAATCAGGCATAGAAGGTTTGTAATTGGAACTACAAATTCCTGCAGATTTTGTATTGATAAGCAAAATGATGCAGATTTATCATCCTTATCAAGTTTCACCCAAGCAAATAAGTCTGCAACTACATCTTAAAAATTACATAAAATTCACTCCTTTAAAAAAGCAAAAACTCAATAAATGGCCTAATCACTCTTGGCCCATAGTGACTAAAGTTCCTGGTTGAAATTTCAGATTTCTCAAATTCGAGGATGGTGAGCATATAGATTTATATAAGAAGCACAACCTCAATGCCTTCCATTGATGGCCATGTCGGCTATAATATGTGTAAAAATTTTATGGGACCACCGTCAACTGTTCTAAAAACTTAGGTTATTAGATGAAGGCGTGGATTAATATTTAATTATATTAATACTCCCACTTACGCTTAGTCTGATTTTTTTGTCAAATACTAAGCGTTGAAATATATTATTAGGGAGGCAAATAGGGGCCCAGAAAGATTTGAATTCAACACCTCCTACTCTAATACCATGCGAGATTTTGCGCCAACTGTTCGAAATGCTTAGGCTATTAGATAAAGGCGTGGACAGTAGTTATACAATACTTCAATCGAGGATCTGATGGGCATGATAAATAAGCGAAAAAGAATATTCTACTACTCAACCAAGCCAGGGTAAGTGCACTTAAGGATCTCGATAACACACTCTCTAAGAAGGAAGCATTGCAAGGAGAAATAAAACACTATGGAGATGAACTTAGCGGCAATTGATGCAAGAATAAGAGTTGTTGCCCAGGAAAAGATGCATGCATAACTTTTAGAAGATCGGTTGGAGAAGCTACGGAGCGAATTGATACAAAGAAGTGAGCTTAGCATTGAAAAAAATGAGCATAGTGTTTATGAAAATCAAAACATTCAATTGAGTACAGAAAAACCTTTATCGTATCGCAATAGCACTCATTTCCTTAATGAGGAGCTTGGTTCCCTAAAAGCAGAGAATACCTCTCTCGAAAATGACATCGAAGTCCTTAAGGCAGAGCTTAATAGTGTTAAGGACACATATGAGCATGTTATTGTGCTAGAAAAACAATAGTTCCATCTTGAGTCGGCTCTAAAAGATCTAGAATCTAAAATCTATGTTTCTCAGGAAGATGTTTCCAAACTTTGATCATTGAAGTTTGAGTACAAGGACCTATGGGAGGAGGTAAAAAATTTGCAACTGTTGCTCGTTAAGGCCACCAAACAGGCTGATCAAGCTATTGTAGGGTTACAGTAAAATCAGGAATTGCATAAAAAGGTTGATAAGTTGGAAGAGACTCTTGAAGAAGCCAATGACTACAAGGCGTCATTGGAAAAATTGCAGCAATATAATGAGTTGATGTAGTAAAAGATTAAGCTATTTGAGGAGCATCTTCAGAGGTTAGATGAAGAGAATCATACTTATGTTAAGTTATAACAAGAATCTGCGAAGGAATTTCAAGATGCTTTCAATAGCTTGAAAGAGCAAAGCAAGAAAAGGATGCTTGAACAAAGAAGTGAGCTTAGCGTTGAAAAAAATGAGCATAGTATTTATGAATATCAGGACATTCAATTGAGTGTAGAAAAACCTTTATCATATCGCATTAGCACTCATTTCCTTATTAAGGAGCTTAATTCCCTAAGAGCAAAGAATATCTCTCTCAAAAATCGGCAAAAGATTAAGCTGTTGGAGGAGTGTTGAATTGCGGAAAAAGGTTGATAAATTGGAAGAGACTCTTGAAGAAGCCAATATTTACAAGATGTCATCAAAAAAATTGCAGCAATATAATGAATTGATGCAACAAAAGATTAAGCTCTTGGAGGAGCGTCTTCAGAGTTGGATGAAGAGATTCATTCTTATGTTCAGTTTTATTGGGAATCCGTGAAGGAATTTCAAAATACTCTCAATAGCTTGAAAGAGTAAAGCAAGAAAAGGATGCTTGAACAAAGAAGTGAGCTTAGCGTTGAAAAAATAAGTATAGTGTTTATGAAAATCAGAACATTCAATTGAGTACATAAAATCATGTATCGTATTGCACTAGCACTCATGTCCTTAATGAAGAGCTTAGTTCCCTAAGAGCAGAGAATAACTCTCTCAAAATTCACATCGAAGTCCTTAAGGCAGAGCTTAATAGTGTTAAGGACACAGATGAGCGTGTGATTGTGCTAAAAAACATTCCATCTTGAGTCAGCTCTAAAGGATTTAGAATCTAAACTTTCTGTTTCTCAGGAAGATGTTTCCTTTTCATCCTTGAAGTTTGAGTACAAGGACCTGTGGTAGAAGGTAAAAATTTACAACTGTTGCTCGGTAAGGCCACCAAATAGGCTGATCAAGCTATTGTAGAGTTACAACAAAACCAGGAATTGCGAAAAAAATGTTGATAAGTTGGAAGAGACTCTTGAAGAAGCCAATGTCTACAAGGTGTCATAAAAAAATTTGTAGCAATATAATGAATTTATGCGGCAAAAGATTAAGATGTTAGAGGAGCGTTGAATTACGGAAAAATGTTGATAAGTTGGAAGAGACTCTTGAAGAAGCCAATGTCTAGAAGGTGTCATCAGAAAAATTTGCGGCAATATGATGAATTGATTCAGCAAAAGATTAAGCTATTGGAGGAGCGTCTTCAGAGGTTGGATGAAAAGATTCATTCTTATGTTCACTTATATCATGAATCCAGAAAGGAATTTCAAAATACTGTCAATAGCTTGAAAGAGCAAAGCAAGAAAAGGATGCTTGAACAAAGAAGTGAGCTTAGCGTTGAAAAAATAAGTATAGTGTTTATGAAAATCAGAACATTCAATTGAGTACCGAAAAATCTTTATCGTATCGCACTTGCACTTATTTCCTTAATGAGGAGCTTAGTTCCCTAAAAGCAGAGAATATCTCTCTCAAAAATGACATCGAAGTCCTTAAGGCAAAGCTTAATAGTGTTAAGGACACGGATGAGCGTATGATTGTGCTAGAAAAATAAAAATTTCATCTTGAGTCAGCTCTAATGGATCTAGAATCTAAACTTTATGTTTCTCAGAAAGATGTTTCCCAATTTTTATCATTGAAGTTTGAGTACAAGGACCTGTGGGAGGAGGTAGAAAATTTGCAACTGTTGCTCGACAAGGCTACCAAATAGGCTGATCAAGATATTGTAGGGTTACAGCAAAACCTAGAATTGTGGGAATGAAAGGTTGATAAGTTGGAAGAGACACTTGAAGAAGCCAATGTCTACAAGGTGTCATCAAAAAAATGGTAGCATTATAATGAATTGCTGCAGCAAAAGATTAAGTTGTTGGAGGAGCATTCAATTGTGGAAAAATGTTCATAAGTTGGAAGAGACTCTTGAAGAAGCCAATGTCTACAAGGTGTCATCCCAAAATTTGCAACACTATAATGAATTGATTCAGCAAAAGATTAAGCTATTGGAGGAGCGTCTTCAGAGGTTGGATGAAAAGATTCATTCTTATGTTCACTTATATCATGAATCCAGAAAGGAATTTCAAAATACTGTCAATAGCTTGAAAGAGCAAAGCAAGAAAAGGATGCTTGAACAAAGAAGTGAGCTTAGCAATGAAAAAAATGAGTATTGTGTTTATGAAATCAGAACATTCAATTGAGTGCAGAAAAACCTCTATCGTATCGCACTAGCACTCACTTCCCTAATGAGCTTAGTTTCCTAAGAGCAAAGAATATCTCTCTCAAAAATGACATCAAAGTCGTTTAGGCAGAGCTCAATAGTGTTAAGGACACGGATGAGCGTGTGGTTGTGTTAGAAAAATGAAGGTTCCATCTTGAGTAAGCTGTTAAGGATCTAGAATCTAATCTTTCTGTTTCTCAGGAAGATATTTCCAAATTTTCATCCTTATTGTCATTCAAGCGTTTTGATTTTAAAATTTTTTAACAAACTAAATATTTCTAGGAGTCGCCACTAGCCTATTAGGGCTGGCTAGAAACCAATCGAGATGTGAGAGTGTCTTCTCGATCTCTACGAAATTAGAGATTCTAGAGTACGAGGACTTGTTTACATTAACATTTGTATCTAGCCCTCTCAATACCTAACTAGTCGATTGTTTAATCTAAAGTTGTCATGCAATCTTACTCATCTTTTGTGACCTTAAGAGGTCGTTCAAAAAGTTACTAAGTGTCTATGCAACTATTTTTGTGAGATCATTGTCATGTAAATTTGAGCTAAGGCTAAATTAATATAGAGAAGAAATTCACTCACAATTTATTGAAATACAATGTGAAAAATAAACACTTAAGACATTGAAATACGATGTGGTAAATAACATTTGAACAATTGAATGCGACTACCTAATGATAAAAATGTAAAACCCACAACTCGTTAGGTAATTAATCATACACGACCTTATTATAAGTCTCGAGACATAATCCCTTGGAAGCTGGCTATTCAAAAATAAATTGAGTCTAAATCTAATAAATTGACTCAAGAGGATCGTAAGTTAGACTACACTAACATTCATTAAAGAAAGTTATGCTAAGTTTAGGTAGATTTGATTGAACAAAGTATCTGCACGTTAACTTGAATAAACTTTCCTTAGCATAGTCCTAATCGATTTATGCTGAACATTTTACAATATTAAGACTGGAATGGGCATCGGTCTAATAGTACCAACTCTATGGGGAGCACCTCATTGATTGCCGTCACAAATTATAACTTAACGAGTGCTGGTTTTGGACATTATACATTTCACTAGTCCATCTCTCCCAACCAGATTGGCCATGACGTGCTAGCCCAGTCTAACAACTAAAAAGACCATCCCCAAAAGACCAAAAACAAGCCCAAATTTAAAATCAACCCCAAAATCCTTGTTTAGACCCAAACATGGCTAGCCCAACGGCTCCGTTGGTTCAGTAATAACTTATCAAGGCCCATATGGCCATCTCCTCCCCTAATTCTAGGACAATGTGTAGAGGATGTGATACATGACATTGCATGAACTATGTAATTATTTAAGTTGTGTGATTGGGTGCATTACTTGCTAAGCTTTATGCTTATTGTTTATCTGGCTAATATTTTTCAGATAATTAGTAATTGTATCCCCACTGCACCATCGGCCTAGATACATAGTGGCATCAGAGTTTTAGTATGATCTCATCGAGTTTACCACCCCTCTTTTCCCTAGAAAGCTCCTCCTTCGTGTGGAGACCTACTTCACCATCAACACAGCGTTATTCATTGGCCATCTCCATCTCGATTTCTTTGCCTCATATTTTAGGTATGGCTCAGGATAGATTCGACCATTACCTCCCCCTATGGACATCGAGTTAAAGAGCAGTAGTGATAACAACTCCGATAAGGATTTTTTGACTTGGCCCCTAGTTTAGACACATTGATGGGCCTTGCACTTTTGGACAAGTTTTGATGTGGCTCCAAGCTTTTTTTAGATATAGCTATGGTTATGTTAGCAACCCCTTTCCTTTGGTGAATAGCAACATGTATATGTATAAGGATATATTTCTCTTAACTCTTCATGTTGCCTTGTACCTCTTCTTAATTGATATGTTATATGGAATAAGAGGTACGTTTATATATTTATTCCGGTGTTCTGTTTAATTGTGTTTAGCCCTGAAGAGTTGAGAGATGGAGAATAGGGAGTAGACTCTCTCTCACCGCACCTAACGTGATAAAAATGAATTAACTCGAGCTTGGATAAAATCTAAAATCTATATCAAAGTTATAGGTCATTACATGTGTTGTGTAATCGCAATGCCTAGTCGAAACAAATGGAAAGTCATTTGCTGAGAAAGTAAAAAGAGGGCCAAGTGTTTTTGAAATGGATAGAACACTTATTGGCCTAGAAGTCATTTACTTCTATCCGATTCTATTGGACCGCCCGAGAATCAATCCCATTCTAGTTTTCAGTTCTTGGATGGTATCGGACCGAGCTAGACTGAAGACTGATTATCCCTACCTCTGAGGAAGTGTCTATCCTCCTGTGGTGCAATCAATTAGAGATACTCACAAATGATTTGATTGAGGAAGACAAAGTGTATGAAAAAGAAGAGGGCATGAGCCCACTCCTCAAAAAACAGGCCCTGTTTTTAGGAACAACGAGAGATCAATGGAGTGAACCATTAGTTACCGCATGACCTAGATGACGGCTATCCTGACGCAATTCTAGAGGGGGTTGTTGCCAAGATTCTGGACCATCTTCCCTAGACATGTCGGAGATGGAACCTCGCCTAAGCGGACGTTTAGGTTGATGCCCGCAAAAACACAGTCGTCGAGGCTGTTGACAACGTAGTCAAGGAAGTCACAACTAGGTTCGAGGTTGGCGACAGTCAAGGAATGGATTGGTCGAAGAGGTTGTGACCAGCGATGGAGATATATGAGTTTGTACGAGAGATCTATGAGAAGAAGATGATGAACATGAAAAGAAGACAGAAAAATAAAACAATAATTAAATAAAAACATAAAATTATATTTAAAAACTCGATTTTTTTAAAATTATTCGAATTCCAATAGATTTGTATTGCATGAATGTGATTTGTTAATATGAGTTTTTTTAGTAAAAACTATAGGAAACACCTTAGATTAAGTTTAATATATAGAAGTGTTTTAATAATATGGGTATGGTCAAGTATGAGTTAGGTATATGTCAAGTCGAGTACAAATAGCTAGTTTGGTATTGCATGAAAATATATCAATTTGGGTTGAACCATTTTCGACCCTAAATGCAATTCACATACACATCGATTCCCATAAAAAAGAGGCAACATGCACCTACAAATTCGACTAAACAAGCTAAAGTCACAAAAAAATATCCTCCTACCATCACTGTCTTCCTCACCAATGATGTGGTATTCTACAATATGGCTATACCTTTTCTGGTATGTTACTTCAACAAGCTATGGTCGGCTTCTCCAGGAGGAATAGAGGATCAGCTGCACCAACTTTGGGAAACTGAACTCAATTGAAACAAACACAATTAGATGACGTCAAAATTTAGATGAAATCTCTCCTCTAGCTGAGGATGGAGGTCTTCCAATTTAGCACTCCTTCTATCTTTAAGCAGAAACAGCAAACAAATTCTTCAATACAAGGGCCTTTTAGGTTGAGAAGCTACGTGAGTCGCATAAAAAAAATTGTTGGAGTAAAATTTCGATGAGAAGAACCCTAACTTCTTCAATTTGAGGCATCATTTGGGCTTCTTCAAATTGGATCAAAGCAGATTTTATTTTGATATAATTGATCTTGCCCTAGCCTACGGGAAAGTCAGCTAGCGAAGATTTAATCGACTAGTGAGTTGGAACATTTATTTGAGAATAGGTTGGCCACTTCATGTCTTTTTTATAGGCAAGGTGAAACTCTTTTTGAGAAGGGAAAATGACACATTCAAATTGACACAAATGATCCCTAAAACTATAGCTTAAATATGTATAAAAAGTTCAAAAGTCATATTGAACAAATTGAAAGTTCATTGACCATATAATATATTGGGCTAAAGTATAGTTTAATTATGTACAAAAAAGTCTAGAAATCACATTGAACGAAGCAGATTTTCAAATTGGATCAAAGCAGATTTTCTTTTGATATATTTGATCTTGCCCTGGCCTTCAAGAAAGTCAGCTGGCAAAGATTTAACCGATCCATGAGCGGAGACTTTTATTAGAGAATAGGTTGGCCACTCCATGTCCTTTTTTTTCAAGGCGTGGTGAAACTCTTTTAAAGAAGGGAAAATGTCATATTCAATTTGACACAAATGGTCCATAAACTATAATTTAAATAAGTACCAAAAGTTTAAGGATCACATTGAACAAAATAAAAATTCATGGACCATAAAGCATATTGAGCTAAAGTATGATTTGAATATGTACCAAAAGTCTAGGTCTCACATTGAACAAAATGAAAATTTAAGGACTAGATTGTACATTGAGCTAAAGTATAGTTTGAATATATATATATATGAAAAGTTTAGGGACCACATTGAATAAATATAAAGCTCATTGGTCAAATTACACATTGGGCTAAATGTAAGGGACCATTTGCGTCAAATTGAAATTTCAAGAACCGGATTGTACATTTGGTTAAAGTTAATGAACTATTTGTGTCATTATCCATTCCAACAAAATGACCCCTTTTGCATGTTGAAGATGGGATTTAATGAACGATGGGTTTCGTGGATTATACAATGCATTACTACTATTTCCTATGGTGTCAAAGTAAATGGAGAAGCATTACCTTATTTCCAGCCAACCTGTGGAATCCGACAAGGTGATCCACTTTCCCCATATATTATAATGGCAAATACATTGTAAATTTTACAAAAGAATAATGTGGAGGATGGAAGTATAAAAGGTATAAAACTCAAACCCCACTGCACAACCTTATCCCATCTCTTGTTTGCAGATGACCTGATATTATTTCTAGATGGGAAGGCAGTTGAATACCAAAATGTTGTTGTTGTCTTGAAACAATACTGTTTTGCATATGGGCAAACAGAAAATTTAAATAAATCAGGGGTGTTCTTTAGCAAAAGATTGCTCTACAGACCTGAGGAAGAATATGGCCTTTGAGATGAGGGTTGGTGAAATTCGGAAGATGGGGAAGTACCTGGGCATTCCATCGGATTGGGGCATTTCAAAGAAACAAATGTTTTCTGGGAATCTAGACAGAGTTAATAAGAAAATTGAAGGCTGGAAATAAAACTTACTCTCAAAGGCAGGTAAAGAGACTTCATTGAAGGCAATTGTACAAGCATTACCACATATACAATGTCTATCTTAAATTACCTCTAGCCATATGTCGAGCCATTGAACAGAAAATCTCTCAATTCTGGTGGAAATCGAATGGGAATAAAAAAGGAATGCACTTGAGGAAATGGGAAGTCCTAAAGCAGAGAAAAGATGTAGGAGGTTTGGGTTTTAGGGATGTAGTTACCTTTAACCAAGCCATGTTAGCAAAGCAAGCATGGAGACTAGTCACAAATCCCACCTCTCTCTAGGGAAAAGTTTTTAAAGGGCTATATTTCCCCCAAACTAATTTAATGCATGTAGGAAGGAGCTCGAGACCCTCCTGGGGTTGGCGCAGTTTGCTTGAGGGGAGGGATGTCATCAAATAGTCTAGCAAATGGGTGGTGGGCAACGGAAAGCAGATAAATATATGAAATGATAAATGGCTACCAAAAGGAGTAATTGGAGGCCCTGCCAACAGAACCGACCCAATACAATTAGCAAACCTTATGCTCGAGGAAGACATGCAACGGAATGAACCCAAAATTTTCAACACTTTTGATGAGGGTACAGCGCATGAAATCCTAGCCATTTATCTGAGCCAGCAGAATAAAGCAGACACTCCGATATGGGAGCATACTTTGATAGAGAAATTCACAGTCAAAAGTGCTTATAACATGCTGAGGGCTAAACAAAAGGTAAACTCACAACCAATGACCTCCACTTCATATATCACCCCTCGAGAACTCTGGCCCCGTATTTGGAAATCAGACATGCAACCGAAGATAAAACATTTTCTTTGGCAAACATGTCAGAATGCTTTAGCTACAATAGAAAATCTCTATCGACGAAAGGTGATACCTGACAACAGCTGCCCTATCTACTGTGAAGAGCTAGAAACCACTGAGCATCTCTTCCGCCTTTGCCCCTGGACTCAAAAAGTATGGCAAGACCCTAAAATTGATATTAGGGTTAGTCGACGCAACCTAACCAAAATAGAGGAATGGATACCTAGCTTCAAGCATATTTCCATTTCCTTTTAGTTCTTTGTCTTTGATATTGTGGCACATCTAGAAGGCGCGGAATGGAATGGTGCTTCGAGCCCAGAAACCAGATCAACAACAAATTATTGTATCAGCGATGGCAGAGGTTGAAAGTTATCGAAAATGGGGGACGAAAATCACCAGCAAGCCAAAAGCACAAGCAGATCTACTCACCAGATGGTCGTCGCCTCCTCCTGGTTTCCTCAAAATCAATATCGATGGCTCCTTCGACCCAGAAACAGGGGAGGGTGCGATTGCTTGCATATGCAGAGATAGTAGGGGTATAATGTGTGATGGGTTGGCCAAATCGATGAAGGTGGCTACGGTGATTCAGGTGGAAGCAAGAGCCATGGTCGAAACCCTAAAACACTTCGACCTAAAGCATGAATGGAAACTGATAATGGAGCCTGATCGGCTAGATCTAGTGAAACTAATATGTGAAGGCTCAAATCAAGTCTCGTGGGAAGCACAAGCTCTTATCAAAGAAATACAAGCCCTTACCAGCCACTTTCCTTATCTACTGATAATCCGTATCCCGAGAGCTAAGAACCAGGCCGCGGACTGGGCCGCAAGAGCCCAAAGGCAGAAGAGGCTTCCAAGTAATTGGGTACTATACCCGCCGCCTAATCTAGTAGAATTGCTATGTGCTGATACAAGTGATATATCATGTAGAGCTGTTATAACATGATTATTTAAAGCAGCAATTTCGACCCAAAAAAAAAAGGGACTTAATTGAAATTTACATCCAACAGATTGACTAGATTGCAAATAACTTCCCAATCCCCCGTCCCAAGGGACACCAGATCCCGAGTCCTCCCTTGACAGTTCACCGTTTTTCTTCTCCACAACCAAGTACGCCGACCGAGATTCAGAGTCTGCGCGCGCACCCTGCATTCCCGCCTCATCTCGCTGTGATCTCTGCGCGTTCGCTCTCGCCGCGCCCATGGCTCAGCCGTTCATGAAGAAGGACGACGATGACGAAGAAGGTAGGCTTCTGGCGTCCTCTCGCTTGTTCTTTCATTGGATACGCCCGTTTCTGCTTGTGTATCTGTTAGTGGAATGCTGATGCGGGCCGTAAGATTCTAGATCCGTTGAACTCAGGCACGGTTTGGGTCTGATTGGTTTGGCGTTCGCTCGATCCGAGTGGCTTCCCGTGTTATTTCGTGTCATCGGCGGAGACAATCATGAACGCAGCTCCAACGAACGATGGCGGTGTCCAATTGCGCGAATCTACTTGGTCTCGATGGACGCGATCCGTTGTTTTAGTCAGGGTATAGGTCGGATTAGATGAGCTATGGCGACTTGATTCGGTCTCTGTGTTCGCTCAATCCGAGTGGATTTCTGTGTTATTTCGTATCAGCGGAGATAATACTGAATGCAGCTCCAATGAGCAATGGCGATGTTGAATTGCGCTAATCTACTTGGTCTCGGTGGATGTGATCTGGTGTTTTCTCCTTCAGTACGACTGTTCGATGTTCATCATCTACTAGTAATTGCAGATGTTGCTGGTTCTTTAACGTGTGAAATCCGATGTGATAGACCTCGATATGTGGGTCTTTTATTCACCTGATTTTGCAATTCCAATTTTATGCAGCTGAGTACTCGCCATTTCTTGGGATCGAGAAGGGGGCAGTTCTTCAGGAAGCTAGAGTTTTCAACGATCCTCAGCTTGATCCTAGGCGATGTTCTCAGGTCTCACTTTGTCTGCTTTAATTTTGAACCGACATTCTGTACGAAGTTCTTTCACTGATGACTGAGTTTTCTCGTGTTTGTTTGCGCAATTCAGGTCATCACGAAGCTACTCTATCTGCTGAATCAGGGGGAAACATTCACCAAGGTCAAATTCTTTTGCTGATTATAATGCTGTTAGTTACTATTTCTTTTAAATGTTCCAAATCATTACCCCTCATACTTCCCTGGCCTTTATACGCTAGATCATGGAGAATTTGACTAAATTTGTCTCCTTTTTGTGTTCTACGTTTGACTGGATTCCATTCAATCATGCAGACAGAAGCAACGGAAGTCTTTTTTGCTGTGACAAAACTTTTCCAATCCAGAGATATAGGATTAAGAAGGATGGTTTATTTGATGATAAAGGAGCTCTCTCCTTCTGCAGATGAGGTTGTATGCTGTATTAAAATATTCAAATCCTGACTCCCCTTTATATGAATGAGCCTTGGTTTTATTTTGCAAATTCTGACTTGTTAAAATCTCTATGCTTTGCTAGGTGATTATTGTGACAAGCTCCCTAATGAAGGATATGAATAGCAAGACCGACATGTATCGTGCCAATGCAATTCGAGTTTTATGTCGGATCACAGACGGAACCCTGCTCACCCAAATCGAGCGCTACTTGAAACAAGCTATTGTCGACAAGAATCCAGTGGTTGCTAGTGCGGCCTTAGTTAGCGGGATCCATATACTTCAGGTTCATTTGATTGCCTCCTGCTGAAAGTTGCTAGTTTCTTTCTTTATGTCGAAATCTGCCTCTTTATATATGTCTCGTGTGTACAGACGAATCCAGAGATTGTAAAGAGGTGGAGCAATGAGGTTCAGGAAGCTGTGCAATCAAGAGCAGCCTTTGTACAGTTTCATGCACTTGCCTTACTCCATCAGGTTGGTAAAAGTGTTGTTTGTCTAGATGGTTGGACTTATCTTTCACAATTTAAATGCAATATTTTGTAAAAACTGCAGTCTTTTCTCCTGGTATTTATCAGCTGCATGGCTATTTACTTTTCCATCGATAAGTTTAGACTTGATCAAGTTTTGTATGTTTCATGTCTATGGTTGCCAGACTGTCCACTCCGAGTGGAAAGTAAATGCCATGGCAACAATATTATTTACCATCTGAAGCTATATGTGAAGAGATCTTTTTGTTGACCTCTCTGAAAAATATGTGCTTCAATGAATATGATGAATTTTGGCTTCCTGTAATTTGCATTAAGAAAGAGAAGTCTCATTTTCCAAAATAGATAAAGGGATTAGAGAGAGAGAGAGAGAGAGAGAGAGAGAGAGTTTATCTTTAGTTGGTCATGATCAAGCAATCACTTCATCTTTTAGAAGGAAGGAAATAAGTGGCTGAAGTATCAGTTTTGTGGTTGAGTTGTCAATGGCTCTAGGTGAAAATGCCTTGTTTATAGGAGACAGGAAGGATACAGATTTATTATATTTCCTCTCTTATCACAGTGGGTAAATTGTACATAGTGAGTCTTCCCTTGTCTTCATTACCTAAGATCAACTTAAAGGTAACAGCTCAGTCTATTCTGTTAACTGGCTGATTCATGTTGTATCATGATACATCTCCTTTCTTTTCTTCTGATCTCCTTTCCTTTTCTAAAAATAAACCTGAATTTATCTTCTGCATTGACTGGTTATAATCTAGCATGTCACTTTGTGCTGCTGGACATACTGTCTTGTGATATGCTACTTTTTACTCTTTTTACTGCGGAAGGAGGCACTCCTTTTTGTCAAAATGAAAGAGAAGAGCCTCTGATTTATACTCCTATGTATGCAATGCCACACAATAATGGGACTGTCCTTTTTTCTGTATGCTTAAATCGTATTTGGATTACTTATTAGCTTAAAGGTGCTGACACTTCATCCTATCCTAAACACGCAGATTCGGCAAAATGATAGACTTGCTGTGAGCAAGCTTGTAACAAGCATGACAAAGGGGTCTGTTCGATCACCTTTGGCCCAGTGCCTTTTAATACGCTACACTAGTCAGGTACTTGTAAATACTTAGCTGGAAGAAGTCCTTTTCAATGTGACATAACTAATTTGTATGTTATCATTTATTAAACAACATATGCAGGTTATTCATGAGTCAGCCATTAATTCACAAACTGGGGAAAGACCATTTTTCGATTATCTGGAAAGCTGTCTGCGGCACAAAGCTGAAATGGTGATTCTTGAGGCTGCAAGAGCTATCACTGAGCTTAATGGAGTGACAAGCAGGGAATTGACGCCAGCAATAACTGTTCTCCAGCTCTTCTTAAGTTCTTCCAAACCAGTGCTGAGATTTGCAGCCATCCGCACTCTGAATAAGGTCAGTTCCTGACGCCTTACTCCTCCCTAGATTATCTGTTGCCCTACACCTCCCTACTAATCCAAAAAAAAAATTATGTGTAAAAGACTAATCAAAATTTCATTCCATCATCTGAAATGGGTGTGAGCAATTTCGTCATCATCACCTTCAGTCTGCATATATGGTTACTTTTGTCTTGCTTCAAAATTTGTATATGTGTTTTCATAATATGAAGGTATAGGTGCACAGGCACCCATTTATCTGAATAAACAGAGCGGCTTGTTTCAGTCGTACCTTATTTGTGGTCCCCGGAGGACAAAGAAACAAAGAAGCTGGTTCTAGATTGTTGTGCCCTATCTATCACCCCAGGAATTGTAAGATGGAAATTTTCGGATCATGTGTATGGGAACTTTTGTCCAGAATTGAGTTGTGATCAGGCTCTGAAAGGATGTTTAGAACAGCTACTGGTTTTGGTACTAGAACTGAATTAGTGGGGGAATGAGTAGCTGTTCTCCTGGAACTATCATGGGAGTCGGAATAAGACCTCTCAAGTCTAGATTTCCACATATTTTGCATCTTGTTGGTGGTGTTGGACATAGTTAAATTTTTACATCAAAATATGACCCAGGCCAAGGTTTCCACAAGCTTCAAAAAAGAGTTTGGTTGCAGGACAGCCAACCAAAATTTTACGTTAACATTTCTGCAGTTGCAGTTCTGTTCCAAGTAATGAAGAATATTCTTTAACAGGTTGCAATGACGCATCCAATGGCCGTCACTAATTGCAATATAGATATGGAGAGTCTTATTTCTGACCAGAACAGAAGCATTGCCACACTTGCCATCACCACTCTCCTGAAGACAGGAAATGAATCAAGTGTTGATCGTCTGATGAAGCAGATTACCAATTTTATGTCAGATATCGCTGATGAGTTCAAAATTGTAGTGGTGGAAGCCATAAGGTCATTATGTTTGAAGTTTCCTCTGAAATACAGATCCCTGTGAGTTGGCCTCGTTTCATTTTCCTTTTTGATACAGCAAGTATATATTTTAATGTGATTATATGCTCTAGAGTAACTGATATAGGGATCTGGATTAACCTGTGATGTCGTTTTTTTTTGTTTTGGTCAGGATGAACTTCCTTAGCAACATCCTTAGGGAAGAAGGTGGATTCGAGTATAAAAAGGCAATTATAGATTCAATTGTGATCCTCATCAGAGATATACCTGACGCAAAAGAGAGTGGGTTGCTTCATCTGTGCGAGTTTATTGAAGATTGTGAATTTACTTATCTGTCAACACAGGTGAGTTTTTAAGTTACCATTGTGTTTATAGAGTTTCCCATTTTGTAAATTCCAACTTATACAATTGCGATTACATTTTTATTGTTAGATTCTCCATTTTCTGGGAATCGAAGGGCCAAAAACCTCAGATCCTAGTAAATACATACGGTACATATACAATCGCATACATCTTGAGAATGCTAATGTTCGGGCCAGTGCTGTAAGCACCCTGGCAAAGTTCGGTGCCATGGTCGAATCATTGAAGGTGTGTCGAGTTTCCTTTTTTCTTCTGCTATTTAGCAAATGTTGTATTCTCCTTTCAACACAGATCAATGCTGGATTAATCACCGACAACTTCCTTGCAGCCCCGTATCTTTGTTCTTCTAAGGCGCTGTCTTTTAGACAGTGATGACGAGGTTAGTTGTCTGGGCATAAATCATGCTATGTGCTTTTAGCTTTGCAAAGTTTGTTTCATGCAATCTAGATATCGTTTCAATAGGACCCTTTATGTTTCGACTTATTTTATGCACATTTACAGGTTCGTGACAGAGCAACTCTTTACCTGAACACACTTGGGGGTGATGGTTCAGAACTTGAAACTGGTGAAAATGTGAATGAGTTTCTCTTCAGGTCACTGGAAGTTCCTTTGGTCAACTTGGAGACAAGTCTGAAAAATTATGTCAGTCTTCTCTGCCCCCTCTCTTCTTGTCTAATTCCCTTTGACTTTGACCTTACATGTCCATTTCCAATTTAGGAGCCTTCAAATGAGTCCTTCGATATAAACTCTGTGCCCAAGGAGATCAAGTCTCAGCCACTTGCAGAGAAAAAAGCCCCTGGAAAGAAGCCTACTGCTGGTCTGGCTGCTCCTCCAAGTGGGCCTGCAACAACTGTTGATGCATATGAGAGACTCCTTTCTTCAATTGCTGAGTTTTCCAGCTTTGGAAAGCTTTTTAAGGTTCTGTAGTTATACTCTATTTCAATAATGCCTATGTTAATCTTTTATTGGTAGAGATTAATAAAAGGGTTTTCTTTTCTTGGCAGTCATCTGCGCCAGTTGAGTTGACTGAAGCGGGAACAGAATATGCAGTTAATGTCGTGAAACACATTTTTGATAGGCATGTCGTGTTTCAGTACAACTGCACCAATACGATTCCGGAGGTGTTACTGGAAAATGTAATGTTTTCTTCAAAACTGCCATACTGTGCTTTGACACACTGCCTGAGAATGCAATTATAGTTTCTGAATTTTTCTTTGGTTCTAGGTTGCTGTTATAGTGGATTCCTCAGATGCAGAGGAATTCTCTGAAGTTGCATCCAAACCTCTACGAGCTCTTCCTTATGATTCACCTGGACAGACCTTTGTGGCATTTGAAAAGCCTGA
This sequence comes from Melaleuca alternifolia, assembly GCA_019926035.1. Classification (NCBI taxonomy): domain Eukaryota; kingdom Viridiplantae; phylum Streptophyta; class Magnoliopsida; order Myrtales; family Myrtaceae; genus Melaleuca; species Melaleuca alternifolia. Next base: position 333,291 of record JAGKPW010000197.1, read on the forward strand.
CGGTGTGCCTGCCATTGGAAAATTCTCCAATATATTGAAGTTTATAGTTAAAGAGGTATAAGTTGGCTTTACTTATATTATTCTCTCATTCTTCTCCAGCTTATAATTCAGAGAAGAATGACTCGCCATCTTGAAGATCATGTCTGATGTGATATGACTGAAGATTGTTGAAATAACGGCGTGTCTTTCCATAAATGGCTGTTCTAATATCAAGTGTCATCATTGTCAGATATTGTAGATCATATGAAATCCTCGGACTAATTGCTTCAACATGTGAAAACATTTGGTATGATGGAAGAACACGTGCTACTGTATGTTCACATTCTGCTGTGGGATTGAGTGCCCATTCTCTACTGACAACTTGTAATTTAAACACCCATAAAACATAATGCTATTACTCCAATCTATTTGGGTAAATTCTCATAATCAACTTTCATAAAGAGGATAAAATGCTATGAACAGACCAATTTAAATCTTTGGGTTTTGAATTACTTTGTTGTTACGTGTTTACCTCCCCATCAGGTTGATCCCTCCACTGGCGAAGCAGAGGACGATGGCGTTGAAGATGAATATCAGCTTGAGGACCTTGAGGTTGTTTCAGCAGATTACGTGCTGAAAGTCGGAGTATCCAATTTCAGAAATGCATGGGAAAGCATGGGCGCAGACTATGAGCGGGTTGATGAATATGGCCTTGGCCCTAGGGAGAGCTTGACTGAAGCTGTGAATGCAGTCATCAACCTTCTTGGCATGCAACCCTGTGAGGTATTCTTTTGTTGGAAGTACATTTTTTTGTCTTTTATAGCTTGATGTCGGTTTAAGAACATACGTGCTAGAAGTTGGTGCTGTGAACCTATCTAAAGTATCAATTGGACCACTCCACTGAGAGACTGCAATGCCTGCCTTGGGCTTTCTGACGTAGTTATCCTCTCTACTGAAACTCTTTTGACCTGATTAATGATGATGCAAATGAAAAAATTAAAAATTCATGTCAATATGTTTGCCATTGAATCACCAATAAAGGTTTGAGGCATGATAAATACAGATGTCGCACAAGGTCTTTCTACCTCTTCACTTGCCCTGAAGTCCTTGGAATAAGTGAATGAATTTATGCCTTTTTGTAGTGACAGATATCGCACAAGTCCATGCCTGACCGTGTTGGACCTATCCTCTCTATATGAGTGGGTGTTCTTTTTTAGACAAACCTTGAACTAAAAGTTGTTAAAGTTTGATGAATAAAAGACGTTGAGACTGATAAGAAAACGATGCACATTGAGAAATGGAAGGACGCAGAGGATTTTCCTCTCTCCAACTCGATGCAGATTGGCAATCGCCATTTTTTTCATTCTGTGGTTAGATGTACTCACTTATCTTCTATTATCGTCCTGAAGTGAAAGAAAGTTTGTTTTATGTTTTTAGGGAACAGAAGTGGTCCCAAGCAATTCCAGGTCCCACAGCTGCCTATTGTCTGGTATATATATTGGAAACGTCAAGGTCCTGGTGCGCTTGTCCTTTGGAATAGATGGTCAGAGAGAAGTCGCGATGAAGTTGGCCGTGCGCTCGGAGGATGAAAGCGTCAGTGATGCCATACACGAGATTGTAGCGGGCGGTTGATTTGTGTATTCAATTTTTCTACTCTTTTGCCAACTAGAAAGGAGAGCTGGAGTGGATGGTTGCAGTAGAGACCAAGACTTCTCCACAAAGGGTGGTTGTGATTTGCGGGACTCCACTTCATTCTCTACGTAGATATGATTCATAATGAATATAGGGAGCAAAAGAATATGCTGGATCAGGGCTTCTTTTTTTTTTTTTTTTGTTATTGTTTCTGTTTGGCCAACTTCGCTTGGTCGAGCCGGTCTGCCTCGCTGATCCCGCGCATATACGATGAACATCGTGTCACTTTGCTATATTGGCATTTTGAACTATCTAATAAATTGTTTTGGTCATGCTTATCTTTCTCCCTTTTCTTTTCTATTCAAATCGGTCAAAGAGCAGGAGTGGAATACGGTAGCAATCATCCGTGGCTCTGTGTCTTTTTCCATCAGAGTTGCTGTCTGATGTTGCTGGGACAAACATGATGTCCTGGAAATTTCATTTGTTTCTTCAAACATTAGCAGCGTGGGAATTCCTTGTCCGTGCTTGAGATTTCTGCTAAGACCATGCTGGATCCGTTGTTCTTTTCTCGGGCGTCGTCATTCTATTTTGCCGTTAATTTTGTTGTCGATGAGGAGAATTTCCCGTAAACCAGACACGAGCTCTAACGAACCAACAATCCATAGTCAGACTGGAAATCTTTTCGTCGTGACGATGAGAAACTTGTCAACTGGAGGCGCCAGGTTTTCGAAGGAATGATAAAGTCGAAAACTCTTTCTGGTAAAAACTTCAACACGAAGCAATTAACTTGATTGGAAAAATTATTAGTCTCAAGAAAATGCGTTCATTATGTACCAAAAAAAAAAGGAAGAAAATGGAACCCAAAAGACAAAAAATTCCGTTGCCGGGAATCGAACCCGGGTCTCCTGGGTGAAAGCCAGATATCCTAACCGCTGGACGACAACGGATTAGTTGACGAGAGATGTCTACGTTTTATAATTCAATAATAAAATCGCTGTTTATTTATTTTTTATTTTCGTTGTTATCATTATCATTTTTGTGAAAAGTTTCGTCCTTTCAAGCACACACGCCTATTGACCACGTACTTTTACTTAGAAACACCGACACGCCCTCTCCAATTCTATAATTTATACCACATCTTTTGGGAACTTCCTCAATAAATAAGTAGAATCGAGACAAAGTAAAGAGTTATCAAAACTTATTTACAACATTGAAATGCTTCTTAGAAGATGTATATCATGGCTCCGATTTCTCCTCTCTTTTTTCCCGAATGGGTTTGTTTCTCAACTCAAAAACTTGCAAACCCGCCCACTCCTTTCTTCCTTATCCATAAAAAGACGGATTCAACTTAATCTAAATAAACGAAATTCTTGCATATTAAAAAGGTAAGACTCACTATACCCAAATGGTGGGTATTATGTTAGTTAAGAGCTTGTCCCTCATCGTCGAGGTTAAGGGTTCGAAACTCGCAGTTACTAGCACCTTAAATGGAGAGCCATGATGTTAGGATCATGTGCTAGTCTCTCTCAAAATATAAAAGCTTAAGCCTTTGATGGAGTCCTCGGTTACAAAAAAAAAAAAAAAGGTGAGACTCATTGTAATGAATAATATATGATAAGGTTGGATATTGATTAATAAGATCTGTACCCATTTAAAACAACCCGATTTATGTTCTAATCGTATTGAGACGGATCCAAACAACTCAAAACCAGTTTTCCACCTTCGCAAAAGAAATCCCATCGTCTCTCTTTCGTCCACTTGTTCTACTTCCAAAATCTAACTTCATTCGCCCATCGCCCTTCTGTTTCAGAAGTTGTGTCTATAAAGAATGGACCCTTGCGTCCATGGCCAAATCCCACCGTCTGGTTCATTCACTTTTATATACATTCGCCTCATTTATCATCTCGTATAATACAAGAAAATTAGACTACGGTCCAGTACAGCTTCTATGGGTAAACATCGCATTTCATCCGTAAAGAACCGGATCGGAGAAAAATTGATCATTTGGATCGAAATCATAGCCGAAAATCAATGTAGTTGACTGAAGATGTAGGAAAGAAGGTACATGGCAGCAGAATATGCAAGACTTATTCCAACCTAAAACCTTAGGGATTGTTTTCCCATACTCTTTTAACTTATGAGAAAAACAAAAGATGGAGAAAAAGTTCTAAGTATATATGAATTATACCTATAAATATAAGGAGGAGAGGCTTTACAACTAAATATAGGGACAAGTTCTTCAACTCCACCATCATTCCTTATTCTTCCTTACGTAACATCTAACGATACAGTTCGACAACGCTCTTCAGGTGCTCCCACCAGGGTAAACACAGCCATTGTAACCTGCAATTCCGACATTCAGTTCAGATAAGTGTAATAACCCTCTACGGAGATAAACTCATTCCACATGACTAACACCAACAGCAAACTGAAGTTCTGTCCGTCAAATCACATGCCGTATATACATTGCTTGCCCTGGCTCGTTTCCTAACGATGCAAGTTTTCTGAATTAATGTTTTATCTCGCGTGAATCAGAGCATTGATCATGAGTTCGAACTTGGGCAACCCCCCTTTGTATTTATTCTACCCCTTAAGTCTATGGCTAGATTCTAAAGAGCTTAAAGTTTCGGAGAGAAAACTAATTCTAGCAAGTACACTTACGAAACAAGGGCCTTTTTTGGTGGAAAGAACAATTCGATTGAGGTCGTGCATAATAATTAGGAGAAGCATATGAATCTCGCATGACTACCCATGTGTCTAGAAGGGCATCAGATGCTAAAGCTACATGGATCAGTGTTCATTTACACATATTGAATTAGAATGTACAGGTTAAGTGTGAGCACTCATAGAGCGATGCTATGGAAGACTTACTAGGATTGTCCGTTGTGAGCATTGCCGTTTGAGAGAAATCACAGTTCCAAGGGTTCTTGCCGGCGGTTTGATAGTAGAGGTTCATGGCAAAAGCTGCATGCGATGCTACGTTGTTCGGGTCGAAGCAAGCGCCACCTGGTTGGATGGGACTGCAGTCAATGTTATGGCTGCAAGCATAGTCGAGACTTGCTTGCAATTGAGCGTCAGAAACCCCAGATTTGGGAACACACCAACCCATTCCAGTTGGTTTTGGTGTCGGAGTCACTGGAACTTTTGGAGAAGCTGGGGTCTGAAACACAGGAGAAACTTTGAGAATTATTAAGTGTTGATATCGGATTTTACATCTTGTAAGAGCGGGATAATTTCCTATATTTAGTAACTTATCAAATATAAATACAAGGCAACCATGAATGGATTACTCTTTTTAAGCACCCATTATTTACCATAATGTACTTAGAAATAAAGTACTGTATGCATAGATGATGTCCAAAACTTTTGGATTTGATTTATGAAGCTGTCACTGCAACAGGTACATCGTATGATCCCTAATAAATTATGTGGCTTTCACATATGACATCCACATGAAGTAGGTGGCTCCCAATGTTCCTACTCAAAGGATCTTTACTAGGTGGAATTCAAGTCTATCAAATTCTAAGCCAAAACCAAATTGAAAAAAGAAAGAAAAACCTCCAAATCCTGAGTATTCGTATTCAAAGTGCCTTGGAGGGTTGACAGAGCAAAATTATGTGCGTGATAGTAGCTTTGTGCCGGACTAGAACAGAGTAGCTCCTAGATGATTTCAGTCAAGTTTTATTTCGCTGCCTATATTTCTCCTGAAAGCCTATAGCGCTTTTCATCTCCTGTAACAAAGGTCAAGCCCATAATTCTATTATTTCAGACTTGGATTGCAAAGCAATCTGCATACCAAACTTTTTTCTATGTCCATTGTTCGATACAGCATGATTCCTGTATTTATATTGAAGAACCGTGATGGTATAAAGAAGAGCAAAGGTAGTTATTTTACCTGGCCACTCTTGGCAAGACCAATGTCATAAGTCATGGTCAGATCGGGCCTGAACAGTCCAAATGATCTTTCAGAAGTAGGCCCTGGTTTCAAATCCTCGTCATAGAGCGCAAAAATGTATGTATCCACGGACTTGCCAGGCATCAATGGAGTGCCAACCAACGACCTAAGGTGGGCAATCAAATTGCCATTGTAGGCCTTAGCATTCTCTACGCTAGGCCCGACCTCATTGCTGTCACCATTGTACGGCCAACCCGTCTCTGCAACCACAATTTCAATGTCCTCGTACCCCAAAGCCTTTAGGGCAGAGTAAACAGCATCAACCTGCAGATTGTGAGCTTGCTCATTTATCAAGTGAACTCACATTGTTCTTCAAATAAAAAGCACATGTAATATGTCACCTAGCTAGTTAATGAGATCTACTCTATCGCCGTGGCTACATTTTCACCCTCATTATTGAAGGGGCTTTGACATTGAGTGGTCCCTGTCTGTGACAACTTGTTTTATTTCTGGTCCTTTTTAGGTTCATGACCAAAAGATGCTTGAAAGGCTTTTGTCTGAAATTCTCCTCTGGACACCCTGTCAGCCCGTTACCAATTACAACAAATCGCATCAAGTAACTTTCCAAGGTTCCCATCACCTCACAGCACAAGATGATCACCCTTTTGAAGTGATGAGCTAAGCAAAGTGCAGCTATTAACTTTATCGATTTGTTGCTGTGCTGGTTCATCATGGGCATATATACCACCAGAATCGGATGCTTTTCAAAAGAAGAGGGAAAGGTTGACAACAAAAATGTCCGAATGGAAGTCTACAGCGACGCATAAACACCAAAGATAACCCGTTCTCCAGTAAGTTGGAAGGTTTAAGTCTATCGGTTCTTCTCAGAAGCAAACTATTTCAGCTACGAATACTTCGAGCCACACCATTAACATACACCCAGAAAGGGAAAAGAAAGTTGTAGCATCTCTCTTGCCTCCCTTTGCTACTCTCACAGAGTACGAGAAACAGGGCATCTCTCAGCTCATCACAAGTAACAATTTAAAACTAACAGAGAACTGATCGGGCAAACTATTATTTGAGTGGTTAATGAGTGAAAACAAGAAGTGCCGTGGAATTTGGACACGAGGCAGTACACTGCAAAACTTGCAGTTCTATGGGACCACATGGCCAGTAGAGAACCCAACCTAAACGAAGAAGGGGTGGTTATTGTCTCACCTTTTCCAAATCCACTCAGAGAGAATTCATTTATTGCTCAGTTCAGGCCCACCATTTCTAAAAGGTTGACGAAGACTTCACCTGTAGAAAGGAAATGTCCTAAGCAGGCACCATCTATTTAAGAACAAATGATCATATGCACAAAGCAGATCAGAAGTTCTTAATTAGCTCGCCCGGAGCACAAATTGGACGAGCACGGACAGATAATTTACTTTGTCGAGTCGAACTCGCCTGCATAGGCTTGCTTGGATCCGCCAAGGCCCGATAGTTCAAAAAAAAATTAAACTTTTTTAAATTTAATCGAGCCCGAACTGAAACAAGTCGAACTCAGGCTCGGTTTCAGTAACGAGTGGTGTATAACCGAGTCGAATTTGATTATCAAGAGTCGCCTTCAACTAGACTCGGCGACACCATGAAGTTATATAGCCAGTGGGCATAAGAGAAACTGGCCCACAGAAAGAATCGAACGTCAATGCATTTTGACTGTTAGACGCATTCACACAGCACAAAGTGCAAAAGAACATATCAAGATCGAACAAGTGGCTTCCGCAGAGATGGGCCGAGAACTCTCTCACCCGGGCCCAGATCCTAGCAAGAGGAAGAACAAAGAAGAAAGAAATACGAAGCCAAGCTCACCTGAGCGTCGAACATGTTCATGTACTTTATCCCGGTACCCGCGTCGACACGCCCCGCGTTGGGCTGGAAGAGGCAGAACGCCAGCGTCTCAGGCCTCGGGTCGCTCTGGTACGCGAAGAACGGGTACGGGTTGATGGCGAGGGGCGACCCGTTCTCCCGCTGGAACTCCAACACGTCCTTCATCCGGCCCTCGAACGACGGGTGGAACCGGCCAGACGACGGCGGGTCGGACTGGCTCATCAGCGACATGGCGTGCACCGTGGACACCCTCACCTTGCCGCCCAGCCCGGCGGCGCTGATGGCCCCCTGCATGTTCTTCATCGCCGGGAGGAGCTGCGATATCAAGTTCTCGTCGTTGGACATCAACACCTGCCAAAAAAAAAAAACAAGAAAATGCGATTTTTTTTATATTTGTCGGCGCTTTCTTTTAGTCTTTCCTCGACGTAAGCTCCATCAAAAGGAGACAAGGGGAATAGCATCATCTATCACATCGTCCACACCCACCAAAAAGCCAGATGGAAAAACAGAGGACTTTACGCCGTTTAGCTGCATTATTTGCTTCAATTAGGATCGTTTTCAAGTTTCTGATTACGTCTCGTGTCGAAAACCTGAAGCAAGAATTTAAGCTAAATGCATTTGGAATGATGACTTCAACCCATTTCAACATGTCTTAAATTAGCTCTTCTTGAGACTGCAAATCGTGAGATTGAAGGGTAAGGCTGTGATCTTCCGCTCCAGAAGAACAGATTGAACCACCAAGGAGAGAGCTTTGGGATTCACCTCATTGCCCACCATGACGAGGGTGATGTTGCTGGCGGGATAAAACGGGAGGACGTTGGAGCCGACCCACTGAGCGGCCGCGTTGGGGTCCGAGGCCAGCGACGGTATGTCGCCGTTGGCCGCCCCGATCACGATCCCGACGCCGGTGCCCGCCAGCCCCTTAATTATAGCCGGATCGGCGCCGTACAGCCTGACCTTCCCGATCGTCGTCGACTGCAGGAGCTTCGCCGTGGACTCCGGTGGCGGGAGGTTGTCGGCGACCTGCCCGTAGTTCACCCCGACGAAGGACTGCGACCCTGCAGAGAGAACAAACGGGGCAAAACGAATAACCAACGTTAGACACATTCTTCAGCTTCCCCACCCGCCTCAACTCGCTCACAATTAGACGACTTCGAGCAGACAAATCGAATGCCGCGAGAGAAGAAAAGGGAAGAACCCACTTCGAACCCGCGAATCTGGACTCGGTTAGCGGGAAGCCCCGGAACCCAATTCTCGCAAGACTCAACTCACTCGATAAACCAGACGAAATTCAGCTCGAAATCTGCAGATTTCGCGCGACTCAACTAACGAACAATCTACCCACAGAGAGCGAAAGAGAGGAAAAGAACGCTTACAGGCCAAGTGAGAAGCGTGGAGGAGGAGGAGGAGGAGGAGGAGGGAGAGAGAGGAGGAGCTGGAGAGAAGGGAAGCCGCCATGGATGCTGGATGAGCTGAGAGGAGGTGAGCTGGATACGGAGTGAAACTGTGCGGGCGTGAAGTGTTTGAAAAAGCGGTACAGAAAGTTCGAGCATGAGAAGCGAATAATTTAAAGACAATTCCATACGTAGTTTCCTAAATATTAATCTAATATATAATGTACTTTTTCAAAAAATAATATTTAATATCACCTCTCTTTAAAATTATCATATCTCTAGATGAAATCTAATCCTTGAATTATTATGTCCTGGGACTAAAACTGAATGCGTAATGAAAGTAAGGATGTCGCATTAGGGGTGATCAGTTCCCGAGTGATTTCCGATTTTCCTTGAAACCGAGAACCGAATCGGTGGAACCGGTTCCCTATTATTTGGAACCGGGAATCGGACCAAACCAGATTGGGCGGTCCAATCCGATTTCCACCCAGTTCGGTTTGATTCCTGAGTGGGTAATTATTAATTATCGACGATGCGTTAACTCTATTTTTATTTTTTAATGATTATCGCCCTGTCCAGTCCGATTTCGATTTTTTTTTCTAGGGAGTGGAGAGGAAGGTGGAGAAAAAAAAGATGCGGAATCGTGTAGGGTTAGGTTTTAGGTAAGTCGATCAACCAAAAATTAAATATATGGTATATAATTTTTTGTATTTATATTTTTTAATAAATAAAAAAAATTTAGTCCTGTCTAGGTGGGCGATTCCACCCCTAGAATTGGGAACCGGACCAAAAATTCTCGGTTCCATTTATGTGGAACTGGAAACCGGACCATTACCCTTTGGAAACATCCTGAACCGACTGATCTGGTTCCATTTATGTGGAACTAAGAACCGGACCATTACCCTTTGGAATCACCCGGAACCAACCGGACCGGCGGTTTTCGAGCAGACAGTATTCTATGCTCACCCCTATGTCGCATTAAATAGACTAAAAATTTCGAAACGACATTAAATATTGGATTAAAATTTAGGAATCGCATCGAATAAAGCAAAAATTTAAACGTATTGTATATTGAATCGAAGTCAAGGGCAATCGTATGATTTAATAACTTTTTCACAAAGTTAAGATTAAGAAAAGAGAGAAGGAAATTAAGTGAAGTGGATGGAAGCAACGGTAAGATAGAGGTGGAGCCGATGAGGTGGTGGGGTGGACCAGTTCCGGTGTGAAAAGGTTTAATTATAGAAATCTATTTTTCTTTTTTCTTTTTCTCTTTTTGTGACTTTTATTTTTTTGGGGTCAAGAGGAGGAGTCTCTCCCTCCCTCTCTCTCTCTCTCTCTCTCTCTCTCTCTCTCCGTTGACTTGACGCGTCCAGGGTCTGTGTTTTCGTACCGGTTGGTTTTAACTACCGGGCCCCTCAATATAGTTCTCCCCAAAATTTTCCCGATTTCCCATTAAGCTTCGTTCATTTCACAAAAAATATAAATATTTTCAAAAAATTCATTTTATAGGAAAATAATAATATTTTCGGGTGTGCGCTTGAAACTTAAGAAAAATTATTTAAAATTTAATTTTTTTGAGTTATACATTGACATGCTATCGGTCACAAGCCATGAACTTGGAGCAAGTCTCAAGCTTGCCTCTAGAGGTTACGAGCTCGCTGTCAAAAGTCACCGACTCGCCGGTCTCGAGTAAGGTCAAGGCATGTTGTTAGAGGCCGCGATATTTAAAAATAATCAAAGAAGATAGAAAAAATTTTCAACTTTCAAAAAAATGAAAAATATTTTCCTCACTTTTGACGGTGTTTTTTTTTCCATTAGTGAAAAATTTTTTCCTTGACTATTTTGTTTTCTGTGATATGAATGCCGAAAAATTCAGAAAGTATTTTCATGTAAGTTATTTTCTATGAAACGAATAGAGCCTTAAAATCAGAAAAAAATGGAAATACATATTTTGGAGGGTGAGGTGAAATTTGACAAAGAAAAAAAAAGTGGAGGGAGGAAAACAAAAGAGAGTTTAATATCTTAAGAAATCATATATTGAAAGATTTTCTCAAAACTTCATAAGATTAAGCTTCTTCTTCTTTTGGAAAATGAAGAATTTGAAGTGTTTTTTCTTTGTTTCGAAGAAAAGGATCTTCTTCTTTCTTCTTTGTTTCCCAATCTTAAATCTCCAAATCAAAGTAATTATGCTCTTCCGTTTCCGAGCACATCTCTTGGGTGCTTGGAGTTCTGCATCAGAGATCTACCGGCTGAGAAAACTTTGCCGGGCACAAGTTTTAATCCCAAAGTCAATAGTTTCATTTCTTGGTCAACCCTCTTGAAGAAGTTTCCCAGCTAAGGAAAGATCGAGGAAAGTGGATTGAATGAAGTTGGTGGGGGCGTGTGTGGTGCTTTGTATAGGGACCATCCTTTTTCGTGATTTCTTAGCGTTGCTTGGGTGCGACATGATGTTTTACATAAGTCGGGCCGATTAGATATGTCTATAGAGGAGCACGTGGCGGTCCGGATCGAATTGATACTAAGTATTTTAAAGACTTCATGGCGACATTCAATTAAAGTGGACGATGATCTTTTGGATCTAATTATTGAATGCAAAAAAGAAGAATTTTTATGTTTTGGGCTGATGATTTATGCGGTTGAAACTTCAACCCTCAATTAGTTGCTTATCTTCTTGCCTGTCGATGCCTCCCTCAAACTCAAGTTTCGCCATCAACCCCTTTTTCAATTGAGTGATTGGGCAACTCGAGAAGCTTAATCTAATAATAACTTAATTACGACATACGCGCAATCAATCCATGAACGAAAATAGCTATCACTACTAATAATACCTTAAAAACTCGAGATCTGACTCTCGATCTCACCTTGCCACGTCACGGTCGACAACACCTTTCCCAAACCCACCTAATTTACGACATTGTCTAATTAAATCTTAAACTTACTCTATAATCTGAGGCAAATCTCTTGCTTATTTTAGTTCTTATTTTCTAGAATTGAGCTGGCTGTGCACTAAATTCGCTGCCGTGGCATCACCACCATTGCCTTACGTACGCGTACTTAAGGACGGTGGAAAAGGCCAATCCATTCTCTTTCCCTTGCACGCGTCGGTTGACTTTTGGCGACTTCCTCCAACTACCCCAGCTTCCTGATGAAGGCAACTTTTTTTCAGTTTATTTACACTAAAGTTTATTACAAAAATAAACATTATACGACGGTAGATATATTGATTAAAAACTTATTTATTATCGAAATTCGTAATTGCTAACGTCTTAAATGGCTAATCTCTCTCGATGTATAGGGATTTGGCCCTTCAATACTGTTCGGGCATGGGAGGCTCGTGATAGAGTTCTCGATTAAATAAAATTGTACACCCAAAAAATTTATATTGAAATGTTAACATGCTAAATTACATGGTATGATATAGATTTTGATAAGTAGAAAATAAAAAATATATAAAAAAATTAATTTTAAAAATAGATCGCTTGATTTATTATAAAAGTAAATGAATGAATTTTTTTTTTATTGTTTGTGAAGATATTTTGATATAAAATGTTGCTGATAATTTTCATTAAGCAATTATTTCAAATAATACCAACAATCTTTTTTAGGAGAATATATTCTAAATCATTCATTTTTCGCGAAATGAATTGAGCCTGTAAACATGAGATGATTTGCTTGGTCAAATCACGTGTGTATTAAGTCACACTCACATATGCAATTCGTACGTCTCGAGTTTTCTGGGGCATTTTCATAACCGTGACCGATCGTCTCGTTTTGTGAAGGATGGTGTTGACTCAATCAATAGTTTTGCTCAACAGTCATGCTATCATTTTCAAATTGAAAAGCCTATCCTTTTTAATGTAGGAAATCATCTACTCTTTACAAATTAAAAACCACGACTTTGAATTTTCTTTCTTTCTTCTTTTGGGTCGGAACGAAGGCACGACCTGATACCATGATAACGAGAGGGGTATTTGGTTAGATGTTAGTCGCTTTCGCAACGTGATCGAGCTCTCAAATCGGCAGGTGAAACCAATGTACTTTACAAATACTTAGGTAATTAAGTTGACTTCCCTCCCCATTTCATTTTAATTTCTTTAAGAATTAAGGGGAAAAATTTTGGATCGACGTCAAGTCTAGGGATATTCTTAAGAAGGGAAGAAGATTTCGATAAAATGGCGAGATCCAAAAATAGGAAATTTCGAGAATTTTGAGGTGTTATGAGCTGATACTTGATTTTGTAAAATTTGAGAAGTTGTACTTAAAATTAAATTTTGTTTTTCTTGTCTTTTTTTTTGTTAAACCTCAGCAAGTAAAATTAGAAAAATGAAGAGTGAAATTTGCCTTTTGTTTTGTGATACCCTGCTGTCTTTTCAACTGATATGGGTCTGAATTTGGAGGGTTCAACTTCGAGAAAGACCACTAGAAGTCTACATGATAAGCAAATTGAGAAGGTCGATAGCCCTTTCAGATTCTTTGGATGAATATCAAGTCCCTTTCGCTCGTGGATTTCTCAGTTGATTAGGTCTCGTCTTACCCATAAAGTTAATGAGCTGTCTCACAACTTGTGCAACTTTTCCCTTCTATTTAGGACAAGGGTTTGAATAAAATAAAGACAAAAAAAAATACATGTGGACCATAAAATCAACTCTATTATTCTTTTTCCGTGAAAGTCATGGCGAATCCCATAACTATTTTGTACTGGAAAAACGAGTAAGCTTAATTTCTCATTAACAATGGAATATGTTGCAACGGGGCAAAACCTATCGTAATGGTTATTGATATAGGTAAACCAATAGTGCTTTTCCTCTATATACGGTAATGTCATCTAGTACAACCTTAATTGAAAACCCGAAATATCGCGTCGGTTGCAATACATGGGTTAGGTCGAGATTTAATTCAGTCCCAATCAAAGGAGATTTCTCTCAACGATTCTTCTAATTGATGGGTCCCAACATTCATGTCGTTATCTATCCACGCATGACCGTGCTGGTGGAGACGTTTTTTTTTTTCCATAATTGGATTCAGGGTTCAATTCTAAAGTTTGGTTGGGAACTTTAGCGATAGGTTACTGGGTCAATTTTCCTTAATGTATTGACCTGTTAATACGTAGGTTTAAAGAACTGACAAAAAGTGGAGATCATCGATCAACACAAAAAAAAAAAAACATTCGTGTCGTTCGTGTCGATGTTTATTTAGTTCGGCATGTGTTGATGACCACAATTCATCAATTCATGGCCGATCGATTAGAAAAGCCGGCCAGAGCCGGAGGAAAACATACATCGCGTGCTATGGATAGATGAAAAAAAATGCACGATTTTATCAAAAGTAAAAGAACATATTATAATATATATATATTATATAGAAAATACGACTTAAAAAGAAAAGAAGAAGAAGGTGAGATGGGTCAAGTGGGCCAACACGATGACAAGGCCCGTGGGCCCTCCATTCGACTCCACCTTTTTTGCACCGCAAAGGGGCAATAATGGCATCCCCCTCCCCAGAAAGAGACAACGGCAACGTCTCCCGCACGCACGTTCAATTTTTTTAATGCTGCAGAAGAAGGCAACATCATCACATGGCTCTCTCTCTCTCTCTCTCTCTCTCTCTCTCTCTCTCTCTTCCCCCGTCGTTTCACACGAATCGACGTGATTGATGCGATTTGAATTTTGCCGTTTTGGGCGTCGCGTTGTCACATGAAGAATGAGTTTGGGGAGCTCTCTCATGGATGACTCGTGGAGAGAATCACCCCAAATCATTCCCAAATTTGTCTTGCTGGATGCCGACCTAGTTTCAAAATGTAGCCTCCTTGACCAATTGCTATAGGAGATTGCTAATGCCCACAAGGACAACTTGTGGAGCGCGCCGTCACGTCACGTCGACGATATTCGGTCACACGATTGGCCAGAAGAACGATCGTACTAAGAATTTCTCGATCATAGTTAAATTAAACAAAAAATTAAAACTGAATTGATATTCGTATAATCGATTTATGATTGAATTGAGAAGGAAAAAATTCGTTAATTTGAGCAGGAAACTAAGGGAATGATTCATTTCCTTTCTTTCTCATGACACTAGTAGATAAAAATCGAATGAGAAACAAATTTAAGATCGACGTAATGTTAGTAATTATTATACGGGAATTTAGACAACCTATGTATTATTGGTTATCATGAATTGCAAATTGCTTTAATTTTTTAAAGTTGAGAAAAATTACGATAACTCGCTAGATTAAATTAATTACGACCAAAATGTTATTATATTCTATCTCTCATTCTTGCAATTATTTAACTATCACTGATATATAATTCTTTTCATATTAAATATGATGTTATCATTAGCCCGTTGCATTCCTATTTTTCTTACCCCGAACCACATGGCTCTTATTCCATTCCATTCTCTTTAATCGGCAAACAAAGACATCAGGATTCAATTATATCGATTCCTTTCACATTCAATTTTCTCTTTTCGTTTCACTTTGTCGTGGCAAGTATGACATAAATGTGCTTGCTAGAGATGATGGCCCGGGCCTATCTCCTCACCGTACTGGTCCTTGTACACTTTGGGGGGCAGCTTATCTAAAGTGGGCTCAATCCTTACCTTCAACAAACTCGGTGGGATAATTATTGAATCAATTGAGTCTGAAATAATTTTACATTTTATTAATTGAATCGATCCGACCAATTTTACCTTGCAATCATTGACATGGATACCGATCGTCTTACGTGGTATAATCGATACTAATGATAATAAGTTTATAATAATTTTTATTGGAGTTTTTTTTTTCTTCACTTTTTACGACTCTAGTCGACAAGCCTAGAGGCCATTGCCTAGATCTTGGCAAGCTCCACGACGTCCTCACTGGCCACCATGCCGATGCCCTTGCTTGCCAAGGTTCATGTTAATTGGCTAGATCAAGTAGGACAGCCAGCGATCACGTTAGTAATTTCCGATCAAAATTAATTGGACGAAATCAATTGGTAAAACATGTAAATATTCACGACTCAATTTACACGATTAAAAAGTATTTGAAATTTAAATTGTCGAAAGTGTCATAGGTTTAAAATTTTTTGAATTATTTTCCTCAAACTTGGGCCTAAGGCTAGGGTTCAAGTTATGTTCCTTCAGTGTGGAAATGGAAGTTGATCAAACAGAAAATCCAGACAGCAGATCTTCCCATTATGTTGTCTTCCCAATACACTTCATTCAATCCAGATCCACAGCAGGAAATTCCCAGTATGTTATACTGGCACGAGAGTCACTACAAGAAAATGTGAGACACTCCTCTCCTCTCGAGTCTCCTCCGAGCCGACGACTTTATCGAGGCTCTGTCGAACTTAAAAGGGAAGAATGTCCTGCATTTACAGGTAAAATACATTAGAAGCAAGGCAAGAGATGCAAGATAGGTGTCATGTACACATTAAGTTTTTTCCACAGAATCCGTTTTCTCGTATGAATTGACTTGCACTGCAAGAAGGTGAAACCGCGAGTCCAGGAACATGCATTATCTCTACCTCGATCTATCTAGATAAATGTTATGTGACGCGACCCCGTCGTTGGAAGTGGATCTCTCTCAAGCTGGCCGGTGTTCCTGCAATCATGTGGAGATAATTCACTGACCGAGGTTTTGAAATCAGACAGCGACGTTGCCACTATTGGGCCAGCAAAGGGAGCTCCAGAACAACCGAATAAAGTGAGCATTTACACTATTCAGTCATGATGTGACAGCAGCCATTCTTCCATGTGCCCAAGGTAGATATCATGTCGACCTTGTAAGGGAGAGAGCCACTTTTGTTGGCAAAAGCACACTCTATTCAACAGAATCAGATTCACCGTTAACTTCTTCATGCTAACCTCCTTTAAAGTTTTTCTCCTCGAGTTGTTATTGGTTAAGTTGCTGCAGAGAGTTTGAAGATCAGATCCCTGAAGGAAAACAAGAAAATCAGAAACCAAAGTTGGAGCGGCAAAACGCTTGGGTTTAATTTTCTTTTGCTTTTGCAAATCATGTGCAGTCCAGAGGACTTTGTGTCTTTGTGCATTACAGTTGAGACTCCTGATAACGGTCATGGCCTAAAGCTGAGAGAGTCAAACCAATGAAATGAAAAATACATGAAACACTAGATACAAAGGCCATGGCTGATAGTGACTTTAAACACAAGACAAAGTGAAGGCAAACTTCCATAAAGTGAGTAGAACTGAAAGAATCAGAGGTAACAGTGGCACACACCCTTCAGCTTTTCCCACTGCAAATTCCATCCACTGTCCATGTCAAAGGAGTAACAGGTCCAACATCACCATACAACCATTGCTCCAAATTCCCATTATCAATGTAGTCATATACGAGCATCCTCAGGTCATGAATACTGTTCAATAGGGACCTTCATGTAGAAATTTGCCTCACAGAAAAGTTTTTACAACATTGATCGACATTACCTTTGAGAGCCCTAAGCACAATATCCAACCATCCTGACCAAGTTTTTATGTCTTACTTTGCCTATGACTTCAACCTCCACCTTGAACTCCTTCTTTGCCTGACCCCTAAAAACAAATAACTAGCTTTGTTGTCATTCGTGACATTGCTGTTTTCTGATTCTTATCAGAAACCAAAGTTTGTCAAGTCATTTGTTGATAAGCTTTGGAAATTATGGTCCTTAGCTTCATGGGTCAAATGCAAGATGACTGGCCTAAGAAGTGGATTCAAAGCCCATGATATATAGGTTGGACAATATCTATTTGACACGTGATCCATGCAATGACACAGAAGAACCCGCGTTACAGAGGAACCGAGGAACAAGTAGACTTGCAATAATTTACTCGCATTCAGATCTTACTAATTTGCGTCTACTCGGCCTCTGTGACGTCACTACTAAACCAAATTGTAACGATCATTTCAGAATAATCATAGCATTAGTAACTTATTTGGATATGGAGTTATACAAGAGGAATGTTAAAACTACCTTTCTGAATGAAAACCTTGCTAAGGAGATTTACATGATACAACTCGAAAGCTTTGCATCAAATAATTCGGGCAAGTTTGTATGTAGACTGAAAAAGTCTATTATGGCCTTGAGCAAACTTCCACCAATGATACTTGAAATTTCATAGTGTTGTCATTTCATTCAGTTTTGTTGAGAATAGAGTAGATCAGCGTATATAATGCAAGATCAATAGGACAAAATTAATTTGTACAGCACTGTCTCTTAGACAGTGAGTACGATGTTAGTTGTCTGGGCATACATTACGTTATGTGCTTTTAGCTTTGCAAATTTTGTTTCATACAATTTAGATATTGTTTGAATAGAAGCCTTCATTTCTTGTATCGACTTATTTTATGCACACCTGCATGTTCGTGACAGAGAAATCCTTTACCTGAACACACTTGGGGGAAATGGTTCAGAAGTTGAAACTAGTGAAAGCGTGAATGAGTTTCTCTGCGGGTCACTGGGAGTTCCTCTGGTCAACTTTGAGACAAGTCTGAAAAATTATGTCAGTCTTCTCTGCCCCCTCTCTTCTTGTCTAATTCCCTTTGACTTTGACCTTACATGTCCATTTCCAATAGAGAAGCCTTCAGATGAGTCCTTTTACATAAACTCCGTAGCCAAGGATATCAAGTCTCAGCCACTTGCAGAGAAAACAGCCCCTGGAAAGAAGCCTACTACTGGTCTGGCTACTCCTCCCAGTGGCCCTGCAACAACTGTTGATGCATATGAGAGACTTCTTTCTTCAATTGCTGAGTTTTTCAGCTTTGGGAAGCTTTTTAAGGTTCTGTAGTTATAGTTTTATTTCAATAATGCCTATGTCAATCTTTTATCAGTAGAGATTTACTTAAAGGGATTTCTTTTCTTGGCAGTCATCTGCTCCAGTTGAGTTGACTGAAGTGGGAACAGAATATGTGATTAATGTCGGGGAACACATTTTTGATAGGCAAGTCGTGTTTCAATACAACTGCACCAATAGGATATAGGTGGTAGTTGCTGGAAAGTGTAACCCTTTATGGGTGATTCAAAGGCAAAGCATACTGGAATGAATTTGTTCATTTGCATCTTTTATAAATCAGGTCAACAGAGTATAAGTAGAGAGGATTGCTAATGTCAGAGGGCCCAAGGCAGGTACTACAGTCCCTCACTGGAGTTGTACAATTGATACATCAGATAGGTTCACAGCATCCATTTTCTAGCATGTATGTTCTTAAACCAACATCTCAGAGGGCTGCATGCCAACAAGGGTGATGACTGTGCTCACAGCTTCAACCAGGCTCTACCTAGGGCCAAGGCCATATTCATCAACCCGCTCATCATCTGCGCCCATGCTTTCCCATGCATTTCTGAATTTGGACACTCCGACTCTCAGCATGTAACCTGCTGAAACAACCTCAAGGTCCTCAAGCTGATATTTCAACTTCAATGCCATCTTCCTCTGCTTCGCCAGTGGACGAATCAACCTGATAGGGAGGTAAAATACGTAAGATATTCAAACTCAAAGAGTAGAACTCGTCTTTTGATTGCATTTTCTTCCATTATGGAAGTTGATTATGAAATTTTACTGGGTAAAATTCAGAGTAATCGCATTAAGGTTTATGGGTTTTTAGATTACAAGTTGTCAGTACAGAATGCGAACTCAATTCCACAAGAGAATGTGACCATAAAGTAGCACGTATGCTTCTACCATACCAAATTTTTTCAAATGTTGAGGCAATTAGTAAGAGGATTTTATATGATCTACAATATCTGACAATGACAACAGAAGATATCAGAACAACCGCTTACGGAAAGACAAGCCACTACTTGAACACTCTTTAGTCATATTACATCAAACATGATCTCGAGGATGACAAGTCACTCTTCTCTGAACTATAAGCTGCAGAATAATGAGGGGATAATTTAAGTAAAGCCAACTTATACCTCTTTAATTATGAACTTCAAATATTGGGGAATTTTCCAATGGCAGGCCCACCGTCAGGCTTTTCAAATGCCACAAAAGTCTGTCCAGGTGAATTGTAAGGAAGAGATCGTAGAGGTCTGTATGAAACTTCCGAGAACTCCTCTGCATCTGAGGAATCCACAATAACAGCAACATAGAAACAAATTCAAAAACTAAAGTTGCAGTCTCAGGCAATGTGTCAAAGCACAATATGACAGTTTTAGAGAAAACTTTGAGGCATGATAGATACAGATATCACACAAGCTCTTTCCACCTCTTCGCTTGCCCTGAAGTCCACGAAATTAAGTAAATGAGCTGACGCTTTTTTCATAGCGACAGTAATTATGCGGACCCTATTGGACCTATCCTTTCCGTACAAGTGGTTGTTCTTTTTTTGACATACCTTGCACTCAAGGTTGTTAAAGTTTAGTGGTCAAAGACATTGAGACTAATAAGTAAACAATGACATTGAAAGATGGAAGGACGCAGAGGACTTTCTTTTCTCCAACTCAATGGAGATTGGCAATCGCCATTTTTTTTTTATTCTGTGGTTTGATGTACTCACTTATCATCTATTATCGTCCTGTGAAGCGAAAGAGAGGTTGTTTTATGTCTTTAGGGAACAGAAGTGGTCCCAAGCAACTCCAGGTCCCACAGCTGCCTATGGTCTGGTGCATACATTGGGAACGTGAAGGTCCTGGTGCGCTTATCATTTGGAATAGATGGTCAGAGAGAAGTGGCGACGAAGTTGGCCCTGTGCTCCGAGGATGAAAGCGTCAGTGATGCCATACACGAGATTGTAGCGAGCGGTGGATTTGCGCAATTAATTTTGCTACTCTTATGCCAATTAGAAAGGAGAGCTGAAGTGGATGGTCGCAGAAGAGACCAAAACTTCTCTGCATAGGGGGGGTGTGATTTGTGCGTCTCCGCTTCATTCTCTGCAAAGGGGGGGGGGGTGTGATACGATTTCTAGTGAATAGGGAGCAAAGGAAGATCCTGGATCAGGCTTTTTCTTCATATTCTTCTTCTGTTATCTGGCCAACTTCGCTTGGTCGAGCCTGCCTACCTCGGTGATCCTATGCATATATGATGAACATGGCGGCAATTTGCTATATTTAAATTTTGAACTATCTAATAATTGCTTGGATCATGCTTCTCTCTCTCTCCCTCTTCTTTTTGATTCGAGCCGGTCGAAGTGCAGGAATTGAATACGGTGGCAATCATCGGAGGCTCTATGTTTTTCCATCACGGTTGCTGTTGGATGTGCTGAGACAAACATGATGTCTTGGAAATTTGACCTGTTTCTTCAGACACTAGCAGCGTGGGAATTCCTTGTCCAACTTTGAGATTCCTGCTAAGATCACGCTGGATCCGGTGCTCTTTTTTCCAGACATTGTCTCAATCTTGTCAGTAATTTTATCGCCGATGAGGAGGATTTCCCATCGACTTGATGCGAGCTCTAATGAACCAAAAATCCGTCGTCGGACTGAAAAAATTTTCCCCATGATGATGAGAAACTTGTGAACTGGGGGTGTCAGGTTTCAAAGGGGTAAAGTCTGATGCTCTCTCTTGTAATGATAAGAATTTGTAAGTGATAATTTGGCTTGAGTTGCAATGAGGACTCGCCTATGATGACTCGATTCTTATCATGAGGATTGTTAATTATGCTGTGAATAGTGAGGCTCGTGTTATTTCTACCTCTCAAATAGCTTTTATCCAGATTTGAAATAATCCAGTAACCCTCGTTAGAGAAATTCATTAATGGTAAAATTGATGAAAGAACAAGAACATATCTTAAATATGAATCGATCGGTCTCGTTGATTTTTATCCGTTTTTCCATGATTGTTATTTCTTCTTTGATGTTCAACTAAGAAAAGCTTATAGATTCATTGTTTTCTCTTTTACGAGAATATGCTATGATGCGAATAGGATATATAGTCAACTTAATAATTGGATTTCTATTTCAAAAGAATATCAATAAAGTTATGGTGTCTAGAACATTTAATTGCAATCTCTTATAAATGACATCATCTTTCACCACTATCCGTTATTTTCCTTTCGTTTTTATACAAACTTCTTTTCCTCTCTTACATTTATTGATGTGCATAAGCTGAATCTTACAAAGGATTTTTTTTGCAGTGAGTTTGAACCTTGTTGATAATATTTTTTTTTATCATATCTCAGATCTAAGTTATATTCATAAAGGGTTCAACACATTAAACAAAAAATTCTACCAAAACAAAATATGAACCAAAAAAATGTACATGACCCGAGGGAGTTATTAGAGATTCAATTTCTGAGAGAGATTGTAAATAGATGTTCTAGGTACCATAACTTTGTGAACATTCTTTCAAAATAGAATTCCAATCATAAAGATGATAAAAAAAAATACTCAAATTTTAGAGGATTCAATTTAAAAAAAGGCAGTGAATTTGTCATCTTATCTTTTTCAGACCCAAAAGAAGAAGAACAATAGTTTTATAAAAGGGAATTAAAATCTCAAGATTGAATGATCTACATGATCATACATCAGATAATAGTCTAAAAAATATGTTCATTAAGTGCCAAGACATTATAAAATTGAATAAGCTCCATCATTGCCAGGACTCGAACTCGGCTCTCAGCCACATATCCTAACCGCTGGCCGACGACGGATCACTTGACACATGGTGACCAAAACGTATGATTGAAAATCAATGTTGTCTTCTTAAACGGAGGGACATGTGTTATCACTAATATCATGTGTTTTGATGAAAAGTTATGTTCTTTTCAAGGACATGCCTCTTTTGACCATGTATTTTTATGTAGCATTTTGGAAGGAAATCGCTTTTTTTTTTAAGATCGTATTATGGATACAACATTACCCTGTTTTGCCTTCTTCACTTCTATAATTTACACTCTTCTTTTTCGGAAGTCCCACAACAGATAAAAGCAAAATAAAGTACGAGTTGTTAAAACTTATTTACTACATCGGAGGACTAGGTAGAATATGTATATCATGGCTGTGACTTCTCTTATTTTCTGTGGCAATGAAATATATATATGAGTCTCTCTATCTCTCTATATATATACACGTATGTATCACCTATAAATATGAGAAGGGAAGCCCTTACAACTGAGTACAATGACAAAAGTTCTTCAACTACACCATTATTCCTTATTCTTCCTTATATAATATCTAAAAGCGTAGATCTATCACACTTCAGGTGCTCTCACCATAGGAAACACAGCCATTGTAACTTGCAATTCAGACATCCACACTTCAGGTGCTCCCACCAGGGTAAACACAGCCACCGTAACCTGCAATTCAGACATTCAGTTCAAATAAATAATAACCCACTACTGAGATAAACTCATTCCACATTACTAACGCAGGAAGGATATCGAAATTCTGTCCATCGAATGACACGCCATGAATATAGATTGCTCGCTCTGGCTCGTTTCCTAATTACTAGAGTTTTCAGAACTAGAGTTTTGTCTCGGATGAATCAGAGCAATAGTCGCGAGTTCGAACGTGGACATCCCCCTCTTGTATCTATCTTGATTCTTAAGAACTTAAGGTTTTGGTGAAAACGATTTGTAGCATATATAGTTACAAAACAAAGGCCGTCTTTGGTGGACTAACAACTTGATTGAGGTCATGCATATAATCATTAGAAGTATATGCATCTCGCGCGACTACACACGTGTCTAGAAGGACATTAGATATTAAGAATACATATATGGGTGTTCATTTACACATGTTGAATTAGAATGTCTAGGTTAAGTGTGAGTACTTATGGAGCTACGCTACGGAAGACTTACTAGGATTGCTCGTTGTGAGCACTGCCGTCTGAGAGAAATCGCAGTTCCAAGGGTTCCTGCCGGCAGTTTGGTAGTAGAGGTTCATGGCAAAAGCTGCGTGTGACGCTACTTTGTTCGGCTCGAAGCAAGCACCGCCTGCTTGGATCGGACTGCAATCAATGTGTTGGCCGCAAGCATAGTCGAGATTCTTTTGCAATTGAGCGTCGGAAACACCGGATTTGGGAACACACCAGCCCATTTCAGTTGTTTTTGGTGTTGGAATCGCTGGAGCTTGTGGAGAAGCTGGGGTCTGAAACACAGGAGAAACTTTGAGAACTATTTAAGTGTTAATTTCGAATTTTGCATCATGTAAGAGTAGGAGAATTGGATTTCCTAAATGCGGTAACTTATCAAATATATATACCAGCCTACCATGAATCCATTACTCTTTCTAAGCAACCATTATCCACCATAATATACTTTAAAATAAAGTAGTGTATGCACAGATGATGTCCACAACTTATGGATTTGATTTATGAAGCTGTCCCTGCAACAGATACAGCCTATTGCATCCGAGTGGCTCTCCGTTGTTGAATACAGCACGATTCCTGAATTGTCTATTGCATCCGGCCGAAATGAAGAGCCATAATGGTGTAAAGAAGAGCGAAGGTAGTTGTTTTACCTGGCCACTCTTGGCAAGACCAATGTCGTAAGTCATGGTCAGATCAGACCTGAACAGTCCAAATGATCGTTCAGAAGTAGGCCCTGGTTTCAAATCCTCGTCGTAGAGTGCGAAAATGTAGGTATCCACGGACTTGCCGGGCATCAGTGGAGTGCCAACCATCGATCTAAGGTGGGTGAGCAGATTGCCGTTGTAGGCCTTAGCATTCTCTACGCTAGGCCCGACCTCATTGATGTCGCCATCGTGCGGCCACCCCGTCTCTGCAACCACAATTTCAATGTCCTCGTACCCCAAAGCCTTCAGGGCAGAGTAAACAGCATCAACCTGCAGATTGTGAGTTTGCTCATTTATCAAGTGATCTCACATTTGTTCTTCAGATAAAAGCACACGTAACATGTCGCTAAGCTAGTTGATGAGATCTACTCTATCCCCGTGGCTAAATTTTCACCCACATTATCGAAGGGGCTTTGACACTGCAGCGACCACTTTTTTAATTTCTCATCCGCTTTAGATACATGGCCAGGATGATGCGCGAAGACTTTTGTCTGAAATTTTTCCTCTGGAAAGCCTGTCAGCCAGTTACCAATTACTACAAATCGCATCAAGGAACCTTAAGGTTCCTATCACCTCACAGCACAAGATGATCACCTTTCTGAAGCGATGAGCTAAGTAAAGTGCAGTTGTCGATTTTACCGATTTGAAGTGGTGCCGGTACGTCTTGGTCATATATAGCACCAGAATCAGATGCTTTTCAAGAGAAGATGGTAAGATTGAAAAAATGTCTGAATGGGAGTCTACAGTGACTCATAGCCACCAAGAATAACCCGTTCTCCAGTAAGTTGGAAGTTCTAAGTCGTATGTTCTTCTCTGAAGCAAACTATGTCAGCTAAAAACACTTTCTACCACACCATCAATAAACCCACAAAGAGGAAAAGAAAACTAAAGCGTCTCTCTTGCCTCCTTCTGCTATACCCCTAAACACAGGAGAACTACAGCATCTCCTCAGCTCATCACAAGTAGAATCTAAACTATGAGAGAACTGATCGGGCAAGCTCTTATTTTTAGCGGTTAATGAGGGGAAGATCATTAAGTACTATGGAATTTGGACACAACAAGGCGGTACACCGCAAAACCTGCAATTCTATGGGACCATATTGCTAGTAGAGAACCCAACGTAAACGAAGGAGGGGTGGTTGTGGACTCACTTTTTCTGAAGTCTTACTCTCACAGAACTTATTCATTGCTCAGTTGAGGCCCACCATTTCTTAAACAGGTACCATCCGTTTGAGAACAAATGATCCAACGCACGCAGCAGATCAGAAGTCCTTAATTAGCTCGCCCTGAGCCCGAAGTACTAACTGGACTAGCATGGACAGATAAATTACTCTGTTGGGTCGAGCTCGCCCACATAGGCTTGCTTGGATCCGCCAAGGCTCAATCCCTTTTTCACTTTTTTCATATTTAATCAAGCCTGAACTTAAACAAGTTGAACTCGGGCTTGATTTCAGCATCGAGCGGTGGACAACCAAGTCAGGCTACACGGTGAGGCCATAGCCATTGTCATAAGAGAGAGGAAAGGAAAAACTGGCCCTCAGAAAGAATCAAACGTTAACGCATTTGACTGTTAGACGCGTACACACAGCACGAGTGCAAAAAGAACATATTAAGAAAGAACAATTGGTTTCAGCAGAGATGGGCCGAGAGCCCTCTCCCCCAGGACCAGATCCCAGGAAGAGGAAAAACAATAAGAAGGAAATAAGGAAACCAAACCCACCTGAGCGTCGAACATGTTCATGTACTTGAGGCCAGTCCCCGAGTCGACCACCCCCATGTTGGGCTGGAACAGGCAGTACGCCAGCATGTCGGGCCTCGGTTCGCTCTGGTACGCTAAGAACGGGTACGGGTTGATGGCGAGGGGCGACCCGTTCTCCCGCTGGAACTCCAGCACGTCCTTCATCTGGCCCTCGAACGACGGCTGGAACTGGCCCGACGACGGCGGGTAGGACTGGCTCAGCAGCGACATGGCGTGCACCGTGGACACCCTCACCTTCCCGCCCAGCCCGACGGCGGCGATGGCCCCCTGCATGTTCCGCATCGCCGGGAGGAGCTGCGATATCAAGTTCTGGTCGTTGGACGTCAACACCTGCAAAACAAGAAGAGTCCGCTTTCTTTTAGTCTTTTCTTGATGTCAACTCCATCAAAAAGAGAAAAGGGATAGCATCATCTATCACATCACTCACACCCGCCAACGAGCCAGATGAAAAAACTTGGGCCTTTAACGCTTATCAGCTGCATTATTCGCGTCAATGAGGATCGTTTTCCAGTTTGTGATTACGAGTGTCGTGGGGAAGAACTGAAGTGAACTTAAGCTACATGAATTTCGAATGACGACTTCAATGCATTTCGACACATCCTGAATTAGCTCTTCTTGAGCCTGGGAATATTGGAATTGACGGCTTATGCTTTGATTTTCCATTTCAGAAGAATAGAAAGAGCCACCAAGAGTGCTGTGGGATTCACCTCATTGCCCACCGTGACGAGGGTGATGTTGCTGGCGGGATAGAACGGGTGAACGTTGGAGCGGACCCACTGAGCGGCCACGTTGGGGTCGGAGGCCAGCGACGGTAACTCGTCGTTGGCCGCCCCGATCACGATCCCCAAGCCGGTGTTGGCCAGCGCCTTGATTATCACGGGGTTGGCATCGTACAGCCTGACCTTCCCGATCGTCGTCGACTGCAGGAGCTTTGCCGTGGACTCCGGCGGAGGAAGATTGTCGGCATCGTGCCCGTAGTTCACCCCGACGAAGGACTGCGACCCTGCAGAGAAAAAGACGGGGCAAAAGGAATAACTACGGTTAGACACGTTCTTTTAGCAAACTCACCCCGCCTCTACACTCGCTCACGATTAGACAACTTACAGGCCAAATGAGAAGAGCCAAGGAGAAGGAGGAGGAGAAGGGAGAGAGAGGAGGAGTTGGAGAGAAGGGAAGCCGCCATGGATTCTCGATGAGCTGAGAGGAGGTGGAGCTGAACACGGAGTGAAACTGTGTGCAGTCTTCTTGTGTTTGAATACTCGGTGCAGAGAATTCGAGCGCGAGAAGGTGATACATATAGGAAGTGATATGTATCGGAATTTGGGGGTCTCTCTCTCTCTCTCTCTCTCTCTCTCTCTCTCTCTCTCCCCCCGCATCAAGTCAACGTCGCAGTCAAGTCCACGGGGGTAGTTTCGGAATTAGAAATTTCCGGCCGGGGGGCAGTCAAGTCCACGGGGGCAGATTCAAGAGAGTGTTTGTGGACCGGCCGGCTGGTTTAACCACCGGACCCTTAACGTTATTCACCCCAAAAATTTCCCAATTTCCAAATAAAAACAGGAAAACGGAAATAGAAATTTTAGTGAGTGAGGTAAAATCCGGCCGGAAAAAAAGGGTGAGAAGGAAAGAAAAGAGAGTTTAACGTTCTAAAAAATCATACGGTCAAAGGGTCTTTATAAATTTTGTACATTTACAATCTTGTCAGAATTATGTATTCTGTTATCATTAATGTTGCATTCGAAATCATCGACGGATTTTATGCATATTGCTGTGAATAATATATAGAAAGCACCATTCGACCTAGGTTTTCATGTGTAAGTATCAAAACTTCATATGTCATTCAGATCTTACACGTTGAGAACGTATTTTTCTCAAACCCAACTTTTTTGAAAATCAAGAATCCAGAAGCGTCTTCTCTTTGATTTGAAGGAAAGGGCTTTTTACACCGTTAATGGTGGTTGGCGTGGCATCAAATATACCAGATGAGAAAGCTTGACGGGTCAAAGTCTCTATCCGGATTTGCCTCGAAACATACCAAAAGCCGTCTTGGTCAACCCTCCTTAAGAGGTTGTGGGGAATTTGGCCCTTTGAATGAAGTTGACGTGGTGTCTGTCTCGTCTAGGGACCATATTCTCCATGGTTTTAGGGTTGCTTTAGTGCGACAAGATGTTTTGCATAGATTGGGTGGATTACATGTGTCCAAAAGGGAAGATAACAATCGAAGTTGAAGTTCTGTATAGATTTATTGTCAGATTATTGAGATTAAGTGTTTTAATGTAAAGTTATTCTATGGACATTTAATTGAAATAGACTATATGCATATGATTTTTCTAGACTTGCTTTTATCGAATGTGACCCACTTGCTTACCGAGCAACAATAAGAAAAATAGAATGAGATATGGAATCGTAACCCATGATTTATACGGTCCAAACTCCAACCCACGATTAATTGGTCTATCTTCTTCCTTCATTGGCCATCAGGGCCTCCATTACTTTTTACAAAGTGAAGAACAAAAAAGCTCTCACATCCTCCCGAGTTAGAAACTTCATCAAATTCGAGTTTCGCCCTCGATCCCTCCTCAATTAAGTGATCGCGTGACTCGAGAAGCTTCATTTGATAATAGTTGAATTGTAATATAAGTACGATCAATCTATAAAATGATATGACGATGACTAATACTATCATAAAGCTTGAGATTTGACTCTCGATCTCGCCTTATCACATCAAAGTGGACGAAATCACCTCTAGACTTTCCATCTTTCTTTCTTTCTTCTGCCTTCCCTGAACTTACTCTTCAAGTACATATGATTTGAGACAAATCTCTTGCTTTTTAGGTTTTTTCCTAGAATTGAGCAGGTAGTGCACTAAATTCGCTGACGTGGCATCATCCCATTGCCTTGCCTACGCGTCACTCTAGGACGGTGAAATAGGCCGACCCATTGTTTTTCCCCCCCTTGCACACGTGCCGTTAGACTTTTGGCGACTTCCTTGAACCACCCGACCTTCCGGATGAAGGCATCTTTTTTATTACATTTACATGAAGTTCATCTCCACGCTCAAAAAAATTATTTTCCAAAAAAACAATAATCTGCATCGATTATAAAAATAAATGAATTAAAAATATGTAGATATAAATTATCGTTAATAATATATTATCATTCAATGATTATTTCAAGTGATATAGAAAAATATTTTTTTCATATAATTTATTTTTTTACGAAATAAATAAAGTCTATAAAAATGAGATTATTTGCTTGTTTAGACGGCTTGTTATCAACTGTCTCGCTCATACACCATATCTATACCTACTTGTATCATGATATCAGTACGTCTCGAGCTTTCAAGGAATTTCAGGACTTGACCGGTCATGTTGTTTCATGAGGAATGGTGTTCGCTGAATTGATAGTTTCACTAAACAATCATGCTAGCATGAAAATAATTGTAAAGTACACCCTTTTTGAAATTTAGGAAATCATTTGACGTTTGCAAATTGAAAAGCACGACTTGATGTCATGATAATGACGGGGGTATTTGTTAGATGTTGGTGGCCGCTTTCACACGTGATGGAGCACTTAAATCTAAGACCCTCGACTTTGTTGATGAAACCAATATATTTTACAAAACCTTAGATGTTTAAGCTGCCTTCCCTTTGCATTTTGGTTTTTATTTCTTTAAGGGCATGTCTGTTTTGCAAAAAAAAAAATGTTTTTCGGCATTTGATTCATTTAGAAAAGTGAGTCAACGTAAAGGATTTTTCTACCAAAACTCAAATTCAGCAAAATGATTTTTCCTTTGAAAAATCGAAAGAAGGTTTCTGAAATATAAATAGGCATTAGAACTTACGCTAAAAAATTTATACTTGAGCATGAAAACCCCAATGTTAGATCTTAGGTCCCAGCATTTAGGATCGCTTTAAAAACATTTGTAAAAAGAGTTTGAAAATTTTAATTATTTTTTAGTTTTGAAAATCCCAACCTTGGTTCTTGAACTCCAGCGCTTGAACCTAAGTCCGTTGTGGTCACGAAAGTACTAATAACTGTAATTCTTCACAATAGAATATTGTTGCAATGAGAAAGAACGAATTTATTAATTGTATCATTCGCAATCATCCGAATTTTCTGGTATTGTTCAAATCAATCGTAGACTTTATTCGAACAGATAAATCAATAGTACTCCTCCGCCGTACTCAACCAAAAAATCGGGAATATCGACTGAGTTGTATGGCATCATCCCCTATCGATGTTTATTTAGTTTGGAATGTGTGATTTGATCACAGTTTATGGCCGAAAAGGCAATCAGGGCTGGAGGAAAATATGTTGCCTGCGTATAATAGAGGAAGTGTATGCCAAGGCCATGTTGGCATCCTGTCGGCAGAAAGAAACAACAGCAGCAACTTCTCCCGTACTTTCAACTTCCAATGCAAAAGCAGACATCGCATTGCTGTCATCTCTCCCTCTCCCATCGTTTCACCCATATCGACATGATTGATGTGATTAGAATTCTAGTCTCGAGTGTTTCATATGAAGGATGCCTGGATAATTACTAAATTAATCATAAATTTATTATATCAATTAATTTAAATTTTTAAAAATTTTATTGATGTAGTCTACGATTTTTACGTGAAATTCCGGTCCAATAATCATTGGCTATGGACAATTAATCACCACCACATGGACGATTTTTAAGGTCAATTGGCTAAAATGTTACATAGGAATTTCGCTCGAATGTGTTTAATCATATTAAAAGAATTGGAAAACTTAAACCTAAATTAGTATCCGTATAGTAACTTAAATTTTCGAAGTTTCCCTATTATTTTGAGAAGCAAACTAGGGGCCGATTCCATTAATCACCCCCTATGTATTATTCTTTTTTTCTCGAAAAATAAAATAAAAATAAAAAACCAATAGAAGGCTTATATGATATTAGTAAGTATGATACATGAATCTGGACAACCTATGTACTAGTTAGCATGAATTGCAAATTACATTAATCTTTTATGTTACTAGAAAAAATTATGAGAACTCTCTAGATTAAATTGATCATGAAATAAATCATATGATTTTCTATTTTCTCATTCTTGAAATTATTTATCTAACTATCATTATTATATACTAAATTTCATATTTAAAATGCCATTATCATAGACACAGTTTTCCTATTATGGTGGAGAGAGAAGGGGGGGGGGTGGGGAAGAAGGGAAGCCGCCATGGACGCTCGATGAGGAGGGTATGGATTGAACTGGGCGGGCCTCTAATGTTTGTAAAAGCGGTACAAAGAGTTCGAGCATGAGAAGCAAATAATTTAGAGATAATTTCATAAATAGTCTATAAATTTTAATTTAATATATAACATTTTTTTATTTTTTTAAATCTATTCAATAAGATTTTTGAAATTTTCACAGATATTCAATCTAGTCCATGAATTATCTGGTTCATGAACTAAATTGAGTATATATCAAAAGTATATGAACAATGCAAATTGGATTAGAGTTCAGAGCTCGCACTATAACAATTAAAATATGAAAGATCACATTGGACATCGTATTCAATTTCCACGGGCCATTGCATCATCTTTTTACCTAAAATAATTTTTTATAAAGTCAAGATTAAGGAAAGAGAGAAAAGCAAAGGGAAATAATGTGAAGCGGAGGAAAATAACGGGAAGGAGAGGAGAAGCGGATGAGATGGAGTGGAGAAGTTTCGGCGTGAAAGAGCAGGGGTCAAGTCAACGGGGGGTGTCAAGTCGACGGGGGTGGTTCCGTAATTAGAACCGAATCTGGGGGCTCTTTGTGGACCCCGCTGGTTTAACTACCCACCCTGCGGGAATGGATCCCCAGGTTAGGGGCGACCTGCTTTGCCCTCAACCGTTCGATTTCAGATCGGATGGCTAGGAACAAAATATATATTTTTTTAAAAAAAGAAAGAAAAATAAAAAAAGCCCATCCTCATTTAATGGGAATTGTCCGATTTCAAATTGGACGGCTCCCATTGTAGGTCACTCCTGACATGCAAGTACACAAGTAAGGGGATTCAGGTCCCTCGTCCCTACACGTTATTCTCCCCAAGATTTTCCCAAATTCCAAGTTAAAAACAGAAAAAAAGAGAAAATCTTAATTTTGGAGGGAAAGGAAAAAGGACATAACAACATTTTTAAGAAATCACGTACTTAAAAGGTTTCCCAAAATTTTGTATGTCTATGCTCGTACATGAATTATGCATTTTTGTTATCATTGATGTTCCGATTAAAATTATCAACGAATTTTATGCATATTCCTGTAAATTATATACGGAAAAAACCACTCGACCTAGGTTGCTTGCCGGCCCGAAGAACGAGTGTTTCGGTCGCGTTCTTTCAATGTGGAAATCAGAGTTGGTAAACACAAATTTGAGACCCATATTCAATGATATGGATTATGATTGGGTTGTCTTGAGTTTCAAAAATAAAAGAGTTATTTAATAACTTAATGTATTTTAAATGGGTCATACGTATGTTACCTAACTATCTTAATTGAATCATTATATAGTCATTTGTTTATTTTATATTTTTTTACTTTATTTTATTTTCATCTTTTTTCTTTTTAGAAATAAAAATTTGAGTTAGTTTATATTTTCTTTTTTTCCCTCTTCCTCAGCCAATTGCTGAGAATGGCGACGCCTAGCAATCAACCTTAGTCGAGGGCTAAGCCTCACCAGCCTGACCTGAGTCTAAAGGAAAATCAAATTTAAAATAATTAAAAAAATCAAATTTAAAAAAAATATGTAATTTATCTGCATAAACTTTTTATAAGAAACAAATTTTCTAGATTTGATCAAATATGAAAATATTTTAACAAAATGAATCGGATCGAGTATGAATTGTGAAACTTGCATTGTAGTGAATGGATCACAGTTGGATTATGTGGATTAATTTGGATCCAATCATGCATAACCCAACGCAGCCCATCCATTTGACAGGTCCAGTGGAAATGGAAGTTCAATGAAATAGAAAACTTGGATGGGTCTTCCTAATACATTTGCATTGCAATACATTTAATTCAATTTGGATGCACAGCAGGAAAACTCCCAGTATGATATGTGGGCATGTAAGGTCACTGCAATAAAACGTGAGACATTCCTTTCCCCTCCAGTCTCACCCGAGCTGACAAAGTTTACAGGGGCTGTGTCCTAAAAAGGGGAGAATTTCCAGCATTTATAAGTGAAATACGTTAGAAGCAAGACAGGATACAAGACAGGTGTCATGTACACAGTACATTTATCCACAGAAATCTAATTCTTGTATGAATCGACACTGCAAGAAGGCGAAACCGCGAGTTTAGCAATGTGAATCATCTTTGCCTCGATCTATCAGGGTGAATGTTATGTGACGCGACCCCCCTCGATGGAAGCGGATTTCTCTCTCGAGCTGACTGGTGTTCCTGCAATCATGTGGAGATAATTCCCTGACTGAGATTTCAAATTCGAATAAAGATTAGCCAAGGTAAGAGCTTATCACACAGCAAAGTTTTGGTAGAGGAAATCGATACGGCTATAATTTATTTAGAGTTGTCCCTCCTGTGACAGTGCAGTTGAGACAACCGAATCAAGTGAACATTTAAACAATTCAGTCAAGATGTGACAGCAACCATTCTTCCAATGGAGCTATCATGTCTACCTTGTGATGGAGAGTCACCTTTGTTAGCAAAGGCACACTTAACCCTCACAGAATCAGAGTCACCATCAACTTCCTCATACTATTCTGCAAAATTTGTCTCTTCGGGTTTCTATTCGTTAAGATGCTGCAGAAAGTTTTAATCCCAACAAAGCATACATGAGGAAACAAAATGCAAGATTCTAGGCTTTGCACCTGAGGAACATGTGCAACAGGCATTCATAGTAGAAAATTGGTGACAGCACCGATAAAGCGATTGAAAACTCAGTAAAATGACTTGGTAACATAAATTATGCTCAGCAGTAAGCGATGGACTGCAAAAGATACATACTTTTACAGAAGATGAGAACTTACAGCACGGAAAGGGAAATCATCCGTCTCGAGCAGGTGAACAATTTGTCCCATCTTTGGTCGTTTGCTGGCGTCTAAGTCTATACAGCGCAGACAGACCAACAAAACCCTCTTGAGAGCTCTAGGAGGGGGCCGAACTGCAATTAAGGGATCAACAAGGTCTTCCCCGCGATGACTCGCTACCATTCCCTTAACCCAGTCAACCAAGCTCATCTGACAAGCACGCCAAAGAAATCTCTCGAAGTTAAGTAATGTTCATAGGTCATTTCTGACAAAATTATCATAGGAAGCAATATATTCACCTCTGCTGCTGGTCTGGAATAGTCAATTGGAGTTCTTCCGGTCACAATTTCCATCAGTAAAACCCCAAAACTGTATACATCACTCCATTCATTAAGCAAGCCCGTGCTTGCATATTCAGGAGAAACGTAACTGCAAAGATAATCAGGAGGCACTCAACTTCTCTACATTATGAGCTGCATGGGTAGACTGGAATGGATAATTCCTTAAACTTGATGAAGAGGTGTTTAGAGAAGAACGAACCCGAAAGTGCCCATTACACGCGTAGTCACATGGCTAGCCTCAGACCCCAATAGTTTTGCAAGGCCGAAATCTGATATCTTTGGATTCCATCTTTTGTCCAGAAGGATATTGCTAGATTTTACATCCCGATGCACTACTTTCGGTTCTAAACCTTCATGCAAATAGGCTAGTCTGGAAAGAAAATGAGATCACTGAAGTAAAACATGTAAGTCAGAAAACAAAGTTGAAGCGGCAAAATGCTCTAAAAGAAGAAAATGCCCACTGGGTTTAAATTTCATTTGCTTTTGCAAATCATTTGCCAGTCCGAGGACGTCGTGTCTTTGTGCTTTACAATTGACACCCTGATAAATTTCATGGCCTAATGCTGAGAGAGTCAAACCAATGAAATGAAAGAAACACTTGATACAAACACCATGACTACTAGTGATTTAAAACACAAGTCAAAGTGAAGGCAAACTTCCATAAAGTCAGTAGAACTGAAAGAATCAGAGGTGACGGTGGCACACACCCTTTAGCTGTTCCAACTGCAATTTTCATCCGAATGTCCCATGTCAAAGGGCTAACAGGTCCAACATCACCATGCAACCATTGCTCCAAATTCCCATTATCAATGTATTCATAGACAAGCATCCTGAGGTCATGAATACTAGTTTCAATAGGGACCTTCATGTAGAACTTTGCCTCAAAGAAAAGTTTCTACAACGTCGATCGACATTACCTTTGAGAACCCTCTGCACAGTATCCAACCAGCCCGACCAAGTTTTTATGTCTTGCTTTGCCTATGGCTTCCACTTCAACCTTGAACTCCTTCTCCGCCTGACTCCTGAAAACAAGTAACTAGCCTTGGCTATCATTCAGGACATTGCTGTTTTATGAATCTCTTAGAGAAACCGAATTTGGCAAGTCGTATGTTGATAAGCTTTTGAAACTCTGGTCCTTAGCTTCATGGGTCAAATGCAACATGACTGGCCTAAGAAGTGGATTCAAAGCCCATGATACATGGGGTCAGACAATATCTACTGGACACCTGATCCATGTAATGACACAGAAGAATACCCCGCGTTGCAGAGCATCCTAGGAACAAGAAGACTTGCAATAAATTACTCGCATTTAAATTCAACTACTTTGCTTCTACTTGACCTCTTTAACGTCACTACTGAACCAAAGACAGAGAGAAACTATTAGAAAAGCATCCGAACGCGTGCTTAAAAGTACTGATTACTTGTTAAGCAGCCGAGCTGATATTTTATCCAATCACCACTTGAAAGAGGAATTATTCGAATAAATTATATCTGATTAGTATTCTAAGCGTTCGTTAATACAGCCCATTTTAAAACTAAGACAAGTCTCGGACGCAGAGATTTTCTTATCATTTTTCGTTTTCCAAATTACCATGATGTCTTGACAGAGAACAGATATGTTATGTGTACTGAAAATGCACATGGTTTTGTCACTATCTTCTTCTTCTTGTTCCGTGCAGAAGAAGTTTCCAGGAAAGTGTGTGCTGAAACTTTCTCGGGAACTCTTCGTCTCCCGGAAAAAACCACAGAAAACGAGAAACGGAATGCGTGCGCTAATGGGTATGGGTGCGTACTTTTTGTTGAGCAGGTTCTTCACAGCCACTGCAGAGCCATCGCTCAAGACGCCTCCGTACACGACGCCGTAACCACCTTCTCCGATCACGTTCTCCTCCGCGAATCCGCGCGTCGCGATCTCGAGCTCCCTCAAGCCGTACCACCGTCCCCACCCCATGTTCCTCCGCTCCTCCGCCGTCGCCGCACTCTCCCTCCGACGGCCGGACGCGTCCACATCGCTAGCTCTCCTCGTCTTCTCTCCCCCTCCATATCCAGTCTCATCCCCGCCGATCTCGACCTCCCGAAACTTCGCCAGTCCCGCTTCCGCGTTTACCACATCGACCTCGTCTCCAGAGCCACGCTCGACGCGATTCGCACTTGCTTTGAGCTCCACCATCGTCTTGGTCACCGCAGGAATGGAACCGGACCCGTGCTCCTGCCTCGCTCGGGCTTTGCGACCCTTGGGGCTCCTCAGCTTCGAGCAGATACAGAGGAAAGCGAGGAAGATGGCGACTACGCATACGACAACGACGACCCCCATTCCGACGAGGATGTAGAGCTTTAGGCCGAAGAAATGCGTCTTCGAGGTGAGAATGTGCGGAAAAGAATCGCCGGAGGCCGCCATGTCCACCGGCGAGGTGGATCTTCTCAGGAACTTGACAGAGCAACTCTTGGTGGAGTTTGACTGTGATGTATATAGCGGCAGAGAGAAGCAAGGGAACTTATAGCTGACGACTCTCTCTCTCTCTCTCTCTCTCTCTCTGGAGTGAAGGTGGACTTTCCATATTATGTTTTGATTTGCCAAATAAAAGTATATAAAATTGATTCATATGCATTGGTTATTCATATGAAAAACTATATAATAATTACTTCAATGAATTTAATATATGGTCATGAATCGTATATTTCGCACAAAAATCAACGGACGGATAACCCATTTTCTTCTTGTCTTTTTGGCTGTCGGTATCTCTTCGAAAAATGAGACAGACACAAAAATCTCCTAGCTTGTGACAAGTGTATGATTAAATTTTTGAAAAATTAAAATCTTTTACCCTTCTTAGAACCTAAAATTTATTTTTGTGAATCTAACTTGATATCCACCATCCTCGTTTTTGAAACCGCAACTCAAGGATATGAACTGAATGACAATCGAGTACTAAAGCACTTGAGTAGGACTTGAAAATATGAATCGAGATCTTTTCCTTTTGCACTCGAGATACGAAAACTAGAGTTAAAGTTTGGGCCTTTTCGACTTTAATTTCAACATCTGATACTGTTAAATTATGTCTCGAATTTGAATTCGGATAATGATTTGTTAAATCAAATTTTGTTGATAAAGATTTCCCAAAAAGATTCCTAATTTGGTTAAAGAAGTCTATCCTTTCTTGGACTCCATAGAGCTGCACAAAAGAAAAAATAAATCAAAAGAGGAAATAAAGATCATATCTTTATTTTAGGAAGCTGCCCAAAAGTTAGGATTTTGCTTTTGTGCACACACATTATAAAAAGGCTACGAAAGTTTTACTTCTTGACGCAAGTCCATAAATCCGTGAGTTTTTCTGAAACTAAAGTCCTTGAAGTCTCGCGAAACCTAAAGAAGAAACATTGACCAAAGACGAACACTGGAGTTCTGGATTTTAATGTACGTAAAGTGTTTCTATTTTGAGCTTGAACGCGTGGTGATTTTCAAGTAAGTGATTTATTCATAAGCACTTTGGGTTTTGGGTTAAATCTAGGTGTAGGAAACACTCAAGCGTATGAGTAATTGTAAACTCTGATTATCCGATTATGGTGGATTTTTCTTGTTGGCTCTTCACGTGGATGTAGGTACCGACATTCGAACCAAACCATGTAAATTTTTGATGTCCTTATTATACCTTGTTATTTCTCTGTGCTTTACGCATTGACATATTTGCAAGATCCTGGTTAGTTTCCGCATTAATTTACAATAATTGGTATCAGAGCTTGGGTTAGATATTCTGGATTGTGATTTGGAGCTTTTGCTTGTCTTATTGTTATTTGGATATCTTGTGATAAGCTAAAATTGAGAAATTTAAAGGAACGAACAACTTTGGGTTGTGGAGTCTCAAGATGGAGGCGTTATTGACAACTCTGGGTTTGGTAGAAGTATTAGAGGGCAAAGATAATTTGCCCCATACAATGAAAGATTCTGATAAGAATGTGTTGATGAGGAAAGTTAGGAGTTAAATCCCATTGAATTTATCGGATGAAGTGTTAATAGCGGTAGGCTAGGAGAAAGATGCCGTAGCGTTGTGGGCAAAACTTCAGGCGCTCTATATAACGAAAGGTTTGAACAATCACTTGTACATGTTAAAGATGATGTTCTAGTTCAGAAATACTAAAAAGTTATGGGAGCACTTTACTGATTCATTATTGTAGGGGCGTACTACGATTACCTCAGAAGAGGTAAAGTCCGCCTTGTTTATTAAAGAGTGGCAGAGAAAGTTGCGAGATGACAGTTTGGCGCAGGATGTGGCGCGAGGACTAGTGATTCGGGGTAGAGAGCAATATCGAGGGTCCAGTAGTAGTAGAAGAAAAAACATATCAAAATCATGCCATATAAAGTCCAAGGGATACGTGGACTACTTTGAATGTCACGAAGAAGGGCACATTAGGAGAGACTGTCCAAAGCGGAGGAATAAAGTTGATAGGCAAAATGCCACAAGCAGTGTGACAATCGTTGCCGATGGGAGCAATGGTGAGCAGAAGCCGTTTTATGTGTGACTACTACTTCATCATGAGATGAATGAGTGCTAGATTCGGAGTGTTCTTATCATATGACGCCTCATAAGAACTGGTTTATTACTTACCAGACTGCAGATGATGGTAGAGTTCTTTTGGGGAATAACGCAGCCTGTAAGATTGTGGGGATAGGGACAGTTCGTATTCAAATGCATGATGGGATAGTTCGTATATTGATAAATGCCAGGCATGTACTAGAGCTCAAGAAGAACCTTATTTCTCTAGGGACACTCAATGATATCGGGTGTAAATACATCGCTGAAGGTGGAGTGCTGAAGATCTTTCGAGGTGCCATGATAGTGATGAAAGGGAAGAAGGAGAATTCTCTTCATCATCTACTGGGAAAGATCGTGACAGGAGCTGCTGTAGTTTCATCAGGTGAATCAGACCTTGACTTAACTCAATTATAACGTATGCGTTTATGGCACATGAGTGATGCATGTATGACGATGCTGGGTGATAGAGGTTTACTAAAGGGTCAGAGACAAGTCAGTTAGACTTATGTGAGCACTGTATCTTTGGGAAGCAGTGCATAATTAAGTTTACTATATGTATTCATTCGACAAAGCAATCGGTGGAATATATTCATTCAAATGTCTGGGGCCCATCTCCGGTTCCTTCGAAAGGAGGTGTCTATTATATACTGACTTTTATCGACGACTATTCCAGGAAGGCATGCATATACTTTCTAAAGCACAAATTTGATGTGTTTGATCGGTTCAAGAAATTTAAGACATTGATGAGGAAGCAGTCAGATGAACAAATCAAGTGGATAAGAACTGATAACGACATGGAGTTCTGTTATAAAGATTTTACCGAGTTTTGCGAGAGAGAATGTATTGTAAGACACTGCACAGTACTTGGGACATCATAGCAGAATGGCGTGGTAGAACGGAAGAACAAAACTTTCTTGAGCGAGCTCGAAGCATGCTGGAATTAGCAAGGAATTTTGGGCCGAAGTAGTGAACTTGGCTTGTTACCTAATAAATAGATCTCCATCATCTGCTATAGAGTGGAAGACTCTAGAGGAAGTATGGTTGGGGAAACCTGTTGATTATTTTGAATTACGTATATTCGGATATCCTGCGTATGCTCATGTGAGTGATGGTAAGCTTGAGCCGAGGTCAAAGAAGTGCATATTTCTGGGTTATGCACAAGGGGTGAAAGGCTATCGGCTGTGGTGCACTGATCCTAGATCACCCGGGTTTATAATCAGTAGAGATGTGATCTTTGATGAGACTGCAATGCTTTGAAAGAGGAGTCTTGAGACACTACCAGCAGAACGGACAGATCATGGTGTCAGTAGTGAGGTGGAGTTTCAGGTGGAGACTCCAGAGACCTTGGGGGTGACAGAAGTTGAGACTGCAGATGAGGCCGTAGTTCCTGAAGTCAGTGATATTGAACAACCAGCAGAGTCGCAACATAGAATAGCCGAGGGAAGACAACGAAGGCAAATTAAACCATCGGTTCATTATGGATATATAGATATTGGTTATGCTTTGATTGTAGGTGATGAGGTGGAGACATACGAGCCTTCGTCTTACTCTAAGACGATGGCTAGTTCTGAGTCGTCGCAGTGGCTAGGGGCTATGAGTGAAGAGATGGAATCACTCCATCAGAATTAGACATGGGAACTAGTTAAAGTACCCAAGAGCCAAAAGATTGTTGAAAACAAATGAGTCTACAAACAAAAAGAAGCATTCCTGGAGTCGAGGCAACGAGGTATAAGGTGAAACTTGTGGCGAAGGGATATACACAGCGTGAGGGCATTGGCTATAATGAGGTGTTCTCTCATGTGGTAAGACATACTTATATTCGTGTTTTACTTGCCTTAGTTGCTTCACGGGATCTCGAGTTAAAGCAACTTGATGTGAAAACGGCGTTTCTTCATGGTGAGTTGGAGGAGAAAATTTACATGAGGTAGCCAGAGGGATTTGCTATTTCGGGTAAGGAAGATCATGTTTGCTTGTTGAAGAAATCTTTATATGGGTTAAAACAGTCTCCTAGACAGTGGTATAAACGTTTTGATGCTTTCATGGCTAGTCAAGACTATTCGAAGAGTCGGATGGATAGCTGTGTTTACTTTAAGAGATTAGATGACGGGTCTTTGATATATCTGCTTTTATATGTGGATGACAGGTTGATAGTAGCTAGGAGTATGTCTGATATTGATGTACTGAAAAGACAATTGAGTGCCGAGTTTGAGATGAAAGATTTAAGTGCTGCAAAGACAATATTTGGTATGGAGATTTTGCGTGACATAAAGTAGGATTACTACGCCTATCTCAGAAGAAATATATTGAGAAGATCGTGGCACGTTTTAATATGTAGTCAGCAAAATCTATAAGTACACCTTTAGCAAAGCACTTTAAACTTTCAAATAAATTATCACCGCAGACTGAGGAGAAGGAGGAGCATATGTCTCATGTTCTGTATTCTAATGCAGTGGGTAGTATTATGTATACTACTAAGCCTGATATTTCACAAACTGTGAGCATGGTTAGTCGGTACATGAAGCATCCTGGTAAAACTCATTGGGAAGCTGTAAAGTGGATCCTCAGATACTTGAAGTGGACATCAGACGTTGGTATAGTGTACCAGAGGAATATTAATGGCAGTGAGACCACAGGTTATGTGGATTTTGATCATGCAGGTGACTTGGATGAGCACAGGTCTTTAGCAGGGTACTTGTTTATGCTAGCAGGTGGTGCAATTAATTGGAAGGCGTCCTTACAAGACGACGTTGCTTTATCGTCGACTGAGACAGAGTACATGGCATTGACATTTGTAGTGAAATAGGCAATATGGTTAAGGAGTTTGTTTTTGGACTTTGGTTAGATTAGAAGAGTGTCAATATACACCGTAATAACCAAAGTGTGATATTTCTGACGAATAATCCGGTTTATCAAGAGCGAATGAAGCATATTGGTATCATATACCACTTCATCCGAGATGTCTTAGCAAATGGCAAGATTGTTATGAAAAAGATTGATATAGTAGAGAACCTAGCGGACATGATGATTAAGCCTATTCCTTTGGCAAAGCTCAAGCTCTGCTTGAGCACTATTTGCGTCTGTGGAGAGTGATCACCCTTTGGGGTGATGGGAGAGTAGCATGGGTAATGAGCACTATAAGTTGGCTTCAAACATCAAGACAATGTGGAGAATTGTTAAATTATGTCTCGAGTTTGAACTCGGATAACGATTTGTTAAATCAAATTTTGTTGATAAAGATTTCCTAAGAAGATTCCTAATTTGGATAAAGAAGTCTATCCTTTCTTGGACTCCTAAGAGTTGCACAAAAGAAGAAATAAACCAAAAGAGAAAATAAAGATCATATATTTATTTTAGGAAGCTGCCCAAAAGTTAAGACTTTGCTTTTGTGCACACACATTATAAAAAGCCTACGAAAGTTTTGCTTCTTGACGCAAGTCCATAATCTGCGAGTTTTTATGAAACTGAAATCCTTGAATCCTCACGAAGCCTAAAGAAGAAACGTGAAGATTTACGTATGTGGACCAAATACTTGGGTTTTGGGTTAAATCTAGGTGTGGGAAATACTTGAGCGTATGAGTAATTGTAAACTCTGATTCTCCGATTATAGTGGATTGAGTAATTGAACGCGTGGTGATTTTCAAGTAAGTAATTTATTCATAAACACTTTGGGTTTTGGGTTAAATCTAGGTGTGGGAAATACTCGAGCGTATGAGTAATTGTAAACTCTGATTCTCTGATTATAATTGATTTTTCTTGTTGGCTCTTCCCATGGATGAAGGTACCGACATTCGGACAAAACCACGTAAAGCGTCCTTATTATTCCTCATAACCCAAGGTATCAATTGAAAAATAGTGAAAACTTGATGCATTAATTGATTAAGACCAAATTTGGATTATATGAGTAAGAATGTGGGCTGGTGATTCATGTCGTGGCCAATCAAAGGGATAACATGTGTTTGCTTAATTTGAACACACTATGCTAAAGAAACTTGTCAAACTAACTCAACACAAACATGAAATGTCTGATAAAACAAGTCACGCGTAGTTCATAAATGCATCGGCACGTGTAGTGCTAACATGGCACATTACGTTGACATGTTTATATTGATAAACACAATACACAATAACCCGCATTAGGAAACGACTTCATGTTATATCTAAATTGCATTATGGTACAAGGATTATCTATGACCCTTGATACTTGTTGTACTCATTGTTTTTTTTTAACACGCGTTCTTTTTGTGAAGTTGAATCGTAATGAAATCTTTATATACATGAATATTGATAATGTTTAAACATGTCCAATATTAGGTTCCGTTTGTGTCATGAAAAATAAAACTTTTAGGAAAACATTTTTCGAATTTTTTGACATTCATTTCATGGAAAATATTTTTCACCAATGGAAAAAACACATTCAAAAGTGAGGAAAATGTTTTCTGTATTTTTGAAAGTGGAAAGTATCATCCGTCTTCTTTGTTTAGCTTTAAATATTACGGCCTTTAATATTGTGCATTGACCTCGCTCGAGGCCGGTGAGCTGACGGCCTTTAATAAATAAACACCATAAAATATTATCATTTTTCAGGAAAATAATTTTTCAAAAAATACATTTCAAAATTGCTATATTTTCTAGAAACAAACGGAGACTAAGTAAGTATAATCTACTTATAAGAAATGAGACTTCTAGAAAGTTTGCCTTTTGTCAGATTTCCTTATTATGTTTTTTTCTAAATTTGAAATTGCAATTAATTTTGCTTGTTCAGTGAGCAAATAAAATTTTAAAAGAATCGATTTTTTCAGATTTTGTTTCCAAGATCACTGTCTGTTACAAGTGCTACACAAACAATGATTTCATTCTTACTGTGGAATTCATTTTTCAATATTTAAAAAGGAGAAAGCTATTCATTTAAATTATACCAAGCACCACCTTAAGCTATTGAAAAAGATATAGTACTCGTACTTTACTTCCTTTGTTTTTCCTTTTTTACAGTAGATAAGGTTTATAGTTTGGCTTACTCTATCATTTTTCTTCTCTTCTAGGTGGCTTCATGGCTTATGCAAAGTAAAACTTTAACAAAGTTTAAGGTTTTACCATTTAACATAATTTCCTAAGTCTGTATTCAATTAAGCAAAGAGGGCAAAAGGAGTCCCCGCCCCGCCTTAAAGGAGGTGAAGATGGCGACGTATACCCACTTGATTATGTATTTGATTTGAGAAAGTTGCTCTTACTGGGGCCAAAATGAAAAGGAAAGAGGACAAAAGGGGTCAAATCCCATCTCTATGATAGACACCTTAATTAATGATAAATATTTCTTTAGTATTCTCAATCAATGAATTGATTAGACAACATTAAGGATTGGGGTTTCCAAATTTTTAATCTTCTTTTGGTTTTTTATATATGTCAGTAGTCGTGGTCAATGGATATGTTAGACCAACCAATTCATTCTTTTTTTAACAATTCCCACTTGTCATTTGTCTCAATCCTATTGAACCTAAATGACTGAAGTGCTACTTCGTACCTAATGATTGTGAAGTAGCCCGATAACCCAAGCCTTGAAGATCAATCTTTTTTCCCCTATATTTAATGTGAAGGAATTTCTTTATGTACTACTAAACACGAACGATGAATGACTATATAAGAACTCGTGAAATGGAATATCACGCAAGCCAAATAGCTTAGTGGGTTCCAAGCCTTTTGGTCTGCGGGTGTGGTGCCAACCAAAACAATATGCATGCGGCTAGGGAAATTTGAATCATGGAAGTTCCTGAACTGAGAATTGCCTCGAACCCCAACCAATGGCGACAAATTTGAAAACAAGGGCTAGAATGCAATGAGCAATTGGATGAGACCATAATTTGATAATTTTAGAATGATGCAAGAATTTAGAGGATGAAAGAGTGGCTTGTCAAAGATCTCTCTCTGTTTAGACAGGAGAAAAGTCCTGGACTGAATCCGAGGAACCAAATGATGTTGCTTCAGCATTAA
Source organism: Melaleuca alternifolia (assembly GCA_019926035.1). Classification (NCBI taxonomy): domain Eukaryota; kingdom Viridiplantae; phylum Streptophyta; class Magnoliopsida; order Myrtales; family Myrtaceae; genus Melaleuca; species Melaleuca alternifolia. The sequence continues at coordinate 378,116 of JAGKPW010000197.1, forward strand.
TGTTCTACCATCCACCAAACATCAAGAGTGCCAAGCCTGCTCCTATGGGTGTCTCCAAAGCAAACACATCGCTATGATGAATGAAATCTTTGAACGGTTCAAGGGTTGCGTTTACTTCAACACAGGAGAAGTACTTAGAATTTCGATTCCTGTGATTCACCCATATCAATTGTCAGATGTCATCCTCTCACGGACGTTTTTGAAAGAGCTCAACAAAGAAATCACGACAAACTCGGCTTACCCTCGAGTCCTATGGAAAAAGAGATGTGGAGCTTTAAGAATACCTAGCAATTTTGCAAATATATAACACGTTGATTGAAGGGGACAATTGCCAAATGAATCATAAACCTTTTGCTACTTTGTCGATTGAGTCCTAAATCTTTTTTTATACCAAAGAAGTCCTAAACCTTTTGCAACTTTGCCGATTTAGTCCTTTTGGCGGATTTTGACCGGAAAATGCTTACGTGGCGACGACGTGGCGCGATCGCCTGTCACCGACGATGGCGTGGCAATATATATTTCTTTTTTTATCTTCTTTTTTCCTTAAAAGCACTTGGCCGTCGAAGCTTGCCGGCCACTCCGGAGGGTCGCTGGCCATGGGTGAGGGCCGTGGGGGGTCCCCAGCCCCCGCCGCCCTCGCTGGCCACGGGCGAGGGCCGTGGCGGCCTGGCCGACCAAATGCTTTTAAGGGAAAAAGAAGAGAAAAAAAAAGAAAAAGAAAGGAGGAAAAGAAAAGAAAAGAAAAGAAAAGAAAAGATATATATATATTGCCACATTGTTGCCAGCGACGGCTGATCGCGCCGTGTTGTTGCCACGTAAATATTTTCCGGTCAAAATCCGTCGGAAGGACTTAATCGATAAAGTTGCAAAAGATTTATGACTTATTTGGCATTAAAAAAAGGTTTAAGATTCAATTGATAAAGTAACAAAATGTTTATGACTTAAATGTCAAGTTTTCCTCGATTGAAAAATCTCACTAGCCACACGTCCCAATAACCTCATATGGTTTTTTTTTTCTTCTACATTTTATTGCGCGTCTGAGTTAGATTTTCTTCTTCTGAGTAGATTCATTTCTAATGATGTCCTTTTCGGCATGTCCATGGACCCGATGCCATTCTCGTCTCTGTCACATTCATTCTGGCATCCAATGCCACAAAGTTTCTCCAATCAAGAATAAAAGGCTTTGTGAATTTCCAGATGCGTGGATACTTTTCTCGGGCACATGCCGTGATAGCAGAGCATGTGTACAGTAGATTGTCCGTCGTATGTGGGAAGGAAGGCTGCCACATTCAATGAGGACCAGTCGGAGTCATTTTCCTCAAAGAGCACAAGCATAAGTGCCTCCTGCACTTACCTGACGTGCGTTGGATTCGTATGATTGCCGTGCGTAATTTGGGATCCGTCCGACGCTTGAAGAGCCGCGAACACTTATATTTTGTAGGGGGGAGAAAAACTTATGCAGAAAAACCTTTTTGATACATTGGACATTAATACATAACGATGGTCTTACCCTGTCTTGCTTACACCCCGATGAGATCTACCATAAAAGCAAGTGAGTTTGCTTGTTTGCAATAATGATTGCAGCCCTTATAATCTCCCATCATAGCCAAAACTACAATAGCTATTCAATAAGCCTTATAGCCGATCTATTGCAGTGTACATGTCAGAGAGTGCTCCTAATATTTCCTCTCTCTCTTTCCTTTTTCTCAATTACACACTCAACCTATAACGTTACTAGATCATTGAAACTATAATTTTAAGGATAATTGTATTTCTGCAAATAAAAGACCATATCGATATTACATATTCAGTATACTTGTGGAATGACTATAATTTATAATTCAGTAGTAGAAAGCTAGAACTTCCATTGTACTATGACAGTGCAATAACAGTCCATGTCAAACATAAAAAGTTTCAGCTTAGTAAGGCAAACAAAGCCGCAATGGTTGTTGCTTCTTGCAATCAAATGCGCCATTTTGCAAGTTTGAAAGCTGCAAAGCGAAGCTGCTTGGGTAATGCGAAGTTGCTAACTTGTAAACTTCACAAGTTGGCAGAAAGACTGCTCCTTGCTACAAGTCGAATCCAATACAGTCAGACAATCCCATCCAATCTTGTACAGAGATCTCTAATGCAGCTTTGTCTCTAATATTAACAGATCCTTCTAGTCTAAGCAATAAATTCTAAAGATGCCAAAATAGAATCATCTGATTTTCAGTATGAGTTACCAGTCTTTAACTTCCAAAGGTTGTACATAGCTGCATTAAAAGCAATTTTCCGAACCACCACCAGTTCTTTACTAATGTCATATAGGGGGGTTTCTATGATTTCAGAACCACCACCGATTCTTTGCGGCTGACATTAATGGCCATTCGCTACCAAGTCTTAGTCGTGAGAAAATGTTCCTTGTCAATTTCATTAATATCGGTAAAGTTTCATTGGTAGATGGCATAATCATGATGATGCACAAGATGAGATCATGAGGCAACCCTTTAGCCAGTGCCAGGAGATGACACAACTGCAAGTAATAGCATCATGCATTTTTTTCTAGTTCTTCTTTGCCTATACCAAATTCACGACCCCCACACACCGCCCACCCCTCCAAACATCCAAATCAACTATCGGTTGTGCTCCCAGGTATCAATTCAGGCAATAACAATGAACTCACAAGCTTTGGTGCCAATGCATCAAGCTGCGGATCAGTATAATATTGACAATAGAAGTGCAACAACTAGTTGCGTTGCCACAGGGCCAACGACCATTCAATCGTGAGGAATAGGCAATTGAAAACTCAGTCGCATCTGGAAAAAAAAAGAAGAAAAAAAGAAGTGTTTGGGACAGTTTACAGACAAGTTTCTTACAATAAGATGAGTGAGGAAAAACATACATCCATTTCCAAAGCAACAAATTGCTGAACGAGAGAACTGTCTCTTGAGATGGAGAAGCTAATTATACTAAAAAATTACCCACAAAAAAAAAAGAAATAAAAAGAAAAACTCCACGAGCACAAAAGTATGAAGAACATAGATGCATCTTTGTTGAAGACCAGGGAGCGAAAATATACAGACATGGCATCAAACAGGCCTCTGACCTTAAATTTCAACATTGGTTAGCAATCTGTTGATCCTAGATAGGATATGAACTAACCTGCTCAACTCTATCAGGAAAAGTATCAAACAATGAGTTACCTACTGAGCTGCATCTTCAGAGAATCGAGCATCGAAAGGTGCAGCAGAATGATTATGTGCCACTCCGCCGGCGGTGCCAGTACCGTTTTGGAGCTCAATGACGAGCCATCGGACCGCTTTACTCATCTGCTCCAACCGAACCGCACTTATGGGGGGCAGGCCAGGTGCAGCAGCCTGCCCGGGCTTCCCTGCTGCAGAGCCAGTGGCCTCGTCCACCAGGCACTCCGATCCAATCCTTTGCTTCACCGACTCCACAAACTCCTCTGCCTGATCGCATGCCACCCGGAACAATTCCCAGTGCTGCTTGAAGTTCTCCAGCGCAGCGTCAGTGGCGGCTACTTTCTGTGCCCCAGACGCTTCCCTGGCCTCGAGAACACTCGCCGCGGCCGCGAGGAACTCCTGGTACGCATTGCTCAAGGAATCTACAATGTTGTCCATGGTGACAGAAGGCCTAATTCCCTACTCCGCTCCGCAATTAAAATTCCCTCCTAAATTACAGAGTCGGCAAAGTTCATACAGCGCGCAACATCAGAGGAATGAAACAAATGCATTCAACTAAAAAACACACGTAATCAATCAACTGATAAATGCATCCAGTTGCAGGCACAAGGGAATAAAAGAATCATGCAATTCAACTACTTTGCCAGCACCGAAAGAAAAAACTACTTTGCCAGCACCGAAAGACTCCAATCAAACAAATCAATACCCACCTTCGCAAATAGCCGAAGACTTCACCTATCCCTGTAAATCTTCAGTTGCAGGAACAAGGGAATAATTCAAAGAATCATGCAATTTAACTCCTTTGTCAGCACCGAAAGACTCCAATCAAACAAATCAAGACCCACCTTCGCAAAATAGCCGAAGACTTCACCTATCCCTGTAAATCTTCAGTTGCAGGAACAAGGGAATAATTCAAAGAATCATGCAATTTAACTACTTTGTCAGCACCGAAAGGCTCCAATCAAACAAATCAAGACCCACCTTCGCAAAATAGCCGAAGACTTCACCTATCCCTGTAAATCTTGATGGGGTTGGAGCTGCCGGCAAAGATCACCGCCAGTGGCGGATGGTGGGCACGGCAGTCAGGATCCCAAATGGGGGATGCAAGTGCGCCTGAGATCGCTCTCTCTCTTTTCCGACGAGGGTTCTCGTTCTTGTCGGTGGATTCTCGAGGCGAAGGGTTTGGGTTGGAGAAGAAGATTTCTGTGAATAATCGATAAGTTTAAACTATAGTCAATAAATTATTTATAATAAAATAAAAAATCATTAGTATTTTTTTTTGGTCAAGTAAGTAGTATATTGATCTTTAGAACCCAAATGTACAAGAAGGAAGCCTGGTACCACAGGCCTACATTTACACCCGTGATGAGTTAAGTGGAGGAGTACCATGGATCTCAACTACTAAGCATAAATAGGAAAATAAGAAGAGAAACATACAATCCGATTACAAAAAGAAGGTTACAACACAATCACAAAAAGATTCGTCCAATCCCCAGTTGTGTTGAATTCTTCTATTCCTGGAAGTGTTAATAATATTCCTTTGAGTATGAGCAAAATCCCAGACTAGCTTCACAAGTCACATCTTCATTGCTGGGAGGAATCGATCACGATTCCTAAAGAGTATATTGTTTCGAGTCTTCCAAATGATATAGCACATTACCCCAAGTGCAAACCTCCAATCCTTTGGAAGAATTGATTGTCGGAAATGTGGTTTGTCGCCCATGTAAGTGTGTGAAACCAATCACCATTATGCCAGTCAACTAAACAATTCCTTGACTAGAAGAGAGCCAGATGATTAGTAATTGAACATCCAAAGAAGAGATGATCCACTGAATCCGGTCTCAAGTGACAAAAACCGCAAGTTGCATTAATAATACGACCATAGGACATGAGAAAAACCTGAGTAGGAAGCCTTTTCTTCGTCATCAACCACAAGAGGAATTGATGTCTAGGAGTGGTATGCTTGTCCCATATAAACTTAGCCCACGGAACCACTACACTCCTTGGTCTGACTACCTCCCAAGCCGAGGAAGCTGAGAATTTGCAAGAGGCACAGCCCTTCCATAAAAATTTATCCTGCTGGTTGTTAAGTGTAGGCAGTACGTCACCCCATTGGACTAGTGTCTCCATGAGGGTAGAATGAGAGTCATGGTTTTGCAGGAAATTAGCAAGAGTAGCTTCTCTCAAGTAACCAGACAAGTAAATTTGTCTATTCGTAAAAAGCAAGTTCAGGGGGCCACGAATATGCCAAGAATCAAACCACAATGAAGTAGATAGTCCATTCCTCACACGCCAGTGGAACATATGTCTATACTCTTTCCCCAAGTCAATAAGTTTCTTCCAAGACCACGAACAGAAGGTAGGTTTACGTACCTCCCAGAAACTACGATGCTTGAGGAAGTTAGAATGGATCCACATGCACCAAAGGGATTCTTCGTCCAAGAATAAGGACCAAATGTGCTTAAGCATAGAAGCTTTATTACTCTCCTTTAGGCGTCTAATACCAAGGCCTCCTTCCTCTTTTGGGAGGCACACATCCCTCCATGAAACTTCGGCTCCACCCACACCCAGAGCCGGTCCCTTCAATAAAAATTGCCTTATGATCTTTTCTATGTAGTCAAGTACTAAAATAGGCAGGATAAAAATGTTAGACCAGTAAAAAAAAATCAATAGTATTGACTGTTGAATATTTCATTTATTTAAGAAAAAGAAAGAACATCGATAATTTACGCTACTTAATAATGAAAATAATTAATAATGCTATGCACAATCATTGGGAGAAAACTAAAATTTCTATTTGACAACTTTAAGTCCAAAATTAGTCCTACAATGTTATCTTTCTTTTAAGAAACAATACTTTGCTAAAACTTTAATTTTTTTCTGGAAAATAAAATTTCATTATTCAAAGATATTTTATAATAGCTTGGAAGTATTTTCTTTTATAATCTTTTTATTTTACTGAAGTATATCGATATACGCATACGGTGATTAATTAAAATGGAGGATGAATAATGTAAATAGATTAAATTAAATAATATATATAAACATAAAAATTATTGTTGACAAAGAAATATAGATGAACTAATTTCATAGAGAAAATTAATTGTTCATAAAAATTGGAGAAAGAGTCTATCTACTTCTCAAAGGGAAGTTCTTTCAGCCCATCTAAATTAAGGAAAAGATAAATAAAAAGGAGGGGAGAGGATGGAAGAAACTCTGCCGTGGCATTTGTTGCCATCTCGAATTTAGCCTCAAAGTTCGATAGATTCTTTAGTTGACTTGGAATTGACCAAGAGTTAACTAGAGATGACCGACAAGATACAAAGTATAAAATGTATTTTCAATATTCAAAATGAATTGCGCTTATCAAACAACATGACTCTCGAGATGTCTACAATTTCTTGATTTTGAGTCGACAATCACACAATAAGTTGCAAAAGTTCAGGGAGAAGGAAGAAGTGCCATAACTTGTGTACGACGTTCACTTTAATGCAAAAACTTTCTGCTAGATCACTTAATGTGCACATTGTAATGCTTCTTTTCCGAGGAAGAGTTTTTTTTTTCAGAAACATTTCTTTTCCATTTCAATTCCCTAGAACAATTTCCAATTAAAATAAGGCATTTGGTAATTACACAAAATTTATACTCTTGGAATCGAAAAAGAATAGATTTGTGTTTGGTAAGATTCACAATTTTTTTTTTACTTTTTATATTTCTTTTTATGCTCAAGAACGGCGGCCGGCGACCGGCGGCGGCCAATGACCGGCGACCGAGGACTAGCGACGACGACTGCAACGGCCGGCGACTGGGGGCAAGTGGCGACCAACAACTGCAAAAGATAAAAAAAAAGAAAAAAGAAAATTTGTTATCGGGAACAAAAAAATAAATTAATGTTACCAAACAGATTTCTATTCTTTTTTTGTTCCGGAGAACAAAAGTTGGAGAAATTGGAACATTATCATGCGCACCCTTAAGTGCAAAATTGGAGAGAAAATGATCACTTGAGTGCCAATGACGAGATATTTCGGCTAAAAATCTACGTGGCATTTATATTTAATTTTTTTTATCTAATGTGGTAATGAAAGATAAAAAAGGAAATCCACGTCGACTCCTAGAAACGACGCTAGACGGAGAAGTAATAGACACTAAATCAAAACGGCGTCGCACGCAAGCGAGTCTTCGTTCAAAACGGCTAGGGTTTTGCTCTTGTGATACGAAAGTCATCTTCATTGTCGCTTCCTTGTCGCCGTTGCCCATTCTTGCTCGCTTTGACGTCAGGATTGCTCATTGTCGCTCACACCGTCGTCGCTTACTTACTCGCTGGCACTTGTCCCTAGGTTAGACATCTTCTCTCTCTGTAAGTCAATTTGGGGGTGGAAAATCAGGGTCGTCGCTTATTTAGGGTTGATGATATCTTTTGTATATAAGTCAATTTGGGGGAGGGGGAATGAGGGCCCAGATGGTGACATCTGGGGGACCTCCAGTAGAAGATATCTTCTCTATCTCATTGGTGACATCTAGATGCGTTTGTGGGGATTCTAATAGAGGACAACTGCTGATTTTTTCAGATATAAATTATATATGCATTTGTGGGGACCTCCATGTGATTTAGTGTTATGTTAGTATTTTGTGATCCCGAACCCTAATTTTTTTTATTGAGTGCAGTATAGGTATGGGGGATAAGCTTGTAGCCATCATTGTTTGCTATGATGAGGAATTCGTTATTGGCGCCGATGAGTTGGAATGTTATGAGGGAAACGAAGGTACCATCTTTTTCAATATAACAAGACCATCTATATTGAATTCCTGAGGAGCATAGTTCATTTGTTTCGATGCAGAGTACAAATATTGCATTATCGTGCTCTTGGGAAAAGCTTGAAGGATGGGTTAAGGATCCTCAATAACGATAATGATATTATGTATATTATTTACCATTATCTTCATGGCGAAGAAACTAGAGTGTATGTTGAGCGTTATGATGATGAGAGCACTTAAATAGATGAAGTTGGAGATGAAGCTAAAGTGAAGCTGGAGCTAGTACTCAGGTTCAATCTGAAGAACAACAGGAGAGGGATGAGAGAGAGGATGAAGAATTGATTGGATTAGATTGAGAAGTTGCCATATCTAGTGAATCGAATGATAAAAATTTGGCCGGTGTAAATTGTTCAAGTGATGATGATGATGAAGAGTTCGCAGAATCAAGGCAAAAACAAAGGGAGTTTCAGTTAAATAAGTTTGCAGCAGTTGAAGAGCGACATGAACTGCAATCAATCAATAGGACTTAAGAAGCTATCACTAACGGTACTGAATATGAAGAAAGTGGCGATGGTGATGAGAGTGCCGGTTCTGAAGATGAGCAATCGGGAGGCAATGAGATACATATGCATAGAAGAAAGAAAATTAAATATACTTCATATGATCCGACTGTTGCTCATCCTGTTTTATCTGTGGGTATGAAATTTGATGCAAAACAGTTTCAAGAAGTTATAGTGAGGTACTCCATTAGTGAACAGATGAGTTTTGAGTTTGTTAGAATAACGAAATAATATTGCTCATGGAAGATCTATAGTGCATTGAGTAAGAGGAGCAGGTCATTTTATATTAGGTTCTTCTAGGATGGACATACTTGCAGGTGCATAGTTAGCAAAACATTTCTTAAATACTATCAAGGCAATGCCTGAGATTAAGAGTCATCAATTCAATTAGTTAGTGAAGGAGCATGTATGAGTTAATGTATCTAGAAATAAGTGCAAAAAGGCTAAGCAGAAGGTGATGAACACATTTATATGTCGATACAAGAAAGAATATGCTCAGGTTGGGGATTATGCTAGCGAATGCAGATCGAGAACCCATTTGTGTGGAGGTTGTAGAAACGTTGTTGCCTGATTATGAGACTAGTTTTGATAAATTTAAGATTTACTTCAAAGCATGTATACAAGGGTTTTTGGTTAGTTGCAGGAGAGTTATAGGACTAAATGGATGTTTTCTGAAAGGTTTACGCAATTGTGAACCAAATGTTTTTAATAGCTTGGGTTGTTGTTTTTGATAAAAAAAAAATAGAGACACTTTGTCTTGGTTTTTGAAAAATTTAATGGCTAGCCTTGGAATAACTAATGAAGGAGGTTGGACATTCATGAGCGACCAATAAAAGATAGTGACATATGCTGAATTTTATGTGTAACATTAATTGCATATTTTTTATTATAATTATTTCTTTGTATTCTTATTTTCTAGAGTTGATGCCATTTGTTGTATATAGAATGTGCACGCGCTACATATGTGCAAGTTGGACAAAGAATTATAAAGGAAAGAAATTGCAGAAGTAGTTTTGGAATATAGCAAATGGCACTAACATGACTGATTTTAGAATAGCCAAACATTAATTGTTGCAACTGACAAATGAAAGTTCTACCGATCCTAAAAATTGGTACATGGCCTTCTTCACCAAAAAATTCAAGTGCGACATCAGCGAAGCTTTTAAGGGCAAGATAGTAGAGGCTAGGTGCAAACCAATAATTAGCATGTTGGAAGATATACGAGTTATGGCCATGACTAGGTTGCATAAACAAATAGATGAGTTTGCAAAGTTGACTAGACAATGTAGTCAAAGGATTGCCAAGAGATTACATGAGAAATTGGTTGCTAGTAGATTTTGTCATCCAATTTGGAATGGAGATGATGTATTTGAGATCTTGAACAATGCTGACAAGTATGTTGTCCACCTACAGAGGAGAAAATGTTTATGTTGAGCTTGACAATTAACTGGAATTCCTCGTGCACTTGCCATTTGTGCTATACAGTTGAATCAACAAAACTCAGAAGATTTCCTTGATGATTGGTATAAGGAAACCTAATATCTAGCTTTTATACCAATTCATGATGCAGACATTAGAAGTAGCAAATTTTGGGAGTCAACAAATCATAAAGGGCTTAAGCCTTTGCCACTAAAAAAGAAAATTGGAAGGCCAAAAAGGAAAATAAGAATGCAGGAAGGGGAGATCTCTAGTCAAAGAATGAGTAAGAGTAATATAAAAATAAATTACTCTTATTGCCACAAGGAAGACATAATAAGAAATGTTGTGAATTAAGGAAGAAACATCAACAAGAGTCTGAAATGCCATGTGTATGCCTACCTGAACGGCCTACAGGGAGCCAGCTGTAGGGCCAGCTGAAGGGCAAGTGTTGAAGCAAACCGAAGGGCCTACAGAGGCAATCACTGACAACTGTTAAAATAAATAAAGAAAAATATCCAATAAAATGTATATTTTGTGTATAGGTTATATTTATGGGTTGAACTATAATACTTATGTATTTTTTAGGTGAGAAAAACATTAGCTCGATGGCCAAATGCAAGGCCAACTCATGTGGCAGATGTAGGACCAGCTCAAGTGAGAAGAAGATCAATTCAAGAGCGAGATGTAGGGCCAAGTGATGGGCCTACTATAGAGCTAGGTGCAGGGCCAACTCGAGTGAGAAGAAGATCAGCTCGAGGGCCAGTTGCAGGGCCAAATCAGGGGCCTACTGTAGAGCCAAGTGTAGGGCCTGTTCGAGGGCCAGCGGAAGAGCAAGTATTTGAGCAAACATAAGGGCTTTCAAGGCCAACCATTGAATCGACTGTTGAATAAATTAGGAGAAAATATCCAGTAAGTTGTACGATTATTGTATAGCTTATTTTATGGGTTGAACCTTAATTTTTATGTATTTGTTAGGTGAGAAAATCAGCTGCACAAACTACAAATAGTGAGGCATCATAGCAAACATGAGAGGTTCTTGGGAAAATGCCACGACAATATGGTTATGACTTTTATATAGATGAATATATTGCAATGGCCATTTTAAATGTAAGTTTGATAATTTATATTTAAGTTGTGATATTTCATTTTTATTGGTAAATATGGCTATATTGTTGTAGCCTAGAAAAAAATCAGAGGTGCTCTCGACTAGTAGCGTAACTGAAGAGTCAAGAATTGTACCAAAGAAGAGTACTTGAAAGAAGAAGACATCTGGTGCAGCTCTAAAATAACCAGTAGTTCTAGAGACAAGAATGCCAACTAAGTAGAAAGAGTGCGGGGATTATGAATTAACCTAAAGGTTCATCAAAGCAAAAAGGAACTGGAGGAGTTGTGTATGTTGACTGATGAGAGGGTGATCTCGGGTTATTAGTTTATTTTTTTTATTGATTTGTGTTGGAATATGAAGAACATTGACTGATTGGGTGGCTAAAAATGTATTTTTTTGGGGTTATTTTTTATGTGGTTGGTAAATGATGAGAGGGGAAGCTTTACTAATAGAGATTGTAATGAATCTATTCAAATTCAGTGTCAATGGAGAATCATCATTTTTCAGTCACAGCTTGTCTTATTTTGTGTCATACGTCTTGTCTTATTTTGTTTGGGCATATATTTTTAAGCGTGTGCTACTGTTGTTAGTGTGATTGTGATTTGTGATTGTGATGTTAGTGTATTGCTATTAGCTATTAATGAATCTATCCAGCTACTAATGCACTAATAAAATATATTGAAACGATCACTTTTTAAGCGAAAATGACACTGAAGTGATCATTCATAACAGTGACTGGCATTAAAGTGATCATTATCAACCACAACTAGCTCCAAAGTGATCTTTGTTAACAAAAACTGCCACTCAAACGATCCATCTTTACAATGTTTGGCACTAAAATAATCACTCAATATGCTTCTTGCTACTCATGAATTTGAGTAACCCGCAGCATCATAACTAACAATTTAAACGAACACAGTATAATCTTGAGTAGCCCTTGCTGCAAATTTACAGTAAGTGAGCTAAAATCTTATATCACATTCTATCAAAAGATCGAAACTTTCAAAAAACAACATAGCTCACGAAATGAGCTGATAAATGTCAATATTTAACTGCATTCTCTTATCATTTCCACCAAAAACATGTAATTACAACAAATTCTTTTCTATCAAGATTTACAGCTAGCTAACAACACAAGTTATGCTTATAATGTACCCAATACAAGTACAAATTTCACTCATATTTCAACTGTGGTATACCGATAAACTTGTTCTCATCACTAACTTTACATTTCAATATAATATAATCTATGCAACATAATAATAACACAATCATTGCTCGATGACATAATATTTCTATATTTATTTTTGAAACTTGCTTCTTCAAATGGTTGACCAACGATGTTAAAGCCTTCAGTTTTGCTTGCACTAAGTCGACATCCTTAAACTCGTCCATTTGTCATTCTTCAAGTAATTCTAACATTACCTCTGATGCTCGGATGGAGAATTTGGCATCCATCCATTTGAAATACTTGCACTCCGATCCTTCTTTAAACTTACCACATCCATGGGATCTTTTCTCGAGATTCAAGCGATATATCCCACAATAAACAGTAATGAACAACATCTTCATCACTATGTTCGGAAAAATTTGTGCAGTTGGTGAAGGTCTTGCTCTTCATTTGTAAGAGGGATAAGCTATTGATTTGGGGGCAACGGAGAATTAGGGTTTCACGGAGCAATTTCGCAATTTAGTGTTTAGTTGTTGATTTAGGATTCTTATTTTGGGAAAAGCTAACTACACGACATTATTTTCATGTTTTTATGTTGACTTTGCCTCCGGCGAGTCACGTCGAACTTGAAAATTAATAAATAGTAGGCCATGTTGGATTTTCATCATGTATTATCGGAATTGGCACTGAAGTGATCGATTTTTTGAATAAGTGGTATTGAATGATCAGAATGAAAATTTTGACACCAAAGTGAGCGTTGTACACAAATTATAGCAATTCTAATGCTCTTATCCTCAAAAGTTCTAATGCAAAAGAAAATCATTGATGAGAATATCCCTCGATTGTACTTTGCTTAAGCTTTTTAATACCCAATTTAGGTTCCGTTGTTTATAATCAAAATAAAAATTATTTTCACACTTCTGATTTTTGAATTGTTATGAAACACCTCGCCAATGTTGATCCATTCGCCCTAACCCGTGAGCATGATTTGGGTTCGGAAACTCAAATCCGTTATCTTCCGTTTTTCCCTATCAAGAATGGGGCTGTTGGAAAACTCCCGTTGCGCGAACAAAGCTATTTGAGTGAAACGCTATGAAGAATAGTAAAAAGGGACATTATTTCAAAGAGATTAATACGATAAATTAAAATAATAGAGATGAATATAATAATGAATACTTCACCAAAATAAAATAAAATAAAATAATGAATAGATTACCAAGTCAATAGAATTAATGCAACTTGGTACAAGAAGTAGGTGGGAGCACAAAATATCTTGCTTGGCAATTTTTTTTTCATTTTTTGTCATTACATTCATATAAAATCAAAGGTTTTTTTTTAATTACTTTTCAATTGCAACCAATGAAATCTTTTAATAGAGCATGTTGTATTATGAATTTCAGCAGCACTGTTGAGCACATGGGGAAGGGGCCAAATTTATCAAGGAAATATAATAAAAGAAAATCTTTTTTTTTCATGAATACTCCAATAAACTTACACACAGAAAGTGTACTTTAGTTGTTTACAAGCTAAAAAATAGAAATCTTGATTAGATGAAATTTATTCTAAACAAGTACTTGAACAAGAAAAAGAGAGAGAATATATTATAACTATAGTTTTACATGGTAGTGTGGGTTTTAAAACTTTTGCTAAACCATGTGAGCACAACGACAAAAGTGATCTTATGTACACATGCACAGGAAATAGAATAAATAAAGATAAGAGTAGCGATTATTGAGACAAGATTTATAAAAGTTCGGCTTTCCTTTCGGCTACTTCACTTTCTAGCTGTAATGGCCCAAAAAGACCATATTTGCCGGTATTACCAAGTATCACAAACTGAAACTGAAGTGCAAAACTTATTTACTAATTTCTCAAATTGTGCAATAGTGAGCATAAGACCGAAAGTCGTAGTTCGACAATAAATACATGTACTAGATTTATCATGGTGCCTAAAAATATTATGCGAATCGAATTTAAGTAGAGGAGATGACAATCTTGGAGCGGCTTTTTGAGAAGCATTTTTGCTCGCGATGCATTTTAAGAGAAATATGATACTGGGTGCTCTTAATCGACGTATTAAAAATACATTAAAATGTATAAGGCGTTAAAGCACGCATAGTTATGTTATTATGTATGAAAAGAACATCTATAGTTATATATGATAGTTTGTGGATATAAGAAAATAACAATAGTTTAGGAAATCTAACAGTGAAAAGAGGAGTAATAAAAGCAAACAAAGTTAGAGGTGTCTTCTCTTATATTTACTTAGTAAAAACGTGCATATATTGCTTGTCCATGATAAATCGGCATTTAGAATATTTTATGAAATAGCTTTATTATGAATTATTTGACTTGTTAATTAATAGAAAGGAAAAATTGATGTAGTATAGGAAAATATGACACACATATATATGAGGAAAGAAATAACTTTTTGACGAGTTAAACTTTTTTTTGGGTAAGATTCAAATTTGAAAATCAAAATAAGTGAGATAAGATTCACGCATTTGTCTTTGATACCAAGTTTAGAACAAGTGACCATAATATTTTCAAAATAAGAGATTCAACAGTTGTGTTATATAATAGTGAAGATAAGTATAAATTACTTATTGCTATGATGCTTATTTACTATGTTAACAGATATGTTTATGCAAAAATATTAAGAAAGAAAATAAAATGAGAAAAGTGATTTTTGAAATCTAGTGTAATATGTATTGTCGTTTTTGAACTTATAATTTATCTGTAGATTATCAGTAAATATTCAATATAATACTTTTGTTTGCTCAAATAGTAAATCGAATGTTATATGATAGTGTGAATTATCATGGGTTAAGTTGGATTTTTTTTAAATAATGAGTTAATATGTTCATCTTTAGAAAAAGTGCATCACTTTAGGAAAGTAAAAAAAAAAGGGTCATTACTATGTCCATCTTTATGCGAGGGCATTGGAAAGATAAAAAAATGTCATTAAATTATAAATGATTCTAAATATTTCTAAAAAAGTATAATTAAAATCTAAAATTTATTGTGAAAATATAATTGAATTCTAAAATGTTCAAAATGTGTAATTAAATCTTGAAATTCATTAAATTCGGAACTTGATTTACTTAGTTATATTTTCATGATGAACTTTGACTTTTGATGATAGTCGCCCAAAAAAGAGGCGCATAAAAGAAAACGAAAATGTCGCAAAAGAGTCCAGACGCCCACAGGGAACGAGAACAGCGACGTCGCGAAGGCTGTTACGCGATAGAGCATGGAAACCATCGAAACCTTCACTTCCGATCGCCATTAACGCCCGAGCTTCGTCCGCCTCCCTCACCTCCGTCCTCCGGCCTCCGGCGTCCGTCAGCGGTGCTCGCGTCGTGCCGTGCGATCGCATTGGGCGCCTCAATTGATCTCTCCGCGCCGGTAACCCGATCGGGACTCGCGACTCGCTGCGCACGCGCCCCCGACCGACCGCCTCCGGCTGTGCCATCGGCCCCTGGGTGGGGGGACTTCTTCGCCGAGACGCCGCCGGCGGGGGCGTTCGGTTGGAAATGGAGGCGTTGATCGAGCTCTGCGACCTCATCGCGGGGAATCCGGCCCAATTCGCCGATAAGCTGGCCTGGATTTGCGGCAGATGCCCCCAATCGGAGTCCGTCCTCGCCGGATCTCGTAGGGTTTCGCGTTCGCACCTCAATGCGGTCCTTGCCGTCGCCCGTTTCCTCTCCAAGTCTGAAGTTGTGCTCGATAACCGGCCGTACTCGGTCATCATCGAGTTCCTGCGCTTGATTCCCTCTTCTTTTGGCGTTTTGTTTTGGCCGCAGTCGTTCAATAACGATGCCATTGCTTCTTTCTTCACTGATTTCTTCGACTACGTCTCAAAAGCTACGGAGTTGTCGCCGGATTTTGCTACCGAGGTCGCTGCCTTCACCAGAGACAATGTGGTCGCAGCAGTCAGCTGCAGCGGAGACAATACCGAGATCTCCAAAGCTTTTCTCATGGCTATCTCGCAGAATTTCCCACCCGTTCTGCGGTCAGACGGCGATACGTTAGTGAGATACCTGCTCGAGCAGCTGGCCTTGCCAGTTCTGCTGCCACCTTCACCGCGGGAGCAAATGCAGGTGAATTCGGAAACGTCATCGTCACAGAGTTCGCCATTGAGTGTCAATGCAAACCATTATCATGTTAGTGAGATTTCGAGTCCGAATGAAGTCAGTGGTTCATCGAGTGGTGTGGCTTCGAGGCTTGTAGACGACGCAGCAAGTGCATCGTCCAGGGCATCTGTAGCAATGAACGGAGGGAGCATCATGGGAGGTCACAGTAATGGGGGCACCATGTTCAGACAGCAAATTGCTTCATTTGAGGAAGAGTCTATTGAGAACCTGGAGAAGCAAGAGATTGCTTATAGGTTGATTACCCACATCCTAGACAAAGTCCAAATCGAAGATAAAAATTTATTGGAGCAGGTGAGACTACTGGCGAGGAAGCAAGTCCAATCTATGCCTGCATTTTTGAAGGTAAGTTTTGGTGACGCGGTGCCCTTTCTTTCTAGACTTTTCTATCTATCTGGTAAATGGCGACCGCTTGGTCTCATTGTAATGCCATTATAAAATTTAGCTTCTCTGTAAGAACAATGGAGTGGATTGAAAAATAGATTCTTTGATAGTTTTTTAGCAGAAGTAGTTGGCGGGCTTTCAGGGTTGAGTTCTTGCTCTAGCTATAGGTTTGCCAGCTTATGTCTTTTATATATTTTGATAGCAGAAGCAGTCAATTGCTGAATTGTTGGTTCCCTACACAGATAAGAAAGCGGGACTGGAATGAACAGGGTCCAACTTTGAAAGCCAGAGTAAATGCAAAACTATCAGTTTATCAAGCCATCGCAAGATTGAAGATGAAGAGCTTATCATCTCTTGATTTGGATGGTAAAGCTGTAAAGAAGTTTTGGCTTGAGACTCTTGTATTATTCACTGATGCAGCTGAGGCATGTTTACTATCTGTCTGGAGAAAATTGAGGATGTGTGAAGATCTATTCAGTGCTTTACTTACTGGGATGACTCAAATTGCTGTCACTAAGGGTGGACAGCAGCTACGAGTTTTGCTCATTCGCCTCAAGCTCCTTGTACTGACAGCATGTGCTCAGGTGCGTTCAAGAAAGCAGTCATGCCTGTTAGCATCTTCCATTCACAATGCTACTCGAGTTGATGTGTTCATCCATAAAACTCTTTCTCTGGGACCACAATTTGCAGCAGGCTAATGCATGGGCCAGTAGCCACGGAGCCATGGTCGAGACTGTCATGAAGGCAAGCTGTGAAGTGATTGAATTTGGCTGGAGCAAGGACCGGGCTCCTATAGACACTTTTATCATGGGATTAGCGGCAAGTGTCCGCGAAAGGAATGACTATGATGAACAGGTTGGGTGAATATCAGTGAGTCATTGATGAGAAACTCATAAATGATCGCTGTGGCTGCTATGCATGCTTCTTGTACATAGTTGGTCGATAACGTGTGTAAGATATGACCATGTTCTCCTTGAAATATATGGAGTCCACTTGAGTTTAATTGTGCTCTGTTCATCTGTTTTGTGACTGCATATTCAATGATGTTTTAAGAAATGCGTAAGTTCTCATTGTAGAAATCTTAGTTGGCAATGTCAATTACTGGTCCTTTTAAATTTTGGTATTCAAGTTCTCATTGTAGGGATCTTACCTGGTGATGTCAATTACTGTTCCGTGTAGTGCTTCTTTCAGTATTTTTTAATTTTCTTTTTTCAACTTCAACTATATCCATTTACATGTGTATGAAATATTTACTAATTTCAGGATGGAAAGGAGAAGCAGGCAGTTCCTGTTGTGCAACTTAATCTAATACGCTTACTAGCAGATTTGAGCGTTGCTATTAGCAAGTCAGAAGTTGTGGATATGATACTACCACTTTTTATTGAAAGTTTAGAAGAGGGCGATGCTTCAACTCCTGGTTTATTGCGGATTCGTGTATGGACCTCTCCTTTAGAGTGCTTATTTGCTAATATCTAATTGTAATACCATAAGTTTGCTTTGTAAAACTGCAAGGATCCCTTGGTAGCCTAGTTTCTCAAACTTTTCTTTTGCCTTTTGCTGCAGCTACTTGATGCTGTGTCTCATATAGCGAGTTTAGGCTTTGAGAAGTCATTTCGCGAGACTGTGGTTTTGATGACAAGAAGCTACTTGAACAAGCTTTCGAGTTTAGGGTCTGCTGAAAGCAAAACATTGGCACCAGAAGCCATAACAGAACGTGTTGAGGTCTGCACAGTTTTCCCCTAGTATTCTTTGCAAGTACTAGGATAATTTGTTAAGTTTGTGACGCTAGGATGTGATTTACTACATGGATTTTGACTTATTCCATGGTGTTGTAGACTCTTCCTGCTGGGTTTCTTCTGATTGCTAGCCGTCTTACAAGTAGTAAATTGCGTTCAGATTACCGTCACCGTCTGCTATCTTTGTGCTCAGATGTAGGCTTGGCGGCAGAGAGCAAAAGTGGAAGGTATCATTTTCCTCATAATATGTATGCTGGTGCCACAAATGTTTTATGCTTTGTAGCACAAATAGTCGAGGCAATGCTGTACTTTTGAGTTACTTTTGATCCTTGTTGTATAATATTGTCCTTTAAAAAATGTACCAATGCGCTTTACATTAAAATAATAGAGAGAAATAGTTCTTGATTGCATTTTAAAAGTATAAGTTTTGTTACAAATGATCCATTTAGACCATTGTCTTTGCTCTATTTTGTTTTTGTGTTTTTTTGTTGGTTGGGGGTGGGGGGATAGGATTTTCTGATGAACCTTTCACATAACTTTCTGGGTCTATGGACCACCCAAAAGCGAAAACAAACAATAGCAACAACAAACTGAGATCAGGTATGTGAATCAAACTATCCCATCGTGCTTGATTTTGAGTTTTGTCCTTTATAAGTTATGGAAGCTTTATATCATTCCTTTGTCACCTTCCATGACATTTTGGGCCTTCCTCTATTTTTTTAATTGAGTTCCAATCTCCTAAAGTCACCTTCTCACTAGAGCCTTCGAAGGATTTCATTTAATGTGACCAAACCAGGTTAAACAAGCTTCTCTGAACTTATCCTTGATTGGAGCCAGGTCTACATTTTCCCCAATATAGTCATTTCTAGTTTTGTCTTTCCTGGTGCACAGGCACATCCATCAAAATGTTCTTTTCTTCACTACACTGATCGTGGACACATATTGGTGCTTATGGCTTCATCCCTTAACGGATTGTTGTTGTCTATGGAATATTTTGTAAGCTTAACTAGCATTTAGTGGGTGTGCAAAATACTTTATGAAATTCTCCACTTCAACCATCCCGTTTTTACTCCATGCATGAGATCTCGATTAGTTACTTTATTTTTGTTTCGTAAAATATGAAAGAGGGTGCAGCACAGGACTTTCCAGGAGGTCGGTCATCTTAATACCTTGATTGAGGTAGACTTAAGCTTAGCTTGAGAGCTCTAATGAGATTTAATGCATCGGTGCTAGAGTTGGTGGAGTTTTTAATGTAACCAAAATAACGAGCATGATTTGATGGAGAAGTTGGTGAGAAACCAATGATACCTCAAACTAGTGAATGCTTTCGGCAACACAAACAAAGCTTCTGAAGCATCATTCTTGGGGTTTCTAAAGGAGCCGATGTTAGAAGAGAATTGTGTGAGAGATTTCAAAGGAAAAACTTACTGAATTTTTATAATTTTCATGAAGTCTATTTTGAAAGAGTCACAATCATATATATAGACTCATAAAAAGAAATCCTAATCTTGGTTGAACTCAGAACTTCTAAATCAGAAAGATGGTTGTATTGGAAAACAAGAAACATAATTATATAGGAAATTTCTATCCTAGCTTATACTCCTAATTTGTCAAAGAAAAGAACTTTCAATAGTATCTAAGAATCTATTCCCAACTCAACAACCATTACTGTAGATTTTCAAACCATGTATTGAGTTTTTTGTATTATTTCTCCTTGTCTTGATGGAACTCTATCCCATCAAGTTTGCTTGCTTCTGTGCAAGAAATGTTTTGGCCTTTTTGAAACCTTAACTTATCTATGGTCATTTGTGAATCTTTTGTGCGGGAGATCTTCTTTTAATTCTCTGCCTTTTTATCATTTTATTCTTGTTTAAACCGATTCTTGAATTTTAGCAAGTCTTTGCTTTTGATTGTGTGATGCAGACTTCTTAGGTGTGATGCTTAGAAAATCCTAAATGTGATTCCTAGAAAGCTTCAAGGTGACATCTAAATGAGCTTACTCTTTTATTCATTTGTCATAAGCTCACTTCTCAATCAAATATGTTCTTGCTACTTTGGGGGCTGAAACAGAATATCAGGATGGTGATTTTAGAGTGATAACTGGTAGAAATGTCAAATGCGTCTTTCTACGATGAAAGCTAAGAGTAAGTATGGTCCATAATAAAATTGGGTAGAGTAGCTATTCCACAAAAATAGAATAGAGAATAAATAGCACTAGAATAGCTATACAACACTTTCTTTTGTATATTAAATGACTTTCTGGACTATGTTTGTCTTGCAGGATTTTGAAAAGGAGTAATCCGACCAGTTTTCATCAATATGATAATTTAAAGCTCAGTTCCATCTGTCGTAACCATAATTTTAAAAAGTTTTACTTTAGAAGTTATGAACTTAGAAAGTACTTGTTTTAGTGGCCCCAATACACATTTTGGATAATTGTACAATGTTTAAGTATATAACAATTTGCGAATAACCGTTGGCTGTGGGGGAGCAGCTGTAGTGCCAGTTGATCAAGGTGGGTGTGGTAGACTGGTAGTGCTAGCCGTGGACAATTTCGGTGATTGTGGGGATTTGTTTTTTAAGGGTTGGGGGCAGTGGCTGTTGGTGGTAATGTTTCCAAAACTGGAAGAAATTGGCGATTGATAACATAGGTCTGGTCTGATTATGACTGAAAGCATCTGCAGTCAAAATTAGGATCATGCTGGCATCAACCCTGTTGAGCTGCCCCAACGTGGTGGTTCAATCGGGTAAAAGACTTGGGGAATTTCTCCCCTTGTTCATCCTCCTCTGAAGCAATCTGGCAGCCCCATATACCTTATAGAATCTCTTTCTTTTGTTGGACAGTAGCTAGGAACAAGAATTTTACTATTGAGGATCTCAGGAGTTGGAATTTCATTCTCATGATTGGTGTTTAAGCATTCTGGGTAATCTTTATTACTCTCTTCCTTTGTTGACTTTGCTCTTTGGTATCATAGCTTGTTTTAAGTTGGCATGGTTTATGTCAAATCATGTCGTTCTGCTTTTCCGTTCTTGGAATGCTTGTGGAGGAGCTCAATCTCTATGAAGTCTTGGGTGGCCGCACCGCTTTGTGTTATGTGGTGCATGGGGAAGTAAAACAGTGAAAGAGTCTTTCAGGGCTTAGAATATTGGGTTGCTTATGCATTGTGCTTGATTATGGAGATTCGGATATCTTGTTCCGACTTTGCTGTGGTCTGGTGATGTTTTCTTTATCTTTTGCTTTTCTTTCTTCTATGTACTCAAATTTGTAGTTCAATAATATTCTTCATTGTCTATCCAATTGGTGGGTCAACTGGCCCTGGAGCCCGTCAGACAAAAATGATAAAAGTGCAAAGCTGCACTTGCAACAATTTCATCCAGGGTCCTGCTTGTGGAGTCACTACTAACCCACCACTATTCCATAAAATGGTCTCTGGTCGGTGTTTACTAATCATTGATTGTTTTGTATGAGAACCAAATAAACAAGAAGAAACTTATCCAGCAAAGACTTGGACTTGGATGCAATCCTCTGTTTGTCTGAATTATGCGCCCACCCCTCAACCATCTGTTCCCTGTGTTTCAACTTGTAGAAGTAATATTTTTTATTACTTAATATGGTAGTGCGTTAACTTGTGTTCAAGTGGTTGAACCGGAGACTGAACACGTGACCAGTTTTCTCACTGGTATGGTTCTAAAAGTATTGGTTATTGGTGGAACCGTTGAAATGGTTTGGGTGTGATTGAGTCACTGGTGTTGGAGTAGTGAGGGCTGCTGAGGAAGAGGGGGAAGGTGGTGATGATGATGGTTAGTGGCTGGGGATAGAGGCAGGAAGAGTGGCGGCGACAGCATGAGAATTGTAAGGTTGTTTGTGGAGTTAGAAAATTCAAGTCATTCATAGTTGGCCCTGAAATTAGAGTATTCCCATGGGTCCAAGTGTAGGCATAGCTATTCTGGTTAGTTGTTCTCAGTGTGCATTTGAACGAGTTGTTGGATAAACTATTCCATCAGGAATGCACATTGTAGGATGGGATTGTTTTCTGGCTTTTTATCATTTGTATTTATGTTCGGAATTTGTTATTGCTTCAACTCTTAAGGGTTAAATTGCTAGACACCACTTTGATTAACTTCACAGCATTGTGATAAAAGAAAGAAGCCATTGTCAGAATCAAATCTCTCTTTGTATTTTATGTGCTACTTCAATCTTTTCCTGGTTGATAAAATGGTGGAACTAGGTGAAACCTTTGTTCTGGTTCTCCTTAAGAAAAGGCTTTCTTTTCGATTTTGAAAGCAACAGTAAGAATGGCTGATAGAATGAGACGATTGTTCTTCTGTGTTCCAAATGTAGAGGAGTTGTTGATGCTAATTGTGATTTTGCAGGAGTGGAGCAGATTTTTTGGGTCCTCTACTTCCTGCTGTTGCTGAGATATGTACTGACTTCAATCCTTCGATAGACGTGGAGCCATCTTTTTTGAAGTTATTTCGGAACTTATGGTTCTATATAGCTCTTTTTGGTCTAGCACCTCCCCTGCAAAATACTCAAGTGCCCTACAAATCAATGTCCAGTACATTGAATAGTATGGGAAGCATAAGCTCCATTCCTTTACAGGCTGTGGGTGGACCGTACATGTGGAATGCACAGTGGTCTGCTGCTGTCCAGAGAATTGCTCAAGGGACTCCTCCCCTTGTAAGTCAATCTTACAAAATTTGTTACCTCACCTACACAACCTTTCTTATGATCCACAGTTTTTCTTGATATATTTGGGAATTACTAAAGACATTTCCAGATTTTTCTTTTATCAGCACAAGAAACAATCATGCTTATGAATACCCAAAAATAGCACCTTTTATGTTATGGACTGAAATTGGGAGCTATTTTATGAAGGAATCTGCATGCTAATGCTGCAATTAGGTTGTAGATGGATACCAGTTCTTGTTCTTTTGTAATGTCTATCTTTTTTGATGTATTTGCCAAGTTTCCTTCTTTGTTGTGGAAACCTTGAAGCCTAGAAAGTGGGATCCTCATTTTTCTTGAAAAGTGTCAGAGCCTTAAACCTAATGCATTGGTGCTGATTTAGTTCTAAACTTTTTAATTGTGCCAATTTAGTCCAAAACATTTAGACCTAGAGCCAATTCAGTCTTTCTAGTTAATTTTGGCAGGATATTGCTGATGTGGTCATCGCCCCTTTCTGGTTGCTTCTGTGAACATTTTTTAATAATATTCTAATAATTTTCCTAACTTATATTTTAATAAGTTGCGGATGAGGCTCGACTTTGCTGGCCCTTGCCTTTGGCTGGTTGCGGACCAATTGGAGGAAGAAGGAAGGGAAGGGAAAAAAAAGTAAAGAAAAGAAGAAAAGTTAAGATATTATAAAAAATTGTCCATGTCAGCCCTGGCCACGTCACATAGGATCGCCGGCATCCATTTCAACGATAAGCCGCCAAAATTGGCCAAATGGACGGAATTGGCACAATTGCAGAAGGTTTAAAAATGGATTGGCATAATCAAAATGTTTATGACTAAATTTGCACCAATTCAATAGGTTTAGGATTTTTCTGACACTTTTTCCCTTGTTTTTCTTAAGTCGTTCCTTTATTTACAATTATGAAATGGTTTAGAGCCAACAATATCTTGTAGAGGCCTTAGATGAAATGGCTAGAGCACGATGAGAGTATCAACCTCAAATAAAGGTTTGAACCTCACATCATGCAAACTTTGCAAAAATGCGCTTGTTGAAGATCTATTTAACCATCTTGATGGAACCATCAAGCTTGCTACTTTTGTTAGCCTTCACTTCATTAAGATTTCTACTTTTGCTTTAGATGTGTTGGTGCATGAGAGATAGGAGTATAAGGAAAGACTTGAAGCTTGCAATTTGGTTATGAAGTTTTTTCCCCTCGGGCGTGACTAGAATTTTTGTTGCTTATCTATCTTGATGTCTTCAGAAATTGCTATTGATGAACAAGAAAGATACAAAACAATGTCGCCTGAACCATATAATGGTTGCTTGTTGTTCCCTCTAAAACGAGCACTTACTTGACAAATGAAGAGGCCAATCTTTCATTTCTGAAACACTTGTTTTATATGTGATAGATTATGCTTTGCAATCTTTGATCGATCTTTGTTCCATTATCTACTCTTTTGATAAAAGAAAAAAAATCTTCATAGGAAGAATTTCGATCACTAAATTGAACTTAACAACCTCTAATTATATATATATTTTTCTTTTGCTGCTAATAAGGCCCTGTAAAGAAGTAGCAAAGCTAAGTTATTTTTTTGCCTTTTTTTTTTATCAAGTACTTAGAACTGACAATTTTCAATAGAAAGGTGCTCACAAATAGGTGCTTTATGTGTAAAGGCCCATCTGAGTCAGAACACTGTAGACGAGTGATAGAACTGATGAATCCACATTGGGACTTCTTAGCATTTATCGGGTTGAGGCTTCTTGAACTCCTGGTTATGAAAGGACTTTAATTTGTAATTGACAAAGGGAAAAGACTGATAATTGCTACCAACCTTTATCAAATTTTTGGTTAATGCGGAGGGAGAGAAACTTAAGGGCATTTTAGAGTTTAGAGTCTAATAACTTTGATGTAAACTTTGGTTATTAGAAAGGGATAATACTAGAGATAGGGGTGAGTATGGGCTGGGCCATGTGGGCTTTTGCCAAAATAGTAGCCTAGCCTGAACACTCAAGTCTGGGACTTTTGGTGGAGGCGCTGGCGTGCTGGCTGGCCCAATGTTGAAAAGTATCTAACTGCAATCCTAAGATACTGAATCTGGCAGGTCACTTTTTTCATATGTTTTTAGGTCAGAATATTTGCTTAAAAGCAAAATTTTGCCTGTAATGCTATCTGCAAGAATATTAAAATGTGAGGTGATTAGTTGCAGACTTGTAGGACCTTTTTCGAATCTATAAGCTAAGCTTTTTCAGCAGTGTAAAGTTTAGTGTTTCTAGTTTCCTTGGATAAGTACATCTTCTGGTTTTTTCTTACAAAGATCAACCGCTTGACCATTGAAACTTTTTCCATGTTTCAAGTAAATTTGGCAGTTCAACAACATTTAAACTATATACTTGAATTGCTTTGCTCTCCAGGTGGTCAGTTCTGTGAAATGGCTTGAAGATGAGTTGGAACTTAATGCTCTACACAACCCTGGTAGTCGTAGCGGAAGTGGCAATGAGAAAGCTGCTGTAACCCACAGGGCTGCTCTTTCTGCTGCTTTGGGAGGGCGAGTAGATGTTGGAGGAATGAGCACAATTTCAGGTAGGATAGTCTGTCTGCTACATTTTGCAGTTAACTTTGTGTTCGTAATTGAGGAATGTGCGATTTTTGTTCCTCAGCTTCAATATTTTGGTTGATACCATGTCGAATTTTCTTAATCTGAATCTTTTCTCTCTCTTATTTTGCAGGTGTAAAAGCTACATATCTTCTTGCCGTAGCTTTTTTAGAAATCATACGTTTTAGTAGCAATGGTGGCATTCTCAATGGAAGTGAAACCTTGACCTCTTCCAGAAGTGCATTCCGTTGTGTCTTTGAATACCTGAAAACACCAAATCTTATGCCTGCAGTCTCCCAGTGTCTGACAGCAATTGTCTATCGGGCATTTGATACAGCTGTGTCATGGCTGGTATACTTACTTTCTGTGAAAATAAGTCTCCCTTGTAAATAATTTACCAATGCAATTTAGTTGTGTGAGGAGATCTTGGTGCTGCTTTTTAATAGATTGTTCCATCTTTTTTTTTTCTTTTTTGTGGAATTAGAAGCACCCCTAGTTTTAATAAATATGTTGATAGTTTGGATAGATTCATTTATTTTGCAGTGCAACTTGCTTGTAGGTTCTAGACTTGTAATTTCTGCAAGATGGTCATCTACAATAAATTACTTGCAATGCTAGCTAGGTGTGGTCTTAGGCTAACTATGGAAAAAGCAGGTTAGTTAATGCCGAGGATTTAGAGTGACAAAGGTGAAGTAGAGAGCAGCATGTTACTCGGTATATAAGGATTAGAGGGGATGCCATGTCTTAAGGGATGGTGTAGACATGGACTAAAATTTCTTTAGCCTGCATTCTAAGCTGAGGTGTTTTCTCACATCTTCAGGTCTGAGACTCCAGAGGAAGATTCTTCTGAAGCCTAATTTAATCATAAAGGATTAATAAGGCTAGCTTATTACTATGAATGATGCTTTTGCCTTCTTTGGAAAAGCTAATAAATCAAGGATCTATTTCAGTATGATTTTAGGATATCTTGGGAAAAGGCTGGGTTATCTGTTTGAAATTCTGTTATTCAGTGTGAGGAAATTCTTTTGTGTTAGTTGAACTAGTGCTGCAGGTCTATGCAGATGCGAATGCACTTTGTGTATCCATCCATCTGTTTGTTACCTATCTACGAATATCTGGTTGTTTATTTGTCGATCTGCAGGTGAAAATTACTGATCCTTTACTTTGGGTTCAGGAAGATCGGATATCTGACACAGGCCTTGGGGCAGTGACACGAGATTCTACGCTTTGTGTGCATGCCTGTTTTCTCATTAAAAGTATGTCGGAGAGGGAGGAGTGCATTAGGGAGATTGCTGTAAACTTGTTAATTCAGCTTAGAGACAAGTTTCCACAGGTGGGCTGGTGCCATGGCACTTTCTTTAATGTTTTAAGTTTTATTTTGTTTGATTCTCTCTTTGTTTGCATGTATAGTTTAACAATCAGAATTACACACATGTAGGTTCTCTGGGATTCGTCCTGCCTAGATTCCCTGTTATTTTCGGTTGATGATGGCTTATCCTCTGCTCTTGTGAATGATCCTGCGTGGATAGCAGCAGTTCGGTCTTTGTACCAACGAGTTGTTCGGGAGTGGATCATTAAATCTCTTTCGTATGCTCCATGTACTACCCAGGGCCTTCTTCAGGTTGATCTTCTCATTGCAAATGGCTACTCACTTCCATTTTTGGCATTGATATTTTTCGTAACTATTGCTAACATGCTTCAGAATTTAGGTCTGCTGGTGCTTAATGAGCTAATCTGGCTTAAAGAATCTTTATTGTTTTTATTGGTGGGGGGTTATTTTTTTGCAAAACGGTTATTTATAAATCATGTGAAATACCTGATTAACAATGCTCTTTTAGTGGGTGGAGTTGTCTGAACATGCTGAAGGTTGTCGTTTGCTCTGACTGGAGCAGAGAGTACTAAGGCATTAAATTTTATGCAGAAAATTCTGAAATTCCATTAGGCATACCTCCATATATGAAATGTTTTGTCCGTGTTGCCCTTGAGCTGTGAAATTTAATTGCACTGCATGAAAAAAGTGCCCAGCTCTTGTTTCTCTTTGATCCTCAAAAATAGTGCTCTAGTGGGCTTCTTTTCAAGGCGATCTTTATTACCAGCAGGTAGTTGTCCTCATATAGGTAGCAGTTGTATGAATGAGGTGGCTCCACATTTCGGCTGTGTCTATATCTAATACACTGTAGTCCAGATGCTCATTCTGGACTTAATCAAAAGCAGTTGAGTCATTCCAGATGCTCATTCTGGGACTCTTGCTGCAGCTGTTGTTGTTGTCCCTATCGATCTTGATGACTTAGTTCCCCTGTTTTGAGTTTTCTTTCCTTCCATTATCCTAGGCACTTCAATAAAGTATGTCTGTCTGGTCTTTATTAACTTTCCCTTTATTTCCATGTCCACTTTAGGAGAGGCTTTGTAAAGCAAATACTTGGCAGAGATCAAGGCCTGCAACTGATGTTATATCTCTTTTATCTGAGATAAGGATTGGAACGGGTAAGAATGACTGTTGGACTGGCATACGAACTGCAAACATCCCTTCAGTCATGGCAGCTGCTGCAGCAGCATCTGGAGCCAACTTGAAGTTGACTGAACCCTTCAATTTTGAGGTTCTTAGTACTGGCATAGTCAGTGCAACAGCAAAGTGCAACCATGCTGGGGAAATCACTGGCATGAGAAATTTATTTAACAGCATCGGTGGATTTCAAATGGGAAATGCAGCTCAAAGTTTTGGATTGGGCATGGGGATTCAGAGGTTGAAGTCAGGAGTGGTTACTCAGCAGATGCCGGTTGAGAATGATTCATTTGACAAGGTAGTACTGACAAAATTCATTCAGCAACTGCAGCAATTTGTAAATGTCGCTGAGAAAGGTGGGGAAGTGGACAAGACCTTGTTTCGCCAAACTTGTTCACAGGCAACAGCCTTCCTGTTGTCAAATATGGTAAAGATATATTCCTCTTTTTAATCAGGGATTTTGCATAACCTGAATTCCTTGTTTTGCAAGATAATCTTATAATTATGGATAGAGAATTAGTGATCTCAGAAATGAGAAGTACTGAGATAGCCTTTAATTGCTTCATATTTGTCTACAGGATCTTGACTCAAAATCAAACATAGACGGTTTCTCTCAACTTTTGCGCCTTCTCTGCTGGTGTCCTGCCTATATCTTGACCGCTGATGCCATGGAGACTGGTGTTTTCATTTGGACTTGGTTGGTCTCTGCTGCACCTAAACTGGGATCTCTTATTTTAGCTGAGCTTGTTGATGCATGGTTGTGGACAATCGATACCAGACGTGGCCTTTTTGCATCTGAAGAGAGGTACAGTGGGCCTGCTGCCAGACTTAGGCCTCACCTTGCACCAGGGGAACCTGAAGCACTGCCTGAAAGTGATCCTGTTGAACAAATTGTTGCTCATAGACTGTGGCTTGGATTTTTTCTTGACCGCTTTGAGGTAGGATGATTGAATCTTTTCCTAAGATGCTCTTTTGTCCCTTTCTCCTCAGTCGTCTGTTATCAAGGTATAATTTTGCAGTCACGATTGTAGAAGTGTTTGTGCTGCAGCAGTGGCAGATACAGGCATAATGGCTTTCCAATTGCTCATGGCATTCATAATGGTCATTAATGCACAAATATGATAGGATAAATTAACTTTTGTTGCTTAAATAGAGTTGATATATTAATTTTATTGGACTATTGTAGGGCTTTCCATAGCATCTAAGGGTGTCCGAAAGTTTAACTATATGAATTACTGAATCTTGTTAGAATGTCCCACATCCATTGCTTATCTATGAGGTTTTGATCGACCTCATATTCTTGTAGTGTCCCTACATAGCTTAATTTTTGTGTTATGATGTTAGAGCTAGGTTTTTCCCTAGGTTTACTTTGCATGTGAGGCTCCCCCTTTGTCAATTTCCCACTGATTTGCTTGTTAGAGGGGGCGTTTAAATACCCCAAACTGCTTGCTTATGGGTGTCAATGGGCCTTACGGTCTTGCTCCACTTATTAACTTAAGATTTTGGGTTGGACATTCTAACAAGTTCAATAGGTAGCAGTATAGGTAGGTGACTGCACTTGAAATATATTGGTAATATGAAATTTGCATGTAGGGTTTGTTTGTTTACTTCGCTATGAAATTCTTTATCATTTCTTACAAGTCTTTTGAATCGAAGGCCTCTAGGTATTGGTGTCATCTATTCGATAGAAGTAATCTGCTTTGGTGTTCAATGTCTGTAAATACTGTCTCATCTGTCGTTCTATTCAGGTATCATTCTTGACTTAATTTCACTGAAACATGTTCTTAGGCAGAGCACTTCATTTGATAAAGTATAGTCACAGTTAGTGAAAAACTACACTTCTTGAGGTGCATCGACATGCTTAGAGCATCAAATAAGAGCTCTTTTTTACGGCAACTACAAGAGAAATAACGGTATTGAACAAGATAACATTCCTACAAAGCACTTGTTTCCTTATATCACAAGGCTTTATAAGTGCCCTTGGTGCCCTCTTGAACATTTTTCCATTAATTATTGCTAAACCAGTGACCTTGGCTTTGATTTGGACAAGTTTTTGCAAAAGTGTCAGTCTCTCTCTCTCTCTCTGCACATGTGCATACACTTAAGTAAGTAGATGCTCTGCGCATATGAGCATGTGTCTTTTATATAAAGTGCCAAGGCTTGCTTTTAAAATAATGCTAATGAATATATCGGGCAGTCTTTTTATTAGAAGTAGGATCTTCCTCATTGTTAGCTATAGTTCCCAAGTATAGTTTCCCTATATAAATGAGCAAGAGAAAGAGAGACACATCCACACACGTGCGCACACAGATTTTGCTCATTGTCAGCTATAGTTCCCCTAGGAATTCTTATATATTACTCTCTCTCTCTCTCTCTCTCTCTCTCTCCGTATAGAGAGAGAGAGAGAGACACACACACACACGCACACGCACCCACCCTCCTGTTACATATATAATGCATTCATGGGCTTTTGTCATTTATTAAAAAGTTAGTGATGTCATGAACTAAGAGCATTCTAGTTAAAATTGTGAAAAACTCACTTAGGTTTTTAAATTTGATACTTTCATATATAAAGATTTAAGTAGAAGTTAAAGACCACCTTCGCCACCAAGGCACACTTGTAATCCTTTTATAGTATAATAGTTTTCTCAAGGTGAAGAATGGCCTTACATCTTCTACTGTACCGTTCAAATATCCTTTTTACTTATTCAAAAACAAGAAAAAAATATGTAACTCCTATAAAGGGGGAGGGGATATTGGACTTCCAAATTTCTAAACTATTTTCAACCTGAAAACTGCTAGGGTTTGCTGGTCTGCTAATTGTGAATCCAACTTCACTGGACATTGGCAAAAGCTTTCAAGCTTGTCAAGGATTTGCTTTCGGCTGAGTCACTGTGGACTTCTATAACATGTACTCGCAAATGCTTTGGTGATATTAATCATTCAAATCAAAATCTCTAGTTTCCTGGACTAAAAATTTGTTTTGCGTCAGAAGAGTTGTTAGTTCTTCTGCTTCTATGCTAGCTTATTCAAATTGATAGAAAAATGATTCAGGTAGTTTCTCACTATTAATTTGGCCATAGTTTAGCACTCTGTCATGGTTGTGCCTTCCTAATGCCCTATCCTGTAGAAAGTTGTGGATGGTGGTATGTGATCTCTGAATACACAATAGCGTTCTATCTGCTGATATGCTTGTAATATTCTCTACTTGAGGTTTCGCCAGGGAAACATTATAATTTGATTACACCTTAAAGTTCTAATTCACCATTAACCAGATGCTAGCATTAGGTCAATAAACGTGCAGCAGGTCTACATGGACAAACTATATTTCATCTTGGTTGATTAACAATTCAATAATCACATAGCTATTCTATGGGGAATACGCACATCTTGCGGTTCCAAATCAAATCTAGAGAGAACATATGATTGCAAATTAACCAACTAAAAGGAAAAATTTATTGGGCCTGCATTACCATTGTTAAAATATGCCACATCATCTGTTTACTGGGTTTACATGACGACTTAAGTTTTTGCATTGGCTAACATGGCATCAAATAGCAAGTCTAAATTCTTTCTGCTAGATTTAATTTTTGGCCTCATTTGCGGTTCTTATCTATCTTGTTCCC
Organism: Melaleuca alternifolia; assembly: GCA_019926035.1. NCBI lineage: Eukaryota > Viridiplantae > Streptophyta > Magnoliopsida > Myrtales > Myrtaceae > Melaleuca > Melaleuca alternifolia. Next base: position 409,987 of record JAGKPW010000197.1, read on the forward strand.
TATCTGTCAATTCCACATCACTTGCATGTAGGATATACATAGGCCTAATATACACAAGGTTGGAAATTCTGATAATGGCTATTCATCATATACTTTGCCGATGCAATTTTGATTTTTTTTTTAATGTTTCATCTTCTTTCATTGTTACAATTATGTCTAGTTTTTTTTTTTTTTTTGACATTTCAAAAATGTGTTCTCCAGGTACTTGGGAGCTTTCAGTATGTTAGTCACTTTATAAGTATATGGTCATATGCATGAGCACTTGTTTTGGGTTTGAGCTCTTTTTTAGCTTGTGGCTCTTTTTCTGAAAGGGTTGGCACCTGCCCGGTGCCTCATAGTGAAATTTTCTTTACTTATCTACAAAAAGAAAAGACATATGTAACCTATTCTTCTATTATAGAGCAGTCATTTCCTTCTTATTCATTGTTGTTTGCTTTATAGGTTATTCGCCATGGCAATGTGGAACAGCTCTTGCTTCTTGGTCGGATGTTGCAAGGAACTACAAAGCTTCCGTGGAACTTTTCACGACATCCTGCGGCCACGGGTACTTTCTTCACTGTCATGCTTCTTGGGCTCAAGTTCTGCTCGTGCCAGTCTCAGGGTAATCTATTTAAGTTTAGAGCAGGACTTCAGTTGCTAGAAGACCGGATTTTCAGGTGAACAAGTTTTCCTCTACTGTAATATTTCTTTATCAAATTGAGACATGATTTTTAACTTGCTGTATAAAGTAGGGACATTCTAGTCTCTTAAGTGAAATTACTTTCTGAACGAGTTCCTTCCATGCCTCCCTTTATATGTGGTTGTGCGGTTGAGAGAGACTCTAATTGCCGTACACTGACGTGCATGCTTAACGCATCTATACTTCTACTTGAATGTCTACTTTTGAAACACGGGGCAGAGTCTGGTGGTTGTCCTACACTCAATTAGATTAGACGCAATAATTTGTCGGGACTATCAATTGCGATTAAGGTGAATAGGAATCTGAAGATCTAATACAAGTGGTTGATGCACATAATGTACCGATGTTCCTTTTTTAGTATATATGTTTTCTAGAACTGTTAGTGTTATGTCTAGTGGAGATTTTCATCCAAGTCCTTTGCTTGAGCATCGTTGATCAAATAACCTGTGATTTTCTATGGTTTCACACTAAAGTGTGTGTATGTGGGTCTATCTGTGTATATACAACTGAAAACTGTATGAATTATTTGGAGTATGGTGTGCTTATTTGGGTTGGTTTTCTCCTTTGAGTACCTCATCTCAAGTTGGAAGTGTAAATGGACCTTATTATTTCTTCTAGGGCTTCTTTGGGATGGTTTGCTTATGAGCCCGAATGGTACGAAATGAAGGATATGAATTTTGCCCAGAGTGAGGCTCAATCTGTATCCATATTTGTTCACTACCTACAGAATGAGCGGCTAGATTCTCCTCAATCTGACTTAAAGGGATTGGGACGTGAATATGGGAGCTCTTTATTCAATGGGGTAGGTTGCTTTACTTAAATGTGCAAGGAATCTTAATAATTGGTCTCACGCAATGTTAATGCCCTTCCCTATTTCCCATGGATACTGTCTGGGGTGCCGATCTCATAATTAAAGAGTTTGCAGAGTGACAAATACCATCCTGTCTGGGGTGCCATGGAGAATTATGCTATTGGAAGAGAGAAGAGGAAGCAGCTCCTTCTGATGTTATGTCAGCATGAGACTGACAGGCTTGAAGTTTGGGCGCAACCCACCAACTCAAAGTATTTCTCTGGTTTTCGTTTGTTAATTGGTACTTTGGATATGTTTATAGTTAATATTGCATGCAGTTGATCTTGTCGGTGACTATCATGTTTGCTCTCAATTTCAGGGAAGGTGGTTTTCGGCTCAAGATAAGCTCTGATAGATGGATTGAACATGCCAGAACTGCTTTCTCTGTGGATCCTCGTATTGCTTTGTCCTTAGTCTCAAGATTCAGGACAAACACTCATTTTAAGGCAGAAGTAACTCAGCTGATTCAGGTTTGTAAAGTTTATCTTACTGTAAATGGCTATCGTCAGACCTTGTATGTGTTGCAAAAAATGGACATGGCTACACTAGACTTAGATTTCTTGAATCCTAAGCATGGGATGACTTAAATAGCGAGTTTTCTCAGAGTGAGGGAGCCATCTTGTCAGTGTACTTACATCTGTCAGTCAGCGTGGAACATTATGGGACATTGCACTTAGGGGTGTAAGTGGACCATGATAATCATTATTTAGAAGGCAACTCCAACTTGACCTAGTGTAAGTATTTTTCCTTGAACCCAACTTTAAATGATTTTCAGCATGCTTGAGATTGATTCCACCAAATTGAGCTCAAGCTACAAGGAAAAGCGAAAACTGCAGATATTTTTTCTGGAATGTGAAGCTAGACGAGAAGGCGAAATCACCATCTCAATTTCTATCATTCATCAAAATTTGAAATTAAAATTACAAAGTCTAAGTAGACTGAAACAACATTGTGAAGGAATCTCTTATATGCAATTCTTTAATTGCTCATAAGCTATTCATACTTCATGATATAGGAAAGCCTAACTGCAACCATATTCTAAATAACTGCAACTGAAACGCACTTAAGCATTAATCCCCTTAGGACTGCAAACTAAGGAGGAGCTTGACCTCAATAAACAGATTCTCCTTTGAGAATGTGCAGCCAATGAGGAAAAGCAAAGAAAAATAGAGTTAATGTATTGCTATTAACTTGCAGGAGCCAGGAGATAATAATCTTAGTATGTTATCTTGAGTATCTTAATTCTCTCATAGGAAGAATATGAGTACCGGAGTACTTGCTTAGGTCGCAACCTACCAAGTGATGCATCAGCAAGCTTAACCTTGGCTAATATAGGATGATCATCACCTAACTGCCTCGAGTTTTTTGGCTCATCTATAGCGGAGGAAACTTATTTGGGCTGGCTACACGGGTCCATTTTCTATTACTCGAGTCCAGTTAGAATATGACTTGCTGGGTTGATTGTGTTAGGTTACTTGACATGAGTATGACATGAATATAACTAACATGAATTCAACGTGCTAACTTGTATTGTTATATTGAATCTATTTAGGAATTGGCTTTTTTAACTCTATTTCAGAAGCCCAACTGTGGACATGGGTTCCTGTTGGTTGATATATTAACCTTGATATGCCCATTAGAATTTTATAACTTAGTCATTAGCATCATTACTAGGGTTCCCTATACTTTTCCCCTGCTAACCTTTACCAACCAAAACAGATTTTGAAATACTTAAGAATCACACATATCAGTGTTGTCTAGTTTCTATTAGAACGCTTGAAGATAACTTTTGGCAAAAAAGTCGAATGTCATGACTGGCTTCACCTCTCTCTCTCTCTCTCTCTGGTGCACGCATAAACATGCACACCCCTGAAGCCACCTCAAGCTGAAGGTGGGGAAGGTTTTGTACAAAGAAAGACTTGATGATGGAGAAAACAAGGACTGATTAAAAGTGAGGGAGTGGTAAAGTCATTTGATGCCACACTAAGACTCCGTTCGTTTCACGGAAAATAACTTCCAAAAAAATATTTTTTGAATTTTTTGACGTTCTTTTCACGGAAAATAAAATAGTCAAGGAAAATATTTTCCACCAATGGAAAAAAAAAACACCGTTAAAAGTAGAGAAAATGTTTTCCGCTTTTTTGAGAGGGGAAGACATTTTTCGTGTTTTTCGTTTGTCTTTAAATATCGCAACCTCTAACAACGTGTCTCAGTCTCACTCGAGGCCGGCAAGTCGCCGGCTTTTGACAAACGAATACCGAAAAATATTATCATTTTTCAGGAAAATGATTTCTTGGAAATTATTTTTCGGAAATGCTATATTTTCCGTGAAACGTACGGAGCCTAAAGCTTATAAACAGTCTCTTTTGGTTTTTGGGATTGGGTAGGATATTTAATACTCAGACATATGTGGATTTTAGATCTTTAGCTTAAGTCTGTTTCAACAACATGACTGCTAATATGTACATCAAGATCTTAACTAATGAAAAGGACCTTTAAAAGTACGAATCCTAATTTCTAGCCCTGGGTAGTAAGTAAAGTGGGATTCTACATTTTTTGCTTATTCCACTTGTCTGCGCTGGACTTTAAGGAAGAGGAAGGGGGTGTTCATCTGCTTAAGAAGGCTAAGTGAGATTCTATTGTATGTAAAGGAGGAAGGTGAACTTCTGACTTTAGGAGCTCAGCCAAATCTGAATCTGTAGAATCTGTGGAGAAGGTCCATCTTTTAGTGGATGTTATTCCTGATGTCAATTTAATTGAATTTACCTTTGATTGGCCTTTCCCAATTTAAGTTAATCTTTTTCTAGATGTTTTGTAGCTTTCCATGTATATTCTAATTGTAAGGATCTGAGAGGATCAGATGCTGCTCCCACTCCCTCTATCTTTTCTCACTTTGCTAATCTTCCCCTCAAAGATAGGCCGGAGGTGGCAGGTGCAGAAGGAAGAAACCTAAGAGAAGTATGCCTTGTTTTTTCATAGGTCCTTTATCATTAAGTTCAACACAGGGAAGTGCCCTCTTTTTTTCATTCCAGAAGCTTTCCAAATATTGTGTTGGCTAGATGGCGTAGCTTGGAAGAATTTCAGTCCATGCTATATTAGCCTGGAATACTTTCAGTCCATGCTGTATTAGTATCCTAGTTGATATTCAATAGCAAATGTAGTTATGAGGTACACTAGGAGTCTAACCTTCATGAGGAGTCACTCTCGTAACCCTTTGTTCAAGAAATCATAGATTGAAACTTGCACCATGTTAGTTAATATCTATCTGGTTCTGTCTAGCCATGTCATTTGGCATGTTTCAAAGATTTAGCAGGTTTCTACACACTGTTATTGTTGTATATCAAAGTGCATTTACATGTGGCGTAGTTCATCTGCCAATATGCACGCATTTATAACATGTATCAAGTATTGCAATACATATGCTGACCAGGTACCAGAAAATTTCAGAGCTTATGTATTTTGAGATAGTCAATTTTAATCTTGTTTATTCTGTTACCACTGAGTATGGAACCAATTTAAAGCAATTTATGAATTATATGAAATGACATTATCTTGTATTAGTCATTTTCTTACCATTTTAGTTTATGTGAAAGAAAGAGCTGCCTCCAATTTCTGGAGCCTCATAAGGAATGATTGGAGTTACCAACACCCTCTGCACATCCACCGATAAAAATATAGATGCTTTTAGCGAGCATTTCAGTAGATAATTACGTTTGATGGATATTGATAATTGCATTTGATGTGATGACATGTGCATCAAGCAGGTTTATTTTCCTAGCTTATGACTGAAGCTGATATTCACTAAGAAAATGAAAGATGTTCAACCTATGTGTCACGTGTATGTTACTTGATTTTTGTTTCTAATAAAATTAGTTAATCTTAATTAATTACTCTTAATACGTCATCATCAAAAAGTAAGCCAATTATGTTAGCCAATAGCCGCACTATTAGTGAAATGAACTATGTCCATCTGGTAAATCTCAAATGCAACTTAATTGCCCCAAGCTGGACATTTTCAGGCACTTCAGTGTCTTTGGTGAAACTTCACTTATTTTTCTTATGTATTGTACACCATGCCAATCTAGTTGCCAATTTCGTTGCATTTTCTTGCTCTGGTTGGCTGTCATTTCAAGCATTGTGGAGAACTAGGAGGAGCAAGGGTATTCAGGCAGAATTTCCCCACATTTTCTTTCTTTTATAAATGGTCTTTTGCATTGCTGGAGATTTTGTTTATGTTTTGTGGTTTCCCTTCGAAGTCATCTATTTGATCATGTCTATTGAGTAAGTTCATAGGTGCTAGGATGGTTGGCTTCACATTCATAATAATCTTTACTTCATGAAATGATGATTTAACTAATTTATTATTGGCCCCTATATCTATGTTTATATATTTAATGGTTTTTCTCTTGATTTGCTGCCTTACATACCAAAATGTTCACCTCGCAGTCACACATATTGGACGTGCGGACCTTACCTGAAGCATTGCCATATTTTGTCACTCCAAAGGCAGTTGATGAAAATTCAGTGCTTTTGCAACAATTACCCCATTGGGCTGCTTGTTCAATCACACAGGCTCTTGAGTTTCTTACTCCTGCGTATAAGGGTCATCCACGTGTTATGGCCTATGTCCTCAGAGTTTTAGAGTCCTACCCCCCTGAGAGAGTGACATTCTTCATGCCGCAGCTGGTCCAAGCACTGCGATACGATGAAGCGGTAAGCAGATAATAGTATATCACTTTGTTAATTGTCACATAGGGTTGGATTTGGCAGATCAGCCCGAACACCACAGTAGGTGATCTAATCGAATTGAAGTGTCATTTGAGACCTTTCCTTATATATTGGATAGGATGAGAAGTTTTCAGATTCTTTGCTGCATAGACTATCCTATTTCACATAATAACTGCACCAGGGGGAAGGGACCATATTATTAAGTATTTCGAATGATAGTTAGCTCTGAACCTTGCAATTGGAAATTAGGTAGGTTTATCGTTATGTGCCCTAGATTGTGGAAGCTGAGGGCTTGTCTAAAAATGTTCATAATATTATTATTTCGAATGAATGCAGTGAAAGTCTCAAGTTTGTATCAGAGGTGCAATTGAACCTTATAACTTTCAGATCATGCAATTGAGTCCTAAATCTTGTAAAAGTTGTGCAATTAAGTATCTCTATTAGATCCATTAATTTACGAATGTGGTCTGGTCTATTGACTATTTTTTTCTCCTACCGCATCCTTTTGAGGAAACTTGACTCTGCTGCGGCACCAGGTAGGTTTCAATGTATGGAACAGGTAAAGGTTTCAAGAGTTGGAATAAACCAGTAAGCAAATAGAAGGTGGGGCAAAATGATTCAGAATCAGCATAAAATGTTAATAAATTAGACAAGAAGAAAGCCTAGAGTTCCTTTTGGCAAATAAAATCATAAGGGAGAGGGCATCAGAGAACAGAATAGAAAATCCAATCTTTTCCCTTTCTCTCTTCTTTGCAAATGCATCTGCCATTATCAGGGATGAAGGTGGCGTCAATTTTGAGTTGCACCACACAAATTTGCCACCACTGTCCATGGTGAGTTGGTGACAGCAATTGGTGTAGTCTCAGCAAGAGGAGTAGCTTTGGCGGTTGTAGTAGTGATAGTGGACGGAGGCCTGTTGATGATGGCTTCTGGTGGCGATAATGGGTGGCTGTGGCAGCTTTATTTAAGTTGATCATGAGAGAACAAAAAAGAAAAAGGAAGGAGAAATTAGGCAAATCACTCCACTTGTTTTTTCTTTTAGTTTTCCGTAGGCTGATTTAGTATCTACTTAGCCACACATTGGTGCTGAATGTCCTTAAATCACACAAGGAAATGGCCAAAACAATAAACATGATTACATCATATATTTTCATTACCTAAAACCAATGGACATACCAAAGATACTTGATTGCACCCTTTGACAAGTTCTGGGGCTCAATGGCATGATGTAAAACTTTAGGATTCAATTGGAAATGCTGAATCTCAATTGTGGAAAAAATGCCTGCTTTAGAGCTACTGACGTCTACAGTTATTAGCATGGAAAACTATGAGAAAACCTTTGAAAAGACAGTGCTAAAGGATGGAGTTGGAAAGCAGCAGAAGGAAACCATATTACTTTGAAATAGGAAAACAATTTCCAAATTACAATCTGTGGCTTGTATTTATTAACTTAAAAGCAATTGATATTAGCTGGAATTACTGAGAGCAAGCTATTGAGTATATTTCCAAGCAGCTACTGAGGTCTGTTGTTTCTCCTAAATAGGGCAGATTATCTTGGTGTGAGTATTAAAACCTGCAGTTTATTTTTTTTTTCCTTTTTTTTAGGCTGGCTGAAGGGCAGACTATAACTTGAACCACACCCATCATGAATGATTTGCTTTTGGTTTGAAGAACTTCATGCTAACTATTTTGTGTGTGATTAACTGCTATTCTGCAGAGACTAGTGGAGGGATATCTACTAAGAGCTGCTCAGAGAAGCGATGTATTTGCCCATATATTAATATGGCATCTGCAGGTTTGCGAATGTTAATGTCTATTTTTCAAAATCATCTAATGGAATCAATGAAGTATGTTCTTGTTGTACTTAATATTTTTTGTAAGCTGTGATTGTCTAATTGGCAGGGTGAGACTTGTGCATCAGAACCGGGGAAAGAAACTGTTGCTTCTGTGAAGGTGAAGTCATACCTCCATCCTTATATATATGTTTTCCATGAAACTCTCACCTTTTCGATTAGGATTCTCTTATGTCTTTGCTTCCACAGCTTTTATTGAAGAATCTCTGGAATGGTAGGTTTGGCTGTTAATAGCTAATGTAAACATTTGACGGTCGATTAGTTATTTCCAATTGTAAAGTAATTAAAAATTATGAGAATTGATGAGAAGCATCATGGAGATATTTTAAGAAGAAACTCTATTCCTTTTCTTTTCTGGAAAATGAGGGGTTACTTGGCATTTCCAAAGTATTAGATTCACAAGAATTGAGTGCATGACTGACTTTCAGACTGTACATGCTTTTATTTGTTTTCCAAGTGAGGCATGGTGATAGTGTATTTGGCAATTTTAATCGTTTGTGGTTGCAAAAACTCTATGACATTGTCTAGTTTCTAGCATCTTATCGCACTGCAGACAAAATTAAAATTTCTATGCTGTCCTGGTACGTGACTGTAGAAAATTGTACAGGCTTTTAAGTATTTAAAAAAAGCTTACTCGTAACAAGTATGAAGTAAACTCGTCCATCACATGCAAAAGGACCACTGTTTTTTCTGCAATTATTATTCTAATAATCCTAATATTGTATATGTTAGTCACCCATCTGGTAATTTCAGAATAATAATTTTCAAGCTATGTTGCCGGTTGTGAGGGAGCATATTATTGGTGGTTTCACTCCGAAGGCCCTTGATCTTTTTAAAAGAGAGTTTGATTTCTTTGACAAAGTTACATCTATCTCTGGCGTACTCTTTCCACTAGCCAAGGAAGAGCGTAGAGCTGGCATCCGGAGGTATTCTTCCCTTTCACTTATTTAACATGTATTGGTTGAAGTTGAGGCTCATGGGTATTCATGGCAGGGAGTTGGAGAAAATTGAAATGGAGGGAGATGACCTCTATTTACCAACTGCTCCTAATAAACTTGTCAGAGGTATTCAGGTGGACAGTGGAATACCTCTACAGTCAGCTGCAAAAGTTCCTATTATGATTACCTTTAATGTGGTTGATCGTGAGGGTGACCAGAATGATATAAAGCCTCAAGCTTGTATATTTAAGGTGAGTATGCCATATACTATGTGCTTATAAACCTTGTATTTCTTGGCTTTTGATTCTATAAGATTTTTCAAATTTCCTAGCTGACTTTATTTGTATCCATGAACTCATGTACGGGTTAATTATCTTTATCAATGAAAAAACCCAACCCTCAGGAAAAATTGTGCTGATTCCTTTTCTCTGGGGTTTCTGGATTTTCAGTTCGTCCTCTTATGGTTGGGTTTGAAAGGGTTTTGTAAAACTAAGTTTACAATGGATCGCAGGGGATTCTTCTGCATACTCAATGTTTCTATGCCTTCACATGGGCCCAGCACCCAAGAAGCTTACTTGTGTCCCTGTGCCAGACGTGATTTGCAGCTCTTTTCTCATACTTTTAAATGTGCTAAAAAGCAACTGATTTTGTAGTGAATTTGTGAAAATTGATGTATGTCATGTTAAGAGTGAGAATTAGGTTGATCTTGATCGGTTTGAATATCTACAAATGATCAAAGGGAAAGAGCTATTGAATTTAGTATGTAGAAACTAGTCGACTAGATAGCTAGATCAAACTCCTAACTGACATGTTAAGATCTTGCTAAATGTGGAACTGTTTCATCAGCACTGTAGTTTTTGCATTATGGTGAGGATGGCAGAGGTACATAGGCTGTTTCTGTCTCACTAGCTTTAGAAACTGTTAAGCTGCGAAAATGCTACATCCTTGCTCTGCCAGCTTTTCTGCTTATTTGTCTGATGTGAATTTTGGAAATTAGCTGATGACTTGGATCATCAAATATCTTGGTGGGACATCTTATTATGGAAGCAGTTAATTCACTATCAACATTTTTGTGTGGCTAAGCAACATTTGACTGGATTGGGGTAGGTTTTGGAATATCAAGTATGACGGGCTTTACACCAACTCAGGTAATCACATAGGTTTTTGTGAGTAGATGAATTAAGAATTCAATGACTAATAAAGTAGTTGGACACCAAATTTGACAAATTCGACTGTAAAAATATTCTGTACATCAATGAAATTGTTAATTTGTTTGTTCTGATCAAGTGAACAACCTCTGTTCGGAAAAAGGAGAAAGAAGAGGGGAATGGAAATTAGTGTGGAAAATGAGTGAGATTTTGAAATTTTCATAGTTTGTGGCATTTTCTCTAAATTCTCTTACTCTTATGCTCCCAAACATAGCAAAAGGAATTGTTATAGAAAATGTTTATAGCTTGTTAAGGCTAATTTTGTTCTCTATCTGATATTAGGATCTAGAATCACTAAACTGTTGCCTCTGGAATGAATAACTTGAATTCGATGAGGCCAAATTCAAGGTCTGAGTTATGTTTCTTCTCCTGTGCAAAGCAGATGTTATAAGAATGGCATTCAGTTCTGTTAGGTTGTTCCATGCCTTAAATGTTATTTTGTATTTTGTTATTCTGGTCAATCTGACAGCAAAATTTAATTCTGTCATTAATCTAACTATACCTGTCAATTTTTGCCAGGTTGGAGATGATTGCCGGCAAGATGTCCTTGCTCTTCAAGTAATATCACTTCTTCGAGACATATTTGAAGCAGTTGGGCTTAACTTATATCTCTTCCCTTATGGCGTTCTCCCGACAGGCCCAGAAAGAGGGATCATTGAGGTGATTATATTTTCGTGCCTTGACATTATATCGGTGGAACTGCTGGTTTTTAGTTACTTCCTTTGTAATCATTTGTCTGATGTCCTTTCCCTTCTGGGTATATTGTTATAGCCTTGTCAATGTTTTGTTCCCTGGTTGTAGCACTCTCATCGTTTGAGCTTCCAGTGTCCTTTTGAGCCTCTTTGTTCCCCTCTCAAAGAATTATTTTAGTGCATTTATAGATTGAGAGAGAGTGAAAGTCCTTACTTTCTCATTTTGGCTGCTTATGATACGTAAAACAATTGGTCATTATAAAACAGTTCTTTTCCTGACATATTTACTTTGTTTTCATGTTGGGTTCTTGATATGGGCTGTGTTGTTTACCCGCAAACACATGGCTTTAGAAAGCATGAAATTCTCTTGAATAAGTCAGCTATCTTGTTGCTTAGTCTTTGGTCATCTATGGCTTCATTCAGTTGGTTTAAGAATGGTAAAAGGTGTAACATGACACAGAAGGCATCTAATCATAAGTAGGTTATGCATAAAAAGAATTGAAAGTTGAGATCTATTTCTTTATGGGGAAATGATGTCGAATGTTTGGTTTCTTTATTCTTCTTCTTCTTTGTCTTTTGGGGATAAAATTTGGTTTTGTACATTCTAACTGTCATTCCTTTAGCTTTAGGTAGGTCTCTTTGTGACTTTTTAATTAAAATTTCCTATTTTTTTTTCTTTTTTTCTTGTCAATTTAAGGAGGGGGCTCGATAGCTTTTAGAACAAATTGAACAGATGCTGGAAGTAATTAATAATTGGTGCACGAGGTTAAAAATTTCCAGTCCCTAGTCCTTCTACTTGTAAATTGAAAAGTTACTGATGGTGTCGTTTAAACTATTCGGGGTCTGAAAAGAAGTAATAATTTAGAGTTCCAAACTTTCAGCTCTGGGGAGGTTACCGCTGAAAGTCTTCACCATCTTCTGGCCCCATTTCTGCATACTCATGGGCTTATGCACTACTGTTGGACAATGATGACGAACAAAGACTAAGTCTCTTATTTCTCTTCTAGCAAAATACTTGGGCTTCGACATAAATCGACATGTGTAATTTTCAGTAGAACTTTGGTCTTTGTATTTTTTCTGTACTTGAAGAAAGTACTTTGTTTGTTGTAAAACAATTTATACTGGCATAAGACATGAGCTATATTTTACTCTGATGCAGGTACTTATATATTTGTGACATATCTTATACCTAATATTTGGTTGAGTAAGATCTAACTTGTCATTTATCACTCTTGTATGAAACATATGATATATTACATCATAAAAACAGATACATTGTTCTTTTGATTTCGCTAATATGAATAGGAAAGTGTTCAATGAAAATACTGTTTCATAAATATTTTTAATTTACATCATGCTAATTTTATACGCATGTTTTCCTCCATTATGGAATATATGACATAAACTCGGGATAACATTATTTTTACTTTCTTTTACAATAAGCTTGATTTATTATTTTTACTTTCTTTTACAATAAGCTTGATTTATTGATGTACTTTTTAGGAAAATGACAACATATTTCCATCCCATTCCATTATGTCTTTTTACTTTTTTCACATATATTATAACAGAGCTATTGTTGGGTGAAAGGAAAATATGATAAATGTAGATTCATTCTTACTAAAGCTACTATATTCCAAATAGTTTGCTTAAGAAAAAGGAAAAGGAGAGCTTTCAGAGGAGGCAATATACTAACCATGTTGAACATTGATGACGTCCGTAGAGTATGCGTACATAGGAGGATTGATATTCGTGAGAACACTAAAAATTTACAGGTTATCTTACCCTTCGTTACAACGTTTTCTTTTGCCTGCAGGTTGTGCCTAACACTCGAAGCAGAAGTCAAATGGGTGAAACGACTGATGGCGGTTTATATGAAATATTTCAACAGGACTATGGGCCTGTTGGGTCTCCCAGTTTTGAAGCTGCACGCGAAAATTTCATCATTAGTAGTGCTGGTTATGCAGTTGCTAGTCTTCTGCTTCAACCAAAAGATAGGCATAATGGCAATCTTCTTTTTGACAAGTACATCTCTCTCTCTCCCTCTTTCTCTCTCCCCTATGTACATTCTACTTGTGCCTAGTTAGGAATGTCATCAGGCATACTTTTCTGTTTAGAAACAAAGGAAAATGCCATCAGGCATACCTTTTGAGCACCACTTTGGTCATACAGTATTAAGGACAAAATAATTCATCTGATTTTTCATGGGGAGAGGTTTTATTTTCTGTTGACTGGTGATAGTATTGTCAAGTAAAACTTCTTTTATATTGCTGAAAAATTCTGTACAGAAATCAAGGGGCCCTAACAACATGATTTCTGCAGCATGGGGCGGCTTGTACATATTGATTTTGGTTTCATCCTAGAGACGTCGCCAGGTGGAAATATGCGGTTTGAAAGTGCACACTTCAAGCTGAGTCATGAAATGACTCAACTACTTGACCCTTCCGGAGTAATGAAGAGTGAAACTTGGAATCGCTTTGTGAGGTAACATAGATTTAATACAGTCAACCATAGTATCTTTTATAGGCTGGTGATTAGGGACTCGTTCACATGACACAAACCTGCCACATAGTCAAGTGTATCCCAGTTGAACTTGATTACTTTTGACTTGTAATTGTGGTTAACTAATTAATAAAAGGTTAAGCTGAAGAATTAGAATTTTCTGGTGAGTGAGTTGACCTTCATAACCTATATAAATACATGTAAAAGCATGTTTCGTTAAGCAGCTTAACATTTTATTGCTATTAAATGACATTTCCACACAATTGGATCTGTTTGTATTCTTTTAAACATATTCAAACATGTTTTTACTCTTTCACACATTCAAACATGCTTTCTAGAATTTGTTAAAACATGCTATTCATGGGCCCCACATAGTTGGATAAGGCTTAGTCTATAGTTGTTGTGGCCGTTCTTGGATGATGTCGGTTGCAAGGATGCATTGTGATCAATGAACTTGTCACGTTCAGGTCGACATCTGTGTGTAAATGTTACACGGGCTCCTCCTGTTTACTATCCTTATAATTAGCTTAATGAATTCCCTCATCTATTAACCAGTCAATCATATCAAAATTTGACATTTGTCTTGTTACTTTTAGACTCTGTGTGAAGGGCTATCTTGCTGCTCGTCGTCACATGGATGGTATCATCAACACAGTGTTGTTAATGGTGGACAGCGGATTGCCTTGTTTTAGCCGGGGCGACCCCATCGGCAATCTGCGGAAAAGATTTCATCCTGAAATGAGCGAGCGCGAGGCGGCTAATTTCATGATCCGCACTTGCACAGACGCGTACAACAAATGGACAACTGCTGGATATGACCTAATACAGTATCTACAACAAGGCATAGAGAAATGATTTTGTTGTTAACCCTTTTTCCTCTTTCCTCTTCTATTCTTAGCGAAGCTCGTGTCTTTCACTGTAAATTAACACTTCTACTTAATAGGCATAATTTTGTAGTCGCGATTGTGACAGGGAACCCCGCTCGCTTAAATTAACGGGAAAATCCGGTGCGACCTCTCATGTGCAATTGAGTTATTGGCGACCATGGGGGTTTCCTGATAAAGCTTTTACAAACAGGCTCTCTTCAAATTGTATTTGTGTAAAGATGCTGAGATTATATAAGTAAAATCTTTGGTTTGATTGGCGCTTCGACTCTTGACTCTCGGACAAAGATGAGCTGCATTCGGAGCATTGTTTCTAATGCTCTTATCTGATCCCAAGTGGTAGTGGGGCTATCCTAAGAGACTAAGTTTACTTTTCGATATTGCGGTGTCTACGCATCTCGGCGATGATCCTTCAGTCGTGTAATGGAAGCGGATCTCTGTCATTTATGTCTCAGACATTGCCGGAGGAACATATTCATCTACGTAGAGATGTTTAAAGGAGACATAATACCTGGCTTGAAAGCTCAATGTGATTCCTCGAGAAAGTGCTTCTTGCCTTGCTTTTACAGGTCATACGACTGTCTCCTCTAAATGTTCTTGCTTCTGGCGAATACTTAATGCTTTCAATTGATGGAAGGAGTTCCTGCCTATTCGCAAACCCTAATGTCAACAAATTCTACACCTCAAGTCACGAAAGCAAACAACATTCTCAGTTGTGGATTACCTAGTTCTCTTGATGAAAACGACACTGCGTGAAAAATCTAAAGATTGCAGCCTTTTGTGATTTTCGATTGAATCAGTCTACGAGCAGCTTAAAACATCAACAACCAAGAAATAAAATATTATCATCAATGAGGGACGTATCTATAGGCCCATTTAGTTTAGCATTTCGAATGGATTTTGGGAGTCTAGAATCCCTTGGACAAATACAAATGGCATTTGATTCGTCTTTTGCTCAACTTTGGGAAAATATAATTGCATTTCCAGGGCCTTTCACTCAAAACAAGTCTGGAAGTCCTTTGGAAAGTGACATTCTTAACATGAAAGTCTCGATAATATTAATTTTTCATTGGCATATTCATATTCCCTTGCACAGAGGAGCTGGATGGTGGCTAGCGATCGCTTCTTGAGGGGTCATGCGGCGGCATTGCTTGGGTTTGTGTGACCCATGCAATGACGTTGCTAGAGGTCGTAGGACCCCAAGTGACGTTGCCTGAGGTAGGGCGACCTCTGGTGTTGCCTGAAATCGTGTGACCTAGCCTCATTTGAGGTCGCCTGACTTGAGGCAAGGTGACTGCGCACCACTGAAATAGTTTGAAATTTTTTTTCAAAAAAGTTTAGCAAAAATCATTTATAAAATATAATTTTTAGTCAACAGTTTTTATCAAATAGTAGTTAAGTTAAAGTTATCCTCCAATGCGCTTTAAAATTATTATTTATCAAACACTATTTGTATTTAAGAAAATCCCTTTAAAACAAAGGTATGTGCATTTGTTCAAAGACATTTTTCCTAAATTCGAACCAAACGGACCTTGTCACTTAAACTTCCTTATTGTGGGACATGACATATCACGAAATCCGATTTACTCTCCAAATGCTAATTAACCGAAGGCATCGTCAAAAGGACTTCTTCCTCGGTAGTTGCACCCGATGACATTAGTTTAGTCTCTAGTTCAATACTCAGTTGTTACTTCACTCTGTCTAGTTGAGTAAACCCATAGATGAAAATCAGAGAACCAAGCTTTGCGTGTCAGATATTCCTCGTTTGCTGGCCAGGACACTGCGCGGTCGTTGTTTTAAGCTCTCTACAGTGGACAACTTAAAAAGAACTATGGACCACCTGATGTATGATTGATCAGAAGATGAACCAGAGAGCAGTGGCAGACTAGTATTAACTGGACATGTACTGTTTGGCAAGACTCACTTTCCACGACGGATGAAGCCATTCCTATTGAAGAAATCTAGTAAGCTTTGCTCCATGTAGGCTTCAAGCTGTCCTCATTAGTTTCACATAGTTCACTCTGACTAATATACCATATGAATTCGGTGCCACATCTGTAATTAGGGGACAAGTACATCAGTTGAAATATTCATGCCCTGTCCCAACATTTCAATCCCTAAGTGTGGACCCTTTGTTGTATTTATGGTGCGTTAATGGATTAAAGAAAGTAAGTAAAATGAAATACATTTGTTTTTATTCATGTACTTCATTAATTCATGTTTTTTTTCGAGTTCATGTATCTCATTGATTTGTGTATCTGCTCATTTTTATTTAATGTACCTTCTAGATCCTTATATCTTGTATCTATTTAATTCACGGTTCATGAATTGTTTATGTATATGAATTCAAAATCTCTATAAATAGACTTGTAGTTCTATATTCCAAAGAGAAAAAACACATCAACATCCCCCCTCCTCAAGTTTTCGGGAGAATTGCCAAATGAGTTCTAAACTTTGCAACTTTGCCGATTGAGTCCTTCCGACGGATTTTAACAAGAAAATACTTACGTGAAAAAAAGGTGGCGTGATTGGCTGTCACCGGCGACGACTTGTCAATAAATATATTCTTTTTTTCTCTTCTTTTTTCCTTAAAAGTTCGCCGGCCACTCCGGAGGGTTGCCGGTCACGAGCCAGGGCCGTGGGGCCCTCCCCAGTCCCCGCCGCCCTCATTAGTGGCCGACGAGGCAGCCCTCTCTAGATCTGGGTGAGGTTGCCTCGACTGGGTGAGGGCCGCGGCAGCCTTCCCAGCCCCAGCCCCCCTTGCCTGATGCTGGTGAGGGGGGTGGGGGCTAGGAGGCCGCTGCGGCCTTCGCCCTTAGTCGGCGAGGGTTGGGCGAGGCTAGCCTTGCCTAGATCTGAGCGGGGCAGCTCCTCCCCCCGAGGGCTCTGGAGGCCCTCATGGCCTTGTCGAAGGCCAGCGACCCTCTGGAGTGGTCGGCGAGCTCCGGCAGCCGGCGGAGCTCGCTGGCCAAGTACTTTTAAGGGGACAAGAAGAGAAAAAAAGAAAAAGAAAATATAAAAAAGAAAAAGTATATATATATATATATATATATATATATATTGCCACGTTGTTGTCGGCGACGGCCAATTATACCACGTTATTGCTACGTAAGTATTTGCTAGCCAAAATTCGCCGGAAATACTTAATCGGCAAAGTTACAAAAGGTTGAGGACTTATTTGGCATAAAAAAATGTTTAGGACTGAATCGGCAAAGTAGCAAAAGGTTTAGGACTTAAATGACAATTCTCTCTCAAGTTCTCTAAGTGTGCTAATTTCAAGAAGTGTTCGATAGAATCATGGTCATATAGAGTGAATTCCAACATGTTAAAGGTGTTATATCTTATGAGGTGAAGTTCATGAAACTACTTAACACCGTTTGTAGGGACTAATCATGTCAAGGAGATTTAGTTAACCGTGTCTCATCTCCAATTACTTATCTATTTCATTCACTCTCTTGAGTTAATTTTCTAGTGATGACAAACAATGTTACATCATCTCCCCAATACACCTTCTTCTTCTTCTTCTTCTTCTTCTTTTGCTCTTTCCTCCATATGTTCCAACAATCTTAAGACGATTAATGTCCTCACCGATTATTGGATTTTTGAGAAAATAAAGATGGTTGATAACAATCAAGAACCTAATAATGTCCATAATTTGGATTAGGACGTACCTATAGTTGTTTTGATTGGTGACGTGGAAACCTCGTGGCCTGGTATTATGATAGCGAATGTTGTGAGCCTTCAAGCTTAAACCATATGTAGTGGTGTGGAAAAGAGTCATTTGAATGATATCTAAGACTTTTTTTTTGCAAACTAGTATAGGCCGAATGACGTATGGTCCAATTTCTAGAGTGATGGTTTAATAGGTTGATGATAACACCTCTATTAATATCGTATGAGAAATAAAAAAAAATTACTTAGGTAATTTTTAAGCAGTGGCAGAATACAATGTTCTTCTATTTGACCACGCTGAACTTAGCCAAGTATTTATTGGATGTGTGTCTAGTAACTAATCTAGTTTAGTATGATGTCACGACCCTTAAAGTGTTGGAGGTTTGGAAGTACGTGAACTTTTATGTGGAAACTATATCCTTGATTGTTTAGTGAATATTTTATATAATGTTTATTGTAACATTGAAAGTGACAAACACTAATGGGAATCTTTTGAGAAAAGAAATATAAAATTGAGGATACGGGGATAAAAAAATTCGTGATTGCCAAATTCCTATAATTCAAGGTGGTGGATTCTAAACTTATCATAAATGAGGTTCAAGAATTGTAAATCATTGGGAATGACATCTTTGTTGAAAAAATGGTACCTATTGAATTATTTCAAGTGGCATGCTATTGTTGAGAAGTTGTATTTGAGTTGATCAGACTTCGAAAATTATTTGAAGTACAAACAAAAAGATATGAGTTTTGAAGATCTCATTTTGCATATCAGAATTGAAAAGGACAATAGGAGGAGTGCAAACCCTGCTTTGTGACCTAAGGCTAATACTGTGAAGCTTTCCAATTCCAAACAAGATATGAAGATGAAGCCTTTTGAAAGAAAAGGCAAGCAAAATGAACTGTCACAAAAGATTTCAAGGATTATATCTTATCCACAATAAGCCTGACCACCAAGCTAAAGATTGTAAGAAGCGTCCAATACGGACCGAGAAGTCCATTGTCCACGAGGTTTCTTTAGTACCAAGGATAGTGACTATTTTGAGAAGGAGATCCTAAGGAGATCACCGAAGATAGTGACTATTTAGAGAATGAGATCTTCAGGATTTCGGAAGATTCTAGGGGCGGGCGATATGTGAATTTCTTGTGTATCTATATTTGGTAGGTTATACAAGCCGTTAGATCGTGGAGGGATCTACAGACGATATCTAAATTTGTATCATCTCAATTCTCACTTGTAATACAAGTGTAGAGTTTTTCTCTCTAGATTCTATCTCTAAGAGTGTGATGAGGTGAAGTGGTGAAGTGGTGAAGGCTGACTTACGAGCCGAGTTCCTAAAGCCACGCAGGTTGAGCCAGGAACGAGTTGTGAATTGATTAGCTCATGACAATTGGAAACGGCAGTGGTGTAGCCAAGTAGTTGAATCTAACATAGCATAAAGATGGTGAGAGACTGATTGCTGTGGTGATATCTAAGGTATCCTTGATATCAAATAATACCACTGGGTGGTTAGATATAGGTGGTACAAATTATATTTGTGTAGATAAGCACCTATTTTCATCTTACTAAAAGACTGAGTTAGAAGAGAAGCTTTATATTGCTAACTCCACAACAACGAATATTTCTTGGAGAAGCGAGGTAATCTTGAAGTTCAAATGTAGTAAGAAAGTTACACTACTAAATGTGTTGCATGTATCGGAGATCCTAGAGAATCTCATTTTTGGCATCATACTTGTCAAGAAGGGTTTCAAAATTATAATTGAATCTTAGGGATGGTGTACATGGGGAAATGGTTCTTGTGTAATGGCCTGTTCAAATTCAATACGGATGTCATTAATGTGAACTCAAAATGCTTGTATCCAAAGACCAGCAATAAACATAATTTTTCAATTTACATTATTGTGTCTCCTTATCTATGGCATGGTGAATTAGGATATGTAAATTGTGGTACAATGACAAAGATAACCAATTTAAAGCTAATTCCAAATTTGAGTTGCGGCCCATTACAAGTACAAGACTCTTGTTGAGGTAAAGTTTGTCAAGAAATATTTCAAAACTCTTGAAAGAATGATTCAACCTCTTCTTAGTCCATTGTGCTTTATGTAATTTAACGTTTGTAAATAGTAGATGTGAAAATTAGTACTTGATCACCTTTACAAATGATTGTACTCGATTTTATTATATTTATTTGTTAACTAACAAAGATGTAGCTATAAGTATGAAATCATGAATTAACTTAACAAATGAATCAAAGTGTAGGTATGATAAATGAGGAAAATATAATTCTTAAAATTGAAAGGATTTATGTGTAAAATTTGGGGATAATACTTTGAACAACTACACCATATACTTCATAACAAAATGGAGTTGCTGAATAAAAGAATATAATTTTAAAGTAGATGGTTAACACTATGCTCCTAAATTCAGATTTACCTTAGACTTTGTTGGGGGGAAGGTAGAGGCAGTTTTAACTAGAAACTATATTTTAATTAAAGTGTAGCGAACCGGTTCCTCAACGACCCAATTCGCCACTTCGGATTCATTATGACCAAAATCCTTTAGGGCTTGTGACAAAGCTAAGAAGGAATTGAGCAACTTGTTTCTATTTGCGACAAGTATTCCGAGGACCCATTGTCGAATTTTTACTCTTTAATTCATCCTCATCACACAATCGAACATTACAAACGTAGGAAAGATAAAATTCATCAAAATATGGGTACATTACTTAACCCCCTTAAAACACATGATTACATATTTTGACAACTACAAACACGCTAGTACACGTTTATCACGGTTTCCTTTCAAAGGTGCGCGTGGTTACACTTAGCTCATCTACCTAAGAGCTAAACAAAAAGTGGCGGTAGTCGTGGAATACCATTCTTAGTCATCCGGTTCCTCCTCCTCATCGGTGTCAAGAGTTTGAGAGTATGACGCCCTCTGACTTGACCTCCTTCACCGGTGGTAGGATGGTATCGAGTGATAAGGCCTGACCACATGATCATCGAACTTCACGTACCACGCAACATATTGGTGAGGGATGGCAAACCCACGACCCTTGTCCACTCATACTGTGAAGGTGCGTTTCTTGAAGGTCAGGAGGAGGTAGTTGTCGGTCGCTGTCTCAACCTCGGTGGTGATACTGAGAAGACCCCAAAATGAACTCTATGGCTATCCTTTCTGTGACCTTGAAAATGTTAACAACCCTGGGATATTTCTCGATAAGTAGAAATTTTAAGCCTCGTTTAGGAGGTGGCCTCGTAACAAGTACGTAAAGGTATTTAACGGAGTTCATATGGAAATTAATGGCGATAATAAACAAACCTGTACTCAACTTCTTTCCAAGAAATAGACTAAGAATGTAAATGAAAATCATCACACACAATTTCGGTATTTCAATCATCTCATGAACACATAGCATACTTGGTCATTTTTATTACTTTTGGCCCTCCTCAGCCACTGGTCGTGGTAATTTGGTCTTTTGGAAATTTATCTAGGCATATTCTCACACCGTCGAGAAGGCACCATCCGACTCAAAAGCCGGGCATCTACCGCAGTGTGCATCTCCGCCAAATTTGATTCGCGGGGAGGCATTTGAAATCTACCAGGCAACGCCATCACGAACTCAATTGGAGGCAGCTTCAATAAAGTGATCACGCACAACATTCACGCACACCATTCATGGTTTAAAACTCTAGGCTCGGATCGTTCCTCTTAACATCTTGAGCCGTAGCTCGTTGTGTCGTTCTATGAAGTTGATTACCTCGAGACTAGGCACTATCGTGCTCAAGTTTTCCAAAAAAAATTTATGAAAAGAAAACCTCTTGAATTCAAAGATTTAATCTGGAAAAACAACATAAAAACATAATAACAAACCTTTGAAGGGAAGGCTGGAAATCTAATCTTCAATGGAAAACATAACCGAAAAATGCACAATACGACTCAATCACACATCACCACACCCTAATCAAGGATTAAAAGATCCACTTACACAACAAGGAAACTAGAAATGGGATGAAGAAGAAGAAGAAGAAGAAGAAGAAGAAGAAGAAGTATAAGTGGAACGTTGCTTTTCCAGTGACGTGGACGGTGAACGACGAGCTGCACACGGTGATGACGGCGGCTCCTTTGATGGTGGCAGCTAGTCTGGGGTGAGGTGGGTCCTTGGTGATGATGGTGGCAATAGGAAATGACGGTGGAAGTGGAGGAGGAGGAGGAGTGGTCAGTGACCAGCAATGAGGGCAGGGATGAAGAAGATAGGAGGGAGATAAGCCAAAGGAAGAATGAGAGGAAGATGTGGAGAAGTGAAATCGGGATTCCTCTATTTATAGGCATGGAAGAGTGATCTTGCAAGGGAAAATCTTGGAAAATCCTAACATTAAATGCCAAGATTTCACCTAAGATTTCCTAGGTCACCATTGCAATCTTAGGCCACTATTGAAATCCTAGGTCACTATTGAGATTTGATTTCCTAGGTCCCTATTCTCTTCTCTACTCTCTCTTTGGCCAAATACCCTTCCTCTTGCTAGCCCATGTGGCTATTAATTTAGGTCTTCATGGGACAATTTAGCCTTAATCAAAGCTAGCCTAATCCATCCTACATTCTAGCTTCTTGATGGCCCTTCCCTCTTCCTTGACCAACCATCTCATCTTGATGAGGTCATTCCTAACTCTTCCTAGTTTTATCTTCTTGATTTCTTGTCTTTCTAGTCCCCCCCCTCTCTCTCTCTCAGTGTGACTGGTCTTCCTCTCACTTTCGTGACTACTCAATCTAGCTTTCTTAGGTGTAATAGGATTTTTTCAATCATGATATATTCTATCTTGACTCAATCTAGTCTTCTTGTCCCTTCATGACATCATTTCCGCCTTCCTGGCTGAACCAACCCCTTGACCAAACTACTCTTCTTGGACAACATTCTTGACTTAGGCCAACCTAAATTGTCACGCTCGAACCTCAAGCGCGCACACATCCCATAATGGTTGACTAAATATGCGACATTCCCAGGTAGCGTCGCCGACCCAAACTTCTATGCACATGCGGAAGCGTAATAAACAATCTCCTAACGACAATAAATTTGGGATAAGAAAGTAAGACAATCAAATTACACAAGGCACATCTCATAAAACAATCCCTGGTTCATATACAAAAGACTAAACCAAAGAAAGGTTTATCTACTCCGGGATCTACAGCCAGGAACACTGGGTCCACCAAATAGGCATGCTCAAAAGCCATTGCCTATAGAACCCCATACGCACATGTCGTGCCTCCATCTAGGTACCTGAAAAATAGTTCACCGAGTCAACTCCCCAAGCCTCGATTAGGAAGAAATCCACGCAAAGATAACCTAATCACAACAAACAATCAAGGTTTGGAAGCTGTCAGACTATCAAGATCTGAGATGATGTAACGTCTGAGACGATGTAAGATCTGGACGATGTAATGTCTGGACAACGTATCATCTGAGACGACGTAACATCTAGACGATGTAACGTCTGGATGCTGTTTAAACTCCACAGTTCATGCATATAAGCATACGATAAACATCTTTAACAATTGAATCACTTCACATCAATCATCATATCATCACAAAGTTCCCGATTATAAGGCCAAATCGTTATGACACGTCCCATATCATGTCACACAATTTCGTCCCATAATAAGCTTCATCATATCAAACAATTCAATCAGTTGTTCAGATGTTTCTCATCCAGCGTATTCCACGCCTCAAATCCTTGCCATAACCCACGAAGATTCTCGCCTCAGATATGCAGCTGTCCGCCTTGTCAGGCTCTACCTCGTCAGGTATATACCCCGCGAAAAGTTCTCGCCTCAGGGTAGTCCGACCTGCGTAAACACGCCTCAGGTCCTTGCCATAACCTACAAGTATATGACAGTCTGACCCGTAGGCCCTTGCCACAACTCGTAAGTATGTGACGGTCTGACCTGTAGGCCCTTGCCACAACCAAACAAGCATGTGACGGTCTAGCAAAGCCTTAGGCTAAGCTCTTACCCTGTAGGGTGTCTGTGGCACACACCAATAACCACATAATCATATATCATCATATATCACGCACCATCCAGCCAACATTAAGGAAGTCGAACATCCGGCCTTACAGCACACATCCCATACCACGCCAACTTAGCTAAACATCGAACAACCCTAACTGGCAAAACCAAGTTATTCATGTGTCTCCACATCTAAATTCAGAAACATAATCAAACACGTTCGTAAAATCCTCAAATTTGAATATGTCATAAAGGACACATAAACCAACATTTTTTATGAAAACAATTTGCTCTAAATCCTTCTGTACATAGAGCAGTAAATCACTCAAATTGTTATAAAAACTGATGTAGTTTTCAGAAGTCACGTTCTCCAAAACTAGTTTGGTTCGAAATCTAAACCTCATCCATTTGATTTGAAATTCGACTATGTTACTCTAAAAGAAGTGATAAACAACTTTTGTGAAGAAACTATTTTGAAAATAGAACTCCAAGAGTTGATAAAAATCCATAGATCATCAAAAGGTCACAAGTTCCAGCAAAAGCAGAGGTTCTGTTTTGTTCAAAACGAAGTTAACATAAATCTCTTTTAAATCCATAAAATCTCAGGTAAAATATATGTCATAGATGAAGATATTTAAAACACTTTTCATGAAGGAACCAACTTCATAATCTCATCACATCTCGTTCCACAAAATCAGCAAACAACAACAGTTCAGTAAACATATTCTATGTTCTGAACTAAACCACTATTACGTGTCCTAATCCAGTCTAAACTCATCTTATCATGCTGGTTAACACTCATCTAACTCCTTAAGTGTGATCGTAACCTAAGAAAGGTTGACTCACCTTATCAATAAACCAGCAAGTCCACGACAACGATGGCGTGAAGACGACTAAAACTCGAGTTTACTTCAACTACAAAAGAGACTCAGATGATGTTGAGAAAGCCTTGTAAGTCGATACTTGAGCTGCTGGCTTGAGAGCTACGTACCTTAGCTGGAAGAATGGAGGTGGTAAGAAGTGAAAATATCTAGAAGAAGCTGAAGGAGATATAGCTGTATCTCCACGTTCTGCTGTAAAGGGGATATCAAGAAGCCTTGAAAGTCAAACTAAAATATCTAAAACACTTGAGTAGATGCCCCAAAAGTCTTCTACTCTATCCAATAGCAATTTCCCCTCTCAAACTTCTCCAACAAGCCAAGTGTGAAGGCTGCTGTAATACAACAGCCCTTCATACCTACGAATTTTGCATCCATTCACCTCAAGTCACATTCAAATCCTTATTAATTCAAGTCCTCATCAATTCAATCTTAACTTGAATTCTTTTCCATTAAATTCCTATCTCGAAGTAATTTTCCCAAAAGATGAAACAATGTCCTAAAAATAAATCATGACACGCTCGAACATTCAATTCCATAATCCAAATTCAATTTCACGGTTAAAATCAACCAAACACGTTCCTTGTCCAATCCAACTTACTAGGTAGCTTTTAGAGATTATATCCCTTAGTGGCTTCACCCGATAAGTTATTAACTCGTGAGTGGTCAGCTCTGAGAGAATGGACAATAGGTTCATCGGTGAAAAGCCCATTCATTTTACTTTGGATGGGGTTTGAAAATTAGGATGTCACATAAACAAATCTAGCCTTTGTCTCCTATTTTGTCACATGCTCTTGATGACGAACCTTCCAAAGAAATTATTAGCTCTCCTTGGCCGAATTTGGAGTGGTCTTGGGCCTGAAAAAATGGGCTTTATTTTGGCCAGGCACCTCTAATTGGAGTGGGTTACCCTTCATTTCTTATTTAGGTTTGAATTTAATTCTTCCTCGTTGGATGCTGTATTTTATTTGAGGTTCTTGGCTAAGTGTCGTCTTTCGGTGGCTTAGAATAACTTTCTTGAATAGATGGTCAATAGGGTATTACTTGCAAGTCCCGTGGCCGTTCTTTAAATCGGAATGCATTGAGTCTCGTAGATCCATTAGAGAATTCTCAGTTGTCATGTAATCGAGTGGGATAATTGTATTGCCTAATCATGGTGTTGTGCTCACAAATTCCAAGGTTGGTTCGGGATCAATTATCGCCACCCGAAATCACCCATGAACTAACCATAATTATTCGATGGATCCATCTTTGAGTCGTCGCGCATCAATCCTTATGGTTGAATAAATACTCCAAGGCCGAATGCTCTCTTTGTTAGAGGAAGATCTATTGATGATTTTGAAGATGACAAAACTCTATGTCAAACTCTATGACAAGAGGATAAAACTCCATGATTTGACTTAAAAACAAATACAAAGCTATGGCCAGAATGTGTATCATCTGGAAATATGTCAAATCTTATATCATCTGGAGAGATGGTAGAACTTGTATCATCTGGAGGTTACCAGATCTTTAACATTTGGGAGATGTTAGACTTGTATCGTCTGAAGGTAGCCAGATCTTTAACATCTGAAGGTATCAGACACGTATCATCCGGAAGTCAGATTTGGTAAAATCTGGAAAGTTGGTGTTATAACTACTGTTTGAGTAAGAGGATATTCTTGTGACTCTAATACTCGTGGATTTTAGACAGCATATATGTGGATCAACAAGATTGATTATTCTCAAGTTATAAAATTTATTATTGGCATATTAGATTCTCTGAAGATCGGGTAAATGTGGCAAGTATTCACTTATGGAAACCAAGATGCTGATTGTATGGGCGACAAGGATTGACGAGCTCTTAACACGATTTGAAGATTGTTTGAGATATTCCCGATTCTGTCCAACGGATTGATTGGAAGAATTCCTTTGAAAAATGTCAACGGTTGTATTGGCATGAAGGAGTATTTGAGGGAGATATTTCAAGTTGTTCAAAAAAGGACACTGACAAGAGTTTAATTCCAAAGTTTAGAGCTACTCATTGATTGCGCACTTATCTTGTAAATAAAAGAGTGTTACACATACTTGCTATGAGAGCAAAAGACTATGTGAAGTCTTCGAACTGATTTGTAACTCTTTTTGATTCATAGTTGGATCCAGCCGATAGGCTGTCAGCCCGAGAGAGTGGACGTAGGCTTGAGCTAAGCCGAACCACTATAAACCTTGTGTCTTGTTCTCTACTCTCTTAACTTTTTGTTGTGCTTATAGTCCGTCGTATATCACTCGTATATCATGCTTCACACATTGTGTTTTTACTTACTTCCGCAAAAGTTTTTAAAATCACATATTCACCCCCCTCTAGGTGATCGCACTAGATCTTTCAATTGGTATCAGAGACTTGTGCTTATTTTTGAAGTGTTTTACTTCTAAGCTAAAGATCTATGTCTAGTGTGTTTGCCAGAGCACCTTACTTTGATGGAAAGGATTGCAACATCTGGAAAAACAAAATGAGAGCATTCCTGAGATCAAAAGATCCATGGGAATGGGATGTTGTTGAAAGAGGGGTAAATCCCAAATCTACAACAAATTCAGAAAGAAATGCTGTAGAAGCTGGAGAGATGAATCAAGCTGAACTCATCAGAAGACAACACATTGATGCTGAAGCTATTTATTCCTTATACTGTGCTTTATCCTCTACAAAATATAATCGTATCTCTTCTTGTGTAACAGCTAAGGAGATATGGGAAAGGTTGAATATCACTTTTGAAGGTACTAACCGAGTCAGGGAAACAAGAATCAATACGAAACCTGGAGAAAGCATTTCTGATATGTTCAATCGATTCACAGAAATTGTTAATGGCCTTGCATATCAATATCAACCCATTTCTGGACCAATGAAAGTCAACAAGCTACTACGTGGACTATCAAGTGAATGGGACCAAGTGAAAATCTCTATTAGAGAAACACAGAGGATTCAGCCTCTTTCGGTTGATGAGCTGATTGGAACTCTCCAATCTTACGAAGTGGAAAGATCTGATGAACAATTAGACCTAAAAGGTAAGAAATCCATAGCTTTAAAATCTAATGCAGACCTTCGTGATGCAGGACCAAGTGAGATTTTAGATGATGAAGAAATGGCTCTTCTAATGAAGAAGTCGAAGAGATTGAACAATAGAGGAAGAAGATTTAACTCGAGAAACTCTAGCTCTCAAAATTTCCAAAGAAGACAGCCAGAGCAAAATTTCCAGAGAAGACAGCCTAGACAGAACTTTCAGAACAAGCAGTCTTGGAACAATGAATCAAACAACGACGTAACTTGTTACAACTATAGGCAGAAAGGACATATCAAACCCAACTGTCCTTTACTAAAGCGAAGCAATGGAAGGAATGAAAAACACAAGAAAGCACTCAAAGCTGAAACTTGGAGTGATGCTGACAGTAATGATGAATTTGCAAATATTTGCTTGATGGCATGATCAAATTCAGATTTAGAAGCAAGTTCTGATTCAGATTCAGATCAAGATGATGAGGTTAGTAACTTTCAAATTCCTGCTAAAGTATCCAAGTACATTGATGAGTTATGCTCTAGTTTGGAATCATCTCTGAAAAGAATTTCTGAGCTCAAGAAGGGGAATTTGAGACTTCAAAAGCAGGAAAATATTTGGTCTGAAAAATTTGAAAGTTTAAACAAAAGTTTAGCTGCTACAAAGGAGAAATCAAATTCTCTTGAAAAGCAAGTTGTTTGTCTCAAAGCTGACTTTTCAAGTCTTTCAAAGAAGTTTTCAAATGGTTCCGAAAAGCTTGACAAACTTCTTTTAGTTCAAGGACCTTATTTTAATAAAGCCGGATTTGGTATGACCCCCGAAACCATTCGTTTAATCAATTTTCCTAAGATAAAGGAAAGACTTAAACAAAAACCTTCAAAGGCAGTTTACAAAAATAATTTTCAAAGAGTTTTTGTAAAACCTGTTGGAAGAAGTTCTTTAAACCAACTGCAATTGCTCAGTGTTAGAGGAAGATTTATCGATGATTTTGAAGATGACAAAACTCTTTGACAAAAGTACAAAACTCTGTGGATTAACAAGATTGTTTATTCCCAAGAATATAAAGTTTATTATTGGCATATTTGATTCTTTGAAGATCGGGTAAATGTGGCAAGTATTCACTTGTGGAAACCAAGATCCTGATTATATGGGTGACTAGGATTAACGGACTCTTAACATTATCTGAAGATTGCTTGATATATTATTGATTCTGTTCAACGGGTTGATTGGAAGAATTCCTTTGGAAAGTGCCAACGGTCATTTTGGCATGAAGGAGTATAAAAGGGGGATGTTTCAAGTTTTTCAGAGACGGGCATGAGAGTTTAATTCCAAAGTTCAGAGCTGTCCATTTATCGTGCACATATATTGTAAACAAAAGAGTGTTACACGTACTTGCTGTGAGAGAACAGAAGACTTTGTGAAGTCTTAGAACTGATTTGTAACTCTTTTGATTCTTAGTAGAATCCAACCGATAAGCTGTCGGCTTGAGAGAGTGGACGTAGGCTTGAGCTAAGCCAAACTACTATAATTCTTGTGTCTTGATCTTTATTCTCTTAACTCTTTGTTTGTGTTTATAGTTCTTCGTATATCACTCATATATCACGCTTCACACGCTGTGTTTTAAAATCACCTATTCACCCCCCTTTAGGTGATCGCACTAGATCCTTCACTCAGAACATCTTGAAAGAGATTGTCCCTTGTTGAAAGGATCGGTGAAGAAAAACTGGTCAAATTTTGTTTATACTAACTATTCAGGACCCAAGAAAATCTGGGCACCAAAGAAAAAGTGAGTACGTTTCTAGTTAACAGGTTACCACTAAGTGCAAAACAAAGTGTTACCTAGATAGTGGATGTTCAAGGCATATGACAGGTGATTCTAGCTATTTTATTGATTTAGTCAAAACAGAAGGACGGAAAGTTTCTTTTGGAGGAAAAAGCAAAGGAAATAAAGTTGGATGTGGAACTGTGCAGATTAGAAATCTGACTATCAAGAATGTTTCCTTGGTGAAAGGTTTGAACTATAATCTTATAAGCATTAGTCAGCTGTGTGATGCTGGATACAAAATTCAATCTCAAGAAGGCATTTGCTATGGTTCTAGTATGGAAACTTCACAATCCTTCTCGGGTAAGCATTTGCTATGGAAATATCTATCTACCCGATATAAATCCAGATAGTTCGCAGTATCTATTATCTGTTCAGGATGAGACAAATCTGTGGCATAGAAAACTTGGACATGCTAACAAGAAGCATATTGCTAAGATTTATTCCAAGAAGATTGTTTGTGGCCTTCCTAGTTTAGCATTCCAAAAGAACAATTCTTGCACGTCTTGTGTGTTGGGTAAACAAGTCAGGAGTTCTTATAAAGTGATAAATCAAATATCACCTGACCATATTTTACAGCTTCTTCACATGGACTTGTTTGGACCTACACAAACTCAGAGTATTGGTGGAAAAACCTTTTGTCTGGTAATTGTTGATGATTACTCACGGTTCACTTGGGTTTACTTCTTGGCAAGTAAGTCTGATACTATTACTTACTTCTCTAAGTTTGCCAAGAAAGTTCAAAATGAGAAAGGTTGATATATTTCTCAAATTTGTATTGATCATGGAAGAGAATTTGAGAACCAAGACTTTGCCAAGTTTTGTGATGATGCAGGGATTCAACATTTGTTTTCATCTCCATATACACCTGAGCAAAATGGAGTTGTGGAAAGGAATAACAGATCACTACAAGAGATGGCCAGAACTCTGCTAATAGAGAGTTACATGCCCTCTCAATTTTGGGCTGAAGCTGTCTCTACTACTTGTTATATCATTAATAGAATTTATCTCAGGCATATCTTAGAGAAGACACCTTATGAGATCTTCAAGAATAAGAAACCTATTATTTCTTATTTTCATTTCTTTGGTTGCAATTATTTCATATTAAAAAATCCTAATGATCATGTTGATAAGTTTGATATGAAGTCGGATGAATGGATCTTTCTTGGATACTCCATGACCAGCAAAGCCTACAGAGTTTTCAACAAGAGAACTCAGACTGTGGAAGAATAAATGAATGTCAAGTTCCATGAAGATGCTCACATACATTCACTTCAACCACAACTTGATATTCCAAATCATTCTCAAGACTTCTCAAACTTGAACTTACCTAAGGAAGCTCAACAACAAGAAGATGAAATTCTCTCATCCGAGCCCAGAAGAATTCTTCAGTCAAAATGGAAACATAAGTCCAGTCATCCAACTGAACTTATCATTGGTGATCTAAATGAAGGAGTTCAAATAAGGGCATAGAGAGATGAAGAATCCAGTGCAGTAGCACTTGTGTCTTAGGTTGAACCAAAAGGAGTAGATGAAGCTCTATTGGATGAAAGCTGGATTGAACCTATGCAAGATGAGCTCAGACAGTCCGCAATCAATGATGTTTGGGAGTTAATTCCACCACCAAAAGGAAAATATATCATTGGAGCCAAATGGGTATTTAGAAACAAAAAAAAAAAGAAGGCAATGTTGTTAGAAACAAAGTCAGTCTGGTAGCAAAAGGATACTCTCAACAAGAAGGAATTGACTATGATGAAACTTATGCACCAGTAGCAAGGTTAAAAGCTATTCGATTATTACTTGCCTTTGCTTGTTACAAAAATTTCAGGGTGTTCCAAATGGATATCAAGAGTGCATTCTTGAATGGTTTCATACAAGAGGAGGTGTATGTAAAGCAACCTCCTGGTTTTGAAGACCTGAAGAAACCAGATCACGTGTACAAACTGAAGAAGGCACTTTATGGCTTGAAGCAAGCTCCCAGAGCTTGGTATGAAAGGTTAAGTAAATTCTAACTTGAGAATGGCTTTGAGAAAGGCAAAGTAGATATAACTTTGTTTGTCAAGACTAAGGGCAAAGATTTTCTCCTAGTGCAAATATATGTTGATGATATTATCTTTGGTTCCTTAAATGAAACTCTTTGCAAGAATTTTTTCAAAGCTATGCATAATGAGTACAAAATGAGTATGATGGGAGAATTGACATTCTTTCTAGGATTGCAGGCCAAACAATCATAAGAAGGTATTATCATTCATCAATAAAAGTATGCCAAGGAGATTGTATCAAAATTTGGATTGGAAAATTATAAGAAGATCGAAATGCGAATGTCAAGTACTTTGAAGCTTGATGAAGATATCGATGGAAAACAAGTCGACCAGAGACTATACAGGAGTATGATTGGATCTCTTTTATATTTAACAGCATCTAGACTTGACATTTTGTTTAGCGTGTGTCTATGTGTTAGATATCAATCCAATCCTAAGTATGTGGCAACTACGTCAAAGTTTGGATTATGGTATTCAAAGGATGGAGCTTCACATTACTCAGATATTCAGATGCTGACTTAGCGGGCTATAAATTAAATAGAAAGAGTACTTCAGGTACTTGTCAGCTACTTGGGGAAAGACTTATAACATGGTTGTCAAGAAAACAACACACTATTGCTCTTTCAACAATAGAGCCAGAGTATGTTACCCTTAGAAGTTGCTCTTCGCAGATATTATGGATGAAGCAACAATTACATGACTTCAAGATTCCAAAGTTATGCATCGAAATTAGATGTGATAGCCCAAGTGCAATGGACTTAATCAAGAATCCTATTTTGCACTCTAGAGCCAAACACATTGAAATTCGACATCATTTTATTCGGGATCATGTAGAGAAAAAGGATGTTAGAGTCACTTTTATTGATTCTAAAAATCAGTTGGTAGACATCTTTAAGGCATTGGATAAGAATTCATTTGAATTCATACAGAGCAAGCTAAATATCTTATCCCATGATGACTAAGTTTCAGATCTTATCATGTTCCAGAAGTTATAGTACTTCATATCTTATGGTGTCTCAGATTTTACGATGCTTCAGATCTTACAACGCTTAGATCATATACGCTTCAGATCTTACAACGATAAGATCTTACAAACGTCTCAGACGGTCCAACTCTTGCAATGCTATCATCTATGACATCTTATGAATCAGGAGCCTATGATGTGAATTCTTCCCGCCCTTCGTTCATAAGGTAACATGTATCTTTATTTTTAGTATGTTAAGGTATGTTCGTTATTTGGAGAATATTTACTTGCCTATTTGAATCATTGTGTGATTTTTGCATCTCTTGATTGTTGAATTGTTGTTTTCCAAAAATTCAGTTTTCTTTTTGAATTTCGAAAGGCATCCTTTCACCCTTTAAACCGGTTGGGATTCTGCCTCTTCGCTTAAAAACTTTTCTTTGTTTGAAATCCTAGCAGATTAATCTCTTCTCTTGGTTTATCTTCTAAAAAGTTTTCAACTTTCTGCTCATTCAAATGAAGATAGTTCCTTTGACTGCATAAATGTTCGCCTCAAGAAGACTCTCAAGTCTTGCAGCAAAAAAAGCATGATCAAGCAAATGTTGGGTTACCTGGTATCGCAGATTTCTCTCAATCGTCAAGTAAGCTTGTTGTCTTGGCAACTCTTATCCAATCAGAAAAGCACTTGGATAAAGGAAAGACTGTCGTGTTTGCACTAGTGCCAACGAGGAACACAATAAACATATATGACAACTATGACGATGATGATACTCTAACTATTGCTGAATATATGTCTCGTTACTATGGGAATTCGATCACTGTCCCATCTCCACATGACAAGGACAAGGAACCAGTTGAAGTTGAAAAGTCCGCCTTTAGAAAATGGACTGATCAAAGCAACATAGATGGCAACAAGATAGGGGGAGTTGGTACATCCTTTCCTACATATCAACAGGCCAATGCTCCTACCTTCTATCATCTTCCACAGACTGTCTTTGCTAATGCTCTTGCACAATCAAATCATTTTGTCGAGTTTAAACAATTACTTGGACTGATTATTGAGTTAAAATCTCGTCAATCTGATTTGGAGCTTGAATTGTTGCAACATCGTAATCACTTCAACATGCAGATACGGTCTCTCCACTCTATTGTTCAGGAATTTTATCAACAAATGAACAAGAAAGTGGATGTTGATCATTGGATAGCGACGATCAAGAAGCTGAAGCAGACAGTGCAGTCGTTGGACAATCTTCACTTTGTTCGAGTTTCCCCTCCCTCTTAAACTTTTTGATTATGACAAAAAGGGGGAGAAAGTGCATATTTTGGTTGTTTTTGAGATTGTTTTAATCTGGCTTTGACTTGACTTTTGATGTGGTTGGTTGAATGTTTGGTTGAATGAATGAATGAATGATTTTGTGATTTGCGATGTTGATTGATTGCAATGTCGTTTATATAATGTGACTGAGTAACATGAATGCTTTTTATGATATCCTGTCGAGACTAACTTTTTGTCTTATGGATGCAGATTATAGTATTTTATATCTGCTAGCGAGTTATTATCTCACTTAAGAAATATTATTTTTGTCTAACACTTTGTGTTGCAGAATATATTTTCAAAATCAGCAGGATCGTTTTGTCATTATAAAAAATGGGGAGATTGTTAGAGGAAGATCTATTGATGATTTTGAAGATGACAAAACTCTATGTCAAACTCCATGACAAGAGGATAAAACTCCATGATTTGACTTAAAGACAAATACAAAGCTATGGCCAGAATGTGTATCATTTGGAAAAATGTTAGATCTTATATCATCTAGAGAGATGGTAGATCTTGTATCATCTGGAGGTTACCAGATCTTTAACATCTAGGAGATGTTAGGCTTGTATCGTCTGAAGGTAGCCAGATCTTTAACATCTGAAGGTATCAGACACGTATCGTCTGGAAGTCAGATTTGGTAAAATATGGAAAGTCGGAATTATAACGACTGTTTTAGTAAGAGGATATTCTTACGACTTTGATACTCGTGGATTTCAGACAACATATATGTGGATCAACAAGATTGATTATTCTCAAGTTATGAAGTTTATTATTGGCATATTGGATTCTCTAAAGATCGGGTAAATGTGGCAAATATTCACTTACGTAAACCAAGATCCTGATTGTGTGGGCGACCAGGATTGACGAGCTCTTAACACGATCTGAAGATTGCTTGAGATATTCCTAATTTTGTCCAACGGGTTGATTGGAAGAATTCCTTTGGAAAGTGCCAATGGTCGTATTGGCATGAAGGAGTATTTAAGGGAGATATTTCAAGTTGTTCAAAAAAGGACGCTGACAAGAGTTTAATTCCAAAGTTTAGAGCTACTCATTTATTGTGCACTTACATTGTAAATAAAAGAGTGTTACACATACTTGCTGTGAGAGCAAAAGACTATGTGAAGTCTTAGAACTGATTTGTAATCTTTTAATTTATAGTGGAATCCAGCCGATAGGCTGTCAACCCGAGAGAGTGGATGTAGGCTTGAGCTAAGTTGAACCACTATAAACCTTGTGTCTTGTTCTCTACTCTCTTAACTCTTTGTTGTGCTTATAGTCTGTCCTATATCACTTGTATATTATGCTTCACATGCTGTGTTTTTACTTACTTCCGCAAAAGTTTTTAAAATCACCTATTCACCCCCTCTAGGTGATCGCACTAGATCTTTCACTCTTTGATCACACTTATCGACCCTTAATTGCTAGTCCCAATTGATTCAGCGGGCTAATTACCACACTTTGTTATTCATGCCTTGACATCTTAAAACCTTCACTTGATAAATTATGGTATCAGATCGAGGATGTTACATAAAGTGTCCCACAAGAAGACGGATAAGATTCCATACGAGTTATGGAATAAAAGGCTGTCATCGTACAATTATTTGAAAGTGTAGGGATCTCTAGCCAATGTGGCTATTCTTCCACCTAAACAAACTCGATTGTGATTTAAAATGGTTGATTGTATATACTAAAAATAGAAACGCATGCGGATTATTGGTTCACAGATATGAAATTGTAGAGATCCATGCAAATACTGCCATCTAATTAAGGGATGTTACATTCTTTGAGGATATATATCGTACCAAAAAATTTAAGATAAACCCTTTTAGAAGAGAAATAAATAGTAAAAAAATGAGAATGATGAAGTTAAGATCGATAAAGGTGAACTTCAAGGAGCAAGAAGTCATGGACTAAAAATCTCTCGAACATGATTTTCTAACGTACATGTTGAAAAGTGAGTCTCAAACATTTCAAGAGTCAATATCAACTCCAAATACTCTTTATTGAAAATAAGTTGATGATAGATGGTTTCTATCATAAGTAATCATCCTTGAGAATTAGTTGATCTTCCATTAGGAAATGAACTAACTAGATGTAAATAGATCTTTAAAAGGAAGCCTAAAGCTGTTGGTTTATAAATAAGTATAAGGTACGGCTTGTTACCAAATGGTTTAGACAAAGAGAAGGTTTAGACCAATTTAATACTTATTTATTTGTAACAACATGAAGAATTCAAAATTAAAGGACAAGAACACAAAGTGTGTATGTCAAATTATTGTATGGACTTAAACAAACTCCTAAACAATAGCATGAAAATTTGACCGCATAATGAAGATATAGAATCAATTAGTTTGACAAATGCGTAATGCAAAATCCTAGACTATTTGATGTGTATTCATTTGTCTAAATATTAGTGATTTGCTAATTTTTTGAGATAACACCGAGGTTATCAAAATACTTAAAAATGTTCTCAAGAAGAACCTTAAGATGAAAAATTTGGGTGTTGCAGATGTTATACTTGACATTAAAATTCTAAGAAATTCCAATAGCTTTAGTTTAATGCAATTTCATTATATTAAAAAGTTAATTGAGAGATTAAAAGGATTTAACATTAAAAATGCGAATAATCTTTTTCTTTAACACCTAACTTTGAGGAAGAATGCTGAAAATAGAATTAGACAATTGGAGTACTCTCAAGTGATTGGTAGCATCATGTATATCATGAATTGCATCAGACTAGATATTGCTCACTTAGTAGGGAAATTGAGCCATGATACAAGTAATCCTGTTCATGAGAATTAGAATGTTTTTTTAGAGTATTTGATTATTTGAAAAAACCTAAAGACTATGTGCCACAATATAGCAAATATCCAATTGTTTTGGAAGGCTATTGTGTTACCAATGGATTTGGACTCTGGTGAAAAGAAATGAACTAGCGAATTTGTTTTCATGCTAGAAAGTGTTGCAGTGTCATAGAAATCATAGTTTGTTGCTTTCGATAAAGCTACTAAAGAAGTAGAATGGTTTCAACATTTTTGGAGGATATTCTATATTTTCCAAAATCAGTGCCTCCGATAGGTATTCACCATGGAAATCAAGCAATAATTGTAAGGGTACAAAATGTGATATATAATGGTAAATACAAATTCACCATAGACATATACCACAAGATAGTTGCTCTTAAAATGACTTTGGACTTTTTAAAATCAAAGGAAAATATTGCAGGTCTGATGAGAAAGGGTTTGTTGAGAGAACGGGTAAGCTGCATATCAATGGGAATGGGATTAAAAGCCTTAACCCAATAAAGAGGTTCCATAGTGGAAGCATAATCTAGCAATTGTAGATCCTATGGATTAGGTTCAATAGGACAACACAATTTTATAGCCTTTTAAGGGTACACAATACATTTGATCATTCATACACCTATAATTACTATATCCTAGTGAGGTATTGCGTGATACCTTTAATAGAAATAAACCTATATGCATGGAGTCGGCCGATTCTATGGAAATCTTTAAAGACTGGATTTTCTAAAGCATGCATGAATTTAAAAGGTTTAGGGCTGAAAGAATGAACACAACAGATAACCAATCTTGATTCAGAGATATACTGTGAGAGGTCCATTGTCTAGGCTTACATCAACCATTGCGTGGTTCAAGACCTAGTTTATTGACTGATTAACTTTGTTCGCTGGCAGGTAGGGGCAACTCTATCTGATTCGCCCAACCCGGCAGCATTCATGAGTCGTTCGTTGATGCACTTTAACTTAAGAAGGTTCAAAGCAAAAGTCATCTATCTTGATGCGGTGCATTTCCATAGGCACACTTAGATTTTTGAGAGTCAAAATATTTTGTTGATCTAGTAATGTGGAAAATTATTGTATATATGATAGATTTTAGATCAACGATAATAAATAAATCAACATATGTTATTTTCATTCACATAACTCATTAATTCATGTATTTTTTGAGTTTATGTATCTTTTTGATTCGTGTATCTACTTAATTCTTATTTTATGTACCTTCAATATTCTTGTGTCTATATAATTCATGGTTAATGAACTCTTTATACACATGAATTCAAAACCTCTATAAATAGATTTGAAATTCTACATTCCAAAAAGAAGAAAACACACCAATATCTCATTTATTCAAGTTTCTCTAAGTGTGCTAGTTTCTTGAAGTGTTCAACAAAGTTTTGTTCATATAGTGTTAACACCAACATGTTAGAGGTGTTTTATCTTGGGAGGCGAAGTTCATAAAACTGCTTGACACCGTTGGTAAGAACAATCATGTTAAGGAGATTCGATTAGCCATAATTCATCTCCAATTATTTGTTTATTTTGTTATCACTCTCTGAAATTAATTTTTGAGTGTCGACAAATAGTGTTAGGCATTCTTCCCCGATACATCTTCTCCTTCTTCTTCTCATTCCTCCATATTTTTCCAATACACCCTTCCTTTACGTACAGGCACCACATAATCTTCTAGACTGTTGCTGAACGTTTTTTTTTTATAATGTTAAATTTTTTTTGGGAAGGAGCAACACGACCTCTTATTATTGAAGCCATTTATTCTGCAATATAATAACGTATTGTACACCTTAGCAAGTCAATTATGGAAGAAAAAAAGAGAGAAAGGCGATATATCAAATGTAGCGACACATCTTCATTCCTATTTCTAGATGTTGCCGTTAACCAAGTCAAATACCATAATGTTATCCGAAAACATTAATTAAGAAAAATTATGAAGTGCGTAAGTATACATGTTGCCAATAAAAAAATAGGATCTTGATCCTTTCATTCATGGACAGATCTCTTTGTCAAAAATTATCTTTTAACTGAGATATAAATCATTGCAAGATTGTGATTTAAATTGTAAAATTATTAAGACCAGGCGAAACCGTAAACTCTTGTTGATTTGTCTCTGTCCATGTTATTATGGAAAATCAAACCATGTAAAATTGTCTTTTAACTTAACATAGAAAAATAGCAAGCTTATGATGTGTTTTTGACCCAGCTACCCCAATCAAAGTCAATTTTATGCTTTCCCGTAAGGACACTTGAAAGTTAAAAGTAGTAACCAATGAGAATCTGAGCTGTGAAGTCTACCACTGCCTCGTGACGAGTCTAACAATGACAGGAGCAACTCAGACAATGATGTACTATTGATAAAATCTAAAGTTTTAGTATCGGGTTTGCTTGTCCTCTCTCCCTCACTGACCCTTTTCTTATTTCATTTGTTCATGAACTGATATGTGAGATTAACGTATGGTGTGACGTATCCTTCCATTGAACATAACCTAGTATTTATGTTAAAAGTTGGAAATTGTATAAGTGGATTCACTTAAGTATGGCAACAAGAAAAGTAAGCTTCAATTGAAGGGGAGCCACAACACGGTTAATACTTTATACATTTAATGACAAAAGGGAATAGATTTAGCATAGTGGTACCAAATTGCATACATAAGAAACCTCAAGTTCGAACTTGAGATACCAAGGATCATAATCAATACTAAATGAAATTAGCGAGAGTAGATTTTGTTCCTTTGGATCCATTGATTCATGATTGATTCGATATTGACAGAACAAGTTTAGACCTAGCTTTCGTGATTTTAATCAGTGAAGATCCAAATTGTAGGTGAGAACAAAAGTCGCAACCACTGTATCAAAGAAAATAAAATAAACGTCTCGTTCCAACAGGAATTGAATTTTCTGAAAAAATATCTCTCGGCTTCTTCTTTTAAAATTCATCAAAGCAATTCTTTTTTTTTTTTTGGTTTCTTATGCTTTCAATGTCAAATAAGAAGCAACCATTTTCGTCCTTGTCCCTGTCAGCAATCATCACCTAATTCTTATCATCTATAATTACTCTAAAATGCCTTACAAAGGGATCCATATTTACCAAAGATCCCTTCTTATTATGGTTTCTCGAGCTGCCCCTCGCCGCTGCCACCCTCACCGTTGATCAACACTTTACTCCTTTGCATTTCCAACTCCCTCGCACCAGACTTCCATTTGGTGTATTTTCCAAATAACTGGCCCATCTCCTCCAATGTTCGTCCCTGAGTCTCCGGCATAAGCGTGTAAAAGAACAACCACGCGACGATTGCAATTACCGCGTACAAGAAAAAAGCCCCGCCAATGGTGATCGCCTTATATAGCGATAAGAATGTCATTGACAAGACTCCACTCACCACACGGTTGACGGAGGCACCGATCGCGTAACCCTGCGTACGTAACCTTAATGGGAAGATCTCCGAGCTATACACCCATGTGATTGGCCCCAACCCGATGGAGAAGAAGGCCACATAGGACAACACTGACGCAATGCACATGGCTATTGCCCACATGAGTTTCGTCTGGCTATGGTTGATGATGGTGAGGCACATGCCAAGGGTGACGAGTGAGAAGGTCATTCCACCGACACTGCTTAGTAGCAAAGGCCGCCGTCCGACTCGGTCAAGGAGGAAGGTAGCGAGGAGAATGAATATTGTTTTTACGAAACCAACTGCGATGGTGGCTAGGAGTATTTTGTTGGAGGAGGTGATGCCGACCTTCTCGAAGATGCGAGGGCTAGAGTAGACAACGGCTTCGATGCCAGAGGATTGTTCGAAGAAGTGAATGCCAACGGCGCATATAAGGATGTGGCGAACGGACGGCGTTGGGTGGAGAAGGAGATCCAGCCACACGCCTTTGCCGGTGCTTCGCTTGCTGACTTTAATGACTTCGTCATTGCACTCCTCATATATACCAGCAGCCACCTTGATCTCGGCAAGCCGAAGCATGGCCTCGTCCTTGGTGTCAGAGGTCTTGTCGAGGACATGCTTTGCGTCGCCTAAGCGACCCTGCATGATGAGCCACCGGGGGGATTCTGGCATTGCAAGGACCCCGAAGGCGAGCACCACCGAGGGGATTGCTCCCAAACCGAGCATGACACGCCACCCTAGGTTGAGGCGGAGGCCGGAGAAGGCATAGTTGGAGATGTAGCCAAGGAGGATGCCGCCGTTGACGAAAACCTGAATGACCAAAACATTATTTACCAAAATTATTTACTCGTATGAAAGCCATAGGAGTAGGCTCCAAGTTTTGCGTTGTTAAAAAAATTATTTACAACACATCTTCTATATGAGAAAAATAGCAATATCTATTATGACATATAGATCAGCGGTCAGCTTTCTAACTATTATTTTTCCCGTAACAAGAATCCATGTTCAACATGAAAAGGAAAAATATTGATGACAAATAAAAAATGAAAAAGATGATACAATATTGGGGAAACATAAAGAAAGACAATGAGAGAGTAGCTCATGTAAAGAGGTGAGGAAGCCGCGACAGGAAGGAGGAGAGATCTCCGCGGTGTAGACGGGGGCGATCATGAGGGCAAAGCCAACACCAATGCCGGCGACGAAGCGGCCAAACATGAGGAAGGCATAGTTGGGAGCCAATCCCATGAGTAGGGCTCCGGCAAAGAAGATGGCCGCCGCCAACACGATGGTGTAGCGGCGGCCAATCCAATCAGAGGTTTGCCCTGCCATCGTTGACCCGAGGAGCGAGTAGACATTGAGGATCCCGATCAGGATTTCTATTTGCACGTCGTTTATCTTTAGGTCCTTTTTTATGTATATGATCGCGCCGCTCATCACTCCTATGTCTGTTAGAATTTATGAAAAAATATATTTACAAGAAATTGGAAAAAAAATATTATTGTGCCTTTTTTTCCTCTTATTTTCATCAAATTGATTTTCCTTGCATATATTATTTATAAGATGAGAATAATGAAAAATAAGAAGTCTAATCGACTTTATCTGGAATTGACTTGCTTGGTTTAAACAAAAAAGACAAAAGAGTGGATGATGTTATCCAAAACAATTTATTGAAAAAAGATGCGAACTTCCCATTTGTGTGGAGTCTTTACCAACAAAGTCCAAATATTCAACCGGAAAATCATAGATGAAAAAAATAAAGAATGTCGTTGGTCAATTTTATCTTTTTTTCATCCGAGGAAAATATTATTTCCCTTCTTTTCCTGTTTTTGCTCTTTTAATTTCCTATCCATTAGGGGAAAAAATCACTTTTGGCGATAAATAATGACTAAGATATGATCTAATTTTATATAGAAATAGAGTGGAGTTACGAGAGATTGATTCACCATATGAAAATTCGAGCACGGATAACAATATGTAGAGATATATGTGGTTCAATGGATTCCAAACTTGGTGGGCAACTACCATAGTGGGTCGTCCCGCGAATCACAACATTTGTAAGCATCACTTGAGAGAGAGAGAGAGAGGACTGACCATATCCCAGCAAAATGGAGGTCAAGGAGGCCAAGATGGCGCATGTTAAGGCGTACTTGTTCCGACGCGGCTTTGCCGGAGGGTCGAAGCCCTTAATTGACTTCTGTTGGACACCGTTGTTGGAAACGGCATCTGTAGCCCCTGTCTTCTGGTCAGCCATCTCCATCCTCCTTCCCCACAGAGAGAGTGAGAAAGACTTTTCTGGGCGAGATTATATGGATAGATTGATAACGAGCGTAGAGGAAATGAGAAGAATGAGGGAAGAAGGTGTACGAAACTGGTGCGCAGGGATGCGGGTATATATAGGCCAAAGCTCGCGTCGCCGTAGGACCACGACTCTTGCGGATCTCTAGTCACTTTACTCATAATCTTCATATTCAATTTTTTTCACCTCAGATAATATAAAACTACAGACGAAAAAGAATCTTTCTTAAAAAGGCAGATGTGGGAATCTCTGTTTGATTTTTCCTTGTGCATGCACATGAAGGCCAATTCCCATAAGTTTCATGATGGTTGTCATTATTATAAATTCAAAAGATACTATACTTTCATACAAGCCAAACACGCAAAACTAGAAAAGGAATCTTAGTGGATTTGAATTTTCTAAAAACTATAAAAGATAAAATCTATTACATTCAATAGGAATCATAAAGAGTGGAAGGTAAATAATATTTGATACGGACTCCAAAAGTACAGATCAATTACCATATGTGGAAGTTATCCTGTAACCTTATCAGAGTAATCAATGCTTGTTCACTTATCTGTTAGATGGAACTGAATTAGGATGAAAATTTGCACTATGTTTCCTCAATAAGAGTTCATCCTCGTTTAATGTCATCAAAGACTACATATCGTTAAAAGGTATACGTTGTCCTGTTCTCCTTACTTGGCAATATGTCTTAGATAGTGCCTTCACTTGTAAGTTATCATGGGAATTCATTATATTGTTGCTACGAACCAACCACAGTTCTCAATTCATAGCAACATTTTAATGAAAACAAACCCTAATCGCATGAGAGGAAGTGATTTCTAGCAAGTATCCTACGTATGACTTTGCTGGCTTCCTTTTTTTTTTTATCAAGTTAAAAGGTGGATTTAGTTTGATGCTTGGGGCTAATCCAACAGTCCGAAGCAAAGGAGCTTTGCTAGTGAGGGAGTAGGCTTTCTAGATTTGGTTGAAGAGATTCCATCCGTTAAATTATTTATTTATTTAATATTCATTGCTGCTGAGTGATGACTAGTTGTTCGTTTGAAGTTTCTATGTAATTATTTGTTTGATGTCCTTTCCCTTCTGGGTATATTTTTTTTTGTGGTAATGTAAGTAATTGTATTGAACTAGTAGCCAAAAGTACAA
Organism: Melaleuca alternifolia; assembly: GCA_019926035.1. Lineage (NCBI taxonomy): Eukaryota > Viridiplantae > Streptophyta > Magnoliopsida > Myrtales > Myrtaceae > Melaleuca > Melaleuca alternifolia. Next base: position 453,694 of record JAGKPW010000197.1, read on the forward strand.
CAAGGAGAAGCCTGGTACTATAAAAGAACACTTTCACTTAACAAGGCAATAAGCTATGATGAGTGAAAGAGTACCATGCTTCTCAAGGGTAACCATAAGCGAGCTTAACTATCAAGTAGAGCAAAAGGCACCAGATTACAAACACATTCATAAAAAGATAGAATCATGTAGACCCCAGCTGTGTTGTATAGTTCTGTTTCTAGGCGTGTCAGTGACATGCTCAAAGGTCTTGGCCTTATCTTTGACCATCTTGATTAACTTCATCTTCATCGCCGGTATATAAACATTAGAATTCCAAAACAAGATGTTATTCCTCGTCATCCATATAATATGGCATAATGCACCAAGGGAGAACCCCGCAATACAATGGTGGAAGTGGTTGTCGGAGATGTTGTTAATCGCCCAACTAAGTGTATCACTCCATGGATTGTTCCTCCAACCCAAATGACAATTCGCATTCCAAAAAGAGGCAAGACGGGAAGTAATAGGACACGCAAAAAATAGGTGGTCAACAGAGTCAGGTCTAAAGTGACAAAATACATAGTTTGCTTCTGAGATTCTACCATAAGATAGTAAGAGTACTTGAGTGGCCAGTCTGTTTCAGGTCATCAACCATAAGAGAAATTGATGTCTAGGAATAATGTCTTTATTCCATATAAACTTATGCCACGACATAGTTTGTCTTCTAGGTCTAATGATGCTCCAAGTGGAGGAAGTGGAGAAGACTCCTGAAGAATCTCCCATCCACTGCAAACAATCTGAAAAGTTAAATAAAGATGGGAAAGGTTCACCCCAAGAAGTAAGCATAGCAGTTAAGCTGGACGGGTAGTCTCTCGTCCGTAGAAACTCATCAAGTTTTGCATCATGAGCATAACCCGATTGGTAGATTTGGCGATCAGTGAAGAAGAGATTAATGGCTCTCTAGTGTGCCATTGATCAAACCATAATGAAATAGAATTACCATCTCCAACGTGCCAATGGAACAGGTTTTGGTATTCTTTCCTAAGCTCCAGGATCTTCTTCCAAGACCAAGAATAAACGGTCGGTCTATGAACAAACTATGTTTTTTCAGAATAGTAGTATGAATCCAAATGCACCAGAGCGATTCTTTGTGAGTAAACAAGGACCAAGTATGTTTGGGCATTGAAGCTTTATTACTTCCCTTCAATCGCCTAATTCCTAACCCTCTTCCTCTTTAGGGAGACAAACATCACTTCATGCTACTTTGGCACCCCTTGGCCCTAGTCCAGGTCCTTTCCAAAGGAACTGTCTCAACACTTTTTCAATTCTTTCAAGAACCAAGCAAGGTAAAATAAAAACACTGGACCAGTATACTTGAGTGGCGTAAAGGACTGACCTGATCAGTTGAAGACGCCATGCGAAAGATATAAATCTTTGAGTCCACGATTGGGCTCTAATCGTTATGGCATTGACTAGGGCAACGTAGTCTGCCAGCCTCAATCTAGACGCCACAACCGGAACTTCCAAATATCGGAAGGATAGAGAGCCTATTGGGAAACCCAACATATCATTAATAGTCATACGCATCTCATCAGATCCCCCAGCAATGAATAATTCACTCTTCCTCATATTCAGAACAAGGCCTGACCATTCAAAATATCATTAGCAAAGAAAAAATGCGTTAAACCCATGGCCTTACATCTCCAGTAGTATTTGAAAACTGGGTTGCTGGTACAATGACTGATTAGGCTAGAGAAGACTTCCATGATCAATGTGAACAAATAGGGAGAGGTCAGGTTTACCTTGCCTGAGTCCCTTGGAACAGGGAAATAAACCCTGTAACTCCCCATTTATAGAGATGGAGAACTTTGGTGTTCTTACACAAGTCATAATCAGATTAATCAAGTGTACAGGAAAATCAAAGGCACATAAAGTAGATTCCAAGAAATCCCAGTCAACCGTATCATATGCTTTTCTAAAATCAACTTTCAATGCACATTTTGGCGAACAAGTTTCCTCGTGAAACCCACAGAAAAGCTCCTAAGCCAGAAGAATATTATCACTTATTCTTCGACCTTTTACGAAGGTAGTTTGAGAAGGACTAATCAGAGATGGAAGAACAGAAGCAATCTGGTTAGCCAACAATTTCGTGATGCATTTGTATATTCTATTGCAACATGTAATGGGTCTAAAGTCATCAACTGAGGATGCATTAGGGACTTTTGGGACTAAAGTAATGATTGTATTATTCAGCTTTCGAAGCTGAGATCCAGAGTGTAGAAATTCCAAGATAGCCGAAATAACCAAAGAGCCCACAATATCCCACGACTTTCTAAAGAAAGCCACATTAAATCTATCTGGGCTCAGAGCTTTACCAGATGCCAAGGAGAATAAGGTGTTCCGAATCTCTAATTCAGTGAAAGGAAGCGACAAATGGTGTACCTGGGTTTCATTCAAGGTTCTTCGAAGATAGGAAGCAATTTCCTTACTATAAGGCCGATCTCGCTGTGAAGGGGAAGCGAATAGACCTTCAAAGTGAGAGATAAGACTTCACTAATCTCTGCCGGAGAAGTAACTCGAGAACTTGTCCCATCCACTACCAAGATGATTCGGTTGTGCAGTTGATGTTTCTTGATTGAATGATGAAAGAACTTAGTGTTCAGGTCCCCTTCTCTTGCTTGTAAAAGGACTCCTCCTATAGCTGGAGACTGGAGAAATTATTTAAGGCAAATTTCTCTTCCTGAGCAAGCACCCGGTTGGAAGGATCTTGGAATAAAGCCTCTTGGATCAACTTCAGCTACTGCGTTGCCAGATTAGAGCGCTTTGATATGTCAGAAGAAGATTCCATATTGAACCGTTTTAAATGTGGCTTAAGCATCTTCAATTTAGTACATAGTTGGAACATAAATGTGCCATCAACTTGCTGATCCCATACCTGGGCAACTAGAGTCATGAACTCTGGATGCGACATCTACAAATTGAAGAATTTAAACAGTCGACGGGCCTACGGCTATGACATGATACGTATAACCATAAGGGAGTGGTCAGAGATACCTAGAGAAAGAAAATTCATCTCTGAAAAAGAAAAGACCACGCTTCATCTAGCATTAAAAAGGACTCTATCAATTTTCCTTTGTACTCGATTACCCCCTTCTGATGTAGACCATGTAAATCTGCTTCTAGTAAATCTGAGATCATCTAGGCTTGCATCTATTAGACAGTTATGAAGATAATCAAAAGCTGGTATCCAAGAACAATACCCCCAATGCGATCCCAAGTGTACCGTATTGCATTAAAGTTACCAGCAACAACTCATGGCACATCCATCAATAACCTACTTCTTTCAACGAGCTCCAACCATAACGGTTAGGGGTGACCGGTTCCGGGTGGTTCCTGGTTCCCCTAGGAACAGGGAACCGAACTGGTGGAATTAGTTCCCTGTTATGTGGAATCGGGAACCAGACCAAACCGAACTGGGCAGTCCGGTCCGGTCTAGTTCTCGAGCGGGTAATTATTAGAGGAAGATCTATTGATGATTTTGAAGATGAAAAAACTCTATGACAAGAGGACAAAACTCCATGATTTGACTTAAAATCTAAAACAAAGCTGTGGCCAGAATGTGTATCATCTGGAGAGATGGTAGATCTTGTATCATCTAGAAGTTATCAGATCTTTATCATCTAGGAGAGGTCAGACTTGTATCGTCTGAAGGTAGCCAAATCTTTAACATCTGAAGACATCGTCAGATTTGGTAAAATCTGAGAAGTCGGAATTATAACGACTATTTGAGTAAGAGGATATTCTTACGAATCTGATACTCGTGGATTTCAGACATTATATATGTGGATCAACAATATTGATTATTTCTAAGAATATGAAGTTTATTATTGGCATATTGGATTCTCTGAAGATCGGATAAATATGGTAATTATTCACTTATGGAAACTAAGATCCTGATTGTATGGGCGACCGGGATTGACGGCCTCTTAACACTATCTGAAGATTGCTTGATATATTCTTGATTCTGTCCAACGGGTTGATTGGAAGAATTACTTTGAAAAGTGCCAACGGTCGTATTGGCATGAAGGAATATTTAAGGGAGATATTTCAAGTTGTTCAAAGAGAAGCTGATGAGAGTTTAATTCCAAAGTTTAGAGCTACTCATTTACTGTGTACTTACATTGTAAACAAAAGAGTGTTACATATACTTGATGTGAGAGAACATAAGACTCTGTGAAGTCTTAGAACTGATTTGTAACTCTTTTGATTCATAGTGGAATCCAGCTGATAGGCTGTCCGCCTGAGAGAGTGGACGTAGACTTGAGCTAAGCCGAACCACTATAAACCTTGTGTCTTGATCTCTACTTTCTTAACTCTCTGTTTGTACTTATAGTTTTTCGTATATCACGCTTCACACGCTGTGTATTTCATACTTTTGCAAAAGTTTTTAAAATCACCTATTCATCCCCTCTAGGTGATCGCACCAGATCCTTCGATTAGTATCAGAGCCTCATGTTTGTTTTTGAAGTGTTTTACTTCTAAGCTAAAAATTGATGTCTAGTATGGTTGTTCCAGGAGTGATGGAAGGACAGAACTTTGCCAAAGCACCTTACTTTGATGGAAATGACTACAACATCTGGTAAAATGAAATGAGTGCATTCCTGAGATCAAAAGATCCATTGGAATGGGATGTTGTTGAAAGAGGAGTAAATCCCAAAGCTACAACAAATCCAGAGAGAAATGCTGCAGAAGCTGTAGAGATGAATCAAGCTGAATTCATCAAAATACAACACATTGATGCTAAAGCTATTTATTCGTTATACTGTGCTTTATCTCCTATAGAATATAATTGTATATGTTCTTGTGTAATAGCTAAGGAGATATGGGAAATGTTGAATATCACTTTTGAAGGAACTGACTGAGTTAAGGAAACAAGAATCAACATTCCACTTGGTCAATACGAAGCCTTCAAAATGAAGCATGGAGAAAGCATCTCTGATATGTTCAGTCGATTCACAGAAATTGTCAATGGTCTAGCATATCAAGATCAAACCATTTCTGGAATAACGAAAGTTAACAAATTAATATGTGGACTCTCAAGTGAATGGGATCAAGTGAAAATCACTATCAGAGAGATAAAGAGGATTTAGCCTCTTTCTGTTGATGAGCTGATTCGAACTCTCCAGTCTTACGAAGTGGAAAGATTTGATGAACAATCAAACTTGAAAGGTAAGATATCTATAGCTTTAAAATCTAATGAAGAATTTCATGATACAGGATCAAATGAGACAATGGATGATGAAGAGATGGCTCTTCTAATGAAGAAGTTCAAGAAATTAAACAATAAAGGTAGAAGATTCAACTCAGAAAATTCTAGCTCTCAAAATTTCCAAAGAAGACAGCATAGCAAAATTTCCAAAGAAGATAGCCTAGACAGAATTTTCAGAATAGCAGTCTTGGAACAATGAATCCGACAATAACGTAACATGCTACAACTGTAGGCAGAAAGGACATATCAAACCCAATTGTCCTTTACTAAAGCGAAGTAATGGGAAAAATGAAAAACACAAGAGAGCACTCAAAGCAGAAACCTGGAGTGATGTTGTCTACTTAATGGCACGATCCAATTCAGATTTAGAAGCAAGTTATGATTCAAATTCAGATCAAGATGATGAGGTCAGTAACTTCCAAATTCTTGTAAAAGTATCCAAGTACATTGATGAGTTATGCTCTAGTCTGGAGTCATCTCTGAAAAAAATTTCCGAGCTTAAGAATGAGAACTTGAGACTTCAGAAGCAGGAAAATGTTTGGTTTGAAAAATTTGAAAGTTTAAATCAAAATCTAGCTGCTACAAAGGAGAAGTCAAATTCTCTTGAAAAGCAAGTTGTTTGTCTCGAAGCAGACTTTTCAAATCTCTCAAAGAAATTCTCAAATGGTTATGAAAAGCTTGATAAACTTCTTTCAGTTCACAGACCCTATTTTAATAAAGCCGGTTTGGGTATGATCCTAGAAACTATTCCTTTAATCGATTTTCCTAAAGTAAAGGAAAGACTTGAACGGAAACCTTCAAAGGCAGTTTACAAAAATCATTTTCAAAGAATGTTTGTAAAACTTATTGGAAGAAGTTCTTTGAAGTGCTCCAACTGCAATTGCTCAAAACATCTTAAAAGAGATTGTCCCTTGTTGAAAAGATCAGTGAAGAAACACTGGTCGATCTTTGCCTATGCTAACTTTAAAGGACCCAAGAAAATCTTGGTACCAAAGAAAAAGTGGGTATTTTTCTTGTTAACAGGTTATCACCAAGAGCAAAACAAAGTGGTACCTGAACAACGTATGTTCAAGGCATATGACAGGTGATTCGAGCTGTTTTGTTGAGTTAGTCAAAATAGAATGAGGGAAAGTCTCTTTTGGAGGAAAAAGCAAAGGGAAGATAGTTAGATGTGGAACTGTGTAGATTGGAAATCTGACTATCAATAATGTTTCCTTGGTGAAAGGTTTGAACTATAATTTTATAAACATTAGTCAGTTGTGTGATGCTGGCTATAAAATTCAATTTCAAGAAGGAATATGTTGTGGTTGTAGCAAGGAAACTTCACAATCCTTCTCGAGTCAGCGTCATGGAAATATCTATCTACTTGATATAAATCCGGATAGTTCGCAGTGTCTGTTATCTGTTCAAGATGAGATAAATCTGTGGCATAGAAGACTTGGACATGCTAACATGAAGCAGATTGCCAAGATTTCTTCGAAGAAGGTTGTCCGTGGTCTTCCCAATTTGGCATTCCAAAAGAACAATTCATGCACATTCTGTAAGTTGGGAAAATAGGTCAGAAGTTTTTACAAGTTGGTAAATCAAGTATCAATTGACCATGTTTTATAGCTCCTTCACATGGACTTGTTTGGACTTACTCGAACTCAGAGTATTGGTGGCAAAACTTATTGTATGGTAATTGTTGATGATTACTCTCGGTTCATTTGGGTTTACTTCTTGGCAAGTAAGTCTGAAGTTATTACTTACTTCTCTAAGTTTGCCAAGAAAGTTCAAAATGAGAAAGGTTATACTATTTTACGGATTCGTACTGATCAGGGAAGAGAATTTGAGAATCAAGATTTTACCAAGTTTTGTGATGATACATGGATCCAACATGTATTCTCATCTCCATATAGACCTGACCAAAATGGAGTTGTGGAAAGGAAGAACATGTCACTACAAGAGATGGCCAAAACTCTGCTGATAGAAAGTTACATGCCTTCTCAATTTTGGGCTAAAGCTATAACTACTGCTCGTTATATCATTAATAGAGTTTATCTCATACCTATTTTGGAGAAGACACCTTATGAGATCTTCAAGGATAATTTCTTACTTTCGTGTTTTTGGTTGCAATTGCTTTATACTGAAGAATCTTAATGACCATGTTGGTAAGTTTGATATGAAGTCAGATGAAGGAATCTTTCTTGGATACTCCATGACCAGCAAAGCCTATAGAGTCTTCAACAAAAGGACTCAAACTGTGGAAGAGTCGATGAATGTCAAGTTTCATGAAGATGCTCAATTACATTCACTTCAACCATAGCTTGATATTCCAAATCATTCACAAGACTTTTCAAACTTGAACTTACTTGAGGAAGCTCAACAACAAGAAGATGAAACTCTGTCATTTGAGTCCAGGAGAATTCTTCAGTCAAACTGGAAACATAAGTCCAGTCATCCAACTGAACTTATCATTGGTGATCTAAATGAAGGAGTTCGAACAAGGGCATAGAGATGTGAAGAATCCAATGTTGTAGTACTTGTATCTGAAGTTGAACCGAAAGGTATAGATGAAGCTCTATTGGATGAAAGCTGTATTGAGGCTATGCAAGATCAACTCAGACAATTTGCAATCAATGATGAAGGAAAATCTATCATTGGAGCCAAATGGGTGTTCGAAAACAAATTGGATGAGGAAGGCAAAGTTGTTAGAAATAAAGCCAGACTGGTAGCAAAAGGATACTCTCAAAAAGAAAGAATTGACTATGATGAAACTTTTGCACCAGTGGCAAGGTTAGAAGCTATTCGATTATTGTTTGCCTTTGCTTGTTATAAAAACTTCGGGTTGTTCCAAATGGATGTCAAGAGTGCATTCCTGAAAGGTTTCATACAAGAGGAGGTGTATGTAAAGCAACCTCTTGGTTTTGATGATCCGAAGAAGCCAGATCATGTATACAAGCTGAAAAAGGCACTCTATGGTTTGAAACAAGCTCCCAGAGCATGGTATGAAAGGTTAAGTAAATTCTTACTTGAGAATGGCTTTGAGAAAGGCAAAGTAGACATAACACTGAGGGCAAAGATTTTCTCTGAGTTCAAATATATGTTGATGATATTATCTTTGGTTCCTCAAATGAAACACTTTGCAAGAATGAGTTCGAAATGAGCATGATGGGAGAATTAACATTCTCCCTGGGCTTGCAAGTCAAACAATCAGAGGAAGGTATCTTCATTCACCAAGAGAAGTATGCCAAGGAGATTGTATCAAAATTTAGCTTGGAAAATTGCAAGAAGACAGAGACGCCCATGTCAAGTACTTTGAAGCTTGATGAAGATATCAATGGAAAATAAGTTGATTAGAGACTTTACAGGAGTATGATTGGATCTCTTTTATATCTAATAGTATCTAGACCTGACATTTTGTTTAGTGTGTGTCTATGTGCTAGATATCAATCCAATCCTAAGGAGTCACATCTCAATGTTGTTAAGAGGATTATAAAGTATATGGCAACTACTTCAAAGTTTGGATTATGGTATCCAAAGGATGGAGACTTCACATTACTTGGTTATTCAGATGCTGACTTAGCAGGCTGTAAGTTAAACAGAAAGAGTACTTCAGGTACTTGTCAACAACTTGGTGAAAGACTTATCTCATGGCTATCAATAAAACAACACATGATTCTCTTTCAACAGCATAATCACAGTATGTTGCTCTTGGAAGTTGTTGTTCGCAGATTTTATGGATGAAGCAACAATTGCGTGACTTCAAAATTCCATGGTCATGCATTGAAATCAGGTGTGATAGTACCAGTGCTATGGACTTAACCAAGAATCCTATTTTGCACTCTAGAGCCAATCACATTGAAATTCAACATCATTTAATACGAGATCATGTGGAGAAAAAGGACGTTAGAGTCACCTTCATTGATTATAAGAATCAGCTGGCAGACATCTTTACAAAGGCTTTGAATAAGAATTCTTTCGAATTCATTCGAAGCAAGCTAAATATCTTATCTCATGATGATTAAGCTTCAGATCTAATCATGTTTTAGAAGTTATAGTACTCCAGATCTTACGATACTTTAGATCTTACAACTCCAGATCTTACGATGCTTTAGATCTTACAAACTTCATATCTTTCAGATCTTATAAACGTCTCAGACGGTCCAACTCTTGATATGCTATCATCTATGATATCTTATGACTCAAGACCATATGATATGAATTTTCCCGCCATTAGTTCATAAGGTAATGTATGATCGTTACTTGGTGCATATTTACTTGCATAAATGAATCGTTGCGTGAAATATGCATCCCTTGATTGTTGAATCGTTGTTTTGAAAATTTTATTCTCCTAAAATACAGTTCTCTTTTGAATTTCCAAAAACAATCTCTCACTCCTTAAACTGATTGGGATTCTGCTTCTTCGCTCAAAAGCTTTTCTTTCATCTGAAACCATAGCAGTTTGTTTTCCTCTCTCATTTTTCTCTTCCAAAAAGCTTTCAACTTTCTGATTGATCAAATGAAGATAGTTCCTTCGATTGCAACAATGTCTCCTCTTAGAAAATCCTTTCAACTTGCCACCAAGAAATTTGAGAAAGGAAGTGCTGGGCCAACTCATTTTGATCTTACAGAGGACTCTCTGTCTACTGAAGGCCAGCATAGAGTGTCAATCACACCATCTACGGAAACTCGTGTTCATGAAGCCACTCCACTGAAGAAGAAAAATCCTAAAGTTCTCTTTTCTTTGTACAAGAGAATGATAGAGAATAAATCTTCCATCAATGTCATCCGAGATTTTTTGTTGTCCAACGGCTTCACAAATGAGTAAAACTTTCTACGACAAATGGAGGATGCCAGTGTTGTACCACCAGGTACGGCTGATCATGTCCGAAAAATTTTTCCTGTTGATCCTCGATTTCATACCTTATTCCATTGTGAGCCTAGGGATGAGGATGAGAAAATTTTCGCTAATTTTCGACCAAGAAAAAGGATAGCGGCTGATGTGCCTGGAAATGCAAACAAACTCTTTCGGTCCAAGGACCACAAATTGGCTTACAATAGGATGATGGAACGAGGAGTAATGAGTTCTTGTACTGTGGATTTTCAGTTTCTTGATTCTGTTAAGGTACAGTTGAGGTGACTTCTTCAGTACAATCGCCTAGACCAACTTTGTGAGGACTCCACCCCTGCCTATCTTGAACTTACTGCCTATCTTAACTCCAACCTCTCTTTCCCGAATCGGCACAGTCTTCAGTTTACCATTGCAGACATGACTGTGACGATTGATGTGGATGATCTGGCGGCCATTTTGGGTACTGTCAAGAGTAGTTTCATTCCTATTGAGGAATCTGACTAGGACGTGTTCCTATTCCTAAGCAACGATAAGTCTTCTTCCTGGCCAATTACCTATTCGAAACTAACGGCTTCTTATGTCATTCTTCATAAGATAATCATCAATTGTCTTCGGCCAAAGGCAACTTCACAGACAGATGTTTCTAAGTCGGAGGCCCGACTGATGTTTGCAATTTTGAATAATCGCAAGTTTTCCTCTACCTTCATGATTTTATATAAGATTTCTCGAGCCTCTCAAAAGGATAAGGGACAGTTACCGTATGCATCTTTGTTCACTAGGATTTTCCAATACTTTCATATCCAAATATCCTCTATCCTTAGTGCCAACAGACTTGCCACTATATTGATGGGCCATACGATGGTGGCAAAGATGAAGTTGCCTGACCTGCCTCTTGGATCAAGTTCCAAATCAACTCCAGCAAGTCAGATAAAGGTTGAATCTTCTGTTGGAAAGAGGAAAGGCAAGGAGCCAATGACTAAGGCACCTACATCCTAACGCCGGAGGTTGATTGATAAAGAGGAGTTTGAAAATGATCCCACAGGGGAAGGAGTGGAGCCTACCACCCCTGTTTTGTCCTTTAGCACGATTGATAGTTCCTGGAATGAGGAACTTGTTGAGCAGATCTCTACCGCAGAGGTAGAGATGAAAGGAGCATAGTAAGAAGAGGAAAGAGGAGATGCTGAGAAAATGAAAGAGGATGGGGATGATGAGGAGAATGAAGAGGATGGCCAGGATGATAGTCCATCTATGCTGCCGCAGGATGGACCATCCCCAATGACAATTGAAATAGGGGGCGTAGGAACAGTGGTTGGCCATGCTATAGAGATGCCCACCACATTTGAGACAGAGGAAGCTAGCAAGGACAATGGCTCTTCAGAATTTGTTCCACCTCCTGTTTACTCCAACAACTATTGCAACTGCTGGACCAAGTATTCCTAGCAAACCTATCACTCAGCTGCAACCACTAAAAATTATGTTGTCTACCCTGACCACCAAAGTCAATCAAATGCAACTTGTGCAGACATACTAGGAAATAGTGCTTCAGCAGCTCTCTCAGTAGCTTGGTTAGCTTGCTATTTTGGATAGTCTTGATGAAATCAAGCAGTCGATCAAGAAGCTGGAGCAGACAGTGTAGTCGTTGGACAATCTTCACTTTGTTCGAGCTCCTCTTCCCTCTTGAAGGACTAGGATGGGTCTTAGTGTAGCCTAGTCGAATCGAAGCTCATGCGTCGGAGTAATTGAAGCCTCATGAGCAAATGATGTGACCACGTAACTTGAAGTTTGCTACAATCCTCTATACGCGAAGATTTGAGGCACAAATTTTGCTAGAATGAGTCCACGATCTTCACCGACCTTTAGAGTCTCAAGTACTTGTCATCACAAGAAGGAATTGATCATGAGACCACACTATTTATGGAATGCCCTAAGGGTCGATGTGGCAAGACGAATGACTGAACTGCCTGATCATCAACGAGTGAAGGCTTAGCTTAGTAAGCTAGGAGGCCTACTAAGATCGCTAGAGATTCCCGAGTGGAAGTAAGAATACGTCACTACGAACTTTGTGACAGATCTGCCAAGGAGTCGACGAGGTCATGATACAAATGGAGCTATCACAGATGGACTGGTGAATCGGCTCATTTAATCGTTGTACGCAAGGATTTCACTTGAGATTGGTGTAAAGAGTTTTGCGGATAGGGAATAAAAAGGTTTTGGCATTGAAAAAAAAGAGGTGTCGCGTTTTCCTTAAGGTGTCAATTATGATACAGACATCTCACCTTGAGAGGTTAAGACAAGGTGTCAAAATTGGGAGAGTAGGGACTATGTTTGCTCCCTGATTGACCTTAGGGAGAGATCGCCATGAGACAAGAATCCTTAGAGATGTTTTCGAGGGAACGCCAGGGCTACCCCTAATAAGCTAAGATTGCGAAGTGAGGACTAAGTTTGTCCTCGGTGTTGAGTTTTGAGGAATTCGAGGAGGACAAAGTGTCATGTGTTGGGAGATACCAATAAGGATCGAGGATCGAGTGAAGTAAATTCTAAGGAATGATGTTATTCCTCTAGGCATCAAGATGCCAAAGTTACAACTTGGGAAAGTGAATAGGCCATGAAGAGCATGTGCTTTAACCTGTTTGAAGAGATGAGGGCTGCGAATTTCGAGGACGAAATTCTTTCAAGGGGGGAAGATAACAACCCCATTTCCCCCCCTCTCTCCCATTCCCCATGTGCGGACCCCTCTCTCTCTCTCCTTTCTTTCTTTCTTTCTTTACCTTCTTCCTTATTCTCTCTTTTCCCCTTTGACTTTTTGACCCATGCTTTCCCTTTCTCTGTCCCATGCGTGTGGAGGGCCCCCACCTTGCAGCCCCCATCCCATCGAGCAGACCTGTCCCATCCCATCCCATTCCCCTCTCCCTTATCTTTTCATTTTATTTTGCTTTTGCCCCTGTTCTTCTTCTTCTTCCTCGCGCGCAAGCTTCCCCTGCAAACCCGAGCAGCCACAACTCTTTTTCCCTCACATGTTTGACCGAGAGATCATGCAAGATGGTTTGAGGAGCACCGAAGCTCGCCCCCTTGCCACCGTGGACGCCGCTATGTTGCCCTCCTCCTTGCTCGTCGCAGCGTCCTCCTTCCTGCGTTTTGCTCTTCCGTGTCGCCACCGAGCTCCTCGATAGCCTGCCATGGTTAGTCGCCACCTCTATGTGCGCCTTGGCTCTACTTGCCATTTCGGGGTTCCTCAAGGTTGCTGGTCATCGTTCTAGTCGTGGCCATGGCTCAAGCCTCACGCCTCTATCCACGCCATCCCAACCACAACGTTGCCTCGCCTTATTGTCGCCTAACCAGCACAACCATCGCGACGCCTTGCCGCCGTCCAACCACCGCGTCGCCACCAAAATTTTGTCGTCGGAACTGTGACGTCATCGGAGCCGTTGAGTGTTGGCCTCTCTCCTTTGCAGCTTGGGCTCAATTTTGGTGGGCCCTAGTCGGCCCAAGAAGAAAAGAAAAAAAAGGAGGAAAAGAAAGGAGAAATATAAAAGAAAGAGAAAGAAGAAAATGAAAGAAAAAGGAAAAGAAGAAAATGAAAGGAAAAGAAAAAGAAAAGGAAAAGGGAAAGAAAATAGGGAAAATCCGTGGACCACGGAAATTAGGGCCATTCACCGCGCAAATTGAGGTGAGTCGACTTCCTATCCCTCAATTAGGGCCATTCACCGCTTTAGTAGATAATTATTGACTTGATTGAGATGAATTGATTGTCAATTTGAGTGATTAGGGGCTAATAGGCAACTTTGTAGGAATTAGTGGCGATTTGGTAATTTGGCCAATTAGGAGCAAATTGGCAAAATTGATTACTTGGAGGGTAAATTGGTAAATTATTTATGTTAGCTACATTTATTAGTAGCTAGTGAGAGTTATGTGAGCAATTTCACGATTGTGGAGACAAATTGCTAAATTTAGTCAATTAGGACCAAATTAGAGTCTTAGGGGCAAAATTGTAAATTTGGAAATTTATGGGCAAGATATAGAGTTGTTGGTTGCATTTGAATTTGATGATTAGTTGGGTATAGATGGATTGACGATTTGCGCAATTAGAAGTGATTGGCTCATATTTGGCTTAATTATGGGTTATTTATTAAATTTAAGTAATTTAGATTATTTTAGTAAAAACTGTGAAAATTGTGTGGTTGGGCAAATGGCTGCCAATTAAGGTGATGGCGCCTGTAGTTTATCGAACGGAGGATTCTGGATTCAATTTAGGGACCCGGGTGAATCACTTATTGGTAGGCCCAAGCGGTTGATTTTTTAGAAATTTTAGGAAATTACCCAAAAGTTATTTTGCCCTATTGTGTTAATTTATTTAGCATTGATTGCAAAATTTATTGTGAATGGTTTATAATTCGTGATTGATTATCAATTTGGACGAGTTAACATATGATTGGATTGTGATTGTTGACCTGGTTTGCCTTAGAGGTTAGTGGGTCATAATCAATGGTGGAAGTTGATAGAACCTGTAAGGGTATCGATATTTATATGACGAGTTAACATGATGGTTGGAATGAGCCATCGTGGTCAATGGCCTTGGTATCTTGATGAATCCAGTTTAAGCCGAGAAAATTAGTTTAGGTCTCAAGTCGGTTGTGGACGGCTTTATTTGGTTATTTGCGTAATTTATTTATTTAGTAAATTATTTATTCATTTGTTCAGTACTTTATTTATTTAGTAGTTTATTTAGTAGTTTATTTATTTCATAATTTATTTATTCAATTGTTCATTAATTAAATTAATTATTTATTTAGTAATTTATTTACTTAATTAGTTGTTTATTTATTTAACTAGTAATTTATTTATTTAATTACGCATTTTCTTATTTCATGGGTCATGGTATTGTGATGGCTAACCCTGAGATGAGAGGTTGGTTGTGCTTAGTGCCAAGTCCCAGTCACGGATCAGTTGACTCATAGAAAGGAAGAAGTTAATTGTTTGAGAGAGCTAGAATTGATAAAGTTATAAGTATGAGCTAGGCGATGAGAGTTTGACTAGAGGCGACGATGGATGGGAGAAATGCGATTTAGGACCCTATGATGGTAGTATTAATGTTCTGGTTAGCATAAGGGAGAGATTTTAGATTGGCTATGTGATGAAGATAGAATCTTTGGAGGAATTAGGGCTATGGAGTTAAGCCAGTTGAGGACTAACTAGGGACCCTATTGCGATGGTGTTCCTAATTTTGGCATAGGATTAGACTTACTGAGATATTTATATCTCAACCTGTCGTGGTAACCATTTTTTTAGGTACATGATTGGAGATTGAATTTTGAAGACGAGTTCTGTGGGAGTTGATGGTGCATGGATTTACGCTTCTATTAGAGAATTGATGGCCAGCGACTTGCCTGGGACGTCGCTACTCAATGGCCGAAGAGAAGAAGAAATTCAGAGACCGTTGCGTGCTCGAAGAGCGGGGTGTGACATGTCTTGTTGCTTTTAGATTGTGTGTGAAGGGCTATCTTGCTGCTCGTCGTCACATGGATGGTATCATCAACACAGTGTTGTTAATGGTGGACAGCGGATTGCCTTTTTTTAGCCGGGGCAACCCCATCGGCAATCTGTGGAAAAGATTTCATCCTAAAATGAGCGAGTGCGAGGCGGCTAATTTCATGATCCGCACTTGCACAGACGCGTACAACAAATGGACAACTGCTGGATATGACCTAATACAATATCTACAACAAGACATAGAGAAATGTTTTTGTTGTTAATCATTTTTCCTCTTTCCTCTTCGATTCTTGGTGAAGCTCGTGTCTTTAACTGTAAATTAACACTTCTACTTTGTAGGCGTCATTTGGTAGTTGCGATTGTGACAAGGAACCCCGCTTGCTTAAATTAACGGAAAAATCCGTGTGACCTCTCATGTGCAATTGAGTTATTGGCGACCATGGGGGTTTACTGATAAGCTTTTACAAACAGGCTCTCTTCAAATTGTATATGTGTAAATATGCTGGGATTATATAAGTAATATCTTTGGTTTGATTGGCGCTTCAACTCTTGACTCTCGGACAAAGATGAATAGCATTCAGAGCATTGTTTCTAATGCTCTTCTTTGATCCCAAGTGGTAGGGGGCTATCCGAAGAGACCAAGTTTACTGTTTGATGTTGCAGTGTCTACGCATCTTGGCGATGATACTTCACTCATGTAATGGAAGCGGATCTCATCGTTTATGTCTCAGACATTGCCTAAGGAACATATTCCTCTACGTAGAGATGTTTAAAGAAGACATAATTCCTGGCTTGAGTGCTTTGTGTGATTCCTCGAGAAAGTGCTTCTTGCCTTGCTTTTATAGGTCATACGATTGTCTCCTACAAACCTTCTTGCTTCTAGCAAATGCTTAATGCTTTCAATTGATGGAAGGAGTTCCTGCCTATTCGCAAACCCTAATGTCAACAAATTGTACACCTTAAGTCACGAAATCAAAAAACATCCTCAGTTCTGGATTACCTAGTTCTATTGATGAAAACAACACTGCGTGAAAAATCTAAAGATTGCAGCCTTTTTTATTCTCGATTGAATCAGTCTACGAGCAGCTTAAAACATCAACAACCAAGAAATAAAATATTATCATCAATGAGGGATGTACCTATAAGCCCGTTTAGCATTTCAAATGGATTTTGGGAGTCTAGAATCCCTTGGACAAATACAAATGTCATTTGATTCGTCTTTTGCTAAACTTTGAAGAAAGGCAATTGCATTTCCAGGGCCTTTGACTCAAAACAAGTCCGGAAGTCCTTTGGAAAGTGACATTCTTAACATGAAAGTCTCGATAATATTAATTTTTTATCGGCATATTCATATTCCCTTGCACAGAGGAGCTGGATGGAGGCTAGCGATCGTTGCTTGAGGGGTTGCATGACCAAGCTAGCCCAACCTCAGGTGGCACTGCCTGGGTTTGTGTGATCCATGCAATGACGTTGCTAAAGGTCGTAAGACCCCAAGTGAAGTTGTCTGAGGTAGGGTGACCTCTGGTGTTGCCTGAAATCGTGTGACCTAGCCTCATCTGATGTTGACACTTAAATTTTGACCTAAATTAAGTGCACTAGAAAATCAAGGGTTTAGTCTAACCCCTAAATAAAAGATTATTTGCATCGCATGGTCTTAATATAATCTTACCACATGTCACCACACGTGTAATCGAAAGAGCTTCTAGAAGATAGGTGGTTGTGCTACGGATAATAAAATTTCAAAATTGACAGGTGGTTGTGTTGCGGATAATAAAACTTCAAAATCGACAAGTGGTTGTGTTGTAGATAGTAGATGGATATATATTCTCTCGGAAATCAAATTTCAGAATCGCCTTATTTTTTATTTTATAGATTTTGGGTTGTTATCTCTAAGTCCTTATAAATAGAATGGGGGTGGCGTTCAGAAGAGGGGGGTTAAAAAAATCGGGGAGAGAGAGAGAGAGAGAGAGAGAGAGAGAGAGAGAGAGAGAAGAGAGTGTGGTGTGGGACAAGCAAAAAAAGTCAGAGAGAGGTGTTGTCTCTTTCAAGTCAAAATTTGGGGGGAAGGGAAGTTTCCTCTGGAGCGTCTTGTGAGTCAAGTTTGGGGAGAAGTCTTGCGGTGAAAAATTTCGTAAAGTCTTTTACTGGTCAAAATTAAGGGGAAACTCTTCTTGGTCAACAATTTTTTTAGGGGTTCTTTTTCTGCACAAAGGGGAGTGAGACGTGTGGGAGAGATTGTGTGGATTTTTTTCTTCTTTCGGGGGGTTCTCCAAAGGAAACAAAAGATTGGATGAAAAGTCAAAAAGGAGAGACCACTTGCAAGCAAAAGAAAAGTATTCCAGAGAGAGAAAGGAGGAGAGTTGAACAGCAAAAAAAAAAGAGAGAGACAAAAGAAGCATATGTAGCAGGGAAGGAGACAATCCACAAAAAAAGTCATCTTTGACTTTTCTTCTTTAATCCTTGTTTGCTTCAGTGTAGGTCGAAGGAAAAGGATGAACGAAGAAACCCATTTTTCCACAAATATCTGAGGATTATTCAAGAATTGTCGTTGTTGTTTGCCGTTCGTGATCTGCAACCGTCAATTCAAATTTCGGAGCATCTGCAAACTAGGTAAGCATCAATTTCAACATTAAATTCGATAACGTTTTTTTAATTTGGACTAATGTATCTTTTTGATTGTTTTAGGCATATTCAATAAGATTTCATTGTTTGAAATTTAAAATAATTATCAATTTGGGACTATTTTGCTTAATTATTTTAGATTTTTTATAGATTGTTTGAAATCTAGTTGGGTAAGTTTTATTTTTTTTGGGTTGCGATTATTTGAGGGTTGTGATATCCTTAATTTATGATGCGATACGACGGACTATTTTTTCGGATATCGCAATCTCTTCAGTCTTTTGTGTGAATTTTATTCTTTTTTAAATCTTATTTAAAAAAAATTGAAAACACAAAAAATAGGATTTGATAGTTTTTCTTAGGATCACATATTTGATTTAGGATATTATTTTTAATTTCAAATTTTCTTGAAAATATAAAAATCATGCATTTCATGAAGGTCGTGTCATGTGCACGTTAGAAAGTGTATGTCATATAGAGATTAGGCCCATATATCTCATGCCACGTCATCTAGAAATTGCATTTTTGGTCATAAAAGCTTCATATCATGTTAGAATAAATCATATAGAAGTCTAGGATTATTCAATGCATGTCATATTAGGTTAGAATTCATATTAGTTCATTTAATTTTAAATTTTAATATTTTTAAATGTTCTTGCATTAAGTAAGTAGCAGGTTTAATTTAGATATTTATCTAATTTCGAATTTTAAATTATAAAAAGTAACAAAAAGCATTCTCATGTCACGTAGAGGAATAGGACTATTAACTTTGTATGAGAGACGAGCCTCACTAACATGGAACCATTTAGCATGCCACATAAATGTCTTAGGATCTGGATCTCTTAAAGAGTTTATCCAAACTGAATATGATTTATCTAGACAAAATTTTTCTAAGGCCTCGAACCTACTAGTTGGGTCTTTCTGGCTGGACGTGACGCGATCAGGTCAGCTGGACGTCTTCATGCTTTCTCATTTTTTTAAATAAAAATGGGAAAGTTTGAAAAAAACATTTTGTAGAGTTTCTTCTTAGATACACTTTTTTAGTCTCGTTTGTTTTTACTAATTTGTCTACATTATCTTTTAGGGATAATTTCGTCTCCTGCAAGGGTATGGGAATGGTCCAACCTAATGAGCTACATGTTGTCGAAGATGTTTTCGATGATGGTGATCCCGATGATTTAAGTGAGGAGTCCGCTAAAATTCATCAAAGTTGGGAGCTGCATGAAAAGCCAAAATCCCTCCCTACGGAAGGCACGATTTTTGTTAATTTAAGCAATCATAGATCATTAAAGAAGTTAAGATCGGGGCTAATCTTCCTGAAAGTGAAGCCAAGTGCCTGATCACCCTATTGAAGGAGTATGAAGACATTTTCGTGTGGGCTTACACAGATATGCTAGGTCTCGATCCAAAGATAGTGAAGCACAGCTTGCCTACAGACCCCAGCATATCTCCTAAAAAGCTAAGGCTGAGAAGAACCAAACCAGAATTGTCAAAGAAAATCGAAGAAGAAATAATGAAACTATTGAAGGTCGATTTTATTGAAGTCTCGCGGTACCCCGCTTAAATAGCAAACATCGTACCAGTAATGAAGAAAGATGGTCGGGTCCAAGTTTGCGTCGACTATCGTGACTTGAATAAAGCTAGTCCAAAAGATGATTTCTCGCTACCACACATAGATGTTCTCTTGGATAGAACTGCTGGATTTGAGCTTTTTTCTTTTATGGATGGGTTTTCTAGGTACAACCAGATAAGGATGAAGGATGAAGACAAAGAAAAGACAGCATTTATCACTTTATGAGGGACTTCCCATTACAAAGTTATGCCTTTTGGCCTGAAGAATGCTGGGGCAACGTATCAACGTGCAATGGTAACTCTTTTTCATGACATGATGCATAAGAAAATTGAAGTATATGTCGATGACATGATTGCCAAAACGTGACATGGAGAGAGCCATGTAAAGATGTTGAGAAAGTTGTTCGAGCGACTTCGTGAGTTCGGGCTAGGCCTAAATCCTGTGAAGTGTGTGTTTGGGGCAACCTCTAGTAAACTTCTTGGGTTTATTGTGAGCAGCAGAGGGATCGAGGTGGATCCAGCCAAAGCCAAAGCAATATGTGAGCTACAACCTCCTTCCACCATAAAAGAAGTTCGAGGTCATTTGGGTAGGTTAAATTACATTGCACGGTTTATTTCGCAACTCTCTGAGATTGCAAGACCTTTCTTCAAACTCCTCAAGAAGGACGTGCGAGTCAAGTGGGATGAGGATTGCCAAATGGCATTTGAGAAATTGAAGCAGTATTTGATGAAACCCCCAGTCCAAGTTCCCCCGGTTCCAGGGCAACCTTTGACTCTTTACCTCACAATCAATAGTGAGTCTCTGGGCGCGTTGCTAGCTCAGAAGGGACCTAATGATGGAAAGGAAAGTGCCATCTATTATTTGAGTAAGAAGTTTACCGCGTTAGAGCTAAAGTACTCTGATGCAGAAAAGACATGTGTCGCTTTGGTATGGGTTTTGCATAGACT
This sequence comes from Melaleuca alternifolia, assembly GCA_019926035.1. Taxonomy (NCBI): domain Eukaryota; kingdom Viridiplantae; phylum Streptophyta; class Magnoliopsida; order Myrtales; family Myrtaceae; genus Melaleuca; species Melaleuca alternifolia. Next base: position 474,384 of record JAGKPW010000197.1, read on the forward strand.
TCGGCAATATATGATGCATCATCAGACGTTTCTCGTCACCGAAAATGATCCTATCAAGTATTTGCTTGATCGACCGGCTTTGGTAGGAAAATTGGCCAAGTGGCAAATTCTGATATATGAATTTGACATTCAAACCATGCCACAAAAATCAGTTAAAGGCCGCATGATTGCTGATATATTAGCGGATAGTCATGGTGAGACACATGAAGATATTCCCATGGATGATCGTATCTTGATAGTGGAAGCAGATACATGGACCATGTTCTTTGATGGTGCTGTAAATTCATCGGGGTCTGGAACTGGGGCAATTTTGATATCTCCGGATGGGCAACATTTCCCCATTATGGCAAAGCTGATAATCTCATGCACTAACAACGTAGGTAAGTATGAGGCGTGCATCTTGGGCCTCCAAGCTGCAGTCGACATGAGGATGGATAGATTGAAAGTGTTCGGAGATTCTACGTTAATCATCCTCCAAACTGTTGGAGAATGGAAGACGAGGGATGCTAAGCTTGTGCTAGATCATAAATATCTAGAGAAAATTATAAGGGAATTTGATGACATCTCTTTCGAATATTTGCCGAGATCTAATGATCAGTTTGCAGATGCCCTCACAACCCTATCATCCATGTTACGGGTAACTAAAGACTTGGAGGTAGAACTGTTGAAAATCGAGGTTTTGTCCAAACCAGCCTATTGCATGGTAGTGTTCGATGAACCTGACCAAAAGCCTTGGTATCTTGACATCATAAATTATATCCGAAAGCAATAGTTCCCCGAAGGGAGTAGTATGGGGGATTGCAAATATATAATGAAGATGGCTTCTAAATTCTTCCTCAGTGGTGATGAGTTGTATAAGAGATCGTATGACTCTGTTCTTTTGAGATGCGTTGATGCTCCCAAAGCTACACGGATAATGCAAGAGTTACATGAAGGGGTATGTGGTCCACACATGAATGGTCATATGTTAGCCAAGAAAATAATGAGACTAGGTTATTATTGGATCGCATTGGAGAATGATTGTATCCAACACGTTCGGAATTGTCATCACTGTCATATTCTTGGGGATAAGATAAACATTCGTCCGAATGAGTTGCATCAATTATTTGAGCCTTGGCCATTTTCAATGTGGGGTGTGGGGAATAGATGTAATTGGCCCAATTAACCCAAAGGCGTCAAATGGCCATCGATTCATCTTAGTCGCAATCGATTAATTTTCTAAATGGGTTGAGGCCGCTTCCTATGTAAATGTCACCGTGCGAAATGTGGTGAAATTATTCGGCGTGACATTATCACTTGGTATGGAGTTCCTGAAGCTATCATCGTTGATAATGGTACTAATCTAAACAATAAGCTTGTTGATAGGTTGTTTAGAGAATTCAGGATTCGACATTTGAATTCACCCCTTACCGTCCTCAAATGAATGGAGTAGTGGAGGCAGCCAATAAAAATATTAAGAGAATTTTGGCTAAGACAGCTTAAAATTATCGTGATTGGCATGAAAGGCTGCCTTTTGCACTAATGGCATATTGAACATCAATCTGGACCTCTACCGAGGCGACAGCTTTCTCCCTGGTGTATGGCATGGAAGTGGTTCTACCTGTTGAGGTGGAAATTCCCTCATTGCGAGTGTTGTCCCAAATGAAGTTGTCCGAGGCTGAGTGGATACAATAAAGATGCGACCAGCTGAACTTGATTGACGACAAGCGATTGCAGGCCCTGTGCCATGGTCAGTGTTACCAATAGAGAGTAGCCAAGTCATTCAACCGGAAGGTGCGACCACGACATTTTGAGGTGGATGATATGGTCTTGAGGAAAGTCTTGCCATTCATTCTTGATCCCAAGGGCAAATTCATGCCGAATTATAGTGGTCCCTACATCGTGAAGAAAGTACTACCAGGAGGTGCTTTGATCCTTGTAGAAATGGACGGCCGAGAGTTCACTAATCCTGTTAATGCGGACGCTGTCAAGAAATACTATCCATGATGATCTACTAGTTTCTGATAGCATGTTGCCTTCTTTTGGCTAATAATTTGATTCATTGATGAGTTGACATTAAATGTTGCATATCCTTAATTTTGCATTTGTTAACTACTTGATTCAACAAGTTGATTGAGAATGTTAAATGAGACATGTCGGAATGATGAAAGGCAAACCATGTTCCATACATAGTCCATATACACCAAGTGAGTTGAGTGAATAATTACATGTTTACAGGGATAAAGAGTTTTCTCGCAAAAGTACGATAGTCAAAATGGTGAGGGGCAGTTCATTTCGTTATCCAAAACATTACATATGATCCATTGCATAACTCCTTTGGGCCTAAACACTTGGAGTATTTTTCATATTACCCCTATCAAGAACCACCCCACACTGGGGCAAATCGGAGGTATGTGTTACGAGGTGAAAAAGTGAATGGGTCTTTCTTGCCCTCACTTGCATCAATCTTTGAGTATTTTATTGCATTTGAAACCATACACGAGTTTAAGTGCCCTAAGATGATGAAGAGCATTCATTTCTCTACCCTAAATACTTTTATCCTTTGATAGCCATTTTGAGCCTGCAATTCATTTCACATAAATCCAATTGGTGATTGTTCCCCACATCAGGGCAAAGACAAATGATTGGCATGTGAAGAAGTTCCAATATTGTCTAAGAGTCAAATTTGAAAGGGCATGAAAAAGCAGTATGCCTGGTAAAAGTAAGGCCAAGCCCAAAACAAAAAAAAAGAAAACAAAAAGAAAACAGAGAGCAAAACTTGGTGAAAAGCCAAATATGCTGAAAAATTGTGAAGTGCTATTGAGAAAATTTTGCAAGATGATTGTTTTTAGTGACTAAGTGTTGAATCGAATGTTGATTGGAACATCCATGTAAAGGCAATTCCTCGATGGAGAAGAAAACCGATGAAGTGCTAGAATGGTCACATTTTGAGCCTTATGAATCCTTTTGTTTCTTAATCCATGAACCCGGCCTTGCGTTACATCCCTTAAAAAGTCTCTTCAGATTATGTCACTTATACTAATGTTGGAAGTCATGTGTCTATAAAATTGCTTAAGGAAGTGCAAGTAAGATTGTTTCCATCTCATTTATGCGAGGTTATTGACTTGTAAACCTGAAGTGGATGATGAAAATATTTCTTCCATGGCCTTTGACTCAAAGAGTCCCATTTGCTTAGCCATTGACCAAGCCCACGTTACAGTCCTGATAAAAACCTCTTTGATTGGTAAGGTTGTACTGCTTGCGAGGAAACTCAAAACCTTTGTTGACATGATGATAGTGAGATTGAGTGATTTAATTTATTCCCGTGTCAATGGTCAGGATAAAAGCCCTTACAAATGAGAGTGAGTATAAAAGTCCTTTCTGACAAAAGGTCTCTCGTTTGGCATTTCGAAAAAAAAAACAATCAGAAAAAGTAAAAAAAACAATCATCTCATGAACATGAAGTGCATTGATTAGCCATTTTCCTAGCTAGAGATTGGTGATGTAATATATGTGCTTGACATATATATCTGCCAGTATTCTAAGTATTGATAGTGATGTATCGGTATCTCATTTGGAAAACTTGTGGTGATGTGTAGGTATTTTCCTCGATATTGATGGCGATGTATCAATATCTCAATTAAAGTGTCCGTGGCAATGTATAGACATCTCACCTCGAGTGTCGATGGCGATGTATCGGTATCTAAACCTGAGTCCTTGTGGCAATGTATAGGAACCTAGACCTCAACTAGAAATTATTTCACCATTTGCCTCTGTTGTGACCGATGGAAAAGTTCGGGCCTCAAGCAAACAAATCATATATTACCCTTTTGTTGTGACCGATTAAAGATGTTTGGGCTTCAATCAAGTAATTTCAATGTCTTTCTTTTGTGATCGAAGTGAGCATTTGGGCTTAAGAAAGTGGCTCATACCTTGATCTACTCTATCAATCTAACAAGGTAAGTAACTCCAAGTATGTTTTTCTATTCATCTTCATTGGCACGTATCATGTCATATTTTCATTTGAAAATGAGAGCTAATCTCAACAAAAATATCATTCATAGCATTTGCATGGGCAAAATTAAGGTATCAATTGTAACCTTTGCGAGCTCACCTTCAAAGAGGGCCAGCTGTTGACAACTAAACTTTGGCCTAAATTAAGTGCATAAGAAAATCAGGGGTTTAGTCCAACCCCTAAATAAAAAATTATTTGCATCGCATGGTCTTAACATAATCTTACCACGTGTCACCACACGTGTAATCGAAAGAGCTTCTAAAAGACAGGTGGTTGTGCTATGGATAATAAAATTTCAAAATTGACAGGTGGTTGTGCTGCGGATTATAAAACTTCAAAATCGACAAGTGGTTAAATTGCGGAAAGCAGATGGATATATATTCTCTCGGAAATCAAATTTTGGAATCACCTTATTTCTGATTTTAAAGATTTTGGGTTGTTATCTCTAAGTCCTTACAAATAGAAGGATGAAAAAATAAGAGAGAGAGAGAGAGAGAGAGAGAGAGAGAGAGAGAGAGAGAGAGAAGAGAGTGTGGTGTGGGACGAGCAAAAAAGTTATAGAGAGGTGTTGTCTCTTTCAAGTCAAAATTTGGGGGGAAGGAAATTTTCTTCTGGAGCGTCTTGTGAGTCAAGTTTGGGGAGAAGTCTTGTGGTGAAAAATTTCGTAAAGTCTTTTACTGGTCAAAATGTAGGGGAAGATCTTTTTGGTCAACAATTTTCTGGGAGGGTTCTTTTTCTGCACAAAGGGGAGTGAGACCTGTGTGAGAGATTGTGTGAATTTGTTTCTTCTTCTGGGGGGTTCTCCAAAGGAAACAAAAGATTGGGTGAAAAAGTCATCTTTGACTTTTCTTCTTTAATCCTTGTTTGCTTTAGTGTAGGTCGAAGGAAAAGGACAAACGAAGAAACCCATTTTTCCACAAATATCCGAGGATTATTCAAGAATTGTCGTTGTTGTTTGCCGTTTGTGATCCTCATCCGTCAATTCAAATTTCGGAGCATCCACAAACTAGGTAAGCATCAATTTCAACATTAAATTCGATATCGTTTTCTTTTTAATTCGGACTAACGTATCTTTTTGGTTGTTTTAGGCATATTCAATAAGATTTCATTGTTCAAAATTTAAAATAATTATCAATTTGGTCGGTGAGACGACAGACTATTTTGCTTAATTATTTTAGATTTTTTTAGATTGTTTGAAATCTAGTTGGGTAAGTTTTATTTTTTTGGGTTGCAATGCGAGACGACGGATTATTTTTCAGATATCGCAATCTCTTCAGTCTTTTGCGTGAATTTTATTCTATTTGAGATCTTATTTTTCAAAAAAAAAATTGAAAACACAAAAAATAGGATTTGATGGTTTTTCTTAGGATCACATATTTGATTTAGGATATTATTTTTAATTTCGAATTTTCTTGAAAATATAAAAATCATGCATTTCATGAAGGTCGTGTCATGTGCACGTTAAAGTGTATGTCATATAGAGATTAGGCCCATATATCTTATGCCACGTCATCTAGAAATTGCATGTTTTGGTCATAAAAGCTTCATATCATGTTAGAATAAATCATATAGAAGTCTAGGATTATTCAATGAATGTCATATTAGGTTAGAATTCATATTAGTTCATTTAATTTTAAATTTTAATATTTTTAAATGTTCTTGCATTAAGTAAGTAGCAGGTTTAATTTAGATATTTATCTAATTTTGAATTTTAAATTATAAAAAAATAATAAAAAGCATTCTCATGTCACGTAGATAATCACTTTTTTCTATTAATTTAGCTAAGTCGCATGTTTAGGACTAGCAATTTAGTGTCATACAATGCATGTTATGTTAGAATGGACATAATAATTGATTTTCAAATTTTGATCTTATTAACATAGGTTAGATTTTTTTTAGGCGTCTAATAACTTCGAATTTAAAGATAAAAATTTTGCATGTCACTTAGATAATTGCATGTATTAGGTTTATAACAAGTTCAATTTAGGCATTTATTTAATTTCGAATTTTTTATAATAATTGGAATCAAAAAATGTCATTCACATGTCATTTAGATAATTGCATGTTTTCGAATACTTTAGTTGAATCACTTGTCATGTTTAGTTATTTAAATTAGAATCGCATAATATACTAGGTTAGATTCACATTAGATAGTATCATATTACATGAATAGATTGCGTTGTTAGGTATTATTGCATGCCAAAATAAGGTCCTTATGTTTTATTTTCAAAATTCAACAAAAAATCTAAAAAAGTCACATGCATGCTTTTCCATATTAGTTTGCATTATTAGGCTTTATTTATCGTTTAGATTTAGTGCATCAAATCTCATGTCATTGCATAAGATTTCATATCATCACATTTAGAAACCTAGGAATCATGTTAGGTTAGGTTTTTATAATTAATTAGCTTAACTAATTTCGAATTTCATTAGATAAATAAGAAAATGCGTAAAAAATATCTTTTTGCATGTCATTTAATTACTTTAGTTAAATAGCATGTCGCGTAGGCTAGGATAACTTAGGATTTGTATATTTCAAAGCATGTTTGGTCGTGTCACATTTAGAGTTAGATTTTCCATGCATCACATAATAAAATAGTATTTGCATTTTAGAATATTATCCATAGTTAAGATAAGATTTTAATTTAAATTAGGGATTAACGTAGTTTAGTTCATAGTTTAGATTAGATTTTATTTAATTATAAATGATTAGTTTCATTTAATAATTTCGAAATTCATAAAAATTGCATTTAGGGTTGCATTAAGATAGTTGCATATAGGATTAGTTTTCCATTACATGCATTGCATATACCTAAAAAAAACCCAAAAAAAGAAGATCTTTTTATTGATTTGCTTCATCTTTGTTTATTGCTTTGCTTATTGTTCTATTTCTTTGAGCTTTAAAATAACTGTTTGCGCACCCGTGTGATCACCGTGCATGTTAGGGAATAACGTTAAAATCAATTTAAGCTGCCTGCAAATTATTATTTTTTAAATAAAAGAAAAAAGGTTTTCAAGTCCCCGCGAATTGATTAGTGGCGTCTCCAATTCGAAATCTCTGGTTCGTAGGGGTAAAGTACTACTCTCAGTATTTTACATGGGTTTCTAATCGATTCACCGTGAATTGATTAGTGGCGACTCCAATTGAAATCAATTTTGCATGTTAAAAAAATTGAAACCTAAGTTCTAAATTGATATGAGCTTGGGAGAGCTCGAGTTAGGCTAGACTTAGCAATCCAATAGCCAAACCCTAGGTGATGCAATTTCGGAGAGGTCGCGACATATGAGGTCGCCTGACCTGAGGCAAGGTGACTATGCACCACTGAAATAGTTTGAGAATTTTTTTCAAAGAAGTGTAGCAAAAGTCATTTATCAATAGTAATTAAGTTAATGTTATCTTCCAATGCACTTTAATATTATAATTTATCAAACACTATTTGTATTTAAGAAAATTCCTTTAAAACAAAGGTATTTGCATTTGTTCAAAGATATTTTCCCTCAATTTGAACCAAAAGGACCTTGTCACTTAAACTTCCTTATTGTGGGACATTACATATCGCGAAATCCAATTTACTCTCCAAATGCTAACTAACCGAAGGCATCGTCAAAAGGACTTCTTCCTCGGTAGTTGCACCCAATAACATTAGTTTAGTCTCTAGTTAAATACTCAGTTGTTACTTCACTCTATCTAGTTGAGTAAACCTATAGATGAAAATAATAGAACCAAGCTTTGCGTGTCAGATATTCCTTAATTACTGGCGAGGACACTACGGGGTTGCTGTTTTAAACTCTCTACAGTGGACAACTCAAAAAGAACTTTGGACGACCTGATGTATGATTGATTAGAAGATGAACCATAGAAGGGTGGCAGACTAGTATTAACTGGACATGTACTGTTTGGCAAGCCTCACTTTCCACGACGGATGAAGCCATTCCTATTGAAGAAATCTAGTAAGCTTTACCCTGTAGGCTTCAAGTTGTCCTCATTAGTTTCACATAGTTCACTTTGACTAATATACCATATGGATTCTGTGCCAGGTCTTGAATTTTTAGTTTTGGTCATGCTTATTAATATGCAAAATATAAAATACTTTTGACTAGAGCAAGTAATTCCAGTCCCTCCCCACATTAATAATTAGGGGACAAGTACATCTGTTGAAATATTCATGCCCTATCCCGACATTTCAATCCCTCAGTAGTGGACCCTTTGTTGTATTTATGGTGCGTTAATGGATTAAAGAAAGTGAATAAATCGAAATACGTTTGTTTTTATTCATGTATCTCAGTAATTCATGTATTTTTTGAGTTCATCTATCTCATTTATTTCATGTAGCTTATAGATCATTGGATCTATTTAATTCACGGTTCATGAACTGTTAATGTATATGAATTCAAAAACTCTATAAATAGACTTGCAATTCTTTATTCCAAAAAGAAGAAACACATCAACATCCCCTCTCTTCAAGTTCTCTAATTGTGTTGATTGCAAGAAGTATTCGATTGAGTCATGTTCATATAGAGTTAATACCAACATGTTAAAGGTGTTATATCTTAGGAGGTGAAGTTCGTGAAGCTACTTAACATTGTTTGCAAGGACTAATCATGTCAAGGAGATTCAGTTAACTGTATATCATCTCCGATTACTTATCTATTTCGATCACTCTCTTGAGTTAATTTTCTGGTGATGACAAATAATGTTACATCTTCTTCCCCAATACACCTTCTTCTTCTTCTTCTTCTTCTTCTTCTTCTTCCTCCTCCATATGTTCTAACAATCTTAAGACGATTAACGTCCTTATTGTTTATTGGATTTGTGAGAAAATAAAGATGGTTGATAGCAATTGAATACCTAATAATGCCCATAGTTTGGCTTGGGACATTCCTATAGTTGTTTTGATTGGTGAGGTGGAAAACTCGTGGCCTGGTATTATGATAACAAATGTGGTGAGCCTTCAAGCTTAAACCATATATAGTTGTGTGGATAAGAGTCATTTGAATGATATACCTAAGACTTTTTTTTTTCAAAATAGTATAGGCCAAATGACTTGGGTCTAATTTCTAGAGGGATGGTTTAATAGGTTGATGATAACACCTCTACTAATATTGAATGAGAAATCGAAAAAATTTACTTATGTAGGCTTTAATCAATGGCAGAATAAAATGTTCTTCTATTTGACCACGCTAAACCTAGCCAAGTATTTATTGTATGTGTGTCTAGTAACTAATCCATTTTAGTATGATGTCAAGACCCTTAAAATGTTGGAGGTTTGGAAGTACGTGAACTTTTATGTGGAAACTATATCCTCGATTGTGTAGTGAATATTTTATATAATGTTTATTGTAATGTTGAAAGTGACAAACAATAATGAGAATTCTTTTGAGAAAAGAAATATAAAAGTGAGGACACGAGGATAAAAAAAAATTGTGATTGCCAAATTCCTATAATTCAAGGTGGTGGATTCTAAACCTATCATAAATGCGGTTCAAGAATTGTAAACTATTTTTTGAGTGACATCTTTGTTGAAAGAATGATACTTACTAAATCATTTCAAGTGGCATGCTATTGTTGAGAAGTTGCATTTGAGTTGGTTAGACTTCGAAAACCATTTGAAGCACAAACAAACAAATATGAGTTTTGAAGATCTCATTTTGCATATAAGAATCGAGAAGGACAATAAGAGGAATGCAACTGCTTTGTGACCTAAGGCTAATACTATGAAGCTTTCCAACTCTGAACAAGATATGAAGATGAAGCCTTTTGAAAGAAAAGGCTAGCAAAATGAACAATCACAAAAAATTTCAAGGAATATATTTTATCCACAATAAGCTTGACCACTGAGCTAAAGATTGTAAGAAGTGTACAATATAAACCGAGAAGTTCATCATCCACGAGGTTTTTTGGGCACCGAGGATAGTGGTCATTTTAGGAAGGAGATCCTAAGGAGATCACCGAAGATAGTGACCATTTAGAGAAGGAGATCCTAGGGAGATCTTCAGGATTCCGGGAGATTCTAGGGACATGCAATATGATAATTTCTTGTGTATCTATTTTTGGTAGGTTATACATGCCGTTAGATCGTGGAGGGATCTATAGACAATATCTTCCAAGTTTTTGTATATAAGGGGGCCTCCTTCCCCTTATTTGTATCATCTCAATTCTCACGAGTAATATAAGTGTAAAGTTTCTCTCTTTAAGAGTGTGGTGAAGGCTGACTTAGGAGAGGAGTTTCTAAGGCTATGCGGGTTGAGCGAGGAACGATTTGTTAATCAACTGGCTCATGACAATTGGCAAGGACGGTGGTGTAGACAAGTAGTTAATTGTGTCATAAAGATGATGATAGACTGATTGTTGTGGTGATATCTAAGGTATCCTTGATATCAAACAATATTGATGGGTGGTCAGACACAAGTGCTACAAATTATATTTGAGTAGATAAGCACTTATTTCCATTTTACAAAAAGATTGAGGAAGAAGAGAAGTTTTATATGGCTAACTCCATAACAATGAATATTTCTGGGAGAAGCAAGATAATTTTGAAGTTGACATGTAGTAAGGAAGGGACACTACTAAATGTGCTGCATGTATCGAAGATTCTAGAGAATCTCATTTTTGGCATCATACTAGTCAAGAAGGGTTCCAAAGTTATGATTGAATTTGACAAGTTTGTACTTTCCAAAGGATGATGTACATGGGGAAATGATACTTGTATAATAGCCAGTTCAAATTCAATGTGGATGTCATTGATGTGAACTCAAAATGCTTGTATCCAAACACTAGCAATAAAGAGAAGTTTGGAGTTTAAGCTATTGTGTCTCCTTATATATGGCATGGTAAATTAGGATATGTAAACTATTGTACAATGGCAAAGATAACCAATTTGAGGCTAATTCCCAAATTTGAATTGGAGCCCATTACAAGTGCGAGACTCCTATTGAGATAAAGTTTGTCAAGAAATCTTTCAAAACTCTTGAAAGAAAGAGTTAACCTCTACTTAGTCCATTGTGCTCTATCTAATTTAATAATTGTAAATAGTAGATGTGGAAATAAGGATTTCATCACCTTTACAAATGATTGTACCCGATTTTGTTTTATTTATTTGTTGACTAACAACGATGCAGCTATAAGCATGCTTATCAAGTATAAAAATGAAGTTAAGAATTAACTTGACAAATGAATCAAAATGCTTAGGTATGATTGAAAGTGGTAGTGTGTATACCTAGAAGGGGGGTTGAATAGGTATTCTTGCAATCGTGTGCGGAAATAAAATTTGCTAGTTGAACTTCGTAGAAAATAAAAATAGAGAGTGAAGGAAGAGAATCAAACGCAGTAATTATAGTGGTTTGGCTTAGATTAAGCCTACGTCCATTCTCTCGGTCTGACAGCCTATAGGCTGGAATTCACTATGATTCAAAGGAGTTACAAGATCAAGATTGATACTTCTCTAGGAAGAGTTCACTACTCTCACGAAGCTACAGTGATTCTCTCTTTTGATTACAGTATGAGCACAAAGACAAATAGAATGATTAGCTTCAGATTATGGAAATTTCTCTTGTTTTCTCGACACCTTTTACAATTGGAGATGGCTCCCTTTAATATTTCTTCTAGTCTTTTTGACCGTTGGCACTCACCAAAGAAGTTCTTTCAATCATTCCGTTGGACAGAATCAATTAGGAAATCTTGAGCTGTTTTAGAAATCGAGATAAGAGTTTGTCAGTCCTAATCGCCCACACAAATAGAATCTTCAGTTTCCAAGAATGAATACTTGCTCAATATACTTGCCTTCCGGTTGACCAATTATTCCCATAATTAAACAAATATACAACCAGAGAATCAAGCCAATAAACTATCCAAGTATATTTCTCTTACGAGGGTGGTTCTTCAAGCGAATATACTCCTTAGATTTGACTGAGAATGTTGCAAAGATAAGTGATGTAAAATATCCAATAGATATTACAGAAGGTCATAGACACAACTTAGTCTGACATCTTTCAGACGATGTAGATACAGACGGTGCACGTTTTGATGTCTTCCAGACGGTGCAAATAACTTAACCGAACGATACGATACTTAAATAGGCTATGTATAGTCTGTCTCCTTAATCATATAACAATTGCAAACTAAGGCGCATTTTGTCAACTTCAAAACAATACCAAGAGATTCTCTAACAATCTCCCCCTTTTTGAAGATGACAAAACATTCATGCAGTTTTGAAAAACCCTGAAGCAAACAAGAACCTGTGACATACACTAGAATATTTCCTCACTCTTGACAAAGTTAGTCTAGCATAATGTATTCAATGTTAATAAGCCACAACAGACTAAAACAACACATAGTTCAAAATGGAACAAACAAAGACAGCCATAGTTCAGAACAACCAAAGACAACCAAAAACTGACATAAAAATAACTAGCAAACTATCAAAACTGCTCTTCCCCCTTTTTGACATCGAAAAAGAACATAAGGATTTGGAGGAGATCGAACAAGTTTGAAGGAATCAATAGCTAGCACAGATTGTTGCAACTTAAGAATGTCACGCTGAAGATCTCCTTTCACTTTAGCAATATCTCCTTGTGTAACCATTTGATCAAAATGCTGAATGACAGAATGCTTGAATTGATCAATAGTAAGGATTAGCTGTGACTGTTGTGCTTTGACTTCGGAGAGTAAGTAGACAATTTGAGGAAGTAATGCAGATTCATCAGTGGAAGTGCTGGTTGGAGCGGAAGATTCAGGAATATCTACATGGTGCTGACTTGGAGGTGGTAGATCTGAAGGATGCCCTTTAGCACTAGGAGAAATAGGTTCTATACTTGTGCGAGCTCCCCCTACATCCAAGCTAATAGTAGGTGTGTCATGGGATGACAGCTCTTTGTCAGATGAGATTATCCTACCAGTAGCAACTTTAGGGACAGTTTCGGAAGGTTTGTCTTGGAAAACTGCGTCTGCCAATCCTTCTTCAGAGAGACTTGTGTGACCCGTAGCAAAACCAACTTCATCATCTGAAGAGCTTAGAAAAACTCGACCTTGGTGAATTCCCTCATGTGCCTCTACCCCAATATCTTCATCAACATAATCATCTATCTCCTTATCAAGATCATCGTCCTCCTCATCAGTATGTTCTTTCTCTCTATTAGATTAATCTCTGAAAAGTGTTGGACGACCCTTTTTAGTAGGCAGTTCTACCAAAAGCGCCTTTCCTTTTCTCTTAGTAGCAGATGATCTTGCCTTAGTTGTACTAGAACCAGTCTGTCCAGATAAAAAGTCAGGAATCCTCATTTTGGCAATCATGGTTTTGCCAATCACAGAAATTGGAAGAGCTTTCTTGCAAAGCTGAGAAGGAAGATCGATATGAAAATGTCTGAAAATCTTTGTGATCAAGGCATCATAAGGTAACTGATCCTTGTCCTTTTGTGAAGCTCTGTAAATCTGATATAGAATGATAAAGGGAAGATTGATGATTCGGTCATGGAGCATGCCAAACATAATCCTTGTCTCAGACTTAGATATATCTATCTTAGAAGCTGCCTTCAGACGAAGACAATTTATAAGGATCTTGTGTAAAATGATATTAGAAGGAGACATTCTAGGGTACCCAAGCAATCATTCTAGAGACTTATCTTTGGATAAAAATTCCACAACCTTACTATCGGAGATCTCAATAGGGAAAAACCAAGTTTTACAAACTCCAATGATCTCGGTCAGATCATCCACATCAACAACATAATATTTGTCCTTCACAGAGAATTTGAGAGAGTGTCGATTTGGGAAGGATATATTCAAATAAAAGTAAGCGGTAAGTTCTGGATATGCAGGAGCATACTTAGAGCAGAATTTTTCTATCTTAAGAATCTGAAAGACAGTCCTCAACTTCACTTTCAGAGAGTCTAGATAGGAAAAATCAACAGTTCTATGGTTCATCTGTAACATCCTCGATTTAAGGCCCTGATTAATAAAAAGATTAAGGTGTCAAGACCTAAATAGTAATGGGGTAATTAGCCCACTAAGTCCTTTGGTGAAGATAATAGGGATCAACAAGCATGATCATCTAAGAGTACTCGAACCTTAAGAAATTAGTCGACCATAAGGATCAAGCAAGAAGGTCTTGTACTAACACATATTGTTATGTGATGACTCAAAGAAGAGTTTAGTGGATAATTATCGTCAATTCATGAGTGGCGATAATTAATCTTGGACAAACTTTGAGATTATCTGTACAATTATGTAGTTAGACAGACATCTCACCGACTACATGAAAACCAAGGAATACTATAAGGATTGGCGAGGCTCAACACTAAATAACCACGGGACTTGCGAGGTGACACCCTATTGATCATCATTTAGAAAGGACTATTTGAGGTCACCGAAAGGAGACACTTAATCACAAAGTCATTAGCTTAATTTCAGGCACTTAATTGAGAAAGATGGGCTCTAATCCTAATTAAGGAATTAGAGGTGGGTCAACCTAGGAAGGCTAGATTTGACCCAAGAGAGGTGGACCAAGAAGCTTGGCCCAAGGTGGGCCAAGGCCATTCGGCCAAGGGAGGGCCGAATAGAGAAATGGAGAGAAAGAAAAGAAAAAGAGATAGAGAAAGAAAAAAAATGGAATAATGAGATTTTGTGGTGTCTTGACAATTATTAGAGTCAAAGAAAGACAAGAAATCTGAAATAGTTTTGACCTAAGGAATTATTAATTCAAGAGGTACTAGAATAGGATGATTTAAGATGACATAAGGCTAGATTGTAGTACCTATATTTACTTGGAGAAGACCACACGTGGGGAGGAAGAAGATAGAGTGGCCGGTAGCAATTAAGGGGAAAAAGGGAAGAAAAACAAAATAAAACAAGTCAATATTAAGGCTATCTTGAGATTAGAATTAGGCATGTGGCCTAGTGAGCTTAGGGTGATGTAATGTGGGTGATGTAATGCACCTAGTTATAGGATGAAGTCATCCTAAAAGGCTATTAGAATAATAGCTAATTAAAAGCCTAACTATAGTATCATCATGAGAGCTAAATATAGCCATGTGAGATATTAGACATAGGATGATGTAATCTTGATGATGTAATGCACCTAGATATAGCATGAAGTCATCCTAAAAAGGCTATTAGAAGAATAGGCAATTAAGAGTCTAATTGTAGTGTCATCATGAGAATTAAATATAGCCATGTGGGCTATTAGACATAGGGTGATGTAATATTGATGATGTAATGCACCTAGATGTAGGATGAAATCATCCTAGAGAGCTATTAGATGGATAGGCATTTAAGAAGCTAATTTAAGTTATAAATTAGGCACATGGGCTATCACTTAAATATTGCTATATAGGCTTAGTACATAGTAGATAGAATAGTCTTATCAATAGTCACATGGGCTAAAGAAATAATAAGAAAGGAAGGGGAGGTGGTTCGGCCAGGGGGAAGAGGGAAGAAGAGAAATAAAGAAATAAATGACAAGAGCGTTAATTGATGAATAGTTAACCTAAGCTCGTGACCATAGGCCATTAACGCATTAAATGTCCTCCAAGCTTGCTCTCCAAGTTTCTCCGCTACCTTTGGCCCTAATCTTCCTTGCCTATAAATAGAGTATAAGGAAGATTGGAGAACTCTCAAACCTCTTCTACCTTCTTCTGAAAATTCATAGCTCAGCTAACCCAGCCACTGTTCTGCCTTGAAACACCTACCAGCAGCTATTTGCTTCACTAAAACCTTCCACCACCTTCTTATATACTTCCATACCGTCCTTCCTGCAAAATTTCAGCCCCAACGGAGCTCTGGTTCATCCCGAACCAACTCTGGAAGTTACAGACCCCTGGACCGAAATACTGCACCGTCGACTGTTTTTTTTTTCCTGGTTGACTGACCAAACGACCTCCGAATTGAGTGAAATCAGCATCATTCTCTTAGTAACATACAGAGCTTTCCAACGCCACCAACCATGCTCCAAAACGTTGAGTATTCGCCACTGTAGAGCCCTGGGAAGTAGTCCGTACGGTTACCGAGCAGGACGATGGGTTGTTGTTCGCCTGCTCCGATTAGCTCCTGCTTCTATTTCTTCGACTCTTCTCTGTATTTTTGAGTAACACCTATCTGTAAGTAGACTTTCTAACCCTCGAGTAGGGCGTGACGTTATATAGTTAACTTGTAAAGTGGCTTTCTAAATTTATTCTCCATTTTGATCTTACTAGTCTTCTAGAAAATGTTTCTGTTATTGTTATGATTTCTAGTCCATTTCTTGAGTTCAAAAATCTATCTTTTGAAAAGATTTTTCTAAGTTGTAAGTGGACTTTCTAACCCTCGGGTAGGGCGTGACGTTACGTAGTTAACTTGTGAAGTGATTTTCTAAATTTATTACCCGCTTTGGTCCTACTAATCTTTACAGAAAATGTTTATGTTCTTGCTATGGTTTCTAATTCATTTCTTGAGTTCAAAAATCTATCTTTTGAAAAGAGTTTTCTAAGTTGTAGTGGATTTTCTAACCCTCGAGTTGGGTGTGACGTTACGTAGTTAACTCGTGAAGTGATTTTCCTAATTTATCTATAGACTTTGGTCTTGCTAGTCTTGCTTAAAAATTGTTCTCGATTCTGCTTTCCAAGTTCAGCTCATTTCTTGAGTTGCTTATTTTTGGACAAGGCTATATCTTATTTGAGCTTTTAAAATTATCTTGAAGCTTTGGTCTTCCCAGTCTTGTTTAAAAAGATTGTTGTTTTGACCTCAAAGTTGAATCTTACTTCTTGAGTCAAAATTCCTTTTTTTTTTTTTTGCAAAATGATGTCTTTAATTTCAAGAGTAAGGTGAAAGAAATGATTTTTGAAATGGATGATCTCTTTTTCAAAGAAACTGCTTATTATAATCTCAAAGATAAAATGAAAGAAATGGTCTTTGGGAATGGGTGATTGTGTGTGGCGCATGCTATAAGACAGGACCCGCCACTCGACTAAGGTCGTGTTGGCGATGATGATGAACCAGGAAGAATTCCGGATGATGACCCTCCCTATCGGATGGACTTCGGGGGAGAAGCGCACTGTGGGGTGTGGACTTTTTGAGTCGGATGGGCCGTATTAGATGGGGCTAGTGCGTTGCTTGGGCTGCAGTCCAAAAGGCTGGATCATTATGGAATTGGCGGCCGAGGAGGGCCAAAAGATTATAAAAGATAAATGCATGTAATGACGTATGGAGTCTTTGTTGATTTTGGGATTTATGGGTGATTTTTGGAAGTCCTTGAAATGTGATCTTTTAAAAAAGAAATGGCAAGGTTTTGGGAATGATTTGATAATCTCTTAAATTGGGGTTTCAAACCTTTGCTTGTTGATTGCCAGCCTGCCTCCTATGTGAGGTTTAGAATTTCTACTTACTAAGTTATCTCACCCCATGGTTATTAACATATTCAGGATCGTACCATGGTTAGCCCGTGATTCATTTTGGTGTGCCCATTGAGATGATTATCGAAGTAGGAGAAATTGACGGTGAATGTCTCCTCGCTCCCTTTTGTTGAGAGGTTAGGTTAGAGGAGTCAGGGATAACCAACCCCCGATCTTATTTTACTCATGTTTAAAAGTGCTTCTGGAGTATCTTGTTGTAATCATGTCACTTGTTGTTGGAGATTATGTTCGATGGTTGCTTGTTATGGTGATAATGCTTGTTTGTGTTGATATGTAAATGACTTTTAGTGATATGTGAATTAGATTATTATGTCACATGTTCCTTAGTTTGCCTATTTAACTACCAAGTAATGTATGGGAATTGCTTCCGCTTGATGATTAAGTCGACAATGGGTCCTGGGATAATATTGTCGCAAGTGATAAATGAATTAATGGTCATGTGGGGATTTGTCACGTGCCCAACGAACCAGGGCGTGATAAATCCGGTTGTGGCGAGCCCTTGAGCTTAATTAAAACAATTAAGTTCATTTTATCTATTAATTGGTGTTCGAGGCATCACATCATCACCCCTCTAGCTAACAGACAATCATAAACTTCTTTATGATCTCTCGACCGAAATAGCTTCTTCTCACTTCCAGGCAAAGCAGCCGCAACCCCTTTCAGTGGTTTAAACTGATTATAAAGTTTCTCATCTTCATCACGAGGTTCAAACATTTCTGGCGATCCAACAGTTGGATCTAAAGGAAAAATTTTCCTAGCTTCATCTGCTGCACCCTTTGGTGCAAAACCCAACCCTTCTACTTGTTTCAGAAACTGATGTTCATTAGGAAATCCAGCCCCTTTCAAATATTCATGAATCGCAGCTAACAATGTATTCGTCTTTTTCAGTTCCTTATAAACTTTGTAAATAGCCTTAGTACTGCGTCTTTGAATAGAACAAGCATTATGTACCCCTTCAACATTCCCTTCAGAAGTAGGAACTTGTTGAAAGACAAAATGGGTAAGATCATCTTCGGTAAGATCAAAATGGGTTGGACCTCCTGATGAACCAAAACTCTTGTTTGCAATCCGAGAAGACTTTCTGGGAGGAGACATTCTGCTGACTATTGAGAATTTCAACAATGTTTGAAAGAAAAAGGAGAGTACTTTGAAGAAAAGATAGAAATTTGAAAAACTGGGGAGCAGAGCGTGAGGGTTTCTTAGAGAAGAAGAAGATGAATGGTTTATAAAAAATAATCTGAAAAAGGAAATTGTAAAGCCGCTATGGCAACCCACGATATATAGCAAATATCTAAAATTATACATACGAATAAAAGACAATAATGTTTCAGAAAGCCTACCATTTTAAAAGAATAAATAAATACATCGAAAGCAGGAAAATATTTTTGAACGTGCAAATAAAGCCTTTAGTCATTGTTCTAAGAGCAAACAAGTACACTGTCTAAGATGGAGCAACGTCTGAGACTAATAGTCGACATATACTATAATGAGAGAATACTCAATTGGCTCCGAATGGATTCAAATAAACGTCTATCCAAAGGCTTTGTGAAGATATCTGCTAGCTGATTTTAAGATTCAACAAAAGTAATCCTGATATCCTTCTTCTGAACATGATCTTGAATAAAGTGATGGTGAATTTCAATGTGCTTTGCCCTTGAATGCATGATTGGATTCTTAGTCAAATCCATTGCACTTGTACTATCACAACGAATGTCCAAGAGCTTCCAAGAGCTACATACTCATATTCTGCTGTAGAGAGTGCAATAGTATGCTATTTCCTTAAGAGCCAAGAAATAAGTCTATTCCCTAGAAGTTGGCATATTCCAAATGTGCTTTTTCTTTTGATCTTACATCTAGCTAAATCTGCATCTGAATAGCCAAGTAATGTGAAGTTTCCTTCTTTGGATGCCATAGACCGAACTTGGAGCTAGTGGAAATGTATTTGATAATGCGTTTAACAGCAGTTAAGTGTGATTCCTTAGGATTAGACTGATATCTGGCACACATACAGACACTAAACAGAATATCAGGATGAGAGGCAGTTAGGTAAAGGAGTGAACCAATCATGCTTCGGTAGAGTTTCTGATCTACTGATCTTCCTTCTTCATCCTTTTCAAGTTTGGAAGTAGTAGCCATAGGAGTCTCTATCTTCTTGCAGTTTTCCAAACCAAACTTCTTCACTATGTCTTTAGCATATTTTTCTTGATGGACAAAAGTACATTCCTTCTGTTGTTTGACTTGAAGTCCCAAGAAAAATGGAAGTTCACCTATCATGCTCATTTCGAACTCATTTTGCATATCACTAGAAAATTTCTTGCAAATACTTTCATTCGGAGAACCAAAGATAATATTAGCAACATAAATTTGAACTAATAGAAAGTCCTTACCTTGTCTCTTGATAAACAAAGTAGTGTCAACTTTACCTTTGTCAAAGCCACTTTGGATTAAGAAGTTACTTAGCTGTTCATACCAAGCTTGAGGTGCTTGCTTCAAAACATACAGAGCCTTTTTCAGCTTGTAAACAGAGTTGGGGTTCTTTGGATCTTCAAAGCCAAGAGGTTGTTCAACGTAAACTTCCTCTTGGATAATTCCATTTAGGAAGGCACTCTTCACATCCATTTGAAATAGCCTGAAATTATTATAACAAGAAAAAGCAAGCAAAAGTCTGATAACTTCTAACCTTGCTACAGGAGCGTAGGTTTCATCATAATTTATTCCTTCTTCTTGAGTATATCCTTTAGCTATCAGTCTAGCTTTATTTCTAACCACATTTCCTTCTTCATCCATCTTGTTTATGAAGACCCACTTGGTTCCTATAATTGATTTTCCTTTGGGTTTTGGAACCAATTCCCAAACATCAGTGATAGCAAATTGTCTAAGGTCATCTTGCATTGCTTCAATCTAGCTATCATCTGTCAAAACTTCATTTACTTTTTTTGGCTCAAATTCTGAAATCAAAGAAATGGCACTTGACTTTTCATGTTCTTCTGGAAGTACTAGACGTTTTGATCTTGTATGAATACCTTCTTCAAGATTTCCAATAATTAAATCAGTTGGATGACTTGAAATATGCTTCCAGTTCTTTTGAATTCTAGTGCTAGTCATTTGCCCTACTTGAGATTGTTCTGAGATATCCTGAGTATCTTCAGAGGGTTTAGATCTTGTGTAGTCTGAGAACATGTCGGTTTCTTCAAGCTGAGTCTGATTATTTAGACATTTCAAATTCTCATGAAACTTAACATTTATCGACTCTTCTACAGTCTGTGATCTTTTGTTGTATACTCTATAAACATTGCTAGAGGAGGAATTCCCAGAAAAATACCTTCACCTGATTTCTCATCAAACTTCCCAACATTGTCAGTAGCATTTTTTAGAATAAAACACTTACATCCAAAAACTTGAAAATAAGAAACATTTGGTTTCTTCTCTTTGTAGAGCTCATATGGAGTTTTTTGAAGGATTGGCCTTAAGAATACCCTGTTAATAATATAGCAAGCAGTGGAAACTGCTTCTGGCCAAAAACGAGAGGAAACATTACCTCCAATTAATAAAGTTCTGGCCATTTCTTGCAAGGATCTGTTCTTTCTTTCTATTACCCCATTTTGTTGAAGGGTGTAAGGAGAAGAAAAGATATGTTAAATTTCAAGATCATCACAGAACTTCATAAAATCTTGATTTTCAAACTCTCTCCCATGATCAGAGTGAATTTTAGAGATCACATACCCTTTCTCATTCTGAACTTTCTTTGCAAACTTTGAGAAGTATTGAAAAGTTTTAGATTTGTTTTCCAAAAAGTATACCCAAGTAAACCGAGAGTAGTCCTCCACAATTACCAAGCGGAATCTCTTTCCTCCTAAGCTTTGAGTTCTTGTAGGTCCGAAAAGATCCATATGGATGAGCTGCAAAACTCGATTAACTGATTGAGAGGTTTAAACGAACTTCTGACCTATTTTCCTAAGATACACGGAGTACAAGGATTTGCCTTTCGAAATGGTAATTTAGGAAGACCATGAACAAGCCTTTTTGTGGAAATCTTTGCTATCTACTTCAAGTTGGTGTGTCCAAGTCTTCTGTGCCAAAGGTAGGCTTCATCCTATATTGAAATAAGGCACTTCGAACTATTCAAATTCATATCCATAAGATAGATGTCACCATGTCAACGACTGGTGAAGGATTGTAAAATATCTTCACTTGTTTCAGAACAAACATCTTCTTGAAAGTTGATTTTATAACTAAATCACATAGTTGACTGATGCTCAATAGATTGTAATTCAAGCCTTTCATAAGAGAGACATTATTGATGATCAAGCTCACAATCTTAACTATACCAAGTCCAATGATTTTTCCTTTGCCTTTGCCTCCAAAAGAAAGTCTTCCTCCATTCGTTCTATCTAAGTTAGTGAAATAGCCAGAATCACTAGTCATATGTCTCGAACAACCATCGTTTACATACCACTTGACTTTGTTTAAACCCTATAAAAAGACAAGGGAGTCAAGTTTTCTTTGGTACCCAGATTTATTGGGTCCTATAGTGTTAGCACGATATAGAGACTTTGCACAATATTTTTTAACAAGTTTTCATTCCAAAGAACAGTCTTTCTCGAGATGTTTTGAGCTGAGATTAGAACATATGAAAGTACTTCTCTCAACAGGTTTTACAAAAAACTTTTTAAAAAAGAATTTTGTAATCCTTTTTGGGAAGTCTATTTTTAAGTCTCTTTTTCACCTTTGGAAAATCGATTAAAGGCGTAGTCTCATAAGTCATGCCCAAACCAGCTTTGTTGAAATAACTTTGAACTGAAAGTATTTTTTTCAAGTTTTTCAGAACCAATAGAAAACTTCTTTGAAACATTGGAAATATCAGTTTTCAAGCAAAAGTTTTCTTTCTCAAGGGATTTTGATTTTGCTTTGGAATCAAACAAAATATTCTCAAAACTTTCAACATTTTCTTTCCTAATCATTTCCTGTTGCTTGAGTCTCAAGTTCTCCTTTTTCAGCTTAGAAACTCTCTTGAGAGAAGACTCCAAGCTAGTACATAATTCATCAATGTAGTTAGTAACTTTGGAAGGAATCCTGACCTGATCATCATGTTTTGAATCTGAATCTGAGTTTAGGTCCTAGTCTGAATCTGATTCCGAATGTGCCATTAAGCATATTTGTGCATATTCTTCATCACTATCTTCACATTCAATGTCACTCCAAGTTTCAGCCTTAAGTGCTTTCTTATACTTCTCATTTCTTCCTCCTTTTTCCTTGAGTAAGGGACAGTTTGGCTTGATATGTCCTTTCTTGTGATAGTTGAAACATATCAAATCACTATTCGATTCATTCTCCTCAGGTTGTTTATTTTGAAAGTTTGACCTCTTGAACCTTCGTCCCTTCTTGTTCAATTTCTTGAATATTTTAATGAAGATAGTCATTTCTTCATCATCTAAGTAGCCATTAGACCCTGCATCATCTGAATCGACATTCAATTTTAGTGCAATTGACTTCTTACCTTTTAAGTCTTTGCTTTCATCAGATCTTTCCACTTCATAGGACTGAAGTGTTCCCACAAGTTCATCTATAGAGAGAGGTTGGATTCTCTGTGTTTCTCTAGTGGACGTCTTGATGTGATCCCATTCCTTGGGACAAACCTCACAAGAGTTTATTGATCTTCATGGGTTATCCTTGATATACTAAATATTTTACCAGTTCTGTGAATCGACTGAACATGTCAGGAATGGTCTTTCCAGCTTTCATTTTGAAGGCTTCATATTGTTCGAGCAATATGTTTATCCTTGTCTCCTTAACACGGTCAGTTCCTTCGTATGTGACATTGAGTCTATTCCAGATTTCCTTTGCTATGTCACATGAAGAAAATCGATTATATTTAGTAGGAGATAAAGCACAATAAAGAGAATGCACAACTTTAGCATCAAGAGCCTGTCTCTTGGTCAGTTCAGCTTGTGGCATCTCCCCTAATTTCAATAGCATCTGCATTTTTAGGAATGATCCCTTTGTCAACTACTTCCCATTCTAGAGGATCCTTGGATCTTAGGAAGGCCTTCATTTTTTTCTTCCAAATGTTGTAATCCTTTCCATCGAAATATGGAGGTCTGGTGTGACCCTGTCCTTCCATCAACCCTGGAGCAACTGCACTACCCATAGATCTTTAAGCTTTGAAGTAAAAACACTTCAATAAAACAAGCTACTAAGCTCTGATACCAATTGAAAGTGCTAGTGCGTACACTTAGAAGGGGAGTTGCAATCATGCGCGGAAATAAAATTTGCAAGTTAAACTTTGTAGAAAATAAAAACAGAGAGTGAAGGAAGAGAATCAAACGCAGTAATTATAGTGGTTCAGCTTAGATTAAGCCTACGTCCACTTTCTCGGTCTGATAGCCTATAGGTTGGAGCTCACTATAATTCAAAAGAGTTATGAGATCAAGATCGATGCTTCTCTATGAAATATTCACTACTTTCACGAAGCTATAGTGATTCTCTCATTTGATTACAGTATGAGCACAAAGACAAGTAGAATGAATAGCTTCAGACTATGGAAATTTCTCTTGTTTTCTCGACAACTTTCACAACTGAAGATCGCTCGCTTTAATACTCCTAGTTTTTTTTACCATTGGCACTTACCAAATAAGTTCTTCCAATCATTTTTTTTTTTGGACAGAATCAATCAGGGGATGTCGAGCTGTTTTTAGAAATCGAGATAAGACTTTCTCAATCCTAATTGCCCACACAATTAGGATCTTTAGTTTCCAAGAATGAATACTTGCTCAAAATACTTACCTTTTGGTTGATCAATTATTCCCATAAATAAACAGATATACAACCGAAGAATCAAGCCAATAAACTATCCAAGTATATTTCTCTTACGATGGTGATTTTTAAGCGAATATAGTCCTTAGATTTAACCGAGAATGTTGCAAAGAAAACTCATGTAAAATACCCAACGGATATTATAGAAGGTCATAGACACAGCTTAGTCTAACATCTTTTAGACGATATAGATACAGAAGGTGCACGTTCTGATATCTTCCATACGATGCAAATAACTTATCCAGACGATACGATACTTGAACATGCTATGTATAGTCTGTCTCCTTCAGCATATAACAATTGCAAACTAAGGCACATTTTGTCAACTTCAAAATAATACCAAGAGATTCTCTAACAAATGATAAATGAGGAGCATATAATTATTAAAATTTAGAAGATTTGTGTGTAAAATTTGGGAATAATACTTTGAACGACTACACCATATACTTCATAATAAAATTGAGTTGTTGAACGGACGAATAAAATTTTAAAGTAGATGGTTAACACTATGCTCCTAAATTCAGATTTACCTTAGATTTTGTTGGGGGGAGGCAGTTTTAACTACAAACTATATTTTAATTAATTTGTAGCGTACCGGTTCCTCAACGACCCAATTTGCCACTTTGGATTCATCACGACCCAAATCCTTTAGGGCTTAGGACAAAGCTAAGATGTAATTAGAAACTTGTTCTCTTATTTTATATTTGCGACAAGTATTCCAAGGACCCGTTTTCTAATTTTTACTCTTTAATTCATGACTAAGCGGAAGCATCCCCATCATGCAATCGAATATTACGAATATAGGAAAGATAAAATTTAACAAAAGATGGGTACATTACTTAACCCCCTTAATACAAGTGATTACATATTTTTACAACCACAAACACACTGGTACACGTTCATCATGGTTTCCTTTCAAAAGCGGGGGTGGTTACACTTAGCTCATCTACCTAAGAGTTAAACAAAAAGTGGCGGTGGTCGTGGAATGCCATCCTTAGTCATTAGGTTCCTCCTCCGGATCCTTCTCCTTGTCGGTGTCAGGAGTCCGAGAGTATGACGAGCTCTCCAACTTAACCTCCTTCACTGGCGGTGGGGTGGCGTCATAGTGATAGGGCTCGACCACACGATCATCGAACTTAATGTACCACGCAATATATTGGTGAAGGACGGCAAACCTGTGACCTTTGTCCACCCATACCGTGGAGGTGTGTTTCTCGAAGGTCACGAGGAGGTAGTTATCGGTGGCCGTCTCAACCTTTGTGGTGATACTAAGAGGGACCCCAAAATGAACTCTATGGCTATCCATTTTGCCCTTGAAATTGTTAAACAACCACAATGGGATATTTATCAATAAGCAAAAATTTTAAGCCTCGTGTAGGAGGTAGTCTCGTAACAAGTACGTAAAGATTTTCCATGGAGTTCATATGGAAATTAACGGTGGTAATAAACAAACCTTTACCCAACTTCTTTCCTAGAAATAGCATAACAATTTAAATGGAAATCATTACGCATAATTTTGGTATTTCAATCATCTCATCACCACATAGCACACTTGGTAATTTATTGTTTTTGGCCCTCATTGGCCACTAGTCTTGGTAACCTAGTCTTCTAGAAATTTATCCAGGGATCTTCTCACACCGTCAAGAAGGCACCATCCAACTCAAAAGTCGGGCATCCACCATAATGTGCATCTCCCTCGAATCTGATTCATGAGGAGGCATCCAAAATCCATCGGGCAACGCCATCACAAACTCAATTTGAGGCGGCTTCAATAAAGTGGTCATGCACAACATTCAAGTGGTTCTTGTTTAGCCAATTGTGCAAAACCGTGTTGTTGAAAACACATAAATATAATTTAGTAAAGAAAATACTAACACCGTTCATGGTTTAAAACTCGAGGCTTAAATCATTCCTCTTAACATCTTGAGCCGTAACTCTTTGTGTCGTTCTAGGAAGTTGATTGCCAACAGATCGTTCCCTTGAGACTAGGCACTATCGTGCTCAAGTTTCCAAAATTTTTTTATGAAAAGAAGATCTCTAGAATTCAAATATTTAATTTGGAAAAACAACACAGAAACAAAAGAACAACCTTTCAGAAGGAAGGCTAGAAATATACTTTTTAAGGGAAAACATAACCGAAAAATGCACAATACGCTCGATCACGCATCACCACACCCTAACCAAGGATTAAAAGATCCACTTACATAGCAAGGAAACAAAAAATGGGATGAATATGAAGAATGAAAAGAAGAAGAAGAAGTATAAGCATAATGTTGGTTTTCCAGTGACAAGCAACGTGGACGGTGAACAATGGGCTATAAACGACGATGACATCGGCTCCTTCCATGATGGCGGCTAGTTTGGGGTGAGGTAGGTCTGTAGTGATGATGGTGACGATAGAAAACGACGGTGTAAGTGGAGGAAGAGGAGGAACGGTTGGTGAACAACAAGGGTAGGGATCGAAGAAGCTAAGAGGGAGATAAGCCGAAGGAAGGAGGAGAAGAAGGGGTGGAGAAGTGAAATGGTGAGTCATCTATTTATAGGCATGGAATGAATGATCTTGCAAGGGAAAATCTTGAAAAATCCTAGCATTAAATGCCAAGATTTCACGTAAGATTTCTTAGCTTACTATTCCAATCTTAGGCCACTAGTGAAATCCTAGGTCACTAATGAAAATTGATTTCCTAGGTCCCTATTCTCTTCTCCTCTCTCTCTTTGGCCAAATACCCCTCCTCTTGCTAGCCCATGTGTCTATTAATTTAGGTCTTCATGGGACAGTCTAGCCTTAATCAAAGCTAGCCTAATCCATTCTACATTCTAGCTTTTTGATGGCTCTTCCCTTTTCCTTGGCCAACCACCTCATCTTGATGAGGTTATTTCTAGTCCTCTCTCTCTCTCTCGGCGTGGCTGGTCTTCCTTTCACTTTCGTGGCTACTCAATCTAGTTTTCTTAGGTGTACTAGGATTTTGTCAATCATGATATATTCTAATCTTGACTCAATCTAGTTTTCTTGTCCCTTCATGACATCATTTCCCCCATCTTGGCCAAACCAACCCCTTGATTGAACTACTCTCCTTGGCCAACATTCTTGACTTAGGCCAATCTAAACAAATCTAGCCTTTGTCTCATATTTTGTCACATGCTCTTGATGAAGAACCGTCCAAAGCAATTATTGGCTCTCCTTGGTCGAATTTGGAGTGGTCTTGAGCCTAAAGAAATGGGCTCAAGAATTAGTTGGGCAAAGCACCTCTAATTGGATTGGGCTATCCTTCATTTCTTATTTAGGTTCGAGTTTAATTCTTCCTCTTTGGACATTTTATTTTATTCGAGGTTCTTGGCTAAGTATCCCCTTTCGGTGGCTTAGAATAACTTTCTTGAATAGATGGTCAATAGGGTATCGCTTGTGAGTCCCGTGGCCATTCTTTAAATCGGGATGCGTTGAGTCTTGTCGATTCTTTAGAAAATTCTCCGTTGTCATGTAATCTAGCGAGATGATTGTCTTGCCTAATCATGGTGTCGTGCCGACAAATTCCAGGGCTGGTTTGGGATTAATTATTGACACTAGTAATCACCCATGAACTAGCCATAATTATATGATGAATCCATCTTCAAGTCGCACGCATCAACTTGTGTTAGCGCAAGGTCATCCTGTTTCGATCATTATGGTCGAATAATTACTCCAAGGCCGAATGCTCTCTTTTATCACACTTGCCGACCCTTGATTGCTAGTCCCAATTGATTCGGCGGGCTAATTACCCAAATTTGCTACTCGTACCTTGACATCTTAAAACCTTCTATTGATAAAATATGGCCTCGGATTGAGGATGTTACATGAAATGTCCCACAAGAAGATGGATAAGACTCTATATGAGTTATGGAATGAAAGGCTACAATTATTTGAAAGTATGGGGATCTCTAGCCAAGGTGGCTATTCTTCCACCTAAACAAACTCGATTGTGATTTAAAATGATGGATTGCATATTCATTGGTTACACTAAAAATAGAAACACATACTGGTTTTGGTTCACATATATGAAATTATAGAGATCCATGGAAATACTGCCATTTAATTAAGGATATTGCATTCTTTGAGAATATATATCTTACAAAAAGAATTTAAGATAAACCTTTTTAGAAGAAAAATAGAGACTCAATATGGAGAATTATGAAGTTAAGATCGATAAAGGTGAACTTCAAGGAGCAAGAAGTCAAGGACTAAAAATCTCTCGAACATGATTTTCTACGTACATGTTGAGAAGTGAGTCTCGAACGTTTCAAGAGTCAATATCAACTCCAAATACTCTTTATTGGAAATAAGTTGCTAATGATGAGATGAATTCTATCATAAGTAATCATACTTCAGAATTAGTTGATCTTCCATTTGAAAATGAACTAACTAGATGTAAATAGATCTTTAAAAGGAAGCGTAAAGCTGTTAGTTTTATAAATAAGGTACAGCTTGTTACCAAATGGTTTAGACAAAGATAAGGTTTATACCATCTTAATGCTTATTTATTTGTAACAACATGAAGAATTCAAAATTAAAGAAAAAGAACACAAAGTGTGTAGGTTTGTCAAATTATTGTATGGACTTAAACAAACTCCTAAACAATAGCTTGAAAGTTTTGACCGCATAATGATGCAAAATGCGTAATGCAAAATCCTAGACTATTTTATGTGTAATCATTTGTCTAAATATTGATGATTTGCTAATTTTTGGAGATAACACTGAGGTTATCAAAATCACTAACAATATTCTCGAGATGAACTTTAAGATGAAAAATTTGGGTGTTACAGATGTTATACTTGGCATTAAAATTCTAAGAAATTCCAATGGTTTTGGTTTAATGCAATTTCATTACATTAAAGAGGTAATTGAGATTAAAAGGATTTAACATTAAAAATGAGAATAACCCTTTTCTTTAAAACCTAACTTTGAGGAAGAATGCTGAAAATAGCATTGAGTACTCTCAAGTGATTGGTAGCATCATGTATATCATGAATTGCATCAGACTGGATGTTGCCTACTTAGTAGGGATATTGAGCCGTGATACAAGTAATCATGCTCATGAGTATTAGAATGTTTTTTCTAGAGTACTTGATTATTTGAAAAAAAAACACTAAAAGACTATATTTCACAATATGGCAAATATCCAACTATTTTGGAAGGCCATTGTGTTACCAATTGGATTTGGGCTTTGGTGAAGAGAAATCAACTAGCGGATTTGTTTTCATGCTAGGAAGTGTTGCAGTATCATAGAAATCCTCAAAAAGAAAATTTCTAATAGCATGATTCATAATGTAATCATAGTTTGTTGTTTACGATAAAGCTACTGAAGAAGTAGAATGGCTTCAACATCTTTAGAGGATGTTCTATTGTTTTCAAATTTAGTGCCTCCCATGGGTATTCACCATGACAATTAAGCAATAATTGTAAGGGTACACAATGAGATATATAATGGTAAATACAAATTCACTATAGACATATACCACAAGACAATTGCTCTCAAAATGAATAATTGCTTTGGACTTTCTAAAATCAAAGGAAAATATTGTAGATCTAGTGAGAAAGGGTTTGTTGAGGAGCGGATAAGCTACATATCAATGAGAATGGGGTTAAAAGTCTTAACCTCATAAAGAGGTTCCATGGTGGAAACATAATCTAGCAATTTTAGATCCTATGAATTAGGTTCAATCGGACAACACAAATTTATAGCGTTATAAGGGTACACTATACATTTAATCATTCCTACAACTAGAAATACTATATCCTAGTGAGGTATTGTAAGATATTCTAACAAAAATACACCTATATGCATGTAGTCGGCCGACTCTATGAAAATCTTTAAAGACTGGATTTTCAAAAAGCATGCATGACTCTAAAAGGTTTAGGGCCAAAAGAATGAACGCAACAGATAACCAATCTTGATTCAGAGATATGCTATGAGAGATCCATTGTCTAGGCTTACATTAACAACTACGCGATTCACAACCTAGTTCACTGACTGATTAACTTTGTCTGATGGACTTTAACTAAAGAAGGTTTAAAGGGAAAGCCATCTATCTTGATGCAGTGCATTTCCACAAGGACACTTGGATTTTTGAGAGTCAAAATGTTTTGTTGATCTATTTATGTGGAAGATTATTGTATTTATGATAGATTAATAGATCAAAGAAAATAAATACATTTATATATGTTATTTTCATCAACATTACTTATTAATTCATATTTTTTTGGGTTTATGTATCTCTTTGATTCGTGTATCTACTTAATTCTTATTTTATGTACCTTCTATGTTCTTGTATCTATATAATTCATGGTTAATGAACTCCTTATACACATGAATTCAAAAACTCTATAAACAGATTTGAAATTCTACATTCCAAAAAGAAGAAAACTCATCAATATCTCATTTATTCAAGTTTCTCTAAGTTTGCTAGTTTCAGGAAGTGTTCGACAAATTTTTGTTCGTATAGTGTTAACACCATGTTAGAGGTGTTTTATCTTAGGAGGCGAAGTTCATAAAATTGCTTAACACCATTGGTAAGAACTAATCATGTCAAGGAGATACGGTTGGCCATAACTCATCTCTAATTATTTGTTTGTTTTGTTATCACTCTCTGAAATTAATTTTTTAGTGTCGACAAATAGTGTTAGGCATTCTTCCCCGATACATCTTCTCCTTCTTGTTCTCATTCCTCCATATTTTCCAACACACCCTCCCTTGACGTACAGGCACCACATAATCTTTTAGACTGCTGCTGAAAGTTTTTTTTTATAATGTTTTTTTTTTTGGGAAGGAGCAACACGACCTCTTATTATTGAAGCCATTTATTCTGCAATATAGTATCGTATTGTACACCTTAACAAAATAGACTTCTCCTATTATCAAGTGAAGGAAAAAAAAAAGAGAAAAAGGCGAGGAGGAGAAGAAAGCGAAAGAAATGAGGACCGATATATCAAATGTAGCGACACATCTTCATTTCTATTTCTAAATGTTCCCGTTACCCCAATCAATTGCCATGATGTTATCCGAAAACATCAATTAAGAAAAATTATAAAGTGCATAAGTATACATGTTGCCAATGAAAAAATAGGATCTTGATCCTTTATTTCATGGACAAATCTCTTTGTTAAAAAATCTCTTTTAAGTGAGATCTAAATCATTGCAAGATTGTGATTCAAGATTGCAAAATAAATACGACCAGGCAAAACCGTAAACTCTTGTTGATTTTTGTCTTTGTCCATTTTATTATGGAAAATCAAAACAAATAAATTTGGCTTTTAACTTAACATAGAAAAATAGCAAGCTTATGATGTGTTTTCGCCCCAGCTACTTTCTCGTAAGGACACTTGAAATTAAAAGTAGTAACCAATGAGAATCTGACCTGTGAATGTCTACCACTGCCTCGTGACGAGTCTAACAATGACAGGAGCAACTCAGACAATGATGTACTATTGATAAAATCTAAAGTTTTAGTATCGGGTTTGCTTGTCCTCTCTCTCTCACTGACCCTTTTCTTATTTCATTTGTTCTTGAACTGATATGAGATTAACGTTTGGAGTGACGTATCCTTCCATTGAACATAACCTAGTACTTATGTTAAAAGTTGGAAATTGTATAAGTGGATTCACTTAAGTATGGCAACAAGAAAAGTAGGCTTCAATTGAAGGGGAGCCACAACACGGTTAATAGTTTATACATTTAATGACAAAAGGGAATAGATTTAGCATAGTGGTACCAAATTGCATACATAAGAAACCTCAAGTACGAACTTGAGATACCACGGATCATAATCAATACTAAATGAAATTAGCGAGAGTAGATTTTGTTCCTTAGGATCCATTGATTCATGATTGATTCGATATTGACAGAACAAGTTTAGACCTAGCTTTCGTGATTCTAATAAGTGAAGATCCAAATTGTAGGTGAAAACAAAAGTCGCAACCACTGTATCAAAGAAAAAAAAGTAAACGTCTCGTTCCAACAGGAATTGAGTTTTCTGAAAAATTTCTCTCGGCTTCTTCTTTTAAAATTCATCGAAGCAATTCTTTTTTTGTTTCTTATGCTTTCAATGTCAAATAAGAAGCAACCAGTTTCGTCCTTGTCCCTGTCAGCAATCGTCACCTAATTCTTATTATCTATAATTACTCTAAAATGCATTACAAAGGGATCCATATTTACCAAAGATCCTTTCTTATTATGGTTTCTCGAGCTGCCCCTCGCCTCTGCCACCCTCACCGTTGATCACCACTTTACTCCTTTGCATTTCCAACTCCCTCGCCCCAGACCTCCATTTGGTGTATTTTCCAAAAAACTGGCCCATCTCCTCCAATGTTCGTCCCTGAGTCTCCGGCATAAGCGTGTAAAAGAACACCCACGCGACGATTGCAATTACCGCGTACAAGAAAAAAGCCCCGCCAATGGTGATCGCTTTATACAGCGATAAGAATGTCATTGACAAGACTCCACTCACCACACGGTTGACGGAGACACCAATTGCGCAACCCTGCGCACGTAACCTTAATGGGAAGATCTCCGAGCTATACACCCATGGGATCGGCCCCAACCCGATGGAGAAGAAGGCCACATAGGACAACACTGACGCAATGCACATGGCTATTGCCCACATGAGTTTCGTCTGGCTATGGTTGATGATGGTGAGGCACATGCCAAGGGTGACGAGTGAGAAGATCATTCCACCGACACTACTTAGTAGCAAAGGCCGCCGCCCGACTCGGTCAAGAAGGAAGGTAGCGACGAGAATGAATATTGTTTTTGTGAAGCCAACAGCGATTGTGGCTAGGAGTATTTTGCTGGAGGAGGTGATGCCAACCTTCTCGAAGATGCGAGGGCTATAGAGGACAACGGCGTCGATGCCAGAGGATTGTTGGAAGAAGTGAATGCCAACGGCGCATATAAGGATGTGGCGAACGGACGGGGTTGGGTGGAGAAGGAGATCCCGCCACACGCCCTTGCCGGTGCTCCGCTTGCTGACTTTAATGACGTCGTCGTTGCACTCCTCAGGGATACCAGCAGCCTCCTTGATGTCGGCAAGCCGAAGCATGGCCTCGTCCTTGGTGTCAGAGGTCTTGTTGAGGACATGCTTTGCGTCGCCTAAGCGACCCTGCATGATGAGCCACCGGGGGGATTCTGGCATTGCAAGGACCCCGAAGGCGAGCACCACCGAGGGGATTGCTCCCAAACCGAGCATGACACGCCACCCTAAGTTGAGGCGGAGGCCGGAGAAGGCATAGTTGGAAATGTAGCCAAGGAGGATACCGCCGTTGATGAAAACCTGAATGACCAAAACATTATTTACCAAAATTATTTACTCGTATGACAGCCAGAGGAGTAGGCCCCAAGTTGGTAAGCGTTGTTAAAGATAATTATTTACCAACACATTTTCTATATGAGAAAAATAACAATATCTATTATGACATATAGATCAGCAGTCAGCTTTCTAACTATTATTTTTTACCTAACAAGAATCCATGTTTGACATGAAAAGGAAAAATAAATTGATGACAAATAAAAAATGAAAAGATGATACAATATTGGGGAAACATAAAGAAAGACAATGAGAGAGTACCTCAGGTAAAGAGGTGAGGAAGCCGCGAGAGGAGGGAGGAGAGACCTCGGCAGTGTAGACGGGGGCGATCATGAGGGCAAAGCCAACACCAATGCCGGCGACGAAGCGGCCAAACATGAGGAAGGCATAGTTGGGAGCCAATCCCATGAGTAGGGCTCCGATGAAGAAGAGGACCCCTGCCAACACGATAGTGTAGCGGCGGCCAATCCAGTCAGAGGTTCGCCCTGCCATCGTTGACCCGAGGAGAGAGTAGACATTGAGGATCCCGGTCAGGACCTCTATTTGCACGTCGTTTATCTTTAGGTCCTTTTTTATGTATATGATCGCGCCGCTCATCACTCCTATGTCTGTCATGATTTATGAAAAATCTTATTTACAAGAAATAGGAAAAAATATTCTTGTGCCTTTTATTTACAAGATATAGAAAAAAACATTCTTGTGTCTTTTTTTCCTCCCATTTTCTTCAAATTGATTTTCCTTGCATATATTATTTATAAGATGAGAATAATGAAAAATAACAAGTCTAATCGACTTTATCTGAAATTAACTTGCTTGGTTTAAACAAAAAAGACAAAAGAGTGGATGCTGTTATCCAAAATAATTTATTGAAAAAGATGCGAACTTCCCATTTGTGTGGAGTATTTACCAATAAGTCCAATGTTAAACAAAAAAATCGTAGATGAAAACCATAAAGAATGTCGTTGGTCGATTTTATCTCTTTTTATCCGAGGAAAATATTATTTTCCTTCTTTTCCTGTTTTTGCTTTTTTAATTTCCTATCCATTAGGGAAAAAATCACTTTTGGCTATAATCAATGACTAAGATATGATCTAATTTTATATAGAAATAGAGTGGAGTTGCGAGAGATTGATTCACCATATGAAAATTCGAGCACGGATAACAATATGTAGAGATGTATATGGTTCAATGGATTCCAAACTTGGTGGGCAACTACCATGGTGGGTCGTCCCGCGCATCACAACATTTGTAAGCATCATTTGAGAGAGAGAGAGAGAGGACTGACCATATCCCAGCAAAATTGAGGTCAAGGAGGCCAAGATGGCGCATGCTAAGGCATACTTGTTCTGACGCGGCTTCACCGGAGGGTCGAAGCCCTTAATAGACTTCTGTTGGACACCGTTGTTGGAAACGGCATCTGTAGCCACTGTCTTCTGGTCAGCCATCTCCATCCTCCTTCCCCACAGAGAGAGTGAGAAAGACTTTTCTGGGCGAGATTATATGGATAGATTGATAACGAGCGTAGAGGAAATGAGAGGAATGAGGGAAGAAGGTGTACGAAACTGGTGCGCAGGGATGGGGGTATATATAGGCCAAAGCTCGCCTCGCCGTAGGACCACGACTCTTGCGGATCTCTAGTCACTTGACCCATAATCTTCATCTTCATTTTCACCGCAGATAAAATAAAACTACAGTCGAAAAGCAATCTTTCTTAAAAAGGCAGATATGGGAATCTCTGTTTAATTTTTCCTTATGCATGCACATGAAGGTCAATTTCCATAAGTTTCATGATGATTGTCATTATTACAAATTCAAAAGATACTATACTTTCATACAAGCCAGACACGCAAAACTAGAAAAGGAATCTTAGTGGATTTGAAATTTCTAAAAACTACAAAAGATAAAATCCATTACATTCAATAAGAATCATAAAAAGTGGAAGGTAAATAACATTTGATATGGACTCCAAAAGTACAGATCAATTACCATATGTGGAAGTTATCCTGTAACCTTATCAGAGTAATCAATGCTCCTTCACTTATCTGTTAGATGGAACTGAATTAGGATGAAAATTTGCACTATGTTTCCTAAATAAGAGTTCATCCTCGTTTAATGTCATCAAAGACTACATATCGTTGTCCTGTTCTCCGTACTTGGCAATATGTCTTAGATAGTGCCTTCACTTGTAAGTTATCATGGGAATTCATTATATTGTTGATACGAACCAACCACAGTTCTCAATTTATAGCAACGTTTTAATAAAACAAACCCCAATCGGATGAGGGGAAGTGATTTCTAGCAAGTGTCCTACGTATGACTTTGCTGGCTTCCTTTTTTGATCAAGTTAAAAGGTGGATTTAGGTTGATGCTTGGGGCTAATCCAAAAGTCCAAAGCAAAGGAGCTTTGCTAGTGAGGGGGTAGGCTTGCTAGATTTGGTTGAAGAGCCTCCATCCGTTAAATTTTTTCTTTATTTATTTTATATTCATTGCTGCTGAGTGATGACTAGTTGTTCGTTTGAAGTTTCTATGATATGCACGACAAAAATAAAAGATAATTTATTTAAGTAACATGAGGGAGTCTTCATACCTACCTGGTTGGGTTTGGGATCTCTCCCATAATACAGCTGTACATTCAAATGGGAAAATGTGTTAGATATGAATTAACACCAATTATGCACTCAGAACATATAGATATACACACTGTGTCCAAGGTTTCTTAATTATATGGTGCTGTTTGCAATGCGTAATAAGAAAAAAAGGATAGTTTATAACATTATTTGATGACTTTCAGAAGTGTCAAGTATGCTAATTGAGGACTAACCAAAGCCAAGAAATGCGTTTTTTTTTTGTATGATTGCTCGATTGCTAATGTTGTTTTTTACTTATATCCTTGACTAGTTGATTTCTCATTGATTGGATCAAAATGTTCACAGTCTCTAGTAACAGTAACTTCTAAGTGCAGACTCAGCTTAACAGTTCTCAGATATTATAAGCATGTTTATTTTCCACGCTCAAGAGTTAGGTTTTTAAATGCCGGATTTGCCATTCTCTAATATGGCCACTTTCTAGAGCACAAATCTGCATGCTCAAGTTTAATCGATGAAGAATTGTTGGACACTCGACCGTCTCTAGTAACAGTAACTTCTAAATGCAGACTCAGTCCAACATTTCTCAAATATTATAAGCATGTTTATTTTCCTTGCTCAAGATCTGAATTTTTTTAATTGCCGGATTTGCCATTCTTTAACACGGCCACTTTCTAGAGGAAAAATATGCATGCTCAAGTTAACCGACGAAGATTTACTGGATACTCGAAAAGCTATCGATACTATTGTGAGAAAAAAGAAGAAGAAGATGTCAAGTTTTGACTCCACTTGCTACAATTAATTCCCGGATTTTGTCAGGAGTATAGAGATTTAATTGCCTTTGATGAGCCAAGAAAATTTTATATTTGTGGGGTTGGACGGAGTCTTAAATCTCTTCAGCTGTGTTTGGTTGTTTGGAGTTCTAGTTAGGATATGATTGGATTGAGAGAATTGAAATTCAGAGATTTTTTTTATATTCTATGCACTATTTGGTGAATTAAGTCGGATATTTTCATGTAATATATCCTGTCTTTTTTTTCAGTTTACAACATAACAATGTAAATGAACTTGAAAATGCGCCAATAGAGATTGTAAAAACTATCATAATTCATGGCCAAATCTGGCAAGAAAGAAAAAACTATGACCATTCATTTTGTAATTACAAAAATGTATAGTATTTTTACTCTCTCGCTACTTTCGTGAAACTTCTATATAAATCACAAAGTTATGGAGTTGAAGGAGTTTTGACTCTCTTATTGTTTGGTGAACTAAAAAGCTATGAAGGAGAAAAAGTTTCGACTCTCCTGCCATTTTCGAGAAGCTTTGACGTGAATTAGAAATATATGGAAAAGTAATGAAGCTTCACATGAACCAAAGGTATAGAGGAGAAGGAGATGAATAGAGTAGGTTTTGTTTTAGAAATTTTATTGCTCCTCATATTCAAGTTTAGATTTGCTCAATTAAGAACTGGAATTTTTCTGCTTCATTTTATTTAATTATTTTTTATTATTTTTCTATCTCTTTTCTTATTATTTGATTCCCTTCCATCACTCTCTAATGAATTTTCTTTATCAATAATAAACTATATTATTACCCCTAAAATATATAATAATATCGTTACTATATATATAGATATATGCAAAATACAAATTACATGGTAGAAAGAAATTCAAATATATAAATAATAAAAGAATAAATAAATAATTACTTGAATTTCTTTTAATATTAGAATTATAAAATTAGAATTTTCTTGAATTTGTGATTTTGAATTTTCTTTTAATATTAGAATTATAAATTTATTTATATTTTATTTTAAATTTATTATCTAAAAAGCCTGTTATTCGAGAAAAAAATATCTTTTGCGCCATAAATATTAGAAATCCTATCCATCTTTATCTTAACTCCCCCATGAGAAAATATTGTTTATGTTATATTCACCTTATATATGATTTTATCTTGTCATGAGTAGGAACCAAGTACTAGATAGGATAATATTATCATATCTCGACTTTTATCGTGACTTTCATATACATATATATATATATATATATATATATATATATATATATATATATATATATATATATATAGAACATCTAACAACTAGACATAGACATTTATCCGATCAAGAAGGTTCTTAAGGATAACTCCAAGAAAGTTACCTTTAATGGTACTCCCAACTTGTGACAATGTTTTTGGAGAACAGCGTTTAAGGATATCTATAATTTTGGACTCAGTCTCTGAGGAAGGTTAATCATTTCCAACTTCAACCCTCGAAAATTGGCGTAGTTACTGCACGTCAACGAATTATCAACTCTTGATCTTGACAATTGCTTTTCAAATCACATCAACTGTGTTTAGATTGTTTTCTGTTGTGATTGCCTTCATATGCCAAATGCCCTAATTTAATTATTCGTAGGGGGCTTATAAGGAGTTTCATAGGCCTTCACTTCTGAACTCTGTTCTGGTGTCCATGGACAATAGCAAAGACCTTTTCCAACCTCATCTTATGTATTCTTAATGCCATGATACACATCCCCAATAATTCTCATTATTTCGAAATATATTCTCCTAGAGACAAACACCAAATTTCCATATAAGTATACCGTGTATACATACGTTTTGTTAACTTACATGGAATATGTATTCACTATTTGCATGGGCATATTCTTACCCTCATTTGGAATGGAACTGCACATTTTCCATTTAAAGTGCCAAAAACATCTTTATTTGTGTCACTATGTATAGTAAATGAAAACTTTTCCTTTTAGCAGATATAAATATTGCGCACATGATAATTTTACTTGTATTGATGGTGGTGCAAAAGTATGTTTCATTCGAACAATATTAAGGAAAAAAAGGGGAATTTGAATGCCCGAATTTGTGTGCATTGCAACACGTATATAAATTATAATTTTATGATACATTTGGTTAAACATACTGCACTATTCGCTCTTGAGTTATACGGTAATGTGGGAGCATATTCATTATTAGATGATTCCGATCGAGCTTGCGTGGTTTTTCACATGAACTAAATTATGGACAAATTCATTAAGTTCTTGTCGAGATTGAGTGTGCATATGTCAGAAATTTTCACGGACAGGGATTTCAAAAAAATTAACTATTTTTGTCTATATGCATTTTTAGAAACTTCAGACGAACAATTACTCATCACTCAGCCGCAATGAAAAATAAAAGACAAACCAAAATCTTTGAAGGTTTTTCGACCAAATCTAGCTAGTAAATTTTTTTTTTGGTCCTTTTTTTTAGATATTGAACCTGACGGCATCAAACTAAATGAACCTTTTAGTTCGATAGAGGAAAAAGTTAGCAAAGTCAAAATTAAGACACTTACAAGAAATTACTTCCATATATGCCTTTTCATAATGGGAATTATCTTCCATAAATACATTGCTATAGTTAAAGAAATATGTTTATTTAATATAATAATAGTCCGCAAGTGAAGGGACAACCTAAAATATATAACCAAGTATGAAGAAAGGATAACAATTTCTAATCTTTGATTACTTTAAACGAGGACAAAACTCTTATTTAGCAAACATAGTGCAAACTTCAACCAATTACACTTCCATCCAAACCAGAATAGTGCAAAAGCATTGACTACTTTGATTAAGCTACAGGATAAAGCTAATTAATCAGCAATTTAAGATCCCATGTCGATAATAAATTACCTTCGATCTATGATGAAATGAGCGATTCTTGTACCCGCCATAATTTGTCACACCCTGCTCTTCGGACACATGACGATCCCTGATCTTTACTTCTAGGATTCGATTATTCTTATAAATTTCAAACATAAATTTCCATTGCTCCATCCACCATCACGTCGCAATAAGACAACTATAACATGAGAAGTCTAAGCGATAGCATAAGATACTTGTATCAGAGAACATCAACTTCATTAATGCTTCAACAAGGTCCCTGGTTACAAAATCCGACTTGGGAGAATTCAAAAGCCTAGGGTTTCACTTCCCGCGAGCTATACAATCAAAAGTAGAAGGGTATACTGCCCTATGGGGTAGGAAGCCGATCTAAGTAGTTGCGTCGAGTCCAACGGGGTGGCGGATCAAAGACGATTTCATCCTCTGAATTGTCTGCTCCGTTTGGGTCTTCGTGTCCGGATTCATAACCTCCTCAAGGCACTCTCGCCTCCTGGGGTGCTCGTGTACTCCACTGTGTATTGATGGGGAACCCAAATCCGTTTCATGAATTTCTAGATCCACTCAGTCTGCTCTTGCGTCTCTACGATCAGTCCACTCTTCCAAATTTCCCTATCTACAACGCACCCTCTATCTACGGGATGCTCAGGGATCATCCCTACTTCCTCCAGGTCCTCTGCTTCCTCATCTAAGCTAAAGGGAGCCTCCAGCTTCAAGTCCTCCTTCAGCTACTCCAAATCTTCCTCCTCTAGAGGTTCCTCCTCCAATAGCTCCTCCTCCTAGGGGTCCTCCTCCTCTAAAGGGTCCTCCAAGTTTGACGGTTCCTCCTCTAGGTCCATAGTTAGGTCTTGGGATGGTTGGGGTGGTGGAGTGAGATATTAGGTATCTTAGTGAATAAACTCTAACCTTAGATTAGGAACACCCATGCCCTAGGGTCCCTATAACGTTTCACCTAACACTCGTGTCTCTACTTAGAATTTGGCTAGCTAACCCTAGCTAGAGGACATCTTATCTTCCATTTCGCTCATTTCTAAGCTCCAACACGACTGTACTCAAGTTTTCTTGCCAAACTACCCAATAGGACTACCCGGACTCGCGGTTACTAAACACGCCGTAATGCTGGGTCAACTATGGATAGTCGAGCAGATTATAGAAATAAAATCACGAATTGTACGACTAATAATTAAATTGGTAATTTAATAATAACTAACTGGCCAAATAAATAAGGTATTGCATGATGAAAGATTAAATATCCTAATTAACAAATAATTTGCACGGCTAGTAACTAATTTACGTAGGTAATAAATAAATTGCACGACTAATAATTAAATTGTGTAAATAATAATTAAATTGCACGGCTAATAATTAAATAAAGCAATTATTAAGCAAAAAAATCACAATGAAAGTAAAAGGCCATCCACGACGAGCCCCTTCCTTTTCTTTTTGACTTTACGTCGCATCTAAGTTGAATTAATCAACTTTCTCAGTTTTCGTGCCCTTGGCACCTCAATCATGCCAAGCTAGGCCTTAAGGCATTATTCATGTCAAATGATGCCCCGTCATGATTTGTCTCGTGCCAACCAATCCTTCCATCTAATCCCAATCGTCCATCATTCTATTGATCCCTAAATAATTCTAACAATTCTAGAAATTCTAGCAATTCTAGCAATTTCTTCTAAAGTAGTGAATGCGCCTAATGGAAGGTTAGAGCCCACTCACTTATGAGTTTCTTTGCTTCAACCCTGCTAATCCAAGTGGCTGCTGAAGGACGAGAGAAAATGATAATAATATTTTCTTTTCTTTTCTTTTCCTTCTCCTTTTTCTTCGCTTTTTCTTTTCTTTTCTTCCTTTTTCTTTTCTTTCTTTTCCCTCCTTTTATTTTCTGTTCTTTCTTTTTCTTTTCCCTTTTTTTTCTTTTCTCGGCCCACCTGGTTCGGGCTAGGCTGGCTACCGGGTCGGGTCGACTGGGCCGGGCCTACTGGGCAGAGCTGACTGGCGGCTTGGCTAGGCCTCCGGCGACGGTGACAGTGACGGCCATCTTCTTCGGCAAGCTCGAACAGACCCGTCTCAAGCAACGGGTCGTGAGTCGGGTCGCTGAGTGTCTTCGGGTCTCGCCGTCGTTCTCCACCCTTTGGCCAAATTGAAGTTTGAGATCGGTCAAAAAAGAAAGTTGGCTCGATGGTGAGTCGAATGGTAGTGGTGGCAAGGGCTGAGGTGGTCGAAGCTGCAAGAACTCCAGCCTTGAAGTCAACGACTCTAAGCTAGGGTTCCAGAAAAGGGGGTTAAGGTTTCGAGTTCCAATTCGTGGGTTTCAGACTAAATCGATCGAAATGAAATGGCTAGACTCACCTACGAGGTGATTGCGAGTCGATCGGTGCCAACGGCGAGGAATGGCAATGGCTGGAATGGCGACGACGGTGAGCTAGGGCTTCGGCGAGCTCAGGTTTAAGATCGTCTCAAACCTAGTCGATCTCTCGCGAATCTAAGCCAAATCGAACAAAATAAGGGTCAAAACCAAGGTTTAGAGGCCCTTAGGAATCGATTGGATTGGTTGGTTTGAGCTCAAGTGCTCGAGATTGCGAGTACTCACTGATTGAAGGTCGCGGGATTTTCTGGAAAACCCAGAAAAACTAGACCATGAAGCTCTCTTTTGGGGGCTGCCGGCGACGTCTCAGGCCAAACCGAAGGCGGCGATTGGTGGCGTTTTGAAGACAGTGTTGCAGGCTTTCCAACAGCACCAACAACAAGAGGAAAGGAGGTCTGAGCTGAGAGTTGTGTGAATCGAAAGTGGAGAGGGGAGCTCGGTTTAATTATAGAGGGGTGGTTGGTGTCGAGCAAAAATTCGGCTCGCCAACGCCACGCGGCAGCTCCCTACTAGCCGCAGTCCACTTCGACCATCCCTCAAGGACAGGCGGTGGGTGGTGGCAACGACAAGGCGGCCATTGAGGCGACGGTTGCCACAGTTGAATAGTGCCATCCAACTGCTCAGCAGAATGCCACAGAGAGGAGGGAGAGAGGAAGAGAGGAGGAAGCTACGCGCGTACGTGGCACGTGCGACCGATCCAACCCGATCGGATCGCTCGGCTCGCGCGGTTGGACCGGTGGTTTCTCTGGCCGGTTCAGGAATCAAATAAAATAATAATAAATAAATACGATAAAATGAAATTATAAATTATAAAAATTTTGAGAAAATTTATAAAATTAAATAAAAACTTCTTAACACCAGATTTTGCATTTTTGGTCCCCAATATAATTTAATAACCATTTTCAATACTCTAAAACGACTTTCGCAAAAATCCGCGAGCGAACGAAAATTATAAAAATTTCCAAAAAAATTCTCTAGGCCCTTTTAATTGAGAACGTGGTCCAAAATATGGTTGTTACATAATTCGCATGGAATTCTCTTTTATAATATAAAATTTGTATTTACTAAGATTCTTTCTCTAGATTTGTGCGCTTAGCTTCTACGAAAATCTAGTATTTTATAATAATAATAATATTAACAATAATCATGACATTTGAATGCCAGATAAAGAAACAAAAAGATGTTCATAGTTTGGCAAATCAAAAAGATGTTCACCTTCATGAGCATGCGGTAGGAAAGGGTGGGTCTATTTCCAACCCAATTTTGGATGGAACGTCACTTTTTTTTTAAATTTAAGTAGTAAATATCATTACTCAGATTTACTTACTTTCCGTTCAACCAAGGGGTGGAAGTCACCGGAAAATAACTTTTCTTTGATTTATCCATAGAACATCCTAACCACAAAAGTGCAATCCCATAAAACAACTCAATTTTTTTTTTACAACAAAGTGTCTCATTCATTCAATGATCACTCTTATAATCAACGTTTCTATTGAACTCGCAACTGAAAGGAAACGATTGCAATTTTGCTCTCAACTTCTCAATTCACTCACGCTATCATCTGCTCCCTTTATTTTATTTTCTCCCTCAATTATTACAATGTTTGTTTTGTCTTTCGATTTTATTCAACTACTTAAAAGTGCATATCACTATATAGGCCAAAGTTTCGTGATATTGTATGACACAGAATCTTGATGTAGATATGGAATAAAAGAATCTGATGTTAATCATATTCGTGATTTAATATACAATTGGATTGATTTTTATAAATTTATGTATTTGGTAG
Organism: Melaleuca alternifolia; assembly: GCA_019926035.1. Lineage (NCBI taxonomy): Eukaryota > Viridiplantae > Streptophyta > Magnoliopsida > Myrtales > Myrtaceae > Melaleuca > Melaleuca alternifolia. Next base: position 518,320 of record JAGKPW010000197.1, read on the forward strand.
TTCATGTTTAGGAAATAAAATTAGGAATAGGAATAAATAGAATCAAATTTTGAGATATGATAACATTCTTTTTAAGGAACTATTTTTCCGCCAAAGTTGCTTATGGTTTTTGGTAAAGATACTTCAGGATATAACAAAGTATTTAATGATGATATTCGATAGCAATTTTGATATTTTTCTAGTAACTCTCAAAGAGATACACTCGGAAACAGTGGCTGTTTTTTTCCTTCTTATGGAAAGAAATGAAAATTTGAGGAATAATATTTTCTTGAAGAAACACTTTCTATTTTTTATGGTAAAGGAAGAAACACTTTCTTTTCATTAATAGCAAATACAATAAAGTATATCTGAACAGATAAAGCATTCCAAGCCTTAAAAATTTATGTCTGAACGAACAGTTTCTGAAATAATTATAGCTAAAGAAAATAAAATTTACAATTAAGTAAATAATAGATTATCATAACTTTTTTATGAACAGTCCCGCTGTTTCAATATGACATTATAGTTAGTTAGTTATAGTAATAAATGAGAAGTAGTTCCAATTATGAACTGCAAGTATGTAAAGTGCCAAGTGCGTCTAATAATTGAATACCCGCATGCGAGTATTATATACCACATGAGTATTATGGGTCTAGCTCACTTAATCCATTGTTTTCATTTATAAGTCTAGAAGACATCCACGTGTTTATATTGGCCCACACATCTCCAACTTTCCTGTAGGGACAAGACACTTTTTACAAACAAACTTCCAACTCTAACTCACGCTCAATCTCGATAAGAAATTAATGAAATCCATCCAAGTTAATCAAGTTCATATGAGGGCTAATGCACTGCTTCTTGACAGTGATGACGAACACAGGCCAAGAGGGTCTATTATTTCTTTGTCGGCAAAATACTTGTGCCTCGACATTAATCGACATGAGTAATTTTCATGAGAACTTCCGTCTCCACATTTTTTTCTATCTTTAAAGAAAGTACTCATTTCGTTGTAAAATAATTCATACCCGCACAACACATACATTACATTTTTCTCTGGTGAAGACACATATACTTGCGACGAATCTCATACCTAATATTCGGTTGTGTAAGATGTAACTTGTCATTTATCACTCTTGTATGAAACATGGGATAATATCACATTATGTTCGCACAAATACGTGAGTTGTTCTTTCGATTCGCTAATACAAGTAGGAACATGTCAATGACAACACTGTTATATGGAAATTTTAATTTACATCGTACTAATCTATTATGCATGTTTTTTTCTCAATTATAGATGAGATAAACTCGGGATAACATTATATTATCCTATTGAAATAATCATCATCTCTTGACATACTCTTTAGAAAAATAATAATATATTTCCATCCTAATTCGTTATATATTTTCAATTTCGTCACGTATTTTACTAATAGAGCTACTGTTGGGCAAAATGAGAGTTTGTTAAATGTAGATTCATTTTTACTAAACTTACTACATTTCAAATAGTTTGCCCAAGAAAGAAGAAAACGAGAGCTTTCGGAGAAGAGGAAATACTAAACATGTTGAACATAGATGGCATCCCACCAGATTGTGGAGTATCGACTTTATCGAGAACACTTAAAATTTACAAGCTACCTCACCCTCCATTACAATGTATTCTTTTGAGGGAAAATAACAAAGAAGTTCTAAACCTATTGTATTGGTATCACTTCATTTCTAAATCTTTTAACTTGTATAATTTAGTCCTAAGATTTTTTTATGTTTGGCGAATTAATTCAATCTAATCAATTTTAGTTAGAAATAGCTGATGTGGCTATTGGCTACCCTATATGGCACGACTAACTTTGACATATATAATTTTTACAATGAAATTTAAAATTTTAATTATTTATTTCTTGTCTTTCCTTTCAAGGCCTCAATAGCCATGGGCAAGGGCATGAAGGCCCTTGTCATATGCAGGCAAGGCCCCCATCGACCACGATGGGGAAGTGGCTGGGGACAAAATGAAAGGAAAAAAGAAGAAGAAAAAAATAATAATAAATCAAAAAAATATTGTAAAAAAGTTATATATTCGCATCAGCACTGGCCTAAAATGGCCAATATCCATGTTAGTTGTTTCTAGTCAAAATTAAGTGGAAGTACTCAATTGGTAAAATGTTGAAAAAATTGTTATTAAATTGATCTAATTGATGATTGAATTGATACCAATGCAATAGATTTATATTTTTCTTTTTGGAACTGTTCCTTCTTTCTTTTGCTTATAGGTTGGGCCAAACGCTTGAAGCAGAAGTGAAATGGCGAAATGATTGATGGCGGTTTAAATGAAATAATTCAAAAGGACAATGGTCCTATTGGTTCTCCCAATTTTGAAGCTGCACATGAAATTTTCATCATCGGTAGTGCTGGTTATGCAGTTGCTAGTCTTCTACTTCAACCAAAAGATAGGTATGATTGTCAATGTTAGCTTCAACGTTATGTCGTATGGAGAGCTCTTCTCTACCGATGGGCAGCTTCCCTCAACATCCAAAAGTCTTTGTAGAAAACCCTAAATCCTTTCTATTAATGGAAAACCATACACTCCTCTTCTCCATAATACTCTCCATCAAAATCCCATTCTGAATACAACATCAGAAAAAACCCTAATGTCATACCCTTAGTCTAAGAACCCTAAAGTTCATAATCGATGCTTAACCCAATTCGAGAATGTGAAGAATGATAGCAATGTTCCCTAGTCCTCTTGGATAGCCGTCGCTACTGTTCCATCAAAAGTCCCCATGGAAGAGAATGAAGAAGCTGTGTCTCGGCTCTCAGCCATCTGCAAGAAGTTAGGAGGATTATGGTCATCAAGGCAGATAATATCACTGGATGAAGAAATTTCGCTAGAACGAATCAATGAATGTAAGTTGTCCCTGATTGGCCAGCTTCATATAAACCCTAAAGTAAATATTCAGCCATTTCAGACCACTATGAAAAAGGCATGGAGAATAGACAATGTAGAAATTGCTTTGATAGCTCTGGGAACTTTTGAGTTTAAGTTCTAGTCTACAGAGGATAGGGATAAGGTCCTTAATCAGGGACCATGGTCATTTGCTAATTAACTCTTGCTATTAAAATTCTGGATACCAAACACTCCTCTTGCCTGTTACGACTTTAATGAGTGTGAGTTATGGGTACAAATTTATGGCCTCCCTACAGAATGGACCGTTGAGAAGGTAATCAGTAAGGTGGCTCAAGTGATTGGCAGGGTATCATCGACTAAGATAAAAGCACGAGGTTATACTGCCTATAAAATAGGCAAAGCCAGAGTAGAGATTGATGTCACGAGCCTCTATGTCCAGGATCAATTTATAGTAACAAGAGGAAGAACCTATGGCCAAAATTGAAGTACGAGAGACTCCCACATTATTGCTATGCTTGTGGAAAGATTGGACACTATGCCCAGAATTGTAGAGAAAGCTCTGTTATAGAGGACTGTTTGGAAAATGTGAAAAAACTTCCCTATAGCTCATGGTTAAAAGCCGAAGCAAATGAATTTAGCCCATACTGGGAGTTGTTCTAGGGAAAAAACTTTGAAGGGATTATGGAGGAGGAGGTTGTACCTAAGACTCCCAAAGTTACAAGCCAAATGGTTATCTATGAAAAGCCTCCAGAAGTAGAGTGCGAAGCCTTTCTAGGGAAAACAGTTCTGTCAAAAGGAAAGGAAATAGTGAGGGAGGAGCTTATAGAAAGGCCAGCAGAGATAATGATGATGGAGCCCATCGTTACAAAACCTAGTTACTCTGCAATCAATGCTGCAAAAGGTAAATTGAAAACACAGAATACTGAAAGATTCAAGAAGGTGAAAAGACCTATTGAAATGGCAGAAAAAAGGAAGTAAAGGTTCTCCCCTTATGAGAATCAATTGTCCAGTAAAGAAGAACTGGATGAGACACAGTTGTTGGAAACACAAGTGCAGATGGTTGAAGAAGTTAAATTAAGGGCTATGGTGGCTAGCCCGAATAAGCCACCATGTTACAAATGAAAGTTATAAGTTGGAATTGTCAAGGGGTGGCAGGCCCTTACAGCCCTTGTGGCTCAAGAAAAGCCCACCATATTGTGCTTAATGGAAACAAAAAAATAGAGAAGATTTGGTTAGAAGGATGAAGAGAAGATTGAATTTCCATGACTGTTTTATTATTAATCCGAATGGAATAGCAGGGGGATTGGTTCTATTTTGGAATGAATAGGTTAGTCTGAGCATTATTTCTGGTTCTCAGCATGTCATTGATGTGTCATGTGAATGGAGGGTAATTAAACAGAGAATGAGAATCACTTTTGTACATGCACCAACAAACTTCAAACAAAGAGTGAGACTATGGGATAGCATACAACAAACAGTCCCAGCTAATTGAGATCCTTGGCTATGTATGGGGGATTTTAATGAACTTTTATACAGCTGGGAGAAAGTGAGGAAGAGAAGGGCGGAAGACTATAGAATGAAATCTTTCCAAGACTTCCTAGACTGTTGTGAATTAGAGGATATTGAAAGTAAAGGTTGTTCCTACACATGGGCTAATAATCGAGAAAGGGAGGAATTTGTTAAAGAAAGACTAGACAGAGCTGTGTGTACCTTAAACTGGAGGGTTTCTTTTCCAGAAGCTGTTGTCATGGCACTACCTGCAATTGGGTCTGATCATAGCCCTTTAATGCTAAATGTATGCCCTGAAAGTTACAAAAGAAGAAATGAATTCAAATATGAAGTGTTCTGGCAAGAAGATGAAGAGTATGTAAGAATTTATACTGAAGCATGGCACGTTCAGCAAGGTCAATCTATAGACCTAGCTACTAGATTAAAAAAGGTAACATATTCTCTAACTAGATGGAGCAAGAAGCTTTTTTCGAGTAGCCATGTTCAGATTTAGAAACTGAAGAATGAGATGCAGGAGATCATTAATAGACACTCATTAAGTGAGGAAGATGATAGGGTTATGGAGGCAAGAAGAGATGTATTGGGGCATGAGGTCAAGAATTCAATGGTTGAGATGGGGTGATAAAAACACAAAGTTCTTTCATGCAACAACTATTCAACGCAGACACAGAAACAAAATTCTTATGTTGAAAAATGAAAGTAATGAGTAGGTTAGAGATCCAGACCAGCTGAAACAATTGGTGAACCTCTTTTACTAGAAACTTTACACGACAACAGAGGATAGAAACTTCACTCCAGTTGTAGAAGAGATCCCCACTGTGATAAGTGAAGAGATAAACAGGAAGCTAGTAAAAGAAACGTCACTAGAAGAGGTGAGAAATGCTACTTTCCAGCTTGGAGCCATAAAAGCCCCTGGTCCAAATGGTATTAATGGAAAATTTTATCAATATCACTGGCAAGAAATCCAATCAGAAGTGTTCCAGGAAGTTCAACATTTCTTTCACTCAAGACACCTAAACCCTGAGCTAAATAAGACATACGTCACATTAGTCCTGAAAGTACAACAGCTAGAGCAAATTGATCAGTTCTATCCTATTAGTCTATGCAACTTCACATACAAAATCATCTCCAAAATCCAAGCAAATAGGCTTAAACAGCACCTTCCAGGATTGATTGCAACAGAACAGTGTGCATTTGTTCAGGAACGTCAAATTCAAGACAACATATTCATAGTCTAGGAAGTCCTCCATCAGATAAGAACAAGGAAGAGAAAAAGGAAAGTTTAGGCGGTGCTAAAGATTGATATGAAAAAGGCGTATGACAGAGTGGAATGGGATTTTCTCGAAGCGGTCATGCTAAAAATGGGTTTCAGTACCCAATGGGTGTTCTGAATCATAATATGTATATCCACAGTATCCTACAATAGCAAATTGAATGGAGAAAGCCTACCTTATTTCTAGCCAACCCTAGGAATCAGACAAGGTGATCCTTTGTCCCCTTACCTATTTATAATCATGGTGAATACTTTGTCAGTATTGCTGAAAAAAGAAGAGGAGATAGGCAATATAAAAGGGATTAAACTCAATCCTAGATGTCCAGTCCTTACACACCTTATGTTTGCGAATGACTTAATTCTCTTCCTTGATGGAAAAGTGGTGGAATGCCAAAATGTGGCCTCGGTATTAAACCAGTATTGTTATGCCTCAGGACAAATAGTAAATCTAAACAAGTCGGGTATGGCTTTCAGCAAGAATAGCCCATTTGATTTGAGAAGGAATATGCTACAAGTTATGCAAGTGCCAGAACTTTAAAAAATAGGACAATACCTGGGAATTCCCTCGAACTGGGGAGACTCAAAGAAGAGCATGTTCTCATGGATATTGCATAGAGTGAAAAAGAAGATAGGGGGCTGGAAAGAAAAGTTTTTGTCCAAAGTTGGAAAAGAAATTTTACTTAAAACAGTGGTACAAGCATTACCTCAGTATTCTATGTCAATTTTTAAAATTCCAGTTTCCATATGCAAAGCAATTGAGAGGCAAATTGCTGATTACTGGTGGAGAACAAATGAGTCTAACAGGAGAATGCATTGGAAAAACTGGGAAGCACTTAAGCAAAGAAAAGATGCTTGAGGGATGGGATTTCGAGATTTAATTACCTTTAATCATGCCATGCTGGGGAAGCAAGTAGGGAGACTTATTCAGAACCCTGAATCACTGTGGGCACCTATTACATGCAGCAAAGGGTTTTAGAGCTCCATGGGGCTGGCAAAGTATCTTATTGGGTAGAGATGCAATTACAGATTCTATGAGATGGGTGGTGGGGAATGGACAGAGGATCCACATTAGAACAAAAAAAATGGTTGCCTAAGGGTGTGTTGGGAGGACCTGCCAATAGAACTAAACCACTTAAAGTCTCTGAGCTAATGATGGATGGGGAATGTAGATGAAATGAAGGAAAAGTGTGTGAGTTGTTTGATGAGCATACATCAAATGAAATCCTGTCAATTCATCTCAATCCATAAGGTATATAAGATAGGATTATATGGGAAAATACAAGTAAAGGGGATTTCATAGTGAAAAGTTCCTATAATTACCTAAGAGAGCATTTCTCAGCTAGAACAGGGAACTACCTCCTATCAGACTCCACAAAGGCTATGGCAACAAATATGGAATGCAAACATACCCCCCAAGATTTGTTTTTTATTGTGGCAAATTAGTCAAAATGCCATTGCTACCAAAGATAACCTAAAAAGGAGAGGGATTTTACTTGAGAATATATGCTCTATATGTGAGAAGAGCGCGGAAACTATTGATCACGTCCTCTTGTTATGTCCCTGGACTCAGCATATATGGAGAAATCCGTCAATTAATATAAGGATTGATAGCAGGAAAGCTGTTCGAATGGATGGCGGAGTTTCAACATACCACAGTCTCGTTTGATTTCCTTGCCCTATTGCTATGGAGGATCTGAAAGCGAGAAACCAGATGGTGTTTCGAGCTCAGGGAACGAACCCCCAGCAAATAATTTCATTAGCAAAGGTGGATGACGAAAATCTAAGGAGATGGGCGAAGCTAACAGATAAAAGTGTAAGGGCAAAAAACACGATACCTTCGGCTTGGATTTCTCCTTCAAAAGGTGTACTCAAGGTGAACGTCAATGGGTCTTTCGACCCACAAACAGGTACAGATGCCATGGCTTGCATCCTTCGAGACAACAGGGGTAATCTTTTGGACAGAATCGCTCAAGATCTAAAAGTTTCTTCTGCACATCAAGCGGAAGCGATGGCCATTCTAAAAACCCTAGAACATCTCGAAGCCTTGTACGACCGAGAACTATTTCTGGAAACTGATAACAAGATGCTATCTAAAGTGGTCTGTGCTGGTGTAGATCAAGCTAGCTGGGATGCACGGGCAATTATCACCGAAGCCCAGGCCCGCGCAAAAAATTTCAAGCTCTTGAAGATAGCCCATTGTCCTAGAGAAAGTAACAAAATTGTAGATTAGGTTGCAAACGCCCAACAAAGGAAAGAGCTGCCCAGCTCATGGATTTCATCCCCTCCCTTTTGTGTAATAGATATGTTATGTGCGGAAATTAGTATGTTGCCGTACCAAAACTTTTCAGAAATGAATATATGAAGTAATCATTTTGACCAAAAAAAAAAAACCAAAAGATAGGTGCAATGGCAATCTTCTTTTTGACATGTACATCTCTCTCTCTTCCCCTTCTTTCTCTCTTGTATATGTACATTCTACTTACGCCTAGTTAGCAATGTCATCAGGCATTCTTCTGTTTAGAAACAAAGGAAAATGCCATCAAGCATAGTTTCCGAGCACCATTTTGGTCATATATAAGGATCAAATAGTTCATCTGACTATTCATGGGGAGGGGTTTCATTTTCTGTTGACCGGTGATACTATTCATTCAAGCAAAACCTTTATATTGCTGAAAAGTTCTGTAGAAAAATCAAGGAGCACTAACAATATGACATATGCAGCATGGGATGGCTTGGACATATCGATTTTGGTTTCATCCTGAAGATGTCGCCGCTGTTTGAAGAGTGAGACTTGGAATCGCTATGATAGGTAATGTAGATTTAATACAGGCAACCATGTTCACATGACATGAATCTGGCACATAGTCTAGTGTATCCTAGTTGAACTTAATCCCTTTTGTCTCTTCATTGTGGTTCTAATTAATAGAAGGCGAAGGTGAAACTTTAAATTTTTCTGGTGTGTGAGTTGATCTTCATAACCTCTATAAATACATTTAATAATGTGATTAGGCAGCTTGACATTTCATTGATACTAAATGACATATTTCACTCACATTTGGATCTGTTTACATGCTTTTTAAACATATGCAAACATGTTTTAACACTTCCACATATGGGTACTCTTTTTAGAATGTGTTAAGACACGTTATTCACGGGCGCCACATAGTTGGATAAGGCCTAGTTTATTGCCGTCGTGGCCGTTCTTCGATGATACAAGGTTGCAAGGATGCATTATGTTCAATGAACTTGTCGTGTTCTGGTCGACATATGAGGGTAAATGTTACGAGGGCTCCTCCGGTTTACTATGCTCATAATTAGCTTAATGAATTCCTTTTTCTATTAATAGGTCATCATATAAATACTCGACATTTGTCTTGTTCCTTTTGGATTTTGTGTGAAGGGAATCTATGCCTTGCGGGAAAATCCGGGTGACCTCTTATGTGCAACAGAGAAAGTTATTGGCAACCTTGGGGTTTTTCTGGTGAGCTTTTAAAAACAAGCTGTCTTCACATTGTATTTGTCCAGAGATGCCGAGCTTTTATATATCTTTGTGATGGTGATGCGGGAAGAGCATCCTCTAAGGACAAGATCTCTATCGTTGGCTACGTTTAATGCGACAGGTCCAATCCCAAGTGATAGTGTGGCTATCCTGAGAGACTAGTTAAAGTTTTCAAAGCTGCGGTGGGTACACATTTCGGCGATGATAGTTCAACTATGGAGGCGGATCTTGTCGTTTGCGTCTCAAACATTGCCAGAGGAACTTACTACTCTACACAGAAATGTTTAAAGGAGACATGTTTCCCAACTTGAATGCTCAATGTGATTCCTCGAGAATGTGCTTCTTGCCTTGCTCTTATAGGTAGTTCTGGCGTCTCCTCCGAATGGTCTCATACATACGTACAACAATACTTTGTCAAAGTGTACCTTTTCAATCATTTCTATCTTGCTGTAACTTTCGATCGTTCAAATTCACATAAAATCTTTCGACAAAAAAAAAATTCACATAAAATCATATGATGTTTGATGTTGCCTTTCCATTCCCCAAGTTCTTCTGTTCTCCATATATTTTACGCTGGGATTAACATGAAATGGTTTGGAAGGATGTGTGTCTGGTCGATACCTAATGCTTTGAATTGATGGAAGGAGTTCCTGCCCATTTGCTAACCCTAAAGTCAACAACTTACACCTCAAGTGACGAAATCTAAAAACATTCTCAGCCGTGGATTTTCCCGTTTCCTCGTGAAAACAACATTTCATGAAAAATCCGAAGATTGTGATCTTCCAATTTTCGATTGAATCAGTCTATGGACAGCTTGAAACATCAACATCTGAGAGACGAAAAACTATCGTTAATGAGGGAACATACTAATAATCACTTAAGCTTTCTTATTATAAGATATTATACATAAAAAAATCTGAATTATTCCTCAAATGCTGATCAGTTGAAGGTGTCATCAAAAGGACTGATTCCCCGGTAGTTGCACCCGATGACATAAGCTTAGTCTCTGGTTCTATGCACAGTTGCAACTTCACTCCATCTAGTTGATTTTGATGCGCTTCTATTCCTTGTTAGCTGACCAGACACTCCCCCAGTCGTTGCTATAAACTCTTTATAGTTGACAACTCACAAAGAACTCGGACCACCTAATGGATGATTGATCCCTATCAATTGAACATGCACTGTTTGGCAAGCCTCAATTGCACGACGGATGAAGCCCTTCCTATTGAAGAAATCTACTACAGCTTTGCCCTGTCCACTTCAAGCTGCCATCAATAGTTTCCCACATTTCACTCTGATTGATGCACCACATGAATTTCGTGCCAAATCTTGATTGGGCCTGCTTTTTTATCCGTGCATAACAGAAATTCTTGTGAGTGAAACTTTGGCGATCCTACTATTTTGAGAACTAGGAATCTCAAGTTAAAGAATGGAGATAAAGACATAAGACAAAAAAAAAAGGGGGGGGGGGGGAGGGGGGAAGGTTAGTGATTGAGAGCGGTGGCACCGACAGAGATGAGCAAAGAATTGAGTGCCTCTCGAGTCCCCACATCAATAATTAGGAGACATACATCAATTGAAATGTTGATGCCCCCCTCTTTAATTTTCTCCATAAGCAATCGTCCCACCATTTCCATCACTGAGCGGTGGACCCATTTCTTAGCGGCACAGAGACCACATAATCTTCCTAAACGGCAGCTGAAAGTTTTTTTTTTTTTTTGGAACGAGCAACATGGCCTCTTATCATTGAAGCGGGATATTTCTAAGTATAGTAGCGCCCTTACACCATTATATAATAGTCTTCTCCTATCAATTGAGGGAAAGAGAGAGAGAAAATGATGAGAAGGAGAAGAAAGCGAAAGAAATGAGGGACAACATATCGAATGTAGCGATGCATCTTCATTTCTATTCTTAGATGTTCCCATTAATTAAATCAATTACCATAATGTCATCCGAAAACATCAATTAAGGATATTGTAAAATGCTTGAGTATACATGTTGCCAATCTAAATTTTTTGAAGAGCTAGTGAAAGGTGCGGAGATGCAAAATTTAAGCTATTGTAACATGTCATCGGCACTTCCCAAATAACAGGACGTTAATCCTTTTTTGTAAAACAAATCTGTTCGTTCAAAAAGTCTCTTTCAAATAAGATCAGTTTAGTAGCAAGATTGTGATTCAAGATCGTAAAGTTAATAAGATCAGGCAAAACTGTAAACTCTACTGACCATACTCTTTGTCCATTTTGTGATGGAAAATCGATCCAAATATATTTGGCTTTTAAAGTAAACAGAGGAGAATAGAAAATGCATGATGTGTTTTTGCCTGGCTACACTAGCCAAAGACAAAATCTATGCTTTCTTGTGCGAATAATTGAAACTTGAAAGCTGTGACCAATGAGAATCTGATCTGTGAATGTTTCTTCTCCGTTTCGTGACGAGCATAACAACGACAAGGAGCAACTCAGACAACATCGATGTACCATTGACAAAAATTAAGAATTAGTGTTAGGTTTGCTTGTCCTCTCTCTCTCTCTCTCTCTCTCTCTCTCTCTCTCTCTGATCCTCTTCTATTCATTTTAATGAACAGAAATGAAATTAACGTTGGATGCGATAGAGACTTCCTTGGAACGTAATGTAGTTCCACTATTAAAATTGAAATCGTATGAGCGGATTCACTTTAGAGTGGCAAAAAGAAAAGTTGGCTTCCATTGAAGGGAAGCCACAACACAGTCAATAGCTTATAAATATAATGACAAAAAAGAAATATAGATTTGGCATAGTGGTACCAAATTGCACACATAAGAATCCGAACTTAGAGAGACATAAAGGGTAATATCAATACCAAATGAAATCAGCCGAAATTGATGTTGTATCATTATATCCATTGATTCATGGTTGATCCAATTTCGACAGAGGAAGTCTAAACATTGGCCTTCGTAACTTCTCTGAGTGAAGATCCAAATTGAGGGTAAAAAACAAAAGTCACAACCACTGTAGCAAAGGGAAAAAGAGTAGACTTCTCATTTCAAGGGATATTGAATTTCCTGAGGAATTTCTCTCGACCTCCTCTTTTACAATTCCTCGGAGTGATTCTTTTCTATTTCGTCTACTTTCAATGTCACACAAGAAGCAACCCTTTTCGTCCTTGTCCAAATCAGAAATCATCACTCAATTCGTATTGTCTATATTTGATCTAAAAACCCTAACAAAGGCGTCCATATTTATTAGACCCCCCATACCTTATAATCATTTCCCTAACTGCCCCTCACCGCTGCCTCCATCACCGTTGACCACCATTATGTTCTTTTGCATGTCCATTTCCCTCGCTACAGACCTCCACTTGGTGAATTTACCGAAAAATTGCCCCATCTCCTCCAATGTCCGTCCCTGCGTCTCTGGCATCAGCGTGTAGAAGAACACCCATCCGACGCACGCAATTACTGCGTACAAGAAGAAGGCCCCGCCAATGGTGATTGCTTTGTACAGTGATATGAATGTCATCGCTAGTACTCCACTCACCACTCGGTTCATGGCAACGCCGATTGCACACCCCTGTGCACGCAACCTCAAAGGGAAGATCTCGGAGCTGTACACCCACGTGACTGGTCCCAACCCGATAGAGAAAAAGGCCACATAGGACAACACAGATATGATGCACAAAACCACTGCCCACATGATTTTCGTGTGGCTATGGTCGATGATGGTGAGGCATATTCCGAGGGAGGAGAGCGAGCAGATCATCCCGCCAACACTGCTTAGCAGCAAAGGCCTTCTTCCGATCCGATCAAGGAGGAAGGTGGCAACGAGGATGAACATTGTCTTTACAAAGCCAACTGCGATGGTGGCAAGGAGCTTCTTGTCGGAGGAGGTGATGCCAGCCTTCTCGAAGATTCGAGGACTATAGAGGACGACGGCATCGATGCCGGAGGCTTGTTGGAAGAAGTGGATCCCAACACCGCAGATAAGGATATGGAGGACGGACGGGGTCGGGTGAAGGAGGAGATCACGCCATACGCCCTCTCCAGTGCTCCGCTTAGTGACCTGGACAACATCGTCGTGGCAGTCCTCAGGGATGCCAGCAGCCTCCTTGATATCGGCAAGCCGAAGAGCGGCCTCCTCCTTGGAGTCGGAGGTCTTGGCTAGCACAACCTTTGCGTCTTTTAAACGACCCTGCATGATGAGCCATCGGGGGGACTCCGGCATTCCAATGACCACGAAAGCAAGAAACATTGAGGGGACTGCTCCCACCCCAAGCATAAGACGCCAACCAAGGTTGAGGCGAAGCTTTGAGAAGGCATAGTTGGAGATGTAGCCAAGGAGGATGCCGGCGTTGATGAACACCTGAATCATCGAAATGACGTCCATTCAGACCAGTAGGCTCCACGTTGGCAGACGGAATGACATATAGTTCTAAATGAGAACAATAAGGCCCTTTATATTAACGATGATGTATAAATCATGAATCCCCTTTCAACGTTCAATTTTTCCCAAAACAAGTAGAATGGAAATTCAACATTCATTAAGACAAAATTGGCGACAAATGAAGTAATAAAAGGAAAAAGATGCTACTGGGGGAACAAAAATGAAATGAGTAAATACCTCAGGGAAGGAGGTGAGGAAGCCGCGGGAGGAGGCAGGGGAGAGCTCAGCCGTGTAGACCGGGGCGATCATGAGGGCGTAACCGACGCCGATGCCGGCGATGAAGCGACCGAACATGAGGAAGGCATAGTTGGGAGCAAAGCCCATGAGAAGGGCCCCGACGAAGAAGATGGCCCCCGCCAACACGATGGTATAGCGGCGGCCGATCCAGTCAGAAGTTCGCCCGGCCATCGCTGATCCAAGGAGCGAGTACAAGGCGAGGATCCCCGTCAAGACTTCCACCTCCACGTCGGTTATCTTCAGGTCATCCTTTATGTATATCACCGCCCCACTCATCACTCCAATGTCTGCCAAAATTTCGAAAAAAATCTCATTAGCAAGAAACTAGAAAATAGTAAAAGTAATAACATATCGCCCCTTCTTCTCCTCCTTTTTTCTTCACGTTTATTTTTCTTTCACTATACTATTGATAAGACGAGAATTATGATAAATAGTGCAATATACTTTGTTCAAAATTAACTTGGTTAGCTAAGAAAATAATGATGATGATGATGTTTTATCCGGAATCATTTATTAAATAGATGCGAGTACGTGCAAAAATGAGAAATACCTCTTTTGTCTTTTGCTCCTTTTTATTTCCTATCCATTAAACAAATGACCTTTTGCAATAGATCTATCATTATGATTCACTGTATGCAAATTACTTCACTTTCGCAGAGAGATATATGTGGTTTAGGGAGTTCCAAACATCATAGACGGCCACCAGGGCGAGTCTTCCCATGCTTTCACAACATGGTACGCATCGACACAGAGGGAGAGAGAGAGAGGGAGAGAGAGGGACTGACCATAACCGAGCAACACGGAGGTCATGGAGGCCAAGATGGCGCAGGCAAAGGCGAATTTGTTCCGACGTGGCTTTGCCGGAGGATCAAAGTCCTCGATCGGCTTCGGTTGGATACTGTTGTTGGCGACGGCATCTTTAGCCACGGTCTTCTGGTCAGTCATCTCCATCCTCTTCCCCGCAGAGAGAGAGAGAGAGAGAGAGAGAGAGATTTTCGGAGAAATGAGAGGAGGGAGAGAAGAAGACACACGAAACAGGTGTGCAGGGATGGCGAGTGTATATATAGGCCAAAGCTCGCGTGCTTGTCTTGTCTAAGAGACCAGAGCTGCCGTCACCGTTGGACCATGTTTCTATGCTCTCGTGGGTCTCCAGTCACTTACTTGAGCCATGATCTTCATTATCCCTATCCTTTTAACTAAGATGGAAAAAGGAAAAAAACAAAGAAATTACAGGCGAAAATACATGCATCTGTTTGTGGAAAGGCAGGTAAGGGAATCTTTGTTCAAAATTTTCCTCATGCATACACGTGAAGGTCAATTTAAAAAAAAATGTTATTTTCAATAGTATATTGTATACCGATATTTATAATTTTCATATGGCATTTTTTATTTTGGGATAAGCATAGCAAAAATTCTAAAACTTATTGCGGAAGTGCGGCTTAATATGAAAACTTTCAACAAGTACATTTTAATGTTCAACTATTGCAATTACTTTCTTTTATTAACTTTGTTGAATTTGATCAACAATTTTTTTTCTCTTCTACGTGGCATTGAGGTTAACCAAAGCAATAAAACCAAGTTATTTGATCTTAATCCTAATTTTACATCATACCTTAATTAAATTAGGTTTAAAAATCAATAAGTTTTTCCAAAAAAAAAAGACAAACTAAAAAAAAAGGCTAAAAGTTAAAGAAAGCACAAAAAAGTGAAAAAAAAAAAACACCAGAGGAAGGTGGGCCAGGCCCTCCACCTATGGCGGCCGCCATTACCGGTGGGGAATCTTGATTGGGGCTACAGCTAGATTGAAGGAGAAATGCAAAACTAACTAAACAGCTAGTTGGAGGAATTTGCTTTCACTTATAGTGTTTTTAAAAGCATGGGCCATCTTGGCCAATAATAATAAAAAAAAACAAATGAATCACTTGTGTAAATACTTGAATTTCATCAAAATTTAAGCCATACGAAAAACAATACTTGTCCCATTTTAGGAGTGTCAATTGATGATGAACCATTGAATTGTCAGATAATTTCTATAAACCAAATTGGCTTCTCCTCTCAGGAAAATTGAGTAGGTATTGTGAAATTTTGAGTTAGCGAGCATAACCCAAAATGCATATCAATAAGATATTTAGCACATAACCATCTCATAGTGATTGAGATGTGCCAAAGACAATCCTCCATTCTTATATATAGGCATGATTGTATCCCTTGTAGAAATTATTATGTAAGAAAACTTAGTAATGAATTTAAAGAGCCGTTCATAAATTCTATTTTGAAATCGAAAACAGATAATATAACTTGCCGTTTGGCAAAGATTTATTTTGCTGTGATATGTAAAACATTATTTTACAGAACTTATTTGCTGATTTATAATCAATTTGTAGACGGAATTTTTAGTTAAGTAAATCTCCTTCTATATAAATACATATATACTATAAAACACTTCCAACAAGGAGAAACATTCAACAAGAGACAAACCAATGAAACAAAAAGTTAAGACCACATGCATGTATATGTATAGCATCAAGCATGTCGACACTGCTATCCCATTAACTACCGAAATCTGACTTTTCTCTCTCTCGTCAGCCGGTTCTGCATCGTCCATCGGATAAGTTCGGTTCTTAACTAATAGACTCCTAACTTTAGGAACAAAAGTTCGCCCCAATTCATATAAAATACATAAAGGGTCGAAAGTTGATTTTCTTAACAAAAGTCGATATGAAACTTGTTTGGAAAAAGGATAATACCTTCGGGACCAATGGCGTCAGTGCCCTTTTTGACTCGCTGGATGCATGTAGTCCACATTTACACTCATCAAATGATAATGCTTTTGAAGAAAGAGGAAGTCGGATCCTTCAAGTCGGGCAAGACGAGTCAACGAGAGAAAGAGAGACAGAGATAGATTGAAACGGACGAGATTATCAAAGGCATGCGTCTCCCAAAGTCGTATAATGCGTCCAAACGTCTCCCAAGTCCAAAATGACGTGCTGGTCCCATCAAGGCATGGAAAGGACCCATGACTTGGGAGCTCATCAGTTCATCGCCGCTCCCTCTCCTAGATTTGCAAAACTGCAACACCCTCAATTATTGTTCTTTCTTTTTCTTTTTGCCCCCTCAAAAAAATAAACTCCAAATGAGGAAATTCTCTCTCGATTTTTCTTATGTCTTGCTCTTCTTAAGTGGTTTTTTTTTTTTTGCCTTTGTCTGCATTTGGTTATGGTAAAGAAATGAAAACCCAGAATTAATTTACGTCAAATATCAACTGTGTCAAAAAGAAGATAGAGAGAAAAAAAAATGAATAACTTATTTGGAAACAGATCTGATTTTAAATTTTGCAATGTAAAACAAGTCTTTGTATTTTTCTGGTCTATAATTTTGCGCGATCTTACGGAATTCCACGATATTCAATGATAAATGATAAGATAGACGGTATTGACTGAACATCCACGTTGGCATTTTTCTAGACAAATTCGTTAGAATGACTGAATTAGCAAAGTTTCAAAATGTTTAACATTGCATTGGTCAAATAAAAAGATTTAGCACTGAATTAACAAAAACGCAATAGATTTATAACTTTTTGGACAATTTTTCTATGATACTTCGGTAGGAGATGAAAGTCTATCCCAAATGCTGGAAGCATTTGGTACACATCTCGTATATTCTTTTTATAATGATTTATTGCATAAAATAAGCGAGATTCATTACTTTTTTTGTGCCACGGGAATAAAGATTGAAACGTAAGCAATCTTGGAGTTTTCACTCTCCATGACATTTCTTTTCTCTCTAGCCAATATGAAGAACTCTAATATATATTTGATGTTTCGTAAAATTCAAAGTATTATATGAATTTTAAAAAATTATAGAACGTGGGTCGACATTTAAAAAGTGATTTCAGGTGCATGCTATTCAGGGAAAGAAGACAAGTCTTGCTGTTTACAAATCCCTTTGTTGCAATCTGCGGATATAGAGATTGATATATTCCCATTGTACGAGGGCCTGTATTGCAGCCTAGTCCATGTGCATATGGTCAAACCTGAACGAAACAAACAAACTTACAAAAAATAAAATACTAGAAAGTTTCAAGTATTTTGAGTTATAAAAGGTCAAGCAAGATTTAGATTAAGTAAAAATTTGAAGGGAAAAGTTAACTTGAACAAGTACTCCTGTAGGATCTCGGAGCTACTATACGATTCACTTTGGATAAGACCAACTTATACGATTAGTAAATGTCATGAATTCACATGGAGCCCATTCCATCCAATGGTTCATGCAACATGAATCACATGACTCGCACAAACCAAATGCAACCTAGTCATTTTTTTCCTACGAAGAAGAAGAGCAGAGCAAATGAAGCATGTCCAAAAGCAAACCAAACCCCTTAGACTGTTATAAAAGATGAAATATAATCAAAGTATATCTTCGATGAAGAATCATAATGTTATATTGAACAAAAAAGAAACACATCTCACATTTGACCCAATTATTACATTTATGTTTTCAAATACTATTCTCATACTTTAAGCAAAACCCACGTCGAGCAAACCAAATTGCCACTCCTTAAAAAAACCATTTATTGCATCGTGTTTAGAGTTTCAGTAACTTGATTTTTAGTTGGTTTTGAGTGTCGCGAAGGCATAAAGACATGTGCAACTAAAAATATATATTTGATACTTTCGGAAAAGTAGATGCATGGAGATAATGAAAATGTGACGTATGTTTGATGTGTTCCTTTTTTTTTTAAGTTGTAGCTAATCATATCCTTTGGACTTGAATTACCATGGAAATGGCAGCCGATTAATGTTCTTTTGACCGCCTATTGATTTGAAAAAGCTCCAACATTCCATAATGCAACATTGTTTATCATATTCAAAGATCAGACCTTTCTCGGCCTTTTGGCTAAGGTCACGCATATTACAAAATGAGGATATTAATTAAAAAACAAGGATTAATTTTCCTGGTATTCACACCAGTGAAAAGGAAATGTTGAAACTCTTCAGGAACAAAGATCGGCGGCCGCCGTCGTCTATCCTTATCAAGATCGTTCAGAGATGTGCCCCCATCATCGCCATACTTATCAAGAAACAAGAAAGGAGGTTTCAAGAAAATGAGATAATGAAAGAGATAATCCCATTCAGACTAAAATATAAATATAAAAAAAGAGATAATCCCACAAAAAATTACTAAATTTTTTTCATTGTACATCAACACTTCAAGCTTTGTTCATTTCGCCAAATAACTTCAAATTTGTATCCGTTATGTGAAAATACATTTCAATACATATTCATCACGATGGTCATTCAAAATATAACATGGCGGCATCAAAGACAACTGCAAGAAACTGCAACAGAGGCTGCCATGACGGATTTCAATGGTCTTGCAATGTACTTTGGAGACAGTCATACAAGTTTCGGGTTATTATTTAGATTTAAAAAATAGGAGTAGAGAGATGTCTTCCCAAGAAAAGTTTGGATTTTTCTTTAGGAAAATGGCAAAATCAGAAAGAGTTATGCATGCATTTTCATAGTCAATTACGAGCCGCCTCCTGGGTTCACACTTCCTCTTATTACTTGTAAGTCAAAACTTTGACCGCTTCGAAAATGACAAGATCCCACAGCTCAGCACACTCCCAATAATGGCCATTGAATTTCGAGTTTATTAAGGAGTTTTTATAGTGAATTTGTTGACTCACTGTTACTCCCGGGAGTCCAAAACTTTGACGAGGGAGAAAAGTTGAACGATGAACCTCGGAGAACAAGGAAATGTCATACGCTAAATCCATGTTATGACATTGTTATATTTCCTGATAACAACGTCGTGTGGACGTTTCCGATGAGGACAACAGATTCGTGAAATAAGAAATTGACTCCCAACTTGATCTTGCGTACCCAAATTTGCATTCTGGGCAATTGTGTTCTGTTTATTCTATTGTTCTCGTTAAGTTAAACCCACGCGGACCGATCTTGATTAGACATGTGCAGCTGCAATATAGTATGCACAGACTATCAAATTTTTTTATGATGATCATATACACGGTCGACACGGCAACAATAGATAAATGGAAATTAGCGACATGTACTCCAAGAAGGATAGGTAGGTGTCAAATAGTCGAAATATTTTAAGGCTGTGTTTGGTTGTCCGGCTACGTCGCGATAAAATCTAGCAAAACAAAAGGTGCGATTTAATGGGAGAGACAACCATGTAAAATCAGCAAGCTTACATTGGGTCCAAGGAATCACACAGATGTTGGAGCACTTCCTCCACCGGGCAAAAGAAAAGAGAATTGGGCAAAGGAAATATTACAAAGAACAAAAGAGAAATACAAATGAAAGGGGAAGTAGGCGAGAGATTTAGGAGCAGAGTTTCTTTCTCCTGCAAATATTTACGCATTGATTGAGGAGGTACTAATCGGCGGTGAGAGCTAATCGCGTCTTTGAACAGCAGCGAATGGTGAGCAGCAGCACCATCGGGCAGTGACAATAAACTGGATGGCGGCCATGTGTGGGAAGAAGGAGCATCACCACTTTGAATATTGTCTGTTTTACCTGCGTCTTTCGTGTGGGTCATTAGCTTTGAAACAATTCTGCAAAACAGAGTTGATTTCAACCACACCTTGTCTCCGCTAGTCTAACTTAAAATCCGCAATTCACCGAATAGTAATATAAGAAATGATCAAATCCTTAAATTTTTTATTTTATCCTCTCTAGTCCTATCCTGACTATAAAATTAGACAACCAGGCGCAGCTGCAAGAGGTCATCATTGACCTGGCAACATTCTCGACTCATGTTAATAAAAGTGAAACATTCTTAACTAAAATTGAAGAATAAGGGATCTAATGAGCTGAAAAAGGAGCCAAAAGTATAGAAACACGCCGACGTGTAACGACAACTGTGGACACTCAGGGCGAAAACGACATCGAACGGGGCAAAATAGAAAGTTGCACACGCCATAAGCCCAGTGCATTTGATCTGTCAAACTAGAAAGTTGCACACTCATAGAAAGTTGCACACAATGTCGGCTGCATCGAATGTGGTCCGGAAAGTCCACGAGAATAGAAGTTATGTGCACACAAATTCTCGGCACGTGCTTGCTCAAAAGTCACGGCCCCTCCACGTAATCTTCAACGTTGCGTTCACATCCATATTATCATGGGTAACATCCACGAATATCGCTTGCAGTCGAATTGTCGTATATAACTTTAGCACCATGCGTGACGACAAAGGTTTTTGCGTTCGATAAATTGAGAAATATAATGCTAACTCTTCTATATTTCCCCTCATATGTTGTCCAAGTTCATTCATATGCGGTTCTTCCATTGCGGGGCATGGGGGTTAGCCTGACATAGAATCCCATTTCAAGACCTTATCTTAGGAAAATGACATTATTTCCTGAGAAGCAAGGTCAAGAAAGGGGCTCATTCATAGCCGTTGTCTCTAATGTTACAAAAAATTTTATGAAGGGGTAATGATATGGCAAGAAATTGAACTTTTGCCCTTTACGCAAGTAAGTTTGTTCATACAATTTTAGGATTTAAATATTCAAGTCGCGTCCAATATGAGGCCACCCTTAAATCATTGATGGATCATATGACCTGTTAGGTAATCCACTTCGGCAAGAATCGATTGATGTGGCATTCGATTTAGCATAGGCTTGACATTGAGATTAATCTTGAAACTTGAGGTATTTGATTGGATGAAAGAGGGAAATTCAGTTACCCGATTGCACAATGAGCAAAAAGTCCACACCCTTGGGGCATCGCTTTCTCTATTATTGTTGCTCTATCTAAGTTGACGAGCCACAAGAATGGAGGGGCGTACATTACGGAAATTTTGACTCCCCGAACAATCATTTGCACTTCGTCACACATTCACAGTTTGTTGCCCAGAGAATAGAAGGCAACTAGACAGCTCGAGATAATTATTTAAAAAGTTATAAACCCGTTTTATGATAGTCAATTCGATCCTGAATTTGTTAATTTGACGAATTTAATCATAAACCTTTTGATGATTTTTTTAATATAATTCTTTCGATAAATTTTTGTTTGAAATTGCCAATGTGATAGGCTTATTCACGTGGTCTATTATGTGGTATGGCTAGTGTTGTTTATTGGTGATTTTTGAAATTTTTTCAAACTTTGGTATTTCTCTTTTTTATGCTTCTTTCCTCTTCTTTTCCGTTTTGCCTATGGCTGGTCTTGTCGATGGCTGTGCTCGCTGACCACAGGGTCACCCTAATTGGCCACCCTTCTCTAGATATTGCGAGGGCTACATGCCCTTCCCCAGATTTGGAGGAGCATGGCTTTTGTGTATGGCTAGTTGTTAGGTTAACTTCAAAATTTTGGGACCATTGTAATTTAGATTTAGTATTGTATTTTTTATGGTATTTTTCTCTAGATAACTATTCTCCTGTTTCGAGGTAATTATTTATAACCGACCATATTGCTAAAGTACAAAAACAACAATAATAAGTAATTCATTTGAGGGCAACGGCCGCTTAGGTTAATGAAAGGGCACCAACCACTGTAAACGAGTCTGGCAGAGCCAGAGTCTCTCTCTACCCAAAGACCCGGAAGCGGCAGAGCCAAGTTTTTGTCCGGTTCATTTGATCTGCCGATCAACCTTGGTGATTCCACAAATCTCGGTTTGACTTTTCAAACCACGTGATTAAGAATTAGATTATCAACTTAACTATGGCGGCTAATACGTTATGGTCTTGAGCTGTTCCTCGCTTTAAGGGTCCCTCTTAAGCCCGACAAAGAGTTTTGTTAATCTGCGAATCCTTGGGATGATCTTTCTTTTTCTTGAACTAAATCAAAGGCGCTTTTAATATATTGGATCCCTTTTGATTAATCAAACCTAACCGATCTCGTAAGATAGTGACAGATCACTTATGGGGAACGAAGCTAGACTTGTTTTGGAAGAGGATGCAGAAAAATAATGATGCTATTTAAATCTTGATTTGACTAACTTCGTGTTTAGCATAGATCGATAACTTATTGTTCTTGAATTCTTTATTCTCAATTTAACGCATTAAATTAGTAGAGATATGATTTAGTAGTGATGAAAAGTCGAATTGAATAACTAGCGACGATATCAAACTGGGTTAGATGCAACTTTGCATCAACACCAAAATTAGGGCGGGCCGGGGGGCTGGCCCTTTGTCTACATCTGATTACTGTCATTTTGTATGCATTAAACATTGAATACCCTCATTATACACTAACTTATACTATTTTTTTTCAAATGACAGGCTAACTGTGTCCGCATCATACTATTCTAATCTTTAAACGAGACAACTTCTGCTGGCCATGGAGTTGTCGCATAGGATACTGCTGCGCATTTGAAGGCAACCACTATGATATCTTAAATTGTCAGCACATGATCTTTCTAGGAGAGCACTATGAGTTTAACCTTGTGATTGGATTTTCATTCATTTCATGTTCAGCCTAGAGCCCTGAAAAAAGGGCAAATATATAAATAAATATGTGGAAAAAGAAGAAGAAGAGAGAGGATGAAGTAGGGAGCATAAATAACATGCCCGTCAACATCGCTCGACAAATCTCCCAATTATGTGGTGGTTGAACATTTTTCAGCGGTTGAAATCCAGAAGGTACATTTATTTAGTCCTTTCCAAGTCCGCATCAAAATCATTTGACATCCACATAAAAACATCAGCACAGCACCAGATTGTAATACAGTTTTAGCATATACACAAGTTGGAAAACAGAAAGAGCCTGCGCCTAATTTCGCCCTCCCTAGACAAATACATTATTTGCACCGAAACATAGCGTTGAAAGGCCACTCCTCTTAAAGTAGTGTTATCTCGAGGTTGGCAGGATTTCTTGCTTAAAAATTTGTCGACTTTGTGATAAGATTGGACTGTGGACTAGTGGGAAATTAATTATCCAGTAGGCTCAAGTTGGACCGGGTTCATTTCTATAAAAATTAAGGAAGTGGGAAATGAGATGTGTTGTGAATATGTCTCAAGTTGAGTCCGTGAAGAAGATTTATTCCAAATAGAAATTTCAAATTCAAATAGGACTAGTGGTTTGACGCCCCAACAAGTAACATATTATAGTAAATTTTCTTCTATGTTGGAGTCAGGTGACTAATTTGAGTTGGCTAAAAAGTCTTTCTTTTGAGATCCGGGTATTATACATAATATGTGGTGATATTGTTGCAATAGCTGATAGTGTCTCGGAGAGTGATAATTATTCATTGTTTGACCAATGGATCATGGATTCTAATTGCTTGTTTGGTGCTGCAACAGATAGATACTTATAATTATATGGGTACCAATGAAGCGTAGTTGGAGAACAATGATGAGTTCGACGATATGGGTGTTGATAAAATTGTAATCAACATTCTTTGAAAATATCGCGAGGGCATTAGCTAGAGAAAGGCATGTTCCAAAATTGAAACGGAACCTAACGTCCTTAACTGTGCTGAATTGAACTGGGTGTCGATATATTTTAGAAAGTGAAGTTCTAAAAGTCATTTGAGATTCTGTAGTGATAATAAGATAAATCAAGCACAATGACCTATATAGGTTTCAATAAAAGGCAGCAATACATTTCACTATGGATACATCGACTTCATCCTTTTGAAAGTATAAATTATGGTATATTCATTTTGGGTATATTGGCGAGAGAAGCTTGAAATTTATAAGTAAAAGGAATATGTTTTATGGTTATGTTATTGATATATTGAATGCATGCAGGTATTGTGACTTAGGCAAATTGACAGAGAACGCAATTCTGTATGACTATTAGAGATCCACGAAGATTGCAGAATTGATTTCCTGAATGTCCATTGGCTTGGTGCCAGATTTATGTTAACAGTTGTTGATAACTACTCAAGAGGACGCAGGCTTTTGTGCTAAAGTGTAAGTTTGATTTAAAAGGTAAGATGACGGGTAAGATGAGTAAACATGTGTAGACTAAGAATAATAATAAGTTCTGCTCGAAGTTGTTAAACAAACTCTACAAAGTGAGGACATAGTGAGACGCTATACTAATGCCAATTGAATAAACCGCGTGTGCTGTGCACCTACCTTTCAAGAGGGTAAAGTACAACTTTTCCTTCATTTTGTATCTAACGTCCTTCTTGTCCTCAATTCAGATACATGACATATAAAATGAATTAAAATTTTCCCACGTTTAAATCTAAAGTTTACTTGTTTAATCTTTTTAATTAATAAAAATATATAAATAGATAGAAAACAAAACTATTTTGTACTAAGAAGAATTAATAAAAGAATTAGTTAAAATGAATGAAAAAAGAAAATTCCGAGAGACTGAAAATGAAAACATGAGTTAAAGATCATTTTTTTTTTGGTCTGTACTCTATAGTTGAAGATTGACTTCAAATAATATGATGTTGATAATTTAGCAACTTTTGATTGTTTTTAATTGTATAACCTTCATTTAGACTTCAAAATTTTACCCATTAAATTAGTGAAGCTTTGATTTAACAGTGATAATGAGCTACATCAGTCAATTAAAGGACCATTTCGAACGGTTATGGAAATTTGCAGTGCTTGTTAATAAATAGCATTTTTTTCATTTTATTTATTTACTTGCTTGTCTATTTACCCTCTTAAATACTTCAGAATATTTTGCTAATTCCGGTATTTGTAAGGGCTAATGGTGT
This sequence comes from Melaleuca alternifolia, assembly GCA_019926035.1. NCBI lineage: Eukaryota > Viridiplantae > Streptophyta > Magnoliopsida > Myrtales > Myrtaceae > Melaleuca > Melaleuca alternifolia. The sequence continues at coordinate 543,790 of JAGKPW010000197.1, forward strand.
TAAATTTTTCATTTTATGTTTTTCACTTAATATTAGATTTAATTGAGTAGAAAAAGTGCATTTGATATATATTTGAAAAATAGTTGCACTTAACTCATTTACAAAGGGGCTAATTTTAGAAAGGAAACACAAATTTTAGGTTAAGTGATAATTCTGACTCCAGCTTTTTATTTTTGTCCCATTAAAAATGATCAATTTTCACTCTTATCCCAAATCTGTCCCCCCATGTTGACTTTGTATCTAAAGTCAAAATTGTTTTGGCAAAAAATGTGATAGTCGCGAGCTTGGCGGATCTCGTATGTATCGTCTGTTGAAGGGCGGTGATCTACTTTGACCATATAGATTCAATCTAGCGACCTTTTTGACTTAACGGTAAAGCATAGGAGACAATGAATAGCTTCATTGTTATCTGTCAAACTTTGGCTTAGAAAAAAATGGTGATAGTGCTTTAAATTCAATCAGCAGGCCATGTGGACTATAAATTATTATTGAGCTGGAATAGTCAAGTTGGACAATCAATAGTTCTAAGTCAATAGAGGCCAGATTTGGAATTTAAGTGAAAGTTCGTGATTTTTCACAGGACAAAAAAAAAGTTGGGTCTGGATTGTCACTCTACTAAAATTATTTTTTTATTTTTATTTTTCGTTATTTAAAAACTATGTGTGTGGCACATGTCAATGGAAAAATCTTAACACTTTCAGTTAAGTGACAAAATTTAAATTCCGAGGAGGTAAAATATGTATTTTTGAAGTTTGAGATATAATACACTATTCTAATATTAGGTCATCGATCCATAGTGATTCAAACTTGTCATTTTCGTTCAGAGCCATCTGGCAAGTGCATCGCCGATGAGCATGTTTATTCATAAGCTCACGGAGTTTGTCGCATCTGATAGCGCTGGCCATTTGAAGGCACCCACTATAATAATTGACGGCACATGATCTTTCTAGGGAAAGCTCCAATGAGTTCAACCTTATAATTTTCATTAATGTCTTCTTCAGCCCATAGCCCTCAAAAGGGAAAACAATAAACGAAAAATCGAAAAACGAATGATTAAATGTAATAATGAAGGTGGACCATCATAACGTGCACATCAACATCCCTCAGCAATGTCACGGTATGGGATAGTTGGTGCATTAGTCCTCTTCATGTCCACATCAAGATGATGTGACAATCACATAGTAAAATCAACACGAGACCAAATTGTGATCCACTTTTCTTAACTTATACACAATTGGAAAACAGAAGGAGCCTGTACCCATTTTTGCCCTCCCGAGACAAACACATCATTTTTAGCCGAACATATATTAATGCTCTTGAGTAATGTCATCTTGTGGTCGGCAGGATTCTCGCCTTGAAAGTTCATCAACCTTATGGTAAGATTGGACTTTCAACTCGGGGGAAATTGTTGCTCCAATAAATTAGGCTCAAGTTTGGACAGTGGTTCATTTCTTACAAAAATTATGAAAGTGGGAAATGAGATGTGGTGAAAGGCTTCTTTGGAAAGAATTATGTCTTTGATGCAAACAGTTATTTCAAAGGGCAATATTATCGTGTGAATGAATAATTATGGGTGCATTTGTTTCCTGCATGATCAGTAATTTAAAGAAGATTTTCCTAATTTTGATTGTTTATGATCGCTTGGCACAATGAATGAACCAAAAACACTTTGTTATCAACATAAATGTTTTGGCATTGGTTGTTATTGATAAATATTTTTTATGTTAACTCAGTTGTCTATGTAATATAAAAAAATCAAAGTTGGAAAGTTCTTTTTTCAATGTCACCAAATAAACAGGCCTTTAGATTGAGTTACTTTATCAAATTCTTCACAATATGATTTTGTGTATGCCGAGTGCGCTTCAAATCATTGCCATTTGACTTGGACTTCATACAAAGAAGACAAATGTGTTGATCCCTATGTGATCATTATACTTCAAGGTCACTCACATCCGTGCAGTGAATTTTAATTATTGTCTCCCAATGCATTGGACTTTACAGTGGCTTGAAATTGATGCACTCTCCGTTTTCATTTATTAGAAATTCTTCTTTTCTCTTCACCCATTGGCAATGGAGTATCCAAGATGGAGTATCCAATAAGAATCTTCACACATGTCCGAGTTAGGTTTGATTTTAGGAAAATCAATTATGTCCTTCTCTCGAGCGCAATCCGTGCCATTGAATATGGTGGATCCCTAATGTAAACTTATGCAGGTACTATTCACTCAGTGAATAATTTCTGCTTACCCTCAGTGAATAATCTCTGCAACCAATTGGACAACAGCTTCTGGAAACGGTCCGCGTACATTAAAGCCGTTTGGAGACCGGCATTAAGTGTTGCCAAAGAAGTCAAGGTCACATGCCTTTGAATTCTATGTTGGGCCTCTGTCTCTGTCCACTTTGTTGACGGCATATCCCTGCTTTTGAAACCAACAGTGCAGTAGATCGCTGTCCAAATTCTTGACACATGGTTTTGTAATATAACAAGTAATGTACTTATTTAATGTATACTTAGAATAGATTATAGAAGAGTGAGAACATCTTTTGAATGTTCAAAACTAATTTGGTAGGAGTTAAAGGTAACTTTAAGCTCATGGCACTTATTTTAAGGGTGTTATACGAAATTCATGTCCACATGTTCTGGCATCATGTGGGGTAGGCATTAAAGCCCATGAGAAATATCCATTTCGGCAAAAGAAGAAGAAGAAAGGTTTAAATAAGGTTGGGATCTACTTCATCCACTAGGGGAATGTCTAGTTCAAGGCCCCAACGAAAATGATTTACCTGTCGAGTAAGTTTGTGTCAATGCAACGATGATTTGTTGGTTGGGCCTACATAGGTATGTTCATCTCCTGAGACATACATACATATAGGAGAAAATCATTTAATTAGTTTTAAACTTTTCAATTTTGCTAATTAAGTTCTAAACTTATGGGCGAAATTCACTGCTATTATTTGATTAATTTTCACTGGAAATCGTAGGTGTACATTTGTTTGAATGTTTAAAAGTAGATTTGGTAGGAACTCATGGTAACTTCAACCTGACCGCACTTATTTTCATCGTGTCCTTAGAAATGTGAATTCCAATGGTTAGCGTCATGTGAGGTAGGCATTAAAGCCCATGAGAAAGGACCTGGATCACCTGACCTGCTTTTGGGGCAGTCCGATTTGACATCGGACGGCCCCCATTAAATTTGGGGGGGACCTTTTTTCTTTATTTTTTGGAAAAATGTGCAAATCGGACGGTTGGGGGCAACAGCAGGTCACCTAACCTGCATACCTTACAGGTAAGGCGATCTAATTCCCATGAGAAAGATCCATTTGTTCATTAAAAAAAGGTTTGAATAGGGATTAAATCTACTTCACCCACTATGGTATGTTCGGTTCAAGGCGCCAACAGAAAATCATCTGCCTGTTGGGCAAGTTTGTCATTGCATCGATTTTTTGTTGGTTCAAAATGCGCCCGTACATTCATCTCCTAAGACATACATACATGTAGGTATCTAGGGAATTAATCATCTTGATGGACTTTCATCAAATGATCTAATCACATGACACTTCTATCTACATTGGATAAACTACTAATTCTTAGATTAAATGCTTAACTGCACGCAACTAACAAAGATGACGTCAAATATGGCTCCAAATTTAGACCAAATACAATTTGTAGTCGATTCGAGATTAAAGTTTGAACATCCAAACTGAGCAAAATGGTTTTAATCTGCAGCCGGAGTCGGATGTCTGTTGACTAGGTTCGAATGTTCAAAAATGAGTAAAAAAGGGTGTCCAAGTTCAAGATTGGGTGTCCGTTCAATGTCCGACGATTGGAATCGGACGTATGACGTGGGCTGAGTCGGGGCGAGCGTCCCGAATTTCTTGGCGAAATTCATCGGTGCAAGTCAAACGTTCGACCAAGCTTTGGTCGGACAACCAGCCCACTTTTGTGCGGACGTCTGGACATGGACGAGGATGATTTAAAACACAAAGTTTTGACCTATTTTCTGCAAGAACGAAGGCCCAACTCGAGGGAGAGTTGAGAGAGCCCTCGTGGATTGCGAATGTCAAAGGTACCCACTTTGTATCTCTTTCATCTGAGTTTGCGAGACTTCTCAGCTATGATTGAGGCCTAGGAAAAACTCTTAACATTATGCATTTCGACCGACTGTGATCTTCTTCTATGAACTTAATTACTGGAATATATCTTTAGATCTTTTTCCATGGGATAGCTACCCCTAGCCGAACTACGTAAGTCCTCTCTTGTCAGTTTTGTATCTATACCTCATTCGGTTGTTTCGAGTTTGTTCCACACTTCCACCATCTTGCATAACAAACTTGTATTCTGGCTTAAGTTTATTATTGCGATCGATTTCCTAAGAATATCTCTAGGTAATTTCACTATGGCTTCCATGAAATTCGAGTTGGATGAAAGGGAAAATTGTCAAAAAAAAATTAACCCATTGCCTTTTTCCAATTCAATCATAAGCCTTTTTATTTTGCCAATTAAATCTTAAACATTTCCATAGTTTGCCAATTGAGTGTTTTTGGCCTTACTGACATATATATTGACTATCTTATATAACATAGTCGGCATTGGCGTGGATAAATTCTTTTAACTTTTAAAATATTTTCAAATTTTTATTATTTTTCTATTTTAATTTTTTTCTCTTTCCTCCTCTTTTGGTCACCTAGCCTTGGTAATGACTGATGATTGGCGAAGGCTATGACCGGCAAGGTCCTCACCAGAGGCCGGCAAGAGTTGGTCTCGCTAGCTTTGGGCCAAGCTCAACCTTGCCGCATCTGATAAGGGTGAGCCTAATCCAAGGCTGGTGAGATCATCCCTCGCTAGATGCAAGAGAAGGTGACCTTGCTTGAGGCCAGCTAGATCAACCTTCCTTGTCCTCTAGCAAGGCTTGGCCTTGTTGAATTTGGTGAAGGCGACCCTTGCCCGAGGCTAGTGAGGTTGAGCATCGCCATCTAGTGAAGGCAACCCTCACCAATTGTAGCCTCCAACTAGTCATTGGCCATTGTTGAGACTAGACCACTAGTAGAGGAAGAAGGAGGAAATGAAAGAAATAAAATAAATTAAAACTAAAAGAAATTAAAAGTATAAAAATAATGAAATATTTATAAAATTAAGAAAAATTGCTTATGTCAATGTTGATCAAGCCACATAGAACGATCAATAACCATTTCAGCAATTTTTGGTCAAAACTAAATGAATGGACTTAGTTGGTAAAATTGAAAGGTTTATAATTCAATGGACCAAAATGCAATAGGTTTATGATTTTTTTAGACAATTTTCCCAAAATTTACTAGTAAAATTAGTTTTCATCTTAGGCGTTTTGATAAACGCGTGCAGGATGACCATGGAGGTAGTCCATATAGATGAACAAGGGATGGAGAGTATGTCCGCTAGGGACCATACAAATATCGAGGCAGGATACTACAAAAGAGACTATCCAAAGAAGAAGGGCAGAGGAGCTAATATGGAGTCCAAATAGGGTAGTATGGCTTTTGTTGTATTTGTGGTGTTAGTTGATTAATAAAAATGAATAAATCGAGATATATTGTCTTCGTTCATGCATTTCATCAACTTATATATTTCTTGAGTTCACATATCTCTTTGATTCGTGTATCTACTTAATTTTTATTTCATGTACCTTATAAATTCTTGTATCTATTTAATTCACTATTTATTTATTTTTTGGTAAATAATTCACTATTTATTTATGTGCACTAATTAAAAAATTCTATAAATAAACTTGAAATTCTACATTCCAAAAAAAATAACTGAAAGAAGAAATACACATGCACATCTCATGTGTTCAAATTCTCTAAGTGTATTGATTTTAAGAAGTGTTCGATAGAGTCATGTTCATATAGTGTCAATAACAATAAGTTAGAGGTGTTGCATATTAAGAGGCGACGTTCATGAAACTGCTTAACACTGTTACCAGAAACTAATCGTCTTAAGGAAATTTGATTAGCCGTAACTCATGTTCAGTTACTTGTTTATTTTGTTATCACTCTTTTGAATACCACAAGGCAATCGCTCTCGAATGAGTTGATTTTTGTGGACTTTGTGAAGTCAAAAGAAAATATTGAGGATTCGATGACAAAATGTTTGTTGAGAGAGTGGGTAATGCGCACGTCAAGAGGAATGGAATCAAAAACCTTAAACCAATAAAGAGTATCCAAGGTGGAAAGCTAACCTAGTGATTGTAAATCCGATGGACTAAGTTCAATAAGACAACACAAATTTTGAAAACTCTAGTGTGTGCACTATCTCTCATTCCCATGATACCACGATGCTTCCTATAGCTTTTTAATGGTACGCTATACATTTAATGATTTATATAGCTAGGAATATTGTATCCTAGTGAGGCATCGTAGGAAACTTTTAATAGGAACACATTTATATGCGTGGAGCTAGCAGACTTTATGAAAAATTTTAAAGGCTGGAATTTCTATAAGCACACATGAATGCTAAAAGATTTAGGACTAGAAGAATGAATGCAACAAAGAATCAATCTTAATTTTCAGATATGCTATGTGAGGTATATTGTCTAAACTTACAAAAACAACTAGCGATTCAAGATCTAGTTCACTGATCGATTAAGTTTGTTTGATGGGGCTCTCAATAACCAAAGTTCAAAATGAAGGGCACCTATCTTGATATAGTGCATTTTCACAGGAACACTTAGATTTTCTCGAGTTAAAATGTTTTGTGTGAGGGACTATCATATTTAAGATGGGTTAATGGATCAACAAAAATAAATTAAACGAGATACATTACTTCCGTTCACGTATCTCATTAATTCATGTATTTCTTAAGTTCATATATCTCTTAAATTTGTGTATCTACTTAATTCTTATTTCCTATACATTCTAGATTCTTTAATTTATTTAATTCGCGGTTCATGAACTATTTATGTATATGAATTTAAAAACTCTACAAATGAACTTGAAATTCTACATTCCAAAAAAATTGAAATAAGAAAAACACATCGACATCTCATTTCTTCAAATTTCTCTAAGTGTGATGGTCTCAAGAAGTGTTTGATAGAGTCATGTTTATATAGTACTAATACCAATGGATTAGTAGAGATATTGTATCTTGGGAGACAAAGTTCATGTAACTACTTAACATCTTTGGCATGAACTAATCATTTTAAGGAGATTCAGTTAACCATGTCTCACATCCAATTAATTGTTTATTTTGTTATCACTCTTTTGAATTAATTTTCTAGTGACAACAATCAATTTTACATATTCTTCCCCCAATACATCTTTCTTCTCGTGGTTCTCTGCCCTCCATTTATTCCAAACAGCTTCTACAGCAGGTGATAATCCCAACGATGCCGGATGTATGTTGACTGTCAGCACGAGCTCGTCAGCTGATGAGTGGGGGCTAGATTTGGGATACTTGATCACATTAACCCTCACAGGAGTTGTTTTACTACCTGTCAGTCGATCGATGGTGGCAACGTGCTTGTGGGGATGAAGCTGCTTATGGTGTAGTGTGCATAGAAATTGTTCAAATCAAAATGCACGATAGGGTGGGGAGCATGCCACTTATGTTGAAGTGTCACCAAAGCTAAAGCGGAATCTTATCTCGTTGGGTACCCTAGATGAAATGGACACCGGTTCTCCACGCAAACTGAATTGTTGAGAGTCTCTATGGATGCGCTAATCATTATGATGGAAAAAAAATCGAGGGTCGGCCTTTGGATTTGGATCCCCTGACCTGCGTTGCTTTGCCTGAGATCGGACGGTTGGGGATAAAAAGCACTTTTTCGAAAAATAAAAATAAAAAAACTCCCCCCTTATTTAATGGGGGCCGTCCAATCTCAAATCCGACGGCCCTCATTGCAGGTCACCCCTGACCTACAATCACGTAGGTCAAGGGATCCGGTTCCTCGGCCTTTCTCCGGGGGTTGAAATTGATTGGTTCATTGATAATTTAGCGTTTATTGATCAAACATGACACAATTATGGCACAGATGACTAGGACACATTTTAGAGAGACGCATTAACAATTTGAGTCACGTAGGTCATTTATGTGGCCAAAAGATTGGCAACCTGAACTTTTTCTTGAATATCGTGTGCTTAGCAGACGGTACATGATGCAGTTCGGTACACTAGTGTGCAAAATCAAGTATGTAGTGGAATACATTTACTCATACTTTTATGGGCCTTCTTAGATGTAGTCCAATGAAGGTGCCAAGTGTGGTTAGCTTTTCTTGAATGATTTTTCTAAGAAAGCTTGGGTCTATTTTCTCGTGGACGCTAGTGATGTGCTTGGTCACTTCACTGACTTTAAGCTAATGATGGAAACGTAAATAAGGAGAATAATCATGAGCATGAGAACTGAAAAGGATTGGAGATCTATTCGAAGGAATTAACCCAGTCATGTGCACAAGAAGACAAAGCAAAACATGACGCCATTGTCGACACCCTACAGTTGGAGTCTGCGATGTTGGCTAGGTTCACTCCCATGTGGAGAAAGCCCAATGAATTGCAAATCCAAAGGCTTGAGTTTATATGATATGGAGAAATAGGATTTTCACTATCTTTAAGATAGTAGCCACACAAAAAAACGTTCGTCGATACGCAAATAGCGAGAGAAAAAGAGAGTAGAAAGTTTCGGAAAAGAGCAGTATCTGATTATCATCAAACTAACGTCGGAGGTCAATACGTGGTCCAATTGAGCTAAAATTTTGTCAGCGTGTTCATGGACATAATTCTAGAATTTGATCAGTTTGGTTTTCGCTTAAAACTCTCTACATCTGGTTTTTTATAGATTGAATCGAACCTACGATTTTGGTGAGATTTATCCTTAATCTCTCGTGAAATTTATGTGTATTGTCAAGAATAGTGTTCTTGATGTTGTTGATGCTATGTACCTCTAGTATTAGCTAGAGAAGAATATTGTTCACCTAATTTTGTTGATAGTGAAGATTTTTTGGCGGACTTCGGACACAAAATTTTTTATCTCCTCACATCAAGGAGGTTTTCCACATAAAAAATCTCCATGTGTTTGTGGGTGCTTGATATCTACATCGCTCTATTATTGCACAAGAGAGGAGATTATTTTGTTCCGCTGCATTAATCCAATATTCAGGTTGTTATTGTTCTCCCAATATACGAGTCACAGAATTGATGAATAGAATCAAACTAGGGAGAGCTTGCTCTTTGCTCTTCAATACCAGATTAATTGAGGATTTCTAGGCTGAAGTAATGATATCGCCTTTTATTTAGTGTACAGATCACTATCATCGACAAAGAGTGGAGCACTCCTGAGGAAACCTAGTTACTTAAGCTTGCTAATTACACCATACCCAGATTGTTTGGTTGCCTTGACTTGGGTTGATGACACGTTAGAACTAAGGGCGAGGAGATGCATACTACTAGGTTACGCACGTGGGATGAAAGGAAATAGGTTGTGGTGTTTAGATGAGGATTGACCCAGTTATGATGGACATAAAGGTTAACTTCGACGCATCTGCTTCATTTCAGAATAAGAGTACTAAATCAATTTTATAGAGAGATCTAGACGGTTTTCAGAAACGGGTGAAGCTTCTGAACGAACTCAGATAGGAGAAGAGTGTTTGAGATTTGACAATTTCTACATGTTTGCCATATACCCTGGCAGCCGACAGAGGCTCCAAGGCAAGAGATGAGTGTGAAGCTCGAGGTGGTCAGCAAAAATTGATGAGATGTAGCGACAGTCGAATGCGAAATTTGAAGAAGGGTGATTTGGGGGCAGTACACATAGCGCCCGGTGCAGAGATCCAGAGAGAAATGAAGACTGTTGCAAGTAACTCGAGGGCAGTTGCATTGGAAAAACATCGAAGGGCTTACGCCTTCAGCCGGTTAAATGTGAAAGTCCCCCTTTTGCTGCCTTCTATAAATCATCCATCTGTCACGGTGTACGTTACTGGAAGTAAAGCACCTGTCCACTGCTTCTCATGTTGGTACCATTAGCCATTAGCATATTACTAGGTCTGATCTTTTTACTTGTTGGGAGAATACGTATGATAATCCAAGTATGCATTGGGATGTTGTGACATTGATCCACTTGATCTTGTTAAATACGATAGACATTGAGTTGTTCTGGAGACATAGTTCGGGTATGCATTTGGTTTGTGACAACATAGTCGGACATGTATTGACTAGGTTCGTATGTCTGAAAATGAGCTAAAAAAATGTGAATCTCGACCTTCTTTGGAATTAGCTCATGTGAGACAAATTAGAAATGTGATCTTCACGTTAAGGGAAAGAGAAAGATGATCAGATCTTGAACCAAACCTTAACCCATAAATTAACTTTGGGTCAAATTGTTGGAAAATTACCAAGACGTCTTTTAATCGAGAACGACAAAATGTCCCGTGTAAGTCAGTTTGATGCAATTCAGATTGACCAAACTCAAATGAATGACTTTAATCATGAGATGCAAAAATAAATAGTCCGTAAAAGAATGTTATTGGTAGGGACTTAAATCCCAATTCTCTCTCTCTCTCTCTCTCTCTCTAAGAAAGCAAGAAAATCTTTCTGTAAAATGCAAGTGTCAACATATTAAAGCGATTGGTTGGTAAACAGTAACATAATGATATGCCTGCTAGGCTATATAGTTGGATCTTTATTCCATTTGTGAAGTTGGTAAACATTTTAGATTAATTTTGAATATTCATGGTCAATTTTCAACTCTCCTCTTTGTTGTGAATTCCAAAAGCAAACTTATGCACTTAATTTTTAAGTTCATTGTGAAAAGAAAAATCAATTCCGTGTCCATAAACCATTAACGAAAGAAGTGTGTTGCATATGAAAATGTATTTGTTATCCGATATCATGTCAGTTAATGAAATTCTTTATTTTCTTGGGTTCTAATAAGGGCAAAAACAAAACCTAGGCTCATATCCAGGCATAAATGCTTGCTTCCCCAAGATAACCTAAGATAAAGCCCAAACAGAGCGAACTAGGGGATGAATTCCGAGAATTCGACTTCTAAGACATATTGATTTTCATTAGCTCATTTCTCTATGAAGTGAAGGCATCATGTATGATGGATTCCTGGCAATAATGATATATGATGTAACCAACAATCAAAAATAAAAGAACGAATATGCATCAAGTAAGAAGAGAATCATAGGAGGTGGGCAATATTTATGTATCGGTCACATCACATCGTCCCTACCGTGTCGTGTATTTATCACACAATCTTTCTCAAATGAAGGGCTCTAATCTGACTTAAAGACTAAGGCGTTTTTTCGCCTTTTTTTGTTCAAGCGATTATTTTGAACAAAAAAAAAGAAATATATTTTCTTATGGTTATTTTTACTCGAAACAAATGCCCTCAAAATTTTTATCTGTTCTTCCGTTAGAAAGTATCTCGAACTATAAGTTTAAGATTGGTGGAGAAAGAAAAAACATTATGAACCGACCATCCTCCCTAAGAGAATTGTTTTCCCTGATGAAATAAAGGATAGCATGATTTTTACGGCGGTATAATCAATAATTACAGTTGCAATGAATTTATCCCCAAACGAAAACCTATCAACCCCACCAAGCCAGGGTTAATTACACAGCAGCAACCAATACAGTTCCACCATGATCGTTGCATTCTTCTCAGTCTAGTGAAATTCTATACAGATGAAATTAGCTACTTCTCTCGTTCTTGATAGGGGATTAATGCTCTCCTTATCTCATGATTCAACGTCACTCCATTATACATCATTCGTAGCACAACAAAGCATCATTACCTTAGCATGAACAAAATCACAACCAAATCATGCAGGTCATTGATGCTACACATTCATAATGTGTGAGAAAAGGAAAAATGTATTGACACGGGCTATGATCAGCAAGTTCTCCCTATCAACTTATCCACTGACTGCATGAAAAATGTTATTTGTGAGAGCACCTTCTGGCTCATTATACTCAAACACGGAAAAAAACAGTGCCAAACACAATTTCTAGCTCTAAGTTACATAATTATTACAGTAACTCAAAAAGGAAGAGGAAAAACACCTACATTGGCACAGATTCCGACAACACGAAACATCAAATTTGGCCCCCCAAAGGAAATTTTCTAACAAAAAAGAATCACAGTAAAACAGCATCAACGGTTAATTGGAGTATGCATCCGATCAACAATCCTATTTACCGCATCGCGGGACATCACCAATGTATCATGTAGCAGGATGCTGTATACATTAAGGCCCTGCAAAAACATATAACATATTACAGATAGTGACCCGAATGACCCTTTCTAAGTATGTAAAAATGTGCCCAACAAAGCATTACTATCAAGTGCTATAAATGATAGCATGAAATAAAGTGATCTTGCAAGATTTTCAGGCTAAAAGCGATCACACAGCTTCCAATATAGGAAACTACTTTACATGCCTAGAGATGTAGAATGGTGAACCAGGCAGTCTACAAATCCAAGTCTGATTATTTGTTCCGAATACAACCTGATGGCCTTCCTAATCATCACTAGAAGTTATCATAAAAGAAAATATACACAGACACTCCTTCGTGGAATATTGTCACTATTTCTATATCTCTTAAGACCAATGGTAACATCAATTGATCTTGCACTAGTCGGCATCCTGCTATGACATGATATGAACCTATGATCACCAGACAAAAACTTGGAGCTTGTTCTTCAGAGACAAGATTCCATCAACTACATCAACAAAGTCGAAAGAGGACATGCCTAAAATACCAACAGACATGCATAAATAAATTTCTGGCAAGACAACCTGGATGACAACGTTCTCCCAAAGAAAAAATAAGTTGGATAGAAAATGGGAGCTGATCTGAAAGGGATCATTGACCTGCACCCTCCAGAAATGGGGTGAGCAACGCCCACTATATAGCACTGCCAAGACTTGCCTTTCATCTTCTTCCAATAGAAAAGCCCTTCATTTTCACTTCGTTCAATTTCCATTACTCTCAACAATAGGAGAGAACACAATTTATCATTCCTCATATTCATTCCTCCACTTTCATTCTCATTAATTTCATGCATTATCAGACCCAAACATAACATAAGAGTACATTCTGATATGCGATATCAAACCAACCTAAATCAATTTCAAGAATTCAAAATCTGAAACCAGAAGGTAAACTTACTATAGCGGGTAACACGTTGACATAGTGTAGATTCTGCGTAGCCAATTTCAGCTTCTCATTGATAGGACCACCATCCACAAGCAGAACTTTCTTAGTGCTATCCATTTGCTTGACATAGTTTACAATGTTCTTTGTCTTGTGCGTTGGGATCTCCATATCATCAAATACCAGAAGCTGAATAGTTGGGAAATTTTCAATAGTCAGGAAATACTGAATCTAATATACAGCAGAGATAGAGAAATGAAAACGAATATTTGCATACAGAATGGGATCATTTTGAGGTAAAGTGGTAATGAAGAGCAGTAAAGAGTTCAATATAACAAGTAACAAAGCTAAAGGTTGCTGAATAGCAACATGGTAAAAAAAAATCCAATGATTGAGTCTGGCCTGAATGGCTTTTGTGTTTTCTTTTTCTTTTTCTTTAGTGTTTGAATATAATTTCTATTGATGTCAAATAACTGAAAGCCCCAAACCTCTTAAAACAATCAGATATAGGTTAAAAAAATATCATAACTGTATATGTTAAAAACAATTTTTGTTCCGTTTCAATATTTTAAAGAGAAAAGCACAAGGTCCATATCCAATAAAAAAAATCCTAAATCTCAAGATTCCGCTGTGCACAAAAACGATAAGGTCATGAGCACAAGGATAATGAAGTAGGCAAGTAATTGACTCTAGGACATCACATGTCAAGACAAGCTTGACCATATCGACCAATTGACAGGTCAAACATTCAAAAGCAGTGATAAAGACTCACCTTTCCTTCCCCAGCACGTGCAGAGAGAGTTATCTTCAGCCCCAGGCGCCTAACCTTTTTATTCAGCTTAATAGCATGGCTTCGTGGCTTTGGGCCATGCATTGTAGCACCACCTCTAAACTGTTATCCACTGGCTTGTCAGATTTTACACAAACCAACTCAGTAGAAACAGACATTTATAGCAATTAGACAGAACATGATCGAACCTGGGGTCCACGCCTACTACCATGCCTGGCTCGACCAGTGCCCTTCTGTCGCCATGGTTTTCTACCTGTCCCGCTGACCTCACTAATTGTTTTAGTCGAATGCGTACCCTGTATATCAACCCATCAACATACTAAAAATTTCCACAAAAGCTTCTCCGAGCAGTAAACACATTCAGCATTCCAAAACTGTGGGAAAATAGGATAACCCATTCGATGGAAAGAAAGTAGTCTATTGTGTTTCTTATTCTTCCACAATATTTTAGATGCTTCTCAAAGCAGTTAATAAATTTTACAAGTGTTATTCAGCACATCAAGCTATGCATGAAAAGATTTTCAGCAAATTCAAAGACCAGATTTCAGAGTGCCGAAGATTGTTGTACAGAACCTGCTGTCGTTTTGCAAGCTGCCATCTCACAACACGATGAACGATATCTTTTCTAATAGGTACATCAAAAACATCACCAGCTAAGACCATCAAGCCCTTATCTTCGCCAAGAAAGTTTGTCACTGGAATTACAAGATCTTGATAAAGTCCTGTAAGAACATCTTATGAGTAAAATAATACAGCGAATAAGCAGAATGCTGATATCTACCCATTGAAAAGAAAATATAATGGATAAGCTACTACAGAACATCCTGCATTCACTTGATAATCCTGAAAATCATTTTAATGCATGAAATATTCAAGGAAATATCTTCTGGAGTCCTCTTATAACATTAGAAGTTCTGCAAGACATTTCAAAACTGTGGAACAATTCATGCCTTCGCTTGTTTCCGAAGAAATTCATCGCTTCTTCTTCTACACATTGAAGTTGCATTTCTAGGGTCTACCGACACATGTAAAAGTTGGTCATTATAAAAGGAAGACACCATAAATCACATTCCATTCATACCTATCTCACGATCAGGGACAATTACTTTCTTCTTGGACAATAAGTCAGAAGGGAAGTCAGCTTCACCATTAGGAGTCAATATCGAGGTTGATAGCCTTCGACAACCAAAGAAAAGAGCACCATCCTACATGCAGTTACATAAAGCACACGGCAATGTCACATATTAAAACTAAGAATGGGTTTAACTCATGTTCATCAATCAACTGCTATGAACTCCAGACAATAGACAGTAAGACAACTCAAGACTGCTTCTTTAACAGGTAGACACCACTAGGTCATAGGGCAAAGCTGAGCACACATTCAAACACAAATAATAAAGAATCCGGCAGCATCCAAAATCATGATTTCAGCCTCAATATACCATCATAAGCATTTGATAGAGTAAAATCTAGGGATCAACCACAGGGCATAAAAAATTGCCCTTCTTTTACATTCACCTCATGTAATCATAACACAGCAGTAGAACATGAACATACCCTTAATGATCGAGAAAACTCCGGAGAGGATAAGCTCTCCTGCGAAACGAGGCTTTGCAAATCTAACAAGAAAAATTACAAAAGCATTAGACCATCTCAATGAACAATCAAAATCAAGATTATACGAACTCAAACAGATAACAAAGAAACTATCACATTCCTCACCATGAGGACAGTGAAAAGAACCATTCGCGGCCGAAGCCGAACCGACATGCCTCCACGAGCCCAACGGCCCGAGTGACCGCATCAGCCTTCTAGAAATCGACAATGCCATGTCCCTAACTTCGTCGGCAACGTCACCTCCTCATCTGCCATCAACAGAAGAAGCCGCAGGCGCGTAAGGATGGAAATCTATCATTCCCTAGAATCATTTCTAGCGTCACACACTCGAATTGGCGGATGCAGCCACACGCATTCGCGGGAGCAGGGCTTCTTCCTAGGATGTGATCGCAACCGAGACTCGTAGTTCACGCAACAGAGAGAGAGAGAGAGAGAGAGAGAGAGCGAGAGAGATCACCGGAAGTTCCCTGAGCGACGGCCGGCGGTGATGAACTGACGGCGGAGAGAGACTCTGAGAGCCCAGGGAGCGACGGGAGGAGCGTTGCAGGGTAGAGGAGAGAAACCCCAGCCACGTCCCAAAACCTCCCGCAATAAGTGGGCTACTTAGATGGACCATTCTCGCCTTCAAAAAAGCCCATCAAAGAAAGGTTATGGGCCGAGCAGTACGGCCTTTTTACCTTTCTGGCCCAGACAGAGGTTTTGGGCTTAGGGGAGTCTGGCCGGCGACTCTGGCCCGGACAGAGTAAAAGCAACTCGGCCCAAACGGAAAGGGCACGGGGCCGTAGCCCGAAATGAGAGATCATTATGATCGCAGGGTGCGATTGGGAGGATATCTCCAAAGTGCCTTTTAAGCCTCAAAAAGTTCCAATGCCAAAGAAAATATCAATGCAACTATGATGATACGTCATATTTGCAAATATCCATTCAATGAGCAACACGTGTCGCTCAAAAACTTTCTGTCGGTTTGTCGTTGTGAAAGGTCTACTACTTGTATGAAAAAGCTGATACAGTACACTACAAGCGTATTTGTACGACAAAATATTAAGGTGGGCCAGTTTTCGTCTCCTCCTCCTTATACTGTTCAAATCAATAATGAGGGCATCACACTCGTTGTCTCATCTTTCAACGAGGAATTAGTGCCAACGATCTGCGGCATTTATCTATTGCAACAAGTAAATGGACACAATGGAGTACTGGAACAAATGTTCACATGTGGAGGTCATCGGCAATGAGTCGGGCCTCCGTGACTCCTAGTTCGATGCCATCATCATCATACCCCTCGGTGATCCCAAATTCACGAGCAGCGAGAAGCGGCTCACAACAATTGAGTACACCACCCTCCTCATCGATGACGACTAAACGTAGTTGATAGAGGAGATTGATGTCATCTTCATCCGACCCTTGTCACTGGGGGAGCGAAAGGGCAAGGAGAAGGAGGTGGTTTGGAGAAAAGTAAGATGGTGGACACCTACGATGGGGACTGGTGGTGGACGGGAGTGATATAAGTATCACAAAGTAAGGCAAATACATAGTAGAGTTCGAAGAGGCCCTAGATGTCCTCAAGCTCACCCGTGACAGGTTGAGACTGCACTGGTATTTCATTGACAGCATATGGGTTTGTCTTGCTAATTATGTAGTACTTATCATCCCCCCCTCTCTCTCTCTCTCTCCTAGGTTTTAATGAGATTTCATTGCCATTGTGGTCAATTCTTGACTTGTTTATTATTTTTGCTCCTTTTGTATTCGTGTGTGTATGAGTATTACACCTTCTAAATCAACTTAGAATCACGTTTATCATTTAGTGAAGTCCCAAAAACTCTATGATTGCTATGTGCATTGTTAGCTACTATGGACATTGCTCACTGCATGATTTCCACATTGCCCATTTACTGCTCTTGCAAACCAAGTTTATCGCCAGGGGGGAAAACGCATAAAGAATAAAGAATGGAATCTGTCTAGACTCGTATTCCTGTTTATATTTTCCAAATTTATCACTATTCACCATTTTGCATGGTTCGATTACTCATCATTTTTTGCTTCGATTTTGCTCGTAGGAATCCTCTCACCATCTCAATGAGCTGATTGCCTAGCACTCTAGAAATGAATTCTCTAAACCACCCCCCCCCCAAAAAAAGAAGCCTAAATCAGTAAGTGCAGTTGGTATCGTGATTGAATGGATGTGTATAATCATCAAATGAACGCCTTGAGTGTATATAGCTTTTTTAATTCATCCATAATTATCTCTAATTTGGCGGTATGTACTTTTTCCTCTGCTGGATATGTATTCTACAGCTCGACGTTGAACGTTATAGTGGACAAAAGCGAACCACTCCAAGCAAGGACTAGAATAGAATTCAATGAGCAAGAGATGACACGTCCTAAGTTGACTAAAAATGCTTCAAAGATAGGTATAATCATTTTAAGCTACAAGGTTTGCTCTTTTTTCAACAAAATGTTGATGGATTACAATGATATTTAGGCAAAGAAAAGAGAACGGATGATGCACCTACATCCGGTAATATTGCGTTCCTGGCGACTTGATTTGATGCAAATAGTTCACAATGTCATTACCGTTAAACTGCATATTTACATAGTTTAGCCATCCATAAGTATTTTTCTAAAGCTCCCACAAGCTGGTTAGATATTCAAGTATTTCTCTTATTTTGAATTTCATGGAATTCACATGATATCGTGCAAATGGGCAAATTGAGTAAAGACTTTTTTTTTTAAAGCTAGAATAACTTGCCTACTGAAATATTTAAACCAAATGTGCTTCCATGATAAACATCTTCCAAATATAGAGTTGAAACCTATTGTATGTATAATACATCTACAGAAACCATTATGGTGGAAAGTCGGCATGTTTTTTCTTGCATTGATTTCCATTTTTTCACTATAGGTTCTCGAGATAATTATGTTGATATATTAGTTACTGCTTCTAACAAGATCAGTATGGTTGAAAGTAGTAGAAGATGTCACTGTATTAGTTTAGGAAAAGAGATTGTTTCAATTAAATAGATTTTTTTCCTATTGTTTTTTGTTAGAAGGTTCTGTTCTTGATGGTGTGAACCAACCAATCGAGATTGAGGAGAGTGGCGCTGCTATTGAATGTGATCCAAAAGTTCCCCCTCATCACCACATTTTCTATCTTTGAACAAGTGCAGAAAATGTTTCCAAGAATAACTGGCCATTACCAAGATGGTGGACTTTACTGGTGTAATACATATTGCATGGAGTTGAAGATCAGTGATTCAAGAGACAGATTTACTACCCTTTTTAAAGAGCCTATAGAGTTGGAGGCATATGGTTTCAACCTCCATGTAGTGAAGAGCCATTTGATTAGTCTGATTATAACAAAAGATGAATATGAAAAGCTTAGGAACAAGAAACTCAAAATGGGGGAAAAGAATGAAAAGTTGATTGAAGGAATTAAACGTTCACAAACCAAGATAAAACTAATTTAAGAAAAGATAGAGAGGAAGAAGTTTGAAATGCATAATCTCAAGAACCGATGTCGTCGCAAGCAAGATGAATTTTTTAAATAATTTTCTTAGGTAGGATCTCTTGCGCAGGTTTCGTCCTACACTCTAAAGAGGCTTGTGATATTGTTTGCTCAACATTGAATCGGGTTATTTTTCCGCACTCTATCTTCCTTGGCCCATTTATGTGTGGTTGTGATCTCATTATTTTGCCTTAGGATTTTAATATTTTTTTTTAAGTCGGATGATCATGTCACATTCTAGGATCTTAAACATAAATAATTCTTTAGAGGTGGTCTACGGGCATTCTCTATTATTTTCTTTTTTGTAATTAGCTTATTCTTTTCATTTATTTATTTACAGACATAACGAATGGGATATGGTCATGTTTAATTGATAAGATCAATTAATGAGGAGGAGTGGAAAGGTTGGTGGAGTGATTGAGCACTTGATTTTTTGATCCATTTATATTGTGGAAATCAGGGAAGTTAGAAAAAAATTCTGATTTAGAGAGAAAGGAGAGGAAGAACGAGATAGCTAAGGGAAAGAAATGGGTCAATCTATATGAACTAATTGCTAGTTCTTCAAAAAATTTGGTCACTTGACGGATTTGGATTATGGTAGTTAAGTTTTTCGTTGTATATGTGGAAATTGTTCATAATTAAGGTGAGTTTTCCTTGCTAAACGTGTTTTCTTTTCTAGGCTTTGTTCTTGTGAGTCATGTTTCTATTCTCGAAATTATGCATTTTAGACTCCTTCCTTTCTATCCCTTCTAAAGTTAGGTTCATCTCGATTTGTAAACACTTAATCCCTTCAATCATATTTTCCATATTTTCCCCCATTTTGAGTTTCTCGTTCCTAAACTTTTTATATTCATCTTTTGTCGAAATCAAACTGATCAAATGGCTTTTCGCCACGTGGACGTTTGAAGGGTGCTTTTGGTTCAACATTTGAAACGAGCTTTGGGGCTCAAAAGTCCCTTGGGCAAATGCAAATGGTGTTTGGTTTATTTTCGGAGGGCATTGAGACGATGTAATTGTATCTCTAAAACTCTCTAAAGGCTTTTAGGAGAATGCAATCTTCGAAGTACTTTAAAAAGTAGTATTTTCATAATGCTACTTCCTTACATTTGACAACTCTCCCTAATGCCTCTCGCCTCCAGTGACCCCCCCTTCCTGCCGCTTCTTGCCTCTGGCGACTCCCCCCATCCGTTGCCTCTTGAAAACTTGGACTTCCTCCTCCCCCCCCCCCCGGCAACCGCCTCCCCCCGGCCTCCGGTGACTCCCCTTTACACCACATCTCCTCACCTCTAACAACTCCCTTTACCACCTCCTACGACTCCGACTCCCCCTTGTAATCACAACCTCATCCCTTGACGACTTCATAATGTAGTATTTTCATAATGCTACTTCCTTACATTTGACAACTCTCCCTAATGCCTCTCGCCTCCAGTGACCCCCCCTTCCTGCCGCTTCTTGCCTCTGGCGACTCCCCCCATCCGTTGCCTCTTGAAAACTTGGACTCCCTTCCCCCGCCGGCAACCACATCTCCTCGCCTCTAGCGACTCCCTCTACCACCTCCTATGACTCCGACTCCCCCTTGTAATCACAACCTCATCCCTTGACGACTTCCCCCCCCTCGCCTCCCTGCCTCCGACGACTCTCCCCCTCCGCAGCCTCCTAACGACTCTAACCCTCCCAACCGCTACCTCCCCCTCCTCTGCCTCTCAATAACTCCAACTCCCCCACCCCCGACCCCGACTTTAACCCGAAAGAACTTAAAATTAATTACATGAAAAAACTTTTCAAATATATGTTTATCAAATAGTATTTCCTTAAAATTGCATCTAAAAATGCTTTGCAATTGTGTTTTACTAAATAGTATCTGTATTTCACCAAACCTCTTTAGGCTAAAAACGTTTACAGTTTCCTATGACTTTCCTAAATGTTGAATCAAACGCAACCGAAAACCATGTGCCTCCAACTCTGTCACATTCTCGCCCCACCAATGACAATATTGTCATCTTTGGGCCCTTACTGGTCCTCACAACTTTATTTTTCATTGGGTCCACCATTCTCGTGGTCCACAATGGCAACTCATGAGCACACAACCCAAGAAAACACATTGTCGATAGTTTGAGGGCGAGTCACACTATATAAGTTGGCTGAAGACTCTCTCCTTAAGCAATGTGGACGGGGATATCACACATTTCGCCATCAATAGCACAACATCGTTGTTGTGCCCTAAGTAGCACACATGAGCACCCATTATGGTCACCACATACCGTTGAGAGTCGACTCTAATACCACTCTATCACGTTTTCGCCCTATTAACGATAATATTGTCCACTTTGGCCCCTACTAGCCCTCGTGGCTTTCTTTTCCTCGAGTCCACCATCCTCGCAATGCTTGACAGCAACTCAAGAGCGCCCAACCTGAGAAAAAGCATTGTCGATAGTTGCAGGGTGAGTCACACTATATGAGTTGGCCTAAAACTCCTTCCCTATGCAATGTGGGATGGAGATGTCACACTAAATCTTTCTCTTAAATCAGTGATCTTCAACTTTCTTGTCGTATGTACCACACTGATAAAGCTCACCATCTTGGTAATGTCTGGTCATTCTCAGAAATTTTCTTTGTACTTGTTCAAAGGTAGAAAATGGACTGATTAAGGAAACTTTTGGAATACTTCCAAAGACTCCATTGTTTTCCATGTTGGTAGGGTTTTCACATAAGGTAGCGCCACAATTTGATTTGGGTTACCTTCAATCTCAACCTCATTCTCCTCAATCTCGATTGGTTGATACACACCACTAAGAAGAGAACCTCCTAGCCAAAACTAACAGAAAAAAAAAATCCATTCAATTGAAGCAACCTCTTTTCTTGAACTAATATAATTATAGAAAAAAGAATTCTAATAGTTTTGGAATTGGATATGTTTCCTGTAGTGACATCTTCTACTACTTCAACCACACCAAGCTTGTTAGAAGCTATAACTAATATTTCAACATATTTATCTTAAGAACCTATGGTGAAAAAATGGAAATCAATGTGAGAAAAAAACAAGTCAGCTTTTCTCTCGTCATGGTTTATGCAGATGATACATACATTAGGTCTCAACTCTATATTTAGAAGACGTTTATCATGGAAGCATATTTGGTTTAAATATTTGAGTAGGCAATCTATTCTAGCTTAAAAAAAAAGTCTTTATTCAGTTTGCTCATTTGCATGATATCTTGTGAATTCCATGAAATTCAAAGTAAGATAAAGGCTTGAATATTTTACCCGCTTGAGGGAGTGTTAGAGAAATACTTATGGATGATTAAAATACGTAAAGAAGCATTTTAATGGCAATGACATTGTGAACTACTTGCATCAAATTAAGTCGCCAGGAACGCAATGCCATTAGTTGCAGATGCATCATCTGCTCCCTTTTCTTTGCCTAAATATTATTGTAATCTATCAATATTCCGTTGAAAAGAGAGCAAACCTTGCATCTTATAATGATTATACATGTCGCTGAAGCATTTTCAATCAACTTTATGATGCATCATTTCTTTACTCGTTGAATTCTATTCAAGTCCTTCCTTGGAGTGGTCCGCTTTTCTTCACTATAGGGCTCTCCTTCTAGATGTAGAATACATATCCAGTAAGGAAAAAGCAGATAACGTCAAACAAGAGATAATTATGGACAAATTGAAAAAGCTATATAGACTCAAGGCGTCCGTTTGATGATTATACAAATCCATTCAGTCATGATACCGATTGCACTTACTAATTTAGGCTTCTTGGGAGAATCATAGAATTCCTTTCCAGAGTGCTGGGCAATCGGTTCATTGAAATGGTGAGAGAATTCCTACGAGCAAAATCAAAGCAAAAAACGATGAGCAATCGAACCACACAAAATGGTGAAAAGTAAAAAATTTGGAAAATACATACATGATTGAGAGTCTAGATAGATTCCATTTTTTCTTCTTTACGAGTTTTTTTCCTTTTCAATCGTCATAAAAACATGGTTTGCAAGAATAGCAAATGGGCAAGGGGGAAGTCATGTAGTGAACAATGTGCATAGTAGCTAACAATGCACATGGCGATCATAGAGTTCTTGGGACTTCACTAAATGATAAACATGATTTTAGGTTGATCCAGAATGCGTAATACACACACAAAAGAAGAAGCAAATATAACCCAAAATCAAGAATGCACCGCAATGGCAACAAAATTCCATTAAAACGTGGGGAATGGGGGGAAGAGAGAAGAAGGAAAATGATAAGTACCACATAGTTAGCTGGATGGACCCATATGTCGTCAATGAAATCTCAGTACAGCCTCAATCAGTCATGAGTGAGCTTAAGCACGTCTAGGGCCCCCTCGAACTCCACCATGTATTTTCCTTGCTTCGTGATATTTACAATCACTCTCGTCCACCACTCGTACCGATCATAAGAGTCCACCTCCATATTTTTCTCCAAGACCACCTCATGCTCCTTGCCTTTTCCCTCCCCAGCGGCAAGGGCTGGATCAAGATGACATCGATCTCTTCTATTAGCTACTTCTGGCCGTTGTTGGCAAGAAAGTTGGTGTACTCGATCGTTGTGAGCCGCTTCCCTCTGCTCATGGACTTGGGGTTGTCAGGGTGTGTGATGACGATGGCGTCGAACCAGGAGCCACAATGGCTTGGCTCATTGCTGGTGACCTCCACGCGTGAACATTTACTCTAGTACTCCATTGTGTCCATTTACTTGTTGCAATAGACAAGTGTTGTAGATGGTTGGCATTAATTCCTCGCCGAGAGATTAGACAATGAGTGTGATGCCCTTATTGTTATTTTGAACAGTATAAGGACCTCAAAAAAGTCACTTAAGGTCATTACCAACCCAATCAACCTTGAATCAACTTCGATCCAATGTCGATCAATCCCAAGATCGAAGATCAAGGGCTCGAATGATCCTACATCTAAGATTAGGGCTTGAGTTGAGTGTGGCCAAATTAGAGGTTTGATGCTCATGCTCACTTTTGAGACTCAATGGCGGTGGTAGTGCATAGTAAAGGGTGAGTAGAAGGGAAGACATAATTGGAGAGGCAAAGGTTTGAGGTTGGCGAGACCGTAATCTCAAGCAACTCGAGACTGATTATGCACATAGTGTGCTGTAGGAGTCCAAATGGTGGGAGGCTTAGAATTCTTTGGATTCAAAGTCCAAGTTACCAAAGAATATTTACATTACATAAAAGTCTGTAGAGTCAAAATTCTTCTGCTAAATGTATTCTTATCTTCATTATTTATTATTGTCATTATCTCATCCTCTAAAAGTTCTCCAAAATGAGGCTATAGTAAAGGGAACAATGCTTTTCGTTTTTGTTTGGACAAATGGTAAAGAAATTTTTCAAACTAATATAAACTCTTTAGCCAATCACCAAATTAATTATTTCTGTCCTTTTATCATAAGACTTTGGAACTAACTATATTGCCACAAAATATAATTATTTGAAATAAACGACTCCATTTGTTTCATAGATAATGAATGACTTAAAAATTGATTTTCTAATAATGTTGGATTATTTCTTATAAAATAATCAGTCATTAAAAAATATTTTTATTATTGACAGCAATTTATATTGAAATATTTTGTGAACAATGAAAATATCTTATGTGCATTCATTTTTATAATTGATACTAATTATCATTTATAAAAAAAATATTTCTTAATTTTTTTCCGCAAAACGAATGGAGCCTTACTTACTTTCCAAAGAGGATTTAAAATTTGATTAATTTGCCTCTGAAAATGCCAATTTGGGGCAAAGTCATTTGCTCTTTCAGCGAGTCACAACGGCAAAAAGGATTGTCATCTATTTATACAGTTAGAATCTGAATATTTGTAAACTCACAATATTTGACACTAAAATCATGGGAAAAAAAAACACTTTTCTAGAGCTCTTGAAAATCGAGAAAAGAAAAAAATCTCGTATGTCCAAAACATTTTCAATAAAAGAAGTACGACAAGGTTGGCTGCTCCTGTTTTCCGACCGTTTAAAACGCGGGAACAAACCAAAGAGTCGATCAAAAATCTCGTATCGATCAAGAAGTCCAGACCCAGCACATCGGTAAGTGTCGGACATGACTCAAGAAACGCTCCAAGCTCACAGGCCATGAGCTCGCTGAAGAGCATTGCCAAACACCCGTCCATCTGCCTGATCGATCCCTCCACAACCCTCCGAGAGCTTCGGCAAATCCACGCTCACCTCCTCCTCAACGGCCTCCTCCACGAGCCTCAGGTCTCCGGCCAGTTCGTGGCCGCAATCGCCCTGCGGAACCCCGACAACCTCGAGTACTCCAACCGGGTCCTTGACCGATGCGAGAACCCCACTCTGTTCAGCTTGAATTCCATGATCAGGGTCCACTCCAAGAGCCCGATGCCGCAGAAAAGCTTCCACTTTTACAACAGGATTCGGCGGTGCGGCTTGTCGCCGGACAATTACACTTTTAACTTCTTGGTTCGCGCATGCGCCCAGCTTCTGGTGCGTGGTGTGGGGGAATCGGTCCACGGCGCGCTCATGAGACACGGGTTTGATAGTGACCCACATGTTCAGAGTGGGTTGATTAATATGTATGCGGAGATGGGTAGTTTAGAATCGTGTCGTAGGGTGTTTGGAGGGATTCTTGATCATGACGTGGTGTGTCAAACGTCGATGCTGAGTGCTTGTGCCAAGTATGGCGATGTTGCCTTTGCCAAGCAGCTGTTTGAAGAAATGCCTGACAGAGATACTGTTGCTTGGAATGCGATGATTGCAGGGTATGCCCAGTGTGGAGAGTCGAGGCAGGCCTTGAATCTGTTCCATCAGATGCAACTGGAAGGTGTGAAGGTCAATGAGCCTTCGATGGTTCCAGTTCTCTCTGCGTGCACTCAATTAGGTGCACTAGATCAGGGGAGGTGGGCTCATGCATATATTGAAAGGAGCAGGCTTCGGATGACGCTGACGCTAGGGACTGCATTGATTGATATGTATGCTAAATGTGGTGACATGAACAAGGCCATGGAGGTCTTCTGGGGGATGAAAGAAAGGAACGTGTACACATGGAGTAGTGCAATGAATGGTCTAGCCATGAATGGAGCTGGTAGGGAATGTCTTGAGCTTTTCTCCCTAATGAAGAAAGCTGGGATTCTCCCTAATGAAGTGACGTTTGTGTCTGTATTGAGAGGTTGCAGTGTAGTTGGACTAGTGGAGGAAGGCCGGAAGCAGTTTGCCTCGATGACGGATTTGTATGGAATCCAGCCTGAACTTGAGCATTATGGCTGCATGGTTGATTTGTACGGTCGAGCGGGTCGTTTAAACGAAGCCTTAAATTTCATCAATGACATGCCGGTGGAACCTCATGCTGGAGCTTGGGGAGCTTTACTAAATGCATGCAAAATTCACAAGAATATGGAAATAGGCAAGCTTGCCTCAAGAAAGATGCTGGAGCTTGAAGCAAAGAGTCATGGTGCTTATGTACTTTTGTCCAATATCTATGCCGATAACAAAAGCTGGGAAAGTGTAAGTCATGTGCGGCAGGTAATGAAGTCCAGAGGTGTGAAGAAGGTTCCCGGCTGTAGTGTCGTAGAAGTTGATGGTGAAGTTCATGAGTTCTTTGTTGGAGATAACTCCCACGAAATGTACAACGAAATTAAATTGATGCTGGGTGAGATCTTCAGTAGGCTGAGATTATCAGGGTACATGGCTAACACGAACCCAGTTTTGTTCGATATAGAAGAAGAAGAGAAAGAGAATGCCCTGATTCTACACAGTGAGAAGATTGCCACTGCATTTGGTTTGGTCAGATTAAAGGGAAACATTCCCATAAGAATTGTTAAAAACCTTAGGATCTGTTGGGATTGTCATGATTTTATGAAGATGGTTTCTCAAACTTTTGATAGAGAAATTGTTGTGAGGGATAATAATAGGTTTCACCATTTCAAAGGTGGTGGGTGCTCTTGTAAGGATTATTGGTGAGAATTAACAGTTCAGTTGTGCAAATTACTATGGGAGTGTATCTTTACATGCAATGTTTGTCCATGAATCCAGAGCCAAATGTTGAGAGCCTTATGCTGACAAACCATGAACCCAAATCAGTCTGTTCTATTAACACATATCCTGCCACATCAATTTGGAAAGAAAAGAGTATTCATTTTTCCTTGAGCGCTGGTGCCATTGACCCAGTAAATCAGGTGAATGAATGCTGGCCATTGAGTTTCTCTTTTAAAGGCAGTGGCTTCATTGAGGCGTCATAGTCTTGTGGACTGTGAATCAGAGAACAAGAACAATATGATCAGGGAGTCGAGAAAAACCACATGAATCAACCCTGATAACCAGAGTTCAATGTCCAGCTTAGCAAGAACTGAATTTAATTTCCACAGTGTAATTGGTGTGCTTTATGCAACCTCTATGCTGTTAACATCTCCAACAGTGGGAAGGGGAAAATGTACATGTTTTGGGCTTGAGGTTTGGTGTAGGTATATGCCTCTCATAGATCGTTTCCTGGACCTTTTACTATTTCTAGGAACAAGGAGGCCTTGTGTTTGAAGGATATCGGTCCATTCAAGGGAGAATCACTTGGGAAGTTGATTTTTCAAGACAAGCCTACAACTTGGAACTCCAAACTTTTGCTAGTGTTTCCTGATTTGCTGTGTAATTCAAAGATGTCTCTCAATTCTGCTGTAAAGTTTTTCTGTAAAATTTTTATTTTGATTCGTTGTTATAAAAAGTTGATAGAGGCAGACAGGTGTTTCCTTGGGAGTTATTTGGAAAGTGAGAGTTTCAACTCGCGTCTCTTCTCTCCATAAGCAACTTGGAACGTATTCTAAATTTGCAATAGGGGCAAAGTTTGGGTCAATAGGCACTTCCTTTGCAAAGCAGAGGCAGAGAAGGTGAGACATCTTATCCTTCTATGTGCTTGGACAGATTGTTTTGGGTGGTCTCTTTTGCTTTCATTGGGCTGACTTGGATTACAGGATTGTAGGATCTATTGAGCATGAGCTAGGGGCTTGCAGGGTGCCCATTTGCCTAGCGCTAAGAAAGAAGGATCTTGTCAATCCCTCATTCTGGTTCCTGGATGATTTGTAGAAAACTTAAGAAAAGAGCCAACGAGAGAAGATTACTACATTTTTTGGTAATTACTGAGGATTGGCTGAAATTTATTACATCTTTTGGTATAGTGGAAACTTGTGCATCCAAATGCTTGGATTAACATTGTAGATCCTTTATCTTGTAACCGAGCTCTTTTTGGGTTCTTTGAGTTTTCTTTTAATATGGGTTTGCACCCCCTTGCTGCCATAGTAGTTTATCTTTAATCTAGCAAAAGAAGAGTATTTGTTTCTATAAAACTTCGAGATGTTTTCTGAATTCTGATCTATGAATGAAGCAGGTCCCAACTCTTGTGGTTTTGTATGCTTTTACCCAGATTTATTGTGCTCAAAACGACTTGATAGGCTATGAGATGATTAGATTGGCCGTCAAATTGGTCCATAAGTTCCTTTTTGGCCAATCTGCTGTTACTGACCCTCACCATCATTCCGCCAAGCATGCAAACAGATCGATCAATTTACTTTAACAATCAATTGTTTTAGTTAAGTCATTTAAAAAATATAGACTTTGTATTAAAGAATCATTTTGATTGAATTTGAAGAGATAATTAAAGGATCTTTTCCCCTTTTTTCTGGCCAGTTAGAAAGATTTCGTTTCTGAAAAGAGTAAAAGTGAGGTTACATTGTCAATTTGAATAAACCTTTCTCAAATTCAGTACTACTCAAAACATTAACTGTTATAAAGCACTCTGGATATAAACTGATATTTAGCTCATTAGGATCATCTGTGCATTGTAACTATCTTACAACATTATTGACAAGATGTCTTGTTGAACATCTGGATAATGGATCTTCATATTCTATGGATAGGTGAACTTTGCTTGGTTTTCTTCTGTATCCTTATATGCCTAGTGGATCGAGCTTAAACTGTTCACTGTGGCGAGCAAATGTGTGTCTGAAGTAAAAAATATGATGCTGAAATTGGTCCATTGATCCCTTAAAAATGTGCTATTTTCAGAGGAAATAGGGTTTATGCAGGCTTGCAGGAGTTGCAGGCGGCTCTGGATTCAGGTAGTCTTATTTTTGCATCTGTTTTGACTGAGGTAGAGGTGGGCTTATATTTCTAGCTGAGACATCCAAGATGGACCTTGTAGGTTCCACATAATGTGATCCAGTAGTACTATTCTGATTGGTAGTCATAAATAGGAACTAAGTATTGATGGCTTGGTGAAAAGTTGGATAATTTATGGCCATGATTACTCCAAGTCAACCTTTCTAATGCTGAAGCAAATTCATTAATTTTTTTCCCGTGGCGCTTGCAAAGAGATGTTTTTAATAAGCATCTATTTTTGGATTTGACGTGAAAAATCAGGTGGTATGTCCCCTAGTTTCTCAAAATATGATCTGTCCTCTGGAATATGAGGAAAATGAATCATACTTCTCTCCTTTTGGGAATGATATAAATGATGAAATCTTCTTGATTTCTTCTATTACTGAAAAAGAAAATATTCATGAATTATAGTGTCCATTCTGGAGCTGAATTCGAAGACAACGGTATGGCAACTATTGTCCCAGGGAAAGACAGACAAAAAAATAGTACCCTTACTAACTGTGAAAATGAATCCTGGAAGAAGTCCTGTCTACTGTCTTTTCCAGCTTGAGAAAGCTTCATTTCTGTATTGCAGAATATGATGTGACCATTGGCTACAAGTATCGTTGTCTATCTTTCTGTTCAAGTATTGTTCCAGATCGTTTGAGAAATGGGTCTTATATGCTATTTATATATGTGCGTCTTCCTCCACCTTATAGCTTAAGCTTGTGGGTTGGATTTACTCACATGGTACTAGTGCCAGTGCTATTCCTTTTGTGCATGTGCAAGCACCCCTCATCAGTCAAATTCCATGTGCCTCTTAATCCAACTTGCACATGATAGGGGTTGCTGAAGTATTATTCCACAGTGCTTGATAATGTGTCTTCTATGCCTTTTCATATATATGTGCTCTCCTTCCATCTGATAGTTTATGTATTTCGGTTGGACTTACTTACACTTTCCTGGACAATGTGTTTGGTCCACACTTATTGGCTGATGGACACACACTGCTTTGAGGACCTGTTGCTCTTGCACTTCCATGGTTGGCCATTTCCCTAATACAGGATGCGAAAGGAAGCTCTTATGAAGTGCCTTTCGAATGCTATCAGAGTAATCTTCTGGACCTGCACATTACGTGTCTCCCATTTTTCTCATCCATCTCGTTTAACTTGTATGTTTCTTCCATTTTTGTATACCTCGCATCTGCAACCAAGTTTAACATTTGGCCATGGCCAATTGCTATTTCTGGAAAGGCTGTCACCACTTGCGACAGTGCCAAGCATTGATCTAGAATAATCCAGAATCCGCATTGTCTTACTCTATATGCTTAGGTCTTTAGATGTCTGGATTTACCTAGTTTTCTTGAGGAATACTTCGAATGACGAATATTTGCTGGATACGTTTTCTTCTCATGATGATTTTGTTTTGCTGAGTCTCTGCAGTCTGGTCTTTCATTTGGTTTATTCAGCTTTCATCTTTTGTCAGACTCAGAATAGATGTTTCTCATGAACATAATGAGCTCACACGATTCAACAAAAAGTTAACTAGCCTGTCACGAAAAAAAGGATGTTACAAATGTCATAATTTTCGTACGAAACTCACTTAAATATCATAACTTTTAATTTATTTATGATGCTAACTTAAGTGCCATACCTTTTATTTCCAATTACTTGAGTGCTAAGTAACTTTTAAATCAATCATTTAAGTGCCATAGCTTTTTTGAAAATGGTTATTACAAGTGCTATCATCATGTCGGATTTGGCACTTAAGTGATCAATTGAAAATTATGGCACTCAAACGAATGTTATTTTAAATAATGATGATACTCAAGTAGTCGAAAAGAAAAGTTATGATATTTAAGTGAGCGTCGTATGAAAGTTATGACATTTGTGGTGCCTTTATCTCGTCTGCGGAAGCTAGGAATTTTCGCTTTTGGCAAGAATCTAGCCATTTCTATTTAACAATTCAGTTTTGTATAAGTCATATGAACGTGTTCGATCCACGTATGGAACTTCATGTGAGCAACTAAATAAGCCTTATTACTTAAACTTTGAATATTGAGAACTTTGCATCCACCTTACAGCCTACACTTCTAATTGTTCATCGGACCTGCAAGGTCTATCTGTTTAATAGTGTAACAAGGGAAGTTTTATCATAGGTTTTAAAATGACGTCCACATAATCGCAGTTGTTAATGGGACTTAGGCTCGTGGATTTATAATCTCAGCTCCAAATTTGAAATTGTAAGGAAGCATCCTTGTAAATCTCATCCTGGAGGGTTATTACTATCAATCGTTGTAAGAGTGAACACCTTTGACTATCGTATTTTTTATCTTTAGAGCTACCTAGAGTAGCGACAGAGTTACAGATAGTAGTGATAAAGTGTTTATGTTGAGTTAACCCTAATAAGGATTGCGTCATATTTTTTTTTTATATAATAGTACCTTAGTTACAGTCAGAGTACAGATAAATATATAATTATAGAAAGCTGCTGCAATACATTTCAGTTACATATTAATATCCCCTCAATCCGAAAATAGGCGCAATAACTTAGGAATTCGATCGCAATAGCATGTGTTGCACACTAGGAAGTCCCTTGGTGAAGATGTTTGCCAGTTACTCCGCTTTAGGCACATGACAAACATGTAGATCGTTGGAAGCAATCCACTTTTGAACAAAGTGAAAATCTAGGAGTGTATCACTAGTCATGTGTGCTAATGCTCTGCTGTTAAAATGAATCAGAAGTCTCACCAACTGAGAGAGAGTAGAGAAGGAATCCGAGAGATCATTGGTGATGAAGGCATGCTTGGCATTACAGTGCGGTGTGCCTGGTTCGGCATTTGACAAATATCATGATGCCTACATTCAAGAATGCCTCCGTAGATGTGTGGAGGAACTTAGGGCCTCTAAAAACCACTGGCCCGACTAGAGGAGATGCCAGCCGCCCCGGGGAGGGGGGGAGGGGTGCAAGGGCGATCAACATAGGAGGCCAATGACAACTACAAACTGAGTCGATCATAGGAGGATCGCAAGCCCGATTAATTACTGGAGAGTCATCTACCATGTTATTGACCAGATTTCGGCCCCTAGAATTACATCCACCATGGGGCCCGTGGAAAGGGGGAGTGGGTTTAGTGGCATGGATAATCAAATCATGATGTATATTGAATGAAGATGAGGCATTAAATTTTGGGAGAAATTGTTCTTCTTGGATGAGGAGTTGTGAAGGCAGATTACCAAAGGAATTGTAGGGCTGTCGACAACTATGTTGTGACAAAGAGAATGTACTCGCATAGGAAACACCAATTAAAGGTTTGAATTATTAAGTCCTTGTTGGACACAGGGCAATTGACTGTAGGGTGAGAGTTCGCAATTGGCTTTAGATGTCGAAGACTGTCAAACATGGACGAATCGGGTTTTTTGACGGCATTTTATATTCTAGCTTCAGTCCAATAACTTGGTCGCGCAGAGATTATAAAGCATCTTCTAAGAGTGAGCCGAATCTCTGGAAATATCTAAAGTTTGTGAACTTCATGGAGAATCTCGAGTTTGAGGGATGAATTGATCAAACTACAGAGGCAGTAATCTTTCTTGATCCAAGCGAAATAGGAGGGATTGCCCACTACGGTCCCTTTGTGATCAGGAACAAGCTTTGGCTGATACACAAAAGATCCATCCACATGGCTCAGGAAATCATTACAAATTGGAATACGCTTAGGCTATGCTTGTCACAAAGGTAATTTCTTCGATCAAGCTTGATGGAGAAGAGACTTTTGCTGCTGGCAATGTTGGGGGGGAGAGGTAATGGGAATTTAGTTAATGGAAATAAAGAGATGATGGGTAAATAGATGGGAGAGAAGAAGAAAAAGTGGGTATGGATTAGAAAAAGAAATAGGAGCCAAGGAAGAGTTGATTTGGGGAAACAAATGCAAAAGAATTTGATATTTTTTCCTGCTCTGGTTATGTTTATATCTAAAGTCAGAGAAAGAGTAGAGACTGAGTGTTTAAGGCGGCTTCACCTTAACTATGGTCGTGTGCTATGTGTATATATAATTTAATTACAATCAGGGTACGAACAAAACAAAATGACAGAAAGACCCTCTAATATGTCAATTATATATCCATACATATGCGAACCTCGTTTCATGTCCAGCTTTGATGATTCTGTCTTGAGCATGTCGTAGCAAATTAAATGGAACAAGATTGTACTTTCCCTTGGCATCAACTAGGAATCGATGGATTCCTGTCCGAAGCAGGAAGACGATGAAGGCCTTTAATGTAATACCACTGTTTTTTTTATGTTATTATTAGACCAAGAGAAAGTGGATGGTCCCATTAAAAAGAAAAAGAAAAAAAAAGAGGAAGGTCAACAGTCAAAGTGTAAAAAGGGATAAGAGTGGACGTGCGGCAGGCAGAAGATGGATAGTCACAAAAAAGAAAAGAGGGGAAGAAGAAGAGGAGGAGAGAAAGACAGAGAAAAGAAGAAGAAAAGATTTTCTCGAGGATTTCATCGAGCCGATTCGACTTCAACTCGTGACGCTCGGTAAGTTCTCATGATCCTTGTTCATTTAATCGAAACGATTTCGAATATTAGGATTTAAAATATTGGATTTTTGCGAAATATGAGCGGCGAAGTTCAATTTTTGAGATATAAGGCTGAAATTTTTTGTTGGTCTTCTAATGCCCTAAAAGACCTTTATTTGGACTATAAGTTTTCTTGAAACGGAGTTTGATAAATGGAGTTATGGCGAAATCAAGCTTCGCGTTGCGGATGATTTTGGATATTCGTTTCGGTAAAGAGTTTAGTTGAAGTGTGGGAGTCAGTTGAGCTATATTCATAGTTGACTTAGTGATTTACTTCGATTTTGACGTTATTTTCTACTTATTTGATAGGATCGCAAGTTCAAAATCGTGAGTCAAAATTGTTATTTGGTCGTAGGGGATTCCAGGTAAGTGGTTCTATATCTTCTTTGAATTTGTAAAATTCATATTTTAAAAGTAATATGATCTGTGTATATTATGAGTTACGAAATGGCATGATTGGATCGGGCATTTACTACCTTTCTATCATCGTGAATGTTTCGAAAGCATGTTCGGAAAATGTACTTCGCGAATGATTTGAAATGTTGAAAACATTATGTGTTGATTTCCGAAATATGTTTTCCTAATCTTTGGTTGAACGAAAGATACATTTGGGTTTGTGAAATTGTTTTATGGTAATGATTATGGATTGACTTTATGAATTGTGAAAAAGTGTTATTATGTATTAATGTGAGCCCAATGAAGGGCATGTGAGTATGCATACAGGTTAGGATATCCTTTTGGGCCGAGCCACCGGCTTTGTAGGTGGAGACCTTACCGAGGAGGGAATCTTGGCCGCCTTGTCACCAGGTTTTGTGTCGTGACCATGGTAATGCATTGAGTAATAGATTAATCAGTAGAATGGACCATTGATATGGTTTTGATGGAAATTAATCAATGGATTTGACCATTGATACATATGTTATTGTGGAGGTTTAGCTATATTTTTCTGATTATTATACGTTGAAATTAAACTATGAGTTTTGATTTGGCTTTATATGTATGCATAGTAGTTACTCGATCTACTTAAAAGATATGTTCTACTCACTGAGCTGTGGTTGCTCATTCCATTCATCTTTACCATTTTCAGGTTCTTCGGCCAACGGCCAATAGTAGGAGAGAGCGTTATTGAGCGAGACTGTTGAGAGTAGAAGCTTTGGGTATATTTAGTGTTGTTTATATAAGATTGTGGACAGTTGTTGGGTTGGCTAAACTTAATATTGTACATGTTTTGTTTGGTGGAGTAGAGAAACTTTGATGTAGAAACCAACCTCTTGGTTTGAGGCTGCGTTGTTAACTTTGATATATATATATATATATATATAGTTTTGGAAAAATATATGTTAATATCATGTTGTTAACTGTGTTTGAGGCTGCGTCCTTCGTGTGTAAGGATGGCCGTGTCATTTTCCCATTTTGTAGATTTTGGGGTGTGACATTTAAGTCAAAAAGCTGAAGTTATTTTTGATAATTAAACAAATCAAATCCTAAAGGTTGATGTCTTTCACTTTATTGAACTAGGAAGGTAGCAAATTGAGGTTCACATTAAATCCTTCACAAGGAGACAAACACTCGGCAACAGTTTTCTGTGGCACTATAGAGGCGCCATTTCAATTGGTGGCGGGCTTTATAATCCTCTGAAGCACATATCGGCTTGCTTTTCCAGTTCTTCGGCATCCTTGATGAAATATCTCAGGTTCTTCTTCATGTCGGCTATTCCGAGCTTCACTGCTTCTGCTCCCTCATCAATTGCAAAATCAGCTTTCCGCAGGAGGCACTTGATCTGTACCTCCAAACGGTCAATAAGAATTCTGATTGTGTCCAGGTTGGTGATAGCAAGAAAGGTATTGGCCTGTAGAAATTTTAGTTGTAAGAATTTATTCATGTAAATCACGGTGGCTTCTCTTGCATAGTTTGTTGCATTTTGGATTCCTAGAGAATGTCCCCATCATAATAGCAACTTAAAAATCAAGCCGGCCTCACAAGGTTCATTATGGAAGGCGTGAGGACTTCTCGGGGAAACTAATGTCTGGAACTTGACAGAGATGTGGACTTAGTTTGACGAAATTGTGCGGATGGTCATTGTAATAAGGGATAAATATGGTTTGTGGTATTCACTTGCATTGAGGCGATGACCTCCTTCTGTCCCGTGAGTCTATTCTCATTGCTCTTCCAAAGGGAGTCGATCCACTTGTCCACTGAATCCATGGGAAAGGCAGCTGCAGCCACTAGACTGGTGGCGACTGGTGGAGCAACTACCCCAGCAGTCATGATTGAATAGATCAGAACGGCTTCGAAAGTCGCAACCATTATCATGCTCGAGACCTTTGCCGTAGTGCGTATGCTCTTGAGCTCCTTGTCGATCTTCTTCTTCTTGATCTGCAACTTCTCGAACATGGACTTTTGTTGTTTGTGGATGATCTGAAAGATCTCGAAGAACTCGGTCAAAGGGTCTCTAGTCTCCCTGAAATTCCTCAATTTCTCCAAGGTGTTTGGGTACCTAAATTTTTTCAAGGGCTCTGCATCAGTTTATCTCGAAACGATTACCTTGTAATGTTAGGATATCAAACTTTAGAAATCAACTCAATCTCATTGGCGATGTTGATAAAAAGTCAAATGCTATTGCAAAATAGTAGAGGTTGAAAGCCTTAGCAATAGTGTGAAGTTTTTGTAGGACTACTGCCAACTGTCCTAAAAGCTTAAGTCGTTAGGCGAATGCGTAGATTTATATTTAAGTACTTTCACACTTCCCCTCACGCTTAGTCTTTTTGGGAGACAGAATATGGACCTGGAAAGATTTGAACTCAAGACCTTCTTCTATGATATTATGTGAAGTTTTTGTAGGACCACTGCCAACTGTTCTAAAAGCTTAAGTTATTAGGTGAATGCATGAATTTATAATTAAGTACTTTCACAAATAGTAGCTCAGGAACAAATATACTTAGATCCAGGTGCTATTAGTGAACTTTACCTGCGGTCTCCTTTTCTGTCTTCTTCTTCGAAGCAATGAAGCGCGTCGAAAATCAGCAATTGGACATGGCGCGCAT
Source organism: Melaleuca alternifolia (assembly GCA_019926035.1). NCBI lineage: Eukaryota > Viridiplantae > Streptophyta > Magnoliopsida > Myrtales > Myrtaceae > Melaleuca > Melaleuca alternifolia. The sequence continues at coordinate 580,576 of JAGKPW010000197.1, forward strand.
GCTTCTTGCAATTCTGAAGGATGGCACAGAAATAGAGGATGTGCAAGCCAATTGGGACGTCAGTCCCAACAAGCTCGAACAGTTCTGGAAGGTTTCTGCTGGTGTTGGGATCCCCCATTGACTTTCAGGTGAGATCATGAGGTTAACAAAAGAGAGTACAACGAAAAACAATGGTTGCCGCATGTGCCAAAAGTATAAAATGTTGAAAGAGCAATGATTCGAGAGCATGTTAAATAGATTTCGAATGTAATAACCAGTACTGACCAAACCAATACCCTGAAAATCCAATTGGAGAACTGAGTCTACTAGGTTGATGAACATGGACAATTGCAATGCGTATTTTATGTGTCTCACGGAGTTTAGGACAAGAACTAAATGATAGGATGAGAGTCGTATTTATGTAAGAAAATATGCAACATAGTACGAGTCTGATAATTTCCTACTGAATATTTTTGGATTGGATAGCACTTTATTGGAATTTTCGCACAAGACATGAATATTGCTATAAGATGAAATGAATCTAATATTCAACATTAAGGAAAATGTCATACAAAAAATCTCCAAAGTTATTACACTATGTAAAAGGCAGGAATTGGGGAGTACGGGGTGGCACCCTTGGACCCAAAAAGAAAGGCTTTAACCTACTGGCTATTGGAAAGTCTTTATTTACCGGGAAGTGAATAAAGTTGGTAGGATAAGAAAAGAAAGGCCAACGACGGTTGCAGATTTTCTGTCAATACCCCTTTTTTTTTATGTTATTAGTAAAGCGCCGCAACTGTTGTTTATACCACCTTATTGGACTTCGGGGACTTTACGGTGGAGTACTCGGAGGGACAAGTCATCTTGCAGTCCTTCATGACGCCAGAGTTTTATCAACTCCAAAGTGTAATCAAACTCTGGCTCACCTGGAATCGACTCATCCCAATCTTTAAGGAAGAGATCGATGATCCCAAGTTCTTTTACTCCATTCAGAAAGTCTTTTCCACCGAACTACTCCTAGGAGGTCAGAAGGGCCCTTACTCCATCCCACACAGTGTACTACTATCGGCCCTATTGGGCAACATCTACCTACACAAGCGGGCATTTTACCAGAGGTTTATATTGTATCAATCTACCCTTGTGCGATTCCTGTTGAAGCATATACTAGGAGGGTGGGTGCAGGCGGACGATTTCAAATCAAACTCTCTTAAGAAGTTAAGAAAAATGTGTATCTCTCGCAAAAACCCCGCTTGAAATGTTTGTCCAACCCTAAGAAGAATTCAATTCACACCTAGTCTATTGACATGCCCATCCACCGACCACCGTCCATCGGGAATCAAGCCGACTAAACGTAAACTCAGACGTAAAAACAGATGGGATTTACCGACCACTGTACGTCGGTAATGAAGCCGGCTAAACATAAACTCAGATGGAAAAACGATTGGCATAGCGCTGATAAGTGTGAGCATTATCGTTAGGTCATTACCAAACAAAAGGACCAGCCGAGCATGATCATCCGCCTCTTGCCTATCTATGAGGTGATTTTCCAGCGCTTAGATCATGAAGGTTCCCTAACATAAATCATTTCTTGGTTTATTCCGTGACTCATCCTATCGAAGTGGGCTAATCCATTCACTTTCAACCTCAATAACATAGTTTCATAAGTTAGGGTTTATCTCAAAATCAAGGGTGGTCATGATTTTTCAAATTGATGAGGGCCTTCTTATTTAACTGGCCTGCATGATAATCAGCAAAAGTTAAGATAGGACAATCTGCATTAGATCTAAAACCATTATAGGAATACAATCTAACAAGCAAGATAGCTATCTCTTGTTGCACGATTGAATATAAATTGGACTTTCCCTTACCTAAATGAGCTGCTTCTTGCAATAGACTAGTCTGTGGGACGGAAGTCAGAAAAGAGAGAGAAAGAGGGCTCGGTGGCTTGCTGAATGTAATGAAGATGAAGCACCCTCTCATGCGGATTTATAGTGTTTCAATTCGAGGATAAACACGATCTCGATAACATAGAAAGCGTCCAGAGAAATAGTTTGAAATATTGGGGATAGTTACCAAGAATGCTCATTCCATAATAGAGTTTCTCATTCTCGAGAAGATTCTGAGAAATTAGGTTCAGAGACAATATTTTGAGACCTATCTCATTTCGCGTGAACAATTTGGTATCACATCTGTATAGATTTCTATAATATAGATTATTGTTTCAAACGGACATTAAGATATTATCATATTTACTGGATGCTGAAAAATTAGGTATTACGCGGAACAGTCATTAAATTATTGAACACTTACCGATATAAAACCTTGACAACCGATCTTTCCTTCTGTGTAAATTGAAATGTGTTAAAGATAGAACATGTCGACTTGCACTATACATCCTATTGTTTTTCCTGGATAGATTACTTTTGACATCTCCTAAGTAGTTATGCTTTGCATCTTTTATTTTCTGAAATTAGAGTTTAGCTTCTGATATTGAAATATTACCCTGCTGCAAGATAGGTTACTCTAAATCTTTCTTTAAACTCACTTCTAGTGTTCCATAAGGCTGCTCCTTAAATAGATTATCCAAAGGTTGTGTTACATTCTAAGATACAATACACGGGCTTTAAATATCGATCAAAGTGGAAAAGAAAGAGATAGAATTTTGATGGACAGAACCTTTCTTGTTAGATTCTCAAAATTTACTACAGTTTTATGATAACCAGTTCCAAGGGAAAAAAAATGTTTGATGCTTTAGGTAATCTGAGAAACTCCTGATCTCATGCAAACGATATCTGTGACCATGAGCATATTTTATCACTCTCTGGATAGTTAGTTCCCTGCCTTTCCATGCGAACATGACGAAAGGCCGCGGCGTGTTGCGTCGGCGTACTAAATGATTTTCTCATGTTCCTTGAGGAAATCTCTCACTGTCGCCAAGCTTGGCTCCAACACCAAGCTCTCACATGCCTTCTCAGTATCGATGCCATGTACGTCCCACTCAGAGTCTTCACTAAGCCTCGGGATCTTCTCCACTTGGCGACAAGCTAACTTGTAAGTGTTGACCTCAATCTCTTTGATGTCGTCATCGAGCTAACTTTCTCATCATCAACCATGCATTCTCCGCTCCCAAGTAATGATATCAATAGTTCAGTTTGATTCAAATTTTTTTAAAACTCGAACATGTAACAGCCGCGTTTCGGACTCGGTTCGCATTTACGGCCTCGGGGAAATTTCCGGGAAATTTCATAATTTCCTTTTAATTTCGCGAAATTTGTGAAAGGCTCTTGAATTATTGAAATTAGTGGTCAAAAATTTTATTTGGGCCCAAAATGTCAAGATCTTGGTATTGGGAAATTTTAAGAAGTTTAGAAATTTTTCCCAAATTTTTACGAATTTTTAAATTAATTTTCCAATTTTCGGAAATTAGAATATTATTATTTTAATTAAATTTCCGAACCGGCCGGCCCAACCGCGTGAACCGGGTGGTCCGACCGGGTCAGACCAGACGGCACGCGCCGCGCACGCGCGCAGCTCTCCCCCTCTCTCTTTTGCTCTCCTTCTCTGTGGCATTCTGTCGAGTAGTTGAAAGGCACTGTTCAACTGCTGCAACCGTCGCTTCAACGGTCGATTCACCACTACCACCACCCACCGCCTGACCCGAGGGGATAGCCGGAGTGGATGGCAGCCAATGGGAGGCCGCCGCGTGGCGTCGGCGAGCTAATTTTCAGCTCGCCCCCAACCACCCCCACTCGGTTAAACCGAGCTCCTCCCCTACTTGCGACTCACTTTTCTCTCAGCTCCGACCACCCCAGCTCACGGCACCACCACCATTCGACGCGTCGGAGGAGCAGCTTTTAGATCCGACCAGTCTCGAGCTTCAGTATGGCCGATGGACAGAGAACGGCGGCCAAACCTGACGTGCCTCAACGACCCGACTCGCGACCCGAAAAGACGAACCGGGTCTGTGACTCGCCGGAGAAGACGACCGTCGCCGTCACCGGAGCAGTCGCCGTCGCCGGATACCAGTCAACGGGCTAGGCCGCCGGCCCAGCAGCCCGGCCTTGCAAGCCAGCCCAGCGACCCGACCCGGGACTAGCCGAGGCCAAGCAGCTCGGCCCAACAAGCCAGCCCCAAGGCCCAGCAGCCGGCCCGACCCAGCCCAGGCGGCCCGAGAGAGAAAGAAAAGAAAAGAAAAGAAAAAAAGGGGAGAAAAGGAAGAAAAGAAAAGAAAAGAAAAGAAAAGAAAAGGAAAAGGCGGGCGAAAAAAAAAGTTATTTTCTCTTGGCCGTCAGCATGTGTCCGGTTCAGCAGAGTGGAAGCCAAGAGACTCACAAGTGAGTGGGCTCTAAACCTTTATTAGGCGCATTTACTGCTTTAGTAGAAATTTGCTAGAACGGCTAGAATTGTTAGGATTCCTAGAAATTAGGATGGCTTGATTGTTTGATTGATTGACTGTTTGCTTGATGGAATGGTATGGATGGATCGACTGATGTTAGTATAGTCCGTGATGGTACCTCGCTTGATGCGAGAAACACCTTAGGGCCATTAATTGGCGTGTGGTGGTGCCGGAGGCACAAGTTCTTACAAAAGTTGAAAATTTTCAACTTTGGTGTAGCCGTGAAACAAGTACTTTGAGAAGGCACGACGGGGTCAGCCAAGTACCTCACGGGGTTTTAGTTCGATAAACCTTCCATGTTAATATTCAAATCCGTGGTTAACTTTATTAAATTCGCAATTTGGTTATTAGTCGTGCAATTTATTTATTAATTTCAATTTACTTAAATTATTAGCCTTGCACCCGATTTACCTTAATTGTTAGATTAATTAGTATTCCATCATTTATTTTATTTGAAATTTAATTTAAGTAATTATTGCCTTATTTATTTATTTATTTATTATTAATCGCTTATTTAAATTAGATAGTCGATTGCTATGGATCGCTGAGTAAAGTGCAATTGATTACCCTAGTAGTAGTACGGTTTGATTTGATTGATTAGTCTTGGTGACCGCGAGACGGGAGGCCTACTGGGTAAACTAGTCCTGAGTTGGTTACACTGTAATGTTAGGTTCGTATGGGAGAGAGGTGCTAAAGTTCCTTTCCTAGTCATGTTAGTCGACCACTCTGACTAGAGACCGAGAGTTGGGTGGGACGTTTTAAGGACCCTAAGGTAGGGATGTTCCTAATCTAGGGTTAGGGTTTGTTCACTGAGATACCAAGTATCTCATTCCACCACCCCCCCACCATCCCAAGACCCAGCTATGGACCTAGAGCAAGGACTCTCCGACTTGGAGGACCCATTCGAGGAGGAGCCTATCGAGAAGGAGGACTGGGAGCAACAGGAGTAGGAACCTCGGGTGGAGGAGGACTGGGATCAGCTACCGCTGGAACCTCTGGAGGAGGAGCCGGAGGCTCCCTTTAGCTCGGACGAGGAGGCAGAAGACCTGGAGGAAGAGATAGGGATGGTCCCTGATCATCCTGTCGATAGAGGGTGCGTGATTAATAGGGAGGTTAGGGAGAGCGGACTTATCGTGGAGACCCAAGAGCAAACTGAGTGGATTTGGAGCATCCCGAAGCAGACATGGTTTCCACACCAGCACACGGTGGAGTACACCAGCTTCCTAAAAACCGAGATGGAATACCTCACAGAGCGGTGCGGAGGGCCTTGGGGAGGATACGAGTCTGGTTACGAGGATACCGATGGAGCAGATGACACGGAAGATGGAACCATTCTCAACCCAAAACCTCTTAGCGCACGTGAGTGGTTAAAATCGATCCGTGCACCTTAGGGTAGTACTCCTTCCATTTTCCTTGCAACTTTTGATTGTACAGCTGAGCGGAAGCGTGAACCCTAGGCCATTTGTTAAGTTCTTCCAGGTTGGTTTTTATTTTGTAATCAGGGATGATGTGGACACGTTGTGAAGCTATTCAGTAATGGAGTTATTTTAAGGACTCTATCTTGGTTCATGCCTTATAGCAACTGTGATTTGAATCTTAAAGTCGAAGGGAGTTGATGTTGAATTGGATCCTGAAGGTATTGCTACGATTCCGAGAAATCGGGACGTGACAGAACCATTTTGGCATCTAATTTTGCCAGGTAAATTTTCTTGGTTATTTTAAACATAATGGTTATTAGTTAAAATTCCAAATTTCTAAAAAAATAATATAAATTAATTATAATAAAATAAGAGATGAAACTCATGCCACTTGATTGCCATTGAAAGGGTAGCTAAGTAGCTCTTTCCCTAATTTTTTTTTTCATAAAAAGTCTTTCAAAGCAAGAAAGTGTTTAGTGTTTTTTTTTAGTTTAACTTTAAAAGAATGAATATGATGAAAATTTGAATATCATTGTTCTCACAAACAGTTTGAATATCATTTTTTCATTCTAGAATTATCTTTCTTTGCATCAATACATGGATCTTGCGTCAAAATCCCTATGAAGGATAATTTGAACAAGTTTTTCTAAAAATAAATAATGGTGCATTAATTATGCTAGACGGGAGTGTTTCAGATGACGAAAAGCAATCTCTACCTAAACACGTACCTTACACATTTTGAAAGTTAAGTAGAAGGAAAAAAGGAAAAAATCTTGCCCAAGGAAAAAGATTTATTCGCAATAGATACATGTGTTGAAATGATGAAAGGTAAATTGAATGTTGAAAGGCGTTTCATTCTTTATCGTATACATTAAATATCTCTTAATAGCAACCTTGAGCTCAGATATTAAAAATTTCTAAAATACCCATATTAAGAACCATCCCACACTGAGGTTGGTTTATAAGGCTGTGGTCAAACAATCACATGGTTGAAAAAAATTAAGAAAGATTTTATTCCATCCAGTTGCATTAGCCTTTAGATGGATTCTCATGAAAACTTATACTATAAAGTGGGGGGAGAGCATCCATTTCTCTCGTCAAACACTTAGACCCATGTTTATCTTGTGAAAATCACAAACTTTCACCCTTGTCTCAAATATGGTCCCTTGTTGACTCTCTTATGAAGTCACCCTTATTATAGAAAAAAAATTCTAGTCATGAGCTTGAAAATATCATCAATGATGTCTCTCAATAGACGGTGGTTTACAATTTCAAATTACGATAAAACAACAAAGTCTGGCCAAAGGAATTTATTTTGGAGTCTTTGTTTACTCATCAGTGAAGTGTAGTATACAGTGACCTACTTCAACATTATTCTTCAAGTTATAACTCAGAGAATAAGACAATGACTAATACTTTAAATTCAATTAGCAAACAATGTGAATTTATTGCTAAAGTGGGATTGTTGTATTGGACAATCAATGGTTCAAAGTCAATGGGGATATATTTGGAATTTAAGTGAAATTTAGTGATTTTTTACGAAACAAAAAAAAATAGGGCCATAATTGTCACTCAACTTAAAGTTGATGTTTTTCTACGAGATAAAAAAAGTTGAGGTCAGATTTATCATTCAATCTAAAATTTGTGTTTATTCTTGGAATTAACCTTAACTTTTTGGTGCCTTGGGACCTTTATTTTAGGTATTGGAAAGTTTGCTTGAAATTTGATCAATGATTACTTCTTCGTTTGACACCCGTTGGACTCGATTTTTATTGTGTTGTGATGTTGCGATCAAAGTCTAGAAATCACAAATTTTTCAACACCCCAAAAAACAGTTTACCTAAGTAAAAAGCTAATTGCCGAATTTGGATGGCAACATGGATTCAAAAGACTCATTTTGGTCGGTAGAACTCGTTTTTTAGGTTTAAAAACAAGTTTCTAGCCTTGTATGTCACCGGTCGACATTTAGTCAACTCTTGGTCAATTCTAGGTCAAATCTAATGAATTTAAGAAAATTGGGGTAAAGTCTAGGTTATATCATGAGCTAAAGTTAAAAGCATAATACTTTTATTTGTGGAAAAACATATTGTAATAAAGTAAGAAAAATAAATGAGAATTTGCTAGATAGCCATAATGTGGTTATTTGAGCATATTATATTGTGCACAACACAGATCGGGTACAATTTGGTTGGACAATTAGTGTGGGCTAATATTTTAACAATTAATGACCAATGACGAATAAACTTATTCAAATGCACACTAACATAGGCTATGATCTAGTTTTCACTTTTACCATTTGCCCCCCACGTGGGTACTGTTCACGATTTTCTCTCTCGGGCTTCCATGCGTGGGCGTTTGGCTGGGAGACGATTCTGCTCGTACTGGAGCACGGCTATTCTTGAGGTCAAACTCGGTGGACGAACTTCCTCAGCAACGATCTAAAGCCTCACCGAAGGGATTAAGGTAGGATCTCGTCTCTGTGATGTTAACTTCTGATTAGGGTTCTGGTGCGTTCCTGGTTTGGTGCAGTGCGACTTGCTTGCCCGTCACCATGGCTTCCCCATCCAGTGATACCCTCCCAAACCCCGAAGAGGAGCTAAAGGATGCTGCGAATCAGGCAGCCCATGCTTCAAAAACTAGAACGACTAATGCAGAAGTGGTGTTCGACAAAATTCCTGGGAAGGAAGAGGTGGTTCAATCTGCTCGTAGAGAAAGGAGAAGTTGTAGTAGAAATAGAAAGACCCTTACTATTAGGGAGATGGAAACTGACCACGCCATGGCGGCGGACATAGCAGATGCTAGATATGCTGGCAAAGGGAAGGCCAAAGATGGCTCACCAAGTGCTCGACCAAATGTGCACCTTCCAGGTGCTTGGGAAAATGTGGCCATCTCAAGTGCTCGACAAAATGACAATATGAGACAGTCATCTTCTGGAGCTGGCCCTTCCATTCCGACACGCTCCCGACAGGGAAATAGGAGCCTCAGCCGCATAAGACAACGTTCCAAGGGGCCGATTAATGCGAAAGTGGTAGCAGACCAACATCCACCAAGATCTTGGGTGAACGTGGTGAAATCTGCAGAGAAGAGATATGAGCTTACCTATATTCCTCCATCCATGGTGGATAGCAACTCGGTAGTCCACATCTCCGACGATATACTACAAGCGGCTGATCCAAAGTGGCAGGAGTGTATTGTAGGCTACTATATTGGCAAGAAACTCCCATATAAGCTAACGGAATCGACGCTTAAACATGTATGGGGGAATAAACTTCCGGAAGTTATGGCCAATGACCAGGGCTTCTTTTTTTCCATATACCTGACCCGGATTTCAGGAGGAAGGTCTTGGAGGGAGGGCCTCTAACAGTGGCTAGGGTTCCTTTAATGCTCCAGCAGTGGCGACCAATGATGAAGCTCAAAAAGGGCCACCATGAGACGGTGCCAGTATGGGTAAGATTTCAGGATATTCCATATGAGTTTTGGTCGGCAAAAGACATTAGTACGATTGCAAGCGGCATTGGCAGGCCACTCTATGTGGATAGCCAAACAGAGAAGAGGAGAATGATCTCATATGCCAGGGTATGTATAGAGATTGAGGCAAATCATCCCATCCGGGAGGCGGTCTCGGTCGTTGTGAATGGGGAAGCCATGGAGGTTGAGGTCGAGTATGAATGGCGGCCGAGCTTATGTCTGCGCTGTGGCACCTTTGGCCACAAATGCCAAGATAAAATGGATGCGCCTCCTGCTACTCCGGCTACCAAACCGTTGGCTGAGCGTGTGGACCCACCCGTCGCCCATGAAGCTGCTAATGTTACTCAGACACTTGAAGCTAGAAAGCAGGTTGCTGCCCAGGAGATGCCTCCAAGTTCACAGACCACCATGCCACAAAACAAAACGCAGGAATGGGTGACCATACCCTCAAGGATGAGAAGTGTGCACCAGGTAAATGATGCAACCGGTACTAAATGCCCAAACATGTCAGAACAGGAAGACAAGGATCGAAGCAAATCCCCGGCTGCCTCGGCCTCCCATGCCCCTACAATTCTCATGCGGCCTTCAATGGTCTCCTCCTCCATCTCAGAGGACGACACCTTTGGTCAGGACGGTCACCTCAGCAGCTCAGATGATGATAGTTTGTTGGTGACTATTTCACAACAACCACTCCAGGATGCAACTAAGAAGATTGAACAGCTTGACTCTACTGGAGAAAAAGCTCTGCCTACAGGGCCGTTGACCCAGGTTGATTCTCCTCCACTAGCCAAACTGATTCAGAAGGTTGCTCCGAGAAAGAAGGGCCACCAAGCAAGAAGACGGTAGGTCCCTAATCCTGTGTAAATATGTATATAGGCGTATGGAACATTAGAGGTCTTAAGGATCCTATTAAATGTGCTGAAGTCAGAAACCTAGTAAGAACAAATAATTTATGTTGTTTGGGTATCCTGGAAACTAAAGTACAGGAATCTCTTTTTGAATCGATTTCCACAAACCTTCTTCCGGGATGGATATGGAAATTGAATTATGAGTTTTCACCAAGGGGAAGGATATGGTTTGGGTGGAACCCCGAGTCTGTGATTTTCGATGTCTCTAAGGTGACAAAACAGGCCATTCACGGCTCCATTCAGTATCTAGAATCAGGTATTCGTTTTGCTGTCACAGTTGTCTATGCTGATCACACGTTTGTGGCGAGGAGACCATTATGGTCGGATTTGGTGCAACTAAGTTCAGAGATGCATGATAACCCATGGCTAGTTGCAGGGGACTTCAATGCCATCCGTCGTGTGTCTGATAGAGTGGGTGGAACAGATGTATGGCTCCCATCATTCGATGAGTTCGATAATTGCCTGAATGAGGCTGAGCTTGACGACCTTCGATATGTGGGGTGTCGTTATACGTGGTCAACATCAGATGGCGAATCTCGAAAGCTAAGGAAAATTGACAGGGTACTGGTTAATGCGCAGTGGAGCGCGGATTTTTCATATTCTGAAGCGTCATTTCTTAACCCAGGTATCTCTGACCACACTCCTATGATTGTCAGGATTATGCCTCAGGTGCATTCACGTAGGCCGTTTAAATTCTTTAACTTTTGGATCATGCATCCTAGTTTCTCTAATATGGTCAGTCAAGTTTGGGACATTCGGATTGAAGGTACGCCCATGTTCGTGCTTTGTTTCAAGCTTAAAATACTCAAAGGGCGCCTTAAACAGCTGAATAGGGAAGCCTTTACGGACATATCCACTCGCACCGCGACGGCATGAAGGGAGCTCCTATCGATTCAGGACTCCCTCCAACAAGATCCGTTCAATTACATGTTAGTTGAAGACGAAAGGGGATGGAGGGCAGCCTTCTCGAATCTGAGGCTACAGGAAGAGTCCTACTATAGACAGAAGTCTCGTATTAAATGGCTGGAAGAAGGGGATCTGAATACGAGATTCTTTCATCAGATGGTCAAGAATAGGCAGCTCAGAAACAGCATTATGTCGGTGGAGGATCGTTCAGGGATTCGACTGTCGGACTCGGAGGAGATCAAGGGGCTGTTCATCTCACACTTTGAGCGGCTCTTCACCTCATCCACCCAACGTGCTTGCCCATCGGTGTCGAGGATCCGTGAGTCGTTACAGCATACGCTGTTGGAAAGCCAGGTATGTCTTTTATCTAGTCCTATCACTGAGACAGAAATAAGGACTACATTTTTCTCCTTAGCTCAAGGGAAGGCTCCAGGCCCAGATGGTTATAACGTGGAGTTCTTCAAGCGGTCTTGGGAGGTGGTTGGCACTTCAGTTATCACTGCGATCAAAGACTTCTTTGACTCAGGAAGACTCCTACGCCAGGTTAATACCACTATCATTTCATTGATTCCTAAAGTACCAAATGCTTCTTCATTAAATGATTATAGACCTATTGCATGCTACAATACAATCTACAAGTGCATTACTAAGTTAATGGCGAACCGTCTGGCTTCTATCTTACCCACCCTGATCAGTGGAACTCAGAATGCATTTGTTAAGGGGAGGCGCATTAGTGATAACATATTGTTGGCGCAAGAACTTTTTAGTGGATTTCATCATGTTCCATATATACCCAAGTGTGCTATGAAGGTAGACTTTAAAAAGGCTTATGACACTGTGGAATGGGACTTCTTGGAATCTACATTATTGGCATTTGGGTTTCCAGGGAAGCTGATTGAATTGATATTGGTTTGGGTACGCACGCCAAAGTTTTCCATCTCCATTAATGGGGAACTTCATGGTTTCTTCTCCAGCTCCAGTGGTCTTCGGCAGGGAGACCCCCTTTCTCCTTATTTGTTTACACTTATCATGGAGGTTTTTTCAGGCATTATGGATACTCAGACCAGTAAGCATGGGTTTAGATTCTTCTGGAGATGCAAAGATGCGAGACTTTCACATTTATTTTTCGTCGACGACATTCTCCTCTTTACCGAAGCTAGTATGGAGTCAGTATCACTGGTGGAAGCTACAGTTAGCACATTCTCCAAGTGGTCAAGCCTGGTACCTAGCCTTAACAACAATAAGGTATACTTATCTGGTGAGTCACAAAAGCCACTTCCCTTCCGATACCATGGAGTCCCCGTGATATCGTCCAGATTGGGGAAGGCTGACTGTGTAGCTTTAGTGAGTGCCATTACTAGGAGAGCTCAATCCTGGACGCAGAGACTTCTATCTTTTGCGGGTCGTCTTCAGCTCATTAGATCAGTACTCCATGCCATCCAAGTCTATTGGACAGGGGTCTTTATATTACCTATTTCGGTATTAGAGGCTATTGAACGAGTGCTTAGACAATTTCTATGGAAAGGTCCACAGCTTGGACCAGGAGGGGCCAAGGTTGCTTGGACGGATGTATGCCTCCCCAAGGAGGAGGGGGGTTTAGGCATTCGACGGTTGAAAGAAAGCAATAAGGCCTCGATGCTAAAACATATATGGACTTTGTTTACTGATAAGGAGTCCTTATGGTGCAAGTGGATCTATTCAAACTTTATAAAGCGCCATAGCTTCTGGATCGTTAAACGCCCAACTATTTGCTCTTGGTCGTGGAAGAAAATCCTCATTCTCAAGCGAGAGTACCAACACCTTTTTCAATGGCGGGTGGGAAATGGTAAGACGATATCCCTATGGTTTGACCATTGGCATCCTAGAGGACCACTCAACTCATTATTCTCAAACCGAGAGATATATCGATCGGGTTTCTCAAGGGAAGCGAAAGTGGCGGATCTTTTCAGGCTGCCTTCCCCTTTGAGGGATACTCTATTAGCGTGGGGTGATCCGCTCCCATCCCCCGATAATGATCCGGACGTTTTTCAATGGCTCGGGAACTCCTCGGGCACCTTTTCCACTGCCTCGGCTTGGGAGATTATTAGGCCAAGAGGCCAAGTGACTCAGTGGCAAGTTTTCATATGGAATAAGGTGATCATCCCGCGACATCAATTCATCTCTGGTTGATGACCCGGAACAGGCTTCCCACCCAGGTATTTCTCATGTCTTGCTTCAGAATTCAAGATGCCAATTGTGTCTTTTGCAACCATAGGCCAGATTTAGTCAATCATTTATTTTTTGGATGTCGAGTCACGTCTCAATTAGCTCATTTTTGGGCGGCGAGGTGTAATCTACTTTGGCGTAGTGGGTCGTGGCTTGAAACGCTTTACTGGGCCAGCAATTATATTTCTGGAAACAGTTTTTGTCAATGTATAGCTAGGTTCTCCTTGGGTGCTCTATGCCATATTATTTGGAAAGGGAGAAATAATGCTCTTTTTCGCGGTCAAGTCATCTACGTTCCAGCTATGAAGACAAAGTTGGAGAAGATGGTTAGAGACAAGGCGTAGACATTTTCCCATGTTCAGGATTCTATCAAGAATAGAAGAATGCAGCGAAGTTGGGGCATTGATCCTAGTATCTTCTTGTAAAAGGTCATGGTCCTTTTTGTATTTTTGTTTTATGTATTTGCAGGCCTTGTTTAGTTTGTTATATTTGATACCATGGCACTCTTCCACTCTCTAAAGCCCTTTGGGTTGTGTGAGTGCAAGTTTTGTGGTGCCAGGCCATCTTGTCTTGTACAAATCCTTTGGTAAAAGTCAATGCATACTTACATTACCCAAAAAAAAAAAAAAAACATAGGCTATGATCTTGTCTGCCTTCCTTATTCTGAAGTATTTTAGGTTTAGCTATCGGGATCCTCTAAGAGAGTATAAGGGGAGGAAGGCCTAGCTCCCAATTCGCGCGGCTTCCTCTGTGTTGATCGGTTCAAAGACTGTGATTAGTTAAACCCGTTACGTGATTTCCATTCAGAATTTAGAACTCTAGGTTTTATATTGATTATAGGCAATTGATTTTCTTACAATCTACTATATAAGGCTGTCTCAAAAGGCTGTCTCAAAAGGGATACTACAATCAAATCGAAGTTGCTTTTGTCAGAGGCTACCTCATGATTTGTCTCTTGCGTCTAACCCTATATACCTCTGTGACATCTGGAAAATTCTTGCATTTATTAATATATAGGAATTTGATTGGGATGAATGTAACACACAATATATTTTATGCACTTGATTACTTTGACGGTCATGTTTGAGCAACGGGTAGAAATTTACTAATTCAATAATTTAATTACGTTTGGAAGGTTTTGCTAAATGTTTTGACAGGTTCAAAATACTTTTTGAATTTATCAATAGGTAGAATGGACACCGATTCTCTTATTTATGTACTAATTCCTTTGATTCTTTGGTAATTCAATCGAAGAGACTACTTTGGAAAGTTATCATTTTGGCTCTCTCTTCCATTCGCAAGTGAGACTTTGAACTCTAAATCTCTAGTTTTCCTCCATCAGCAAAGTGAGACATTCTTACCCAATGTTGATGTCAAGCTTATTTCATCTATTCTAACTTCTAGTTTATTAATGCAAGGGATTACTGACTAGTTTACTTGGCCAAAGGAAATGAATCCCTTTTAAATATCTCCTCTTGGCTCATTAGATCATGTCTCATGCAACTAAGCTATTCAATTGGGGTGGGGGGGGGCGCATGAAGAAATTTCATTGCAACACTTACCCTCTCTACTCTTATATTCAATGATTTCATCGTATAAACGTTAAATTATTTGACCATTGTTAACCCAGCTTCTCTTTCATCCTTTTGTTTTAACTGTGTATAAAATTGGGGAGAAAGAGAGAGAGAATTCTCATGGCAAGGGCTCACTCCATTACTTCATCGATCACTTTCCACTTCCCTTTTAACTTTCACTTTCAATTCCAAGAGTAAAAGCCACAGGTCCCACGTTTGTACTTTAATAAAAGTATTGAGTTCGTGTTTGGGTTTAGACGTGGTAAGATTACTAGTTTTCTTTACTCTCTATAAATGGTTTGTCATTTTCAATATAAAAATAATTGATTCTGACTATGTTTTGCTCCAAGGGAAAACTAAATCTTTGAAATTACTTAAGCTATTTTCAAGGTAAGTGAAAACTTTATGTGCTAAGTTAGATTGTTCTAACGAGTACTTGACTTGGTTATTTGATAGGTGTTTCCTATGAGTGAATTTATGATCATGTGTGAGTAACTTTGATAATAGCATGATGGATTCCTCAACTGTGTGAATTATGATGATGATATATACTGAGTTGTGTATTGATGATTTAAATTGTCATGTTGATTGTCATGATAATTGGTGGTATTTTAGGTAAAAAGTGTGTAAAAAGGGAAAAAAATGAGAAAGTCCCCAACTTTAGTTGGAAATTATTATGGTATGAGTCGCTAACTTTAGGGAATTCGGTTATGGTATGAAGTGATCAAGATAGAACAGAGTTACCAAATTTGTTTTGAAAAAAAAAAAAACGTTACCGAATTTGGGAGTTGCCAAATTTAGAATTTCTGGATTTTCAAAATAAAATTACCAAATATGGGAGTTACCAAATTTATGGGTTACCGAAAAAATGTTTTACATGCCTTCTGTTCTTTAGATTCCTTAGTCTTTCATATGTTATTAAGCATCATTATTTCATAATAACATATGTGTTATATTTGAGGAGAGTATGCATAAAATATGACATTTGTCATTGGTGATGGTTAAATAAAAAGATGTGGTGCATAGAATAGTAATGTTGAATATGTAATAGTTGCAATTTGGTGATGGTAAATTGAAATGATGTAATGCATTTATATGTCAATGTTGAATAAGTTCATGTGCATTGATATTGAATGATAAATTGAACATTGAAAAAAAAAAGTGGTGTGGTTCATATAAGGATGGTGATGTTGCCCCTTGTGTTGGGATGCCAGTGACAATTGCTAAGTAGATAAATTGATTATGTTGTTTCGAATGTTTGTGATTTTACACTAGGGCGGGTGCGAAGGTGAACTCCTATGTAAGACTTAGAGATTTCGCTTACTGAATTTTGGTTCAGATTCATTTATTTTTCTAGACATGTAAGATGCCTTTTCCGCCACCATCGCTTTTTAGAGCCCCAACACATATTGAGTATGAGTACAATGATGTTGTGTAGCCTAATTTGATTTTTATGTATACCAAGTGTAAGACCATGGTATGGGTCAACATAGGACTTGTCGAGTCGGTTCCCCATCTATATGTATCTGGGTACGCAATTTTTTATGGTGATTATATGGGACCGCTTGGAGGCTTTGAGGTTTCTCTTGGTTATGTTGCCTAGGAAGTTTGTCAATCCTTAAAGTGTTTGATCGGTGTTGTGCATGCAAACTTTTGAGAGTGGGATTATGGTAGTGGAGATAAGAGTTACCGAACCCTTTCCAGGTGTTTTGTATTGTAATGTTTCATTGTACATGATGCATAGTACATTATTTAAGTATGTGAAATAATGTGTGACGTGTTTAATTTTTTTATTGTGCTTTCGCTTGTAACTAAATTAATAAGAAAGAAACTAAATACAACATGTGTAGCGCTTGACATACTTGGTGCGTTACAAACTCCACCTTGGCCCCTCTCGTGGGCTCACCAAATTATATTCACTGAACTTGGAGATCTAACTTAACCTCCCTCCTCCAACGCCACATCTCTCTCCTCACCTCAGACCCCTTCCTGACTTGAGCCATTGCCTTTGCAAACTGCCGACCACAATGTTGGCGGTTAAAGTGAACAAGGCTCCAAAGTGCACTCATTTTTGCTATGGCTAATGCCAAACTGTATGCTGGCATCGTGTTAGAATATTTGAATAATAACTCATGCATTTATCTAAAAGTTTAAACTTATATAATAATTAATAGTGGTTCCACATAATCGCAAATGGTAGTAGAGTAAAAAGTATTAAGTTCAAATCTTTGCAAGCCTAAATTTGCCTCTTCAATTGTGAATTTCCATACTTCAGGCTTATGCTAAAATCGCTTGCGTGTAAGGGGAGAGCATTAAAGTGTCAGAATACTTAAATATATATTTTATAACCGAGATGTCCAGGCCAGCTTGCACGCACCTCGACATTTCTCCGGGGAGACTAGCACAGCAACCTACCGCCATGGCCCCCCACTTAAATCACAGGCACTTCTCCGGGGAATCGAACCCAAGACCTCAACGAAGCCCGAGTTCGCCCTAACCAGTTGGGCTACCCATGGGTAGGTCAGAATACTTAAATATTAAACCCTGCATTTATCTAAAAACTTAACATTTTAGAACAATTAGTAATAGTCTCACAATATCTTATCATAGTACTAGAACGAAAGCTCCTGAGTTTAATTTGAGAGACAAATTGCCTTTCTAATAAAATATGTTCTATGCGTACACTAAGCAAGAGGACTAAATTGATCGTGAGAGGGAGTGATGAAATTATTAAATATTAAACCACCTTTTTCATATATTAGTTTAAGCTTTTAAAACATTTGGAGCAGGAACCGGGGATAAAAGTTTCATTGATTCATCTATCTCAAATAGGGAATAGTGGTCTTATAAAATCTCAAATGGTATCAGAGCAAGAGATTATGAGTTTAAATTTTTCCAAACTTCTATTGTCTCATTAATTGTAATTTTCAAAGTCCAGCATATGCGTGAGGAGGAACGCTAGAGTATTAAAAGTATACTCTACACCTTGAGCTAATAACTTAATCTTTCAAAATAGTTGATGGTGGTCTTACATAATCTCACTTATTGGCAACCAACTCTAGCCACACCCTCTCCCCTACAAAGCGCCCCTTTTTTTATTCCTTTTACTCTTGAAAAAAAAGATTATTTGGAAAAATTATCCAAAAAGTTGTAAACTAATTGCACTTTTGTCAATTCAATTCTAAATATTTCGATTTTGACAATTGGAATTTTAACTTTTTCACATTTTGTAAATTGAGTCTATTTATATAATTTTGGCTAAAATTCAATAACGTGAATACCAACTATCCTACATGATACGACTGGCAATGATGACGATAATTTTTAATAAAAAAGTTTCAAAATTTTTTATTTTTCTTTTCTTTTTTTCCTTCTTTAATTTTTTTTAACTTGTGGGAAGTGACGGTCGTTGGGTCCTCATCGGCCACACGGTGAGGCAACCTTAGGCGAAGGCAACCTTGCTTACAATAAACGAGAGTGCTGGGGCCTTCCTCCAGTGGCTAGCAAGGACCCGCAACCCTTTCTAACCAGAGTAAAAAAATAATATTATAGAAAGAAAAGAGGAAAAGAGGAAAATTAAAAAATTTCTAACAAATGTAAAATATATTAAAAAATTTCTCGTTAGCATTGGTTTGTACCACATACAACGGCCTACGTCCATATTAACAAATTCTAGACAAAAATGATCGGATAGACTCAGTTTATAAAATGTGAAGAGTTTAGGATTTAATTGACAGATTAAAATAGTTAATTTTTTTTGGGACAATCTCAATATATTTTCTTTTGATTTTAGAAACCTTGATATTATTTTTTAAAATTCAATACGGGGCACCACGTAAGCACCATTTGCCACGTTGGCTATGACATAGGATAAGGAAGATTTGACGGGGGCCATTTCAGTCCATCAAGCAAGAGAACTGTATATATATATATATATATATATATATATATATATATATATATATATATATATATTTTATGACAATTGAAAAGCGGGCTCGTTTTTGTTCACCGGTATAATTACATGATTTTTTGTTTTTAGATTAGGCCAATATGTACATCATATTAAACCAACTTTCAAATTTGATGTCCATTTTCATATGACCAAAACATTATTATCTCATTATAATATAGAATAAGTAAAACATTATACGATATTAGTGACTGGAAGTCAATATCTTTGCACTTTTATCTAACAAAACTCTTCTTTTTATGAGCACATATCCTTATCTTTGAAATTCATATTTATATTCTATAATCAAAATAGTCCAAATCTATCTATCGGATCAGGCCATCGCAGTTCATGTGGACAAGTAAATAATCAAACAATGACTGTCACGCCCCGATTCCTCGGGGTCGTAGCAATATTTCTAGGATCCTACCTTACTCTAAGATTTGCAAACGAATCTAGTTCTTAGTTAAATTGTTCCCAAGGTATAACACTACAATCCATTTTGATCAAGAAACTTACTTCCCATAGATACAAGGATAAGTCAGGTCAAAATACAAAAGGGGAAGAAACAGGAGGAGACATAACAAAAGTCTAGAGTCACGGTCGCCGCACAGCTATA